>OU753568.1:10000000-11250000 GCA_916701695.1 Agrochola macilenta
AATGATTATCGCATTCTGGCGGATTTTCGTATGTATGTAAATTAATTGGGTAAACGTACAGATTTATCGTTTTATTGGTGACTGTGTTTAGCTAGTATTGCTTCCCGTATTCACTCGTTCAGCATTTTTTTGCTACTACTCATACTTTTTTGACAAAATAGAGAAAGTTAATACGTAAGACTATTGTCGGAAATAGTTAAAGAGTTCTTTGAAGGAACGTCATTTCATTTTTGCATTAATAGCTTAGTCTGTCTGGATATCATTTGTTAGTTTGAATTGATAGAAAGTTGATAATTCCAAGTGGGTTTTAATTGAAAAAATTGCTAGTCTTTAGCTTCAGAAGAGACTTGATAGCTTTAATATATCAATCTTAAGCGTGATAGATTACAGAGTTTATAGTATTCCTAAAAAAGTTGAATGGATGGATGGATTGATCGATGATTACCGCTAATGATAATGGCACCTCTTCTCACTTACTCTCAGATTAGAATATCGATTTAAAGGTGCGTTTATTTTCATTCAAATTTCAAATCAATTCTAGATAAAATACAATAGACGTAGATATTTAGTAGTAACACATATATTCTGCTTAACTATGCCTAAAGAGTCATAAAAAACTGTAAGTAATCGACACATATTTCACCTCTCAACGAGGCATCCTCAGGATGACGATTGACTTGTCGCCAACCCGTTCACGCCGAGCGCCGGATGCAGAGTGAGCTATTGTTTTTCTATTGTATTTTATTTTAATCGAGATTTATGACTGAATAACTTTTTACAATACGGGCCCTAGCAACAATTCTCGATACAAACAAGCAAACAAACTAACGAACAACTACCACTTATATTTATGCCAAAAACATTCTTTAATTTAATAAAATAAATCCGACACACTGACCATATATCTAACGATCAGTAAAAGCAAATCAAAACGGTGTCTCATTTACAAATACAACAGACGCCATGTTTTCCCATAGTTAGTAAGACATGTACCCGACGCTCAGCAAAGAATGCTGTTTTGGTTTCAACTTCCCGCTTGCATTGTGTGACTGTGAATATTTCCATCAATTATTTTGTGGGTACATTTTGTAATTTTATGCTTGCTAAATTGTAGAGTATTGTAGTGTTAAGTGATTGTATCAACGATATATCCTTGCATCAGTCTTGATAGGTAATTTAAGACAGATGAGATGAACCACTTTATTCTGTTGAATGTCGCTAAAGAGTAGGTAGACTACAAGAGCGGAGTCCAGCTCCGCTCTTGTGGTCTAAAAGGTCATAAGGTAGGTATATGTTTGCTCAGTCTGATTGCCCATGATGCGCCCGATGTACCATCGCGGACACTGGTGGTGAACCAATTTTCAACCTTATTATTAGGGAATAAGGGTGAAAAGTGGTTCACGTACCTAAATCTAAAATGAATAGTCTGTTCCAAAAGTATGTGATAAAAGTGTAAACAAACCTTGTCCAGGTTAACGCAATCACTCACTAAAGGGAATTAGCAACACATTCTTCTGTATTTAGAAGGTTGCAACTTTTCATCTCGCATTTTCTTACAAAAATGTAATTAAAAAATCAAATGAAAAAAAAATCTTCGAGTGTATCATTTAAAATTAGAATTTTTGGGTTTAAGTATTCAAATAAACCAAAAAACTTAATTTGTGAGTGGCACTTGAAATTGGCTTCCACAGGTACTATCGCGGACACACATAATTGAACACCGTAAGGACTATTCCTGCTTTCAGCACTCGGCCGCTATAGTAACGCTTACGTACAAAAAAAAAAAGCGGTAAGCAGATGTAGCAGGTGTTGCAGATGTGGCCATCGTGTGCACGAGATTTTCTTTTCAAAGTGGTTATATGCGTGACCGCGATGATACGGTTTCAGATCTATTTGTTTACATTTCCATCTGATGCTTACAGACCGTAATTATCGGCAATCTTTGCACTTATTTTAATTTTAATGCATAATAATGACTGTAAAGTTGTGTGTTAATGGAGTTTATGTAAATGTATAATTTAATTGAATAAAACATGTAATATGGATATACGAATTCCTTTATGTATCTTCGAATATTTAACAAGGTCGTAAAAAGTAGGATTGCGATATTATTACATTCTACTCGTGTGCGTGATGTTTGTTTGTATAAAAAAAAATTGTTTCAATAAGCTGCTGATGATAATCAGAATAAGCTTGATTAATTAATTCGATTAATTTTATTATTTTAATAATTAATCCGACTGTTAAAAAACAAAGTAATTAATGAAAATTTTCTCCTTCATGTGAACATCGAGGCAATTCAGCTGTTAGACCAAACAAATATAGTGCGAAAACTAAAACGAACAAAACCTTTTGAGTTTGTGTAGTGTAAAAGTGTAGAAATAATAGTGACAATGACGCGCATATAACACAAAAGTGTATAATATTATATCAGACTCTAAGAAAGTAGAACGGACTTGTGTAAACTACAATCAGCACTATTCTAAGTTTTAAAATAATTAAGTTAGATTAAAATTTCTAGGAAAAAATTATAAAAATAAAATCTCCTTCATCGTTAATTGTAGCGATTATCATCAGGCCTTTATGTAGACTGATTGTGGTAAATGTGATAATAGAGCTTCTTTTTGATATAATCTATGAAAAATCTTTACCATGTAGGTTATATTTGCAAAGAATGGGCTTACACACTCTCCAGTAAAAGGTGCTATAAAAGCTAACTATGTGAAATGGGTGGGATGCAATGGAACTCTCTTGTCTGTTAATACTGAATAATTAGCATAATTACAGAAAGGTTTTAGTATTACTGAGCAATTCAGGAGATTATTAGAAAGCTACCATAGGGTTTTTATTGGCTGATAAATAGACCACCCCTATAATCTATTCCTTTCATGATGATCAATATGACGCATACAAAAATAAATAAAAGCTTTTTTAAAAGCTTCCACTCTAAAAAAAAGTAAGAAATGTACTAGCATAAGTTCTACATATTACAGAATTAATCATGTTTTAACTTTGGATGTCGATATGCATTTAGCACTAAAACAAATAGGTACCTATGTGACTCACATAAATAACAATGATAATAGAATAATTAAGTATGACCAAATGGTTTACTTACGATTTTTCGGATATTCACTCTCACGATTTCAAGAACATAGACCTACTTATGCTCTGACTACATTTCCCACACTTACGTGATCTGCATAAGCCATTCTCTGATAATAATCTGCAATAAGAATGAATTGCAAAATATATTATTACTTGTAAGGCCCCAAGTTTATTGAAAGGGCCATAATATTCTTGACGACTACTTACAGTGAAGGGCCTAGTCTATAACCTATTATTCCACGGTTAATGTTGCCTAGACATCAGACTTAGCAAATTGATATAAACTTGTTGTTCCTGATAGGAGCCCTGAGGGAATTGTTGGTTAATCACCGTGGTTGGAGTGAAGTATGCAAGTTGCTTGACTTCGTAAAGTATTTTCTATGGCGTGTTGTTATTGTAGTTATTTAAGTAACACGATGTGTCTTGTTTTAATTAGGATCTTAAACAGAGTTATGTCGTACTTAGGTATTTATTCTTAAGAAATCTTTACCCGTGCAGTGCAGACAGTTGGTAAAACAGGCCCTGTGCTTAGTGGTGTGTCCTTCACGGCAATATAGCCAATAAATCTGCCTAGCCTTTTCCCAACTATGTTGGGGTCGGCTTGGTTTACTAATGTTTGCCATAATTTTATATACCGTACTTGTAATTGCCATAATTTCATTAGAAATAACGCTTCAGTTGCCATAATCGTGAAATTACATAAAATCATTTTCACTAATTTCATTGGTCATAATTGATCAAGTGTCATAATAATTTTAATCCATAAATTTACGAGTATTTGCTATATTTTTTATTTTCAATAATTTCGTTTTCCATTACATTTATTCACCATAATATTAATTTGCCCATACTAGCACAACAATGCTAGTTCAGTTGATTAATATATGATTATACGATACAGATTTTTTTATTAAAATGGAAACCTAAAAATAAACCTAATCTACCATGTAAGCTTGCTTTGCAAAAGTGGAAATCTAGCACTCGGCGGCCGCTGCCGCGGCACGCTCGCTACGCTCGCTCGCCTTCGCGCGTTGTTTGCTCACAGTTCTAACCTAACCTAACCTAACCGTTTCGAATTTGACAAACTGGTTATTAACTAAAGATTGTTTGCTGTAATAAATCATTTGATTACAGACAGGAAACGTTTCTAAATTATATTAAATGTTGCTTATGTCAAGTATTAATTATGTAATGTGTTACTTAAAGAAACTAATGATTATAACACAATGTTATTATGGAAACTTATTTTATGGCAAATAAAAGTTATGACTAATATGTTGATATGACAAGCGTTATTAGTATAAATGATAATAGTGCAAGTAAATATTATGAGGGGGGACGATTATGGAAAACAATAATAGTACAAATAATTTTATGGAAAACAAGACAATACCGGTCGGCTTCCAGTCTAAACGAATGCAGCTGAATACCAGTATTTTACATGGAGTGACTGCTTATCTAACCTCCACAACCCAGTTACGAGATAACACGTTACCTCTTGGCAAGACTAGTTGTCAGACTTTTTGGTTTCTGACGACTGCCAAAGATCTACGAATGATAGCCGGGACCAATGTCTTAATGCTATTTCCGAGGCATGGACGGGTCTCGATATGTAATGGATGGTCAATTATCCTCGAACCAACCGCGGCAAGCGTAGCTTAGAATATAGAAATGACAAAGAAAGTGCACATAAATCGGTGATTTTGAATTCCAAACTTAGTACTAGAAGCAGATCCTTAGCCGTCAGTGCAACCATGACCCACTTTCTATAGGATACTCGAATAATTATAGAATCTCACAGCAAACCTTATTTACAAATCCATAAACATTAAAATGATGTTGTACAATCTATACTTATAATATAATAAAGAGGTAAAATTTATTTGTTTATATCGTTGTTTGTTTGTTTGTTAGTTTGTATGTAGGGGGGGTAAACTCCGGAACTACCAGTCGGATTTGAAATTTTTTTTTTGCATTGGATAGGTCAATTCTTGACTCGCGGACGAAGTCGCGGGCACAAGCTAGTTCATAATATTACTATTATTTGTGACATCCTCTAACCCACACTGGGCCGCGTGGTGGAGACCAGCCCACATCCTCACACATAATGGAGATCTGATTCCCAGTAGGTAGTCATTATTCTGCGCCCATACTAATACTATATAGTCAATTCAGTACCTACCTTGTTATTAAACTAAGGAGATTGTAAAGATACCAATCATGGCTCGAATAAACGATGTTTTGCTTTCGTTAACATTTCGACCATGTTATATGCTCATTGACCAATAGTGAATGGTATTGATTGAACTCAGCCTTGGAAAATGAATTCCCTACGCGCTCTAAAAGGTGCGATTGTTCCAATAAACGTATGTCTATTGAATCAATTGTATATCAATATGATTCGAGTTCAATGATCTGTGTATTCATTATGGCGGTTTTAAGAATGAGGCGATACTCGTAGAACTTGTTTGTTGGGCGAAGGTGAGCTATGAAAAGCGACACCTCTAGGCTAGATTTCTGTTCGTGTTGATATCTTTTATCAAATAAAGTAAGGACTCTATGCAAAAACGGGTCCTTTTTCATACAAAGTCTAGCTTTTAGAAATGACGTTGACGTTAATGAGTTGACAATGTCAGTTTACTTCAGTACCTACATGTATTCCGCAAAAAAATTGCAATAATTTAGGTACCTTTTTAAATATTTTTTTTACTATATTACAAACGTATTTTCTCAAGCATGCTTGGAAATTCGAGCATTATTTTGACAACCTTCTTAGAGATAAATCGAAAATGCTGTACTGACTGAATACATGCGAGCTCCAGGCTGGCAATGTTTGTATGAAAATCCATATCTGTAGTGTTTTTTTATTATAAAAAAAAAAAAGTGATGAACAAATTAATTTATATCTCTATCTTTTACTGGATACAGGTCTTCTAATGCTTCGTAAATCGTTAACCGAACAACGGATCTTTATCAAAGCAGATTTCTATCTGAGAATAACTATAATGATCAATCTTATTCCAAGGCTCTCTCTAGGTCAGCTTAAATGTAAATTAGATGTTCGGTGTTTATGGGAAAGCATAATGGCTGATCTAGTACCTACAAACTTACGTAACTTATCTATATATTTTTGAAGCAGCTCCACGACTGACTGACAGATAACTTTATACAGCGTGTATCAGAAATGTGAAGTCATATACAATGTTGCTCATGGGCATGTGACCGTCCGTATTTTTCTGAATATTCATGATTTTTTTTCGCGAATTTTATTTAATTTTTTTGAGTAGCGTTTGCCATATCTCTGATGTTATTGGCTCGATTTGGATTCTATGTATTATTTCTAAAAGCTTATGAGTTATTTTATCGGATTAACTAACTTTTGTTTTATTAAAAATTTTCGACTAAAAAAAAAACAGAAGTGAAGACATTTTTTTCTAATAAAAACAGTATTTATTAAAAAAACACAAGTGTAAGTCCATAAAATCATAGGGAGACTTAAAAAAAGTTAGTAGACTTTAAAGTTAATTGGCGATAATTTTTCATGAAATTCAGAAAAATACGAACGGTCACATGATGAGCGACATAGCATACGGGTACAGACTATCAAACAGAACAACTTTGTCCATGGGACCATTATCGTAATCGCGCAAAAATTATGAGCCATCCCATAGTCATCAGCGTCTAAGAAAGGGTTTTTGTAGAGACTAAACCGCAACGAGTAAGTCCGAAGATCCTTTATCAAACCGACTTCTTTTGGCAAATATTCACTAGTAGATAATGGCTGGTATGGCACCCGCTCTATTTTTAGAAAGGGAACTCTAAAGGGATCGTGATTCATAGACCCTTCGCCACTGGTAGCTTCACTAATAGAGCTATTTACAATAACTGCATTCACAAGCTTGATACAAGGTCTTATAAATTAATAAGTTATTCACAACTTTATGAATTGCAGTAGCAAGAAATGGAAAACGAAGTCTCGCGAAGGAAAAGCAAGCAAAGAATTGTAAGCTGTAACTAATAATTTTATAAGCGTAATTTTTTATGGCAATATTTTCTCATTATGGCTGTATAAGCGTCTAATCCTCAGTTTCCGAAAGTCTGATCATGAATCGGTAAATCTGTTAACAACACTTATGGTAGATTTGGTTGACCCTGTGTATCGTTGACTTATGGTCGAAATAACATAACATAACTTCTCGCTTGTAATTTTCCGAGGGGTTAGGCAGAGGAGTACTTTAATAGTACACCTACATTTCACCAGTTATGATTTAGACCCATGTAATGGGGGGCGACCCCAGGCTGGTACTGAGAAATAACTTCAGCATTTAATCACTAACCCTGAGAAGTAATTTGGTTTCTGAAACTCAATGAAATTATTTAGTAAGTTTTCAGGGACATTACTAATTTTCGGGTGTTTCTTTTTTTTTCGCGTGGTTAGTGACTAACCTGGTGTCAGAGTTTTTATGCCGCCCATGGGCCTCTGACTTGGCTTCACATGCCTTCGAGAAATATCTCTAAGGCATACCGCTTTCCTCAAGATGGTTTAGTTTATGTAATGTAGTGTTAATAATTTACTTTTAAACGAGAAAAAGACTAAATGTATTAGATTTCTAACACCTAACGTTAAACTGGTGAAAACCAATATACTAGTAAATGGGACAGAATTGGATCTTGTGGACACCACTGTGTTCTTAGGTATTACTTTGGATTCGAAGCTTCAGTGGGGCCCACATGTAACCAAATTGTCGAAGCGGCTAAGCTCTGCAGCCTACGCGGTGTATAAAATCCGTCATTTGACTGATGTAGAAACAGCGCGATTAGTATACTTTAGTTATTTCCATAGTGTAATGTCGTATAGCATTTCGTTGTGGGGAAATGCAGCCGACTTTCAGGCTATATTTGTGCTGCAGAAACGTGACATTCGAGCAATTTATAACCTAAGTTGTAGGCATTCACTGAGGGATAAATTTAAGGAAATAAACATAATGACAGTCGCGTCTCAATATGTTTATGAGAACCTAATTTAGGTAAAAAAGAATATAAATCTATATTCTAAACACAGCGATATTCATAGCTTAAATACTAGAAACAAAGATTTATTTATTGTGCCGAGGACTAGGCTACAAAAAATTAGTAATTCATTTAAGTGCCAAAGTATACGTTTTTACAACAAACTCCCAAGCCATGTCAAAGAACTGAGCCTCAATAAATTTAAATCATTTTTATTATACATGTTTATTAAACAGAAACTATGTCAAAATGGTTTCTATAAAGTTAAAGATTACTTAGACGACAAAAAGGCTTGGGACTAATTAAGCTACTCCAATGTACCCCAAGCATCAAACAATTATTTTAGACTATTTTAGACTATATGAGCATATAATTGTTTGGATTATTTTATTTGACTGTAAGTCAATTTATTTTAATTTTGTTTTCATTTATTGTTGACATAATCTACTCTTTAAAATGTTTTTATTTTATGAGTTGTATTGCAATTAGTGGTAATGTAAATTATTTTAGCATAAGCACTATTGTATAGAATCAAGTTTTTTCAACTGAACAGACAGCTGTGCTGCTGGGGAGTTTGTGGCGCCACTTCTTCTTCCCAAGGAAGTGGTGAAGGGTGGGCGTTTTTGGGGGACTGTCTTATGTAATTTTGACGTTCAAAAAGTGCTGATTCTCAGCCTAGTTTGAATAAATGACTTTTGAATTTGAATTTAACAATCGACGTTATGACGACACAAAATTGAGTAGGTACTTATTGCAAGATTAATTTCGCGATAAAGAAATTGATTAATTATTAATTTATTAATTTTGCCTCGTTAGTCTAGTAGTCACAAGTGCTACTGCTGAGCATGAGATCCCGGGTTTGATTCCCGGGTCGGGCAAAATTTGATTGGGTTTTCCATCTGAAATTTCTCAGCAGCAGTTCAGAGTCTGGATTAGTGACCGATTGATAGCAATAGGCTCGCCCCCTATTACATGGGACTTAAACATAACTGGCGCAATGTGGGTGTACTATAGGTACACCTCTGCCAAACCCTTCGGGGAAATGCAGGCGTGATGTTATGTAATGTTTATGTAATTTCGCGATTTTATTTATTCTGGTATAAATTCTATCAAGCATGCAAATAAATCAATAAACCAACCACTTTATGATTAACAAATCAATCTACAATTTTATCTAAACTGAAGTAGGTAGCGTATTATGTAAAAAGTTTTATTCATATAAAATCTGCAGTTGTTCCGGTGTCAAACGTAACGTGTAGGAAGAACAATATTCTCTAGGTTATATAAATAATGTTCTAGCTCACTATTACCTAACGCATCACATACAGGTGGATTTTAATACGAATAAACATACAACAGAATAAAAACTCAAATCCTTGGAGAGAAATCAAACAAGTTTTTTTACATGATTTTGAAAGTAAAAATGTTCTTTTTACATATCATTACAAAAAGCCGTTGATACGCTGTAGCTAAGTCTACGCTAGCCTAGCTTTTTTAATGACATTAGGCTAGTTGATATTTAAATCTAGATGCCTGCATTGATTGATCTAGAATTCTTCTATGTTGTAAAACAAATTACCGTGTTATACAGGGTGTCAGGGACATCGCCGCGAAAACTGATACCATGGATTCAGTACATGATTCTGAACGCCCCAGCGTAAAAATTTTCGTCTGTTTAAAAAATAATCTGCTGTTTCATAGAAAAGCGCAAAACCTACGCAGTCAAAATGTATGGGACAGCTGTTTATTTTTTAAATAACCGACGAAAAAATTCACCGCAGGGGGGTTCCGACTCATGTACTGAATCCATGGTAACAGGCTTCGCGTCGATGTCCCTGACACCCTGTATATGAATTCCAACAGGGTTCCAAAGTAAGTTTGACACATAGTAAATTAAATCTTTTAAAATAATAATTTCCATGAATTATAGAAACTAAAATAGATGACCCTAAACCCCCTCACATACCGAGTAATTAGGCGTAAAATAAAATTTTCCATCAATAAAAATATCTGGGTTGCCAATATTATAAACCAATAAATTAAGATAAGCAAAAATCTGAGATTCGCAACTTTCCTAAAAGATTGTATAATAATAATTTACATTAATTATACTTGGGCAAACATCAGAAAAATATCAAATCTCGATTTGGTAAAGGTTAATGATAACTACGCTCTCTGATTTATAGCTATTCTAAATAACGTCGATTTGTGGCGAAGGCGGCATTTCATAATTGTTACCTTTGCCTTACACTTTCCACCTATAAATGAAAGTAAAAAAAATAATGGACACCATGTTTTTAAATTCAAGAAACTATTATAAAACAGTTTTAGTCTTATGATCTATATTTGAATACATGACTTACTTACCTATACTTACAAAAAAAAAAAAAAAAAATGCATTAATGAGCTCTATGTTTTAATTGAAGCTAAGACCTAGTCCAGATGAAGCGTTGTAAGCTCGCGGTTGGACTAATGTAGGGTGAATATAAAATCTAAAAATTATAGCGCAAATCATTTTAAGGGGTTATCTATCAGGTTTGGTTCCGTGGGAATAGGAATATAGGATAGGAATATCATCGCTCGGCCAGGCTCGGTAAACACAAGACAAATTCAGAATTTAGATTTATGTCGGATTTAGGTATATTATTTGAAATATTTACATACAAAACTTAATTATCTCTCACTGGTAGTGATGATACACGGATAAAATAAAGTAGAGATTAATCTCTCTGGTAATCGTTTGAACAGTTTCAAGATTAAGACAAGATTAGTGTTTGCGTCTCACATCAAGTTCTCAACAATGGGATTCAAAGCTAATCAGATATTTTTTTCTATTGCAGTTTATTAACTTGATCTATTATACGAGTATCATTCTAACTACATCAATACAGAAAACGCGTCGTCAGAATACGTTATTACATCTAAAAATAAAATCTTAGAATAACTTGACATTTTAGTGTTACGTGGGTACCTATATTTTTAGCTCTCAACTTTTGTTTTTTCCACTAATTGTATTTAAATGTAGTCTAATTAATATTATACAACTTTGCGGAACTAAGTTGTCTAGATCAATAACCTATGTATATAGCGATAGTGCGAATTAATTATTTACTGGACCTACTCGTAGCTATCATTAAAGGAGGTTTGTCTTGTTTACTTCTATGTAATTGATGTATACAATAAAAAAGCACATTTGGTGACTTTATACTACAAGCTTTATGAACCGTCTTACGGTAATTAAGCATCGTAAGGAAATCTGAAATTATGTGGTCCAACGCCCGTTTGTTTTCTTAGTTTTTATTTTTTTTAAATATTATTACAAAATGGGCCTGCTCTTGAGCCTTTGAGATGAGCTTTATCTGCTGATAAAACGCAAAATATGGAAAAGTTAAAAAATTGTAAATATTTGAAAGTTCAAGAACCCAGCGAAGTAATCATAAATCACTAAATCAGTTTTATATTATCACGAACACTATTTTTCTTCCATCTAATTCAGCTAATGCATACTTGTCAGAAGAAAGTACGATTTTTCAACGTTTAATTTATTAGATTACTTAAATTATAGAATGGAACTTAGTCAGGCAATTTTCAGCCTATTTTTTAAGTGAACGGATGCTATCTACAACACATTCCGATAATTTATTTACTGGATTTACATTACCTAAATATGGAAATAATCTAAAAATGTACGAGTATAAGCTAGACTATGGTCTGTTTATTAAAACTGAATGAGGTCATTGGTCTAGACTTTTAAGGCTAGAATTTGAGGTCGTTGATTTAAATCCGAAATTGAGGATAGCATTTGTTTTATCTTGCGCACAGTCATTCAAGAAAAAAAAAAACCCACGCTGTTACGAAAGAAATACACTAGAATAATGTACCCCTTTTTTTAAAAACCTTTTCGCATTTCTACTTCTTCTTTTCGAGTCGATGGCAAAGGTAAAAATATTATAGATATTATATTATTATGTTAGATGCCTTGGGCCCAGTAGGGGGCAACGCTAGTTGAGGCATCAGTGGCGAGTTTTAGATCCTTAGAAGTGCAAGTCTATGGGCACTTTTGACACTCCAAGATATGGGACATGGTTTGGTCTGGAGAACCGCATTCGCACTGGATGTCGGTTAGGTCAATAATCCCTCATTTCTCTAAATTGTGTTTGCCTTCTTGCGTCCGCAAATTGATTGCCTTCCATATAAGCAACTGCTGCTGGTGATTCCTTATTATAAGTAGTTATCTATTTAAATTCCTTGTCACTTTGTTGCTGATTCATAATTGCCAGGTGGAGTCATGTCATTTTTATGCTAGTCTTTAAAATACAAAATTCTGAAGATATGGTTAAAGCTTGAACTCAAAGGTTTATCTTACTACAAAATAGATACTCGTAAGTGTGTTCCACATTGTATTGCCCATAAAATGCAAATGCAACAAATCCAAACCGATCATAAAAACTTTGTGCTGATTAGCCGTTCTCGCGATACCTAAAATAAACGACATAAATATAAGCTATCAATCTATGGTATATTAAAAAAATCCAGTTTGATTTAATACCTCTAATTAATTAACTAACTAAAATAAATCTATTAATTTCTGCACAAACATAAAATGTAAGACAGGATTGAAAAGATTTTATGAAGTTGCTAATTGAATCTGGTTTGGCGTCTATCATTGGTATATATTATCTATAACGATTTAGCAAGCACTGGTTATTTATTGATAACAGGATCAATAAATAACCAGTGTCATTGTTTTTGTGGCCAGTTACCTAGATGTTAAAAGGTGTAATGATGTTATTGATATATTTATCTGCGATTTAATGATATTTGTTTTTAATGCAGAGTAGTGTCATTGTTTTTGTGGCCATAAATTAATACAGTTACCTAGATGTTAAAAGGTATAATGATGTTATTGAAATATTTATCTGCGATTTAATGATATTTGTTTTTAATGCAGAGTAGTGTCATTGTTTTTGTGGCCATAAATTAATAAAGTTACCTAGATGGTAAGAGGTGTATTGATGTTGTTGAAATATTTATCTGCGATTTAATGATATTTGTTTTTAAACTGAATAAGAAATGTTTTTAAGAGTTGTTGAATGTTTTGGAGGAGCTCGTGGCTAAGTAACAACAGCCGCACTGGTCGATCCATCAGCTACGCTTGCCGGGGTTGGTCAGTGGATGGGTGACCATCTTTACATACCGAGACTCCTCCATGCCTCGGAAAGCACGATAAGCCGTTGGTCCCGGCTGTCATTCGTGGATCTTTGACAGTCGTTACGAGTCGTCAGAAGCCCGAAAGTCTGACACCAGGCTTACCAAGGGGTATCGTATTACCCAGTTACTGGGTTGTGGAGGTCAGTTATGCAGTCGCTCCTTGTAAAATACTGGTATTCAGCTGCATCCGGTTAGACTGGAAGCCGACCCCAACATAGTTGGGAAAAGGCTAGGTAGATTGATTGAAGAAATGTTTTTAAAGTTTTTTGTCTAATGTCAATAAGGTAAAACAATGAAATGTTAGGGTTAGTTCACACCGAGAAGTGACGCGAAGAGACGCTGCGCGCACTTTTTAAGATAGTGATACAAAATATAACTTTATTTACTACTCAAAAAGATACACATTTAATTGAGATCATTGGAAAATGCATCATGGCGTTGCTCCGCGCTGCGCCTCGAGGTGCCTCGCGGCGTAGCGCGACGTATCACGAAGCAGCGAGGCGTGGTCCGGGGGGGTGCCAGCGATTTCACGATGTGCCTCGCGAAGTTGCGCTGTATCTCGCAACGCCACGATGCGCAGCGCGAAACCTCTTCAAGCATCGTCGCGTCCCGTCACGTGTCGTTGTGAACTGACCCTTAAATCTTGTATTTTAGCTGATACTCGTACAATGATAGAACAATATCTACTCATACTGATAGAGTTGGGAGCAACGAAGTATGCAGACATAGATATCCGTGTACGAATAAATCTCGCGTCCCCAACTTAATATATGGAGAAGGAGGAACACTGTGGGGTTGTAGTCGGTATGAGACCGACATAATCCTTCGTCTTTCCTAGATTGAAGTTGTTCAAGAGAATTACTCTACGGAAAAAGGCAACGACTATTTTTTTCGGGAAACACACTTTAGGATGTCTACGAAGAAAAAAAAATCTGCCACTATATCCGTAGTGCACAGGAGCACGTGGACAATACAGCTGGCATTACAAGAACAACTGTTAGTTTTCACTTATTATAAATTTTTCTATAGTAGTTAGTTGAAATTTGTTTTTTCTTTACAACACTATTCATTAAACAGACTCAAATTATAATTACAACAGGTCAATTTGAACAGTATTTACTAGTGAAAGTCTTTATGCAAATTAAATTAATTATCCATCGACTACTTCATGTGGATTCTTGATAATTAAACATAAAAGTTATTGAATATAAGATATAAAATTATTATTATGATAGACATTGGAGATTATGTTCCTAGGTGTGTAAAATCTGCCGAGGATCAAGATTTTCTTTGAACTTTTGTGATTGGTTTACCTACAGCTACTTCCATACATGTCATAGTGTTAATTAAAGGAGAAAACTGTTATTTATTTTAATGAGTTATAACTTCTAAAGAAATAATACGAAGTATTGGAATGAGTTTTCCCGTTTATATAATTATGCATAATGTACCAGTATCTTATCTTTTTATTGTTGTTCAAACTCAAATTCAAAAGTCATTTATTCAAACTAGGCTGAGAATCAGCACTTTTCGAACGTCAAAATTATATAAGACAGTCCCCCAAAACGCCCACCCTTCACCACTTCCTAGTGCATTAGCTGGGAAGAAGAAGTGGCGCAACAAACTCCCCAGCAGCACAGCTGTCTGTTCAGTTAGAAGAACAAAAAAAAAAGATTCTATATGATGTTAATGTCACCGTAAGATTGTGAGCACCGTTAATTTATAATCTATCTAGTGAGATTATATACTATCTAATAATTGTGAGCTGTTGCAATATAGTGCATTCACTTTCGATAGTCGTGATCCATCTATCAATGCCAAATCATCAAATTGTATGTAATCTGTTCGATTTTATCACCCGTAAAATTGTGAACCTTCCCTGATTGGTAGGCGAATTGTTGCAGTAACTAAGCCAAGTCACCCCGACCGGGTTAGGTTAGGTTAGAATTGTGACAAACAGCGCGCGAGCTGAGCGAGCGAAGCCAACGGTGGCGCGGCAGCGGTCGGCGAGCGCTTCTTCCAAGTTGGTCGCAGTTACTTGGCTACTTAGTATTAGCGAAAGGTGCGTTCGTTGCATGCAAGTTTGATACCAGTTCACAATTTGTCGGTTTGCCATCGACAGTTTATAAACTATCAAAAAATTATACGTTAAATTGTAAAGGGTTTGTTGCAGTTCACAATTTTTCGATAGTTTATAATCATGCTAGAGATTATAAACTGATTATAAACCCGCATTTTACGAAGGATTGAGGCGGTGCGGTTTCGGATGATGACACGAGCCATCAATCCTCGCCTCAGCAAACATCCCCGAAGCGCTACAAAAACGTGGGAGGAAAAAAGAAAAAATGGAAAATAATACAAAAGAATAAATTTCACGTAATACCAAACAAACTTTACTAAATTAAACTTTTATACTATTTTAAAATTTTCTGAAAATACTGTTCAAACAATAACCGTACAATTAAAACATTCAGGAAATGAAAGCATGAAAATGTAAAAAAAAAAACACGTTTCTAATAAAAGTATTTTATTAAAAAATACTTTTATTAGATTTATTAAATTTCTTTATTACAATATATATTTTTAATTTAGATTAGTTTCTAAATTAAAAATATATATTGTAATAAAGAAATTTATATGTTGCACACTAAATATTTGCAAGTTAATTAATCGAATTTTCTTTGAAGGGTTCTTTCCATTGTTAAAATTGGTGTAGCTTCCAATTTCTTCAGGTTCGTCTAAATTTTGCAGATCTTCGGATTCTTCGTCATCATTCAGATCTTGTGGATCTGACTTTGTTAACCACCAAACGGCCGCTTTGGTCCACGCACAATGGTCCACCTGACGGACTTAGTGCGGAAACCAAACCCTTTAACATAGAACATAGAACCATATTTACTTATACTGTGCTGATACTGTACACCCCTGCTAATTGCGAAAAAGGTAAGAAAATTTTAATTTTGCGGGCAGTTGACGCTTTCGCCTTAAAGTGGTCGGTCCGCCGAGCTCTTCATCAACCTAGGTGGTTGATAAAGAGCTCGGTGGTGGTGTTGCGTTCTGATAATTATTGTCTTATTCCTTATTACTTACATTCACTATTGTATTATATATTCAAACTGATGGAGCTGCCACGCTATACAATACCAGTAGAAGTGCGCCGGATGTAACAATTACTACGTCGGTATTTGGTATCTCACCTACAATATAATTGCGGCTTAACAATAGTAATTTAAAGTTAGTGGTCTGCTGTCTGTGGTAGTTGAACGATAGATGAGTAGAGATGATTGTTTGTTGTTGGCTACTGATTATTTATCAAGTAAACTAACGTTTGAATAACAATGAACAAACTTTTGAACGTACTTAGTATTAAAATAATGAGATTTAATTAATTCTTCAAAATCGAAAAGAACACAAAAGTCTGATTATGTTTAATCAATCAATTGGTAATCAATTTAGTCCATTGCCGTGTTTGAAAAGGATTTAAATACAAAATTGATGTGCAGGTTTAGCAAAAAAAAAAAAAAAAAAAATTTAGAAAGTATCGATACTCTTCAATATAAAAAAAGTAATAATAGTCAAAAGGCATTTCTTCGGTAGTTCACGGTTTACATCATCATCAAAAAATATGAAAAATTGAAGTAAAAAATATGATTAAAATAGTTGCAGAACAGGTAATTTGACCTAAATGAAAAAGGATTACGAGGAAACTTAAGAACATCTGATGGTATTGTTAGTTACGCATTTGGTTTCGGAGCCAGGGAATCGATTGCAATAATTAATTGCGTAAACAATACGTGAATATTCTCTAATAAAGATGAACCTAAGTTATCCCGATATAAGCAGTCCTAGTTTAAAAACAACTAAAACATATAACTATAATAATTGAGTGTGATAATTTAAAATAATAATTGAGTGTGATAATTTAAAATAAGTAGATCCCGACGAACTGAATCGTCAAAGCGTAATATGCTTCGACGGCACCGTAGGTGACACGACGTGCAGCAAAACTGGACCGAATCCTGTAAAAGGAATCGGAGGCACCAGCTTGTTTGATATTCTGACACCCAAAAAATAAAGTCTCGAAGCAGCCTTTTCAACTGGCCTTATACCTACGACAAATAAGAAAGGTATTACACTAGAGAAAAAAACTAAAGCTTCCGTTGAGAGAAAGGTGAGTAATAATACGTACCATTAGACGAAAAATGTTACACCATTTGCAGAAAGACACCGTTGTCCTAAGCGTTTACAGAACTCAACAATAACCTTTACTTGGTTGACTGCAGATAACTGGACGTTAAAACTTGTAACTTGATTAGGAATAGAATTTACTTTGCACAATTTAGGATTATAATAACGGCCCAAAATAATAAAAACCTTTTTACAAAAAAAAAAAACAACCGACTTCCGAAAAAAAAACACTACAAAGTGAAAAATAACTTTTATTTCAGAAGTCGGTGTCTTTCGTTTTTTTGCCACAGTTATTTTTCACTTTGTAGTGTTTTTTTTCGGAAGTCGGTTGTTTTCTTTTTTGTAAAAAGTTTTTATTTTTCACTGTTCAGTTGTGGTACCTACCCCACACAAGTTATCATCATATTATCATCCACATATACTAAGTGGGAAAAATACGTATTATTGAAGCTTACTCAAAAACTATCCAAGCAAAGTTAATAAAATTTAAGCCAATCAAGTTTCAAAATCGGTCCACAATTGACGGAGAAATCGACGGACATACATAAAAAAAAGAACATACATACGCGTCGAACATATAACCTCCTCCTTTTTGGAAGTCAGTTAAAAATCGACTTGATTCAATAAACATATTTTTCCACCAAACAAAAATTTATATAGAAAATTGACAGCTTTGTTTTCCTGTGAAATTTTAAAATCAAAGGAGATCACCCACTTTGATGGCGATTTGGGATAAAAAAACAAAAGTCAGCGGCCAGAAATGAATTACATTGTATTTGAATGGTGGCAGTAGTAGAAACATTTATTTGTATGGCGACAATGCTGACAATATACAACGATCCTTAAATGAAATCAATTTTATCCTGCCGCCATTTCATGTAACATCCCGTATGCACCACCTCAGAAATACAATACAATACAACATTTTCAGCCAGTCCATCTATCGTAAAAAAGTAGGTCGGAGTCTCATTTCATAGAAAATGTATGGGAAAAGATTTTTGCGATTTCTGTCTTTAGTGGTACTCAAACCTCAGTAGGTCCGATAGAGATTTTTGGTTCTTATAAGAAACAGAATCGATTGGCATGGAAAATCTCCTAAGACCATTTTCTTGTTGCAACAACGGTTAAGGGACCCCCGCCCTTACTGCCCCATCTCAAAAATCCAATCTGTATAATTCCGAACCCAAATTGTTCTCGACTTTGACGCCTTAGTAAAAAATTATGCGTTATAATAATATGTGTACTTTAAAGACATACAAATAATATTGAAGGCCGCCAAAAAAAAAATATCCCAGAATGAAAAAAATGAATGATGAAATGAAAAATTGAAATGAATGAATGAATGATGATGATTCCTTTAAGAATAAAAAATCAATGACCAGCTAGAAACCAAAAAGTAGCAACCATAGAGGTCACGCTGCACTACATATAATTTTTGAAAGCGCCATAATTCTAAGATATCACGACAAAATTCATAAAAGTCCAAATAAAATAGAAATTACACAATTTATGAGGAAATAAACTATTAAATATTCGGCCTATTTTGATTTAATTATTAAAATATGAAAGGTTTTTTAATAGCGATGACTATAATGTTTGAAAACAATAATGTATTCATGGCGATAACTTTTGACCTAATATGTGTACTAATTAACATACAAAGCAAAGTTTGAGAAGATACTGCAGTCATCTTCTTTTGTTTTTCCACGCTGCTAAACGGTCGAGATGAAAACACTATTCTAGTATTCCATTGGGATCTTGGTAGAACGAACCCTTTCAAACACAAAGAATACAAATTCGTCGTTACTTAAGTCAAAAAAGGTAAAGGCTAAAATTAAAATTACGCAGTGAAAGTTAAAATTAACCAGAAAATAAGGTAAGTAGGTATTATTTGCTTTACAGTTGCTTTTCTGGAGTAAGGGATAATCACTCAATTGGATAACACACAGGTATACTTTTATCTACAAAGATATGTCTCTACTTTGAACGGCGAGATGCCCTGCATTTGTGTTTGGGAAACATTGACTCTCATAACTTAAGCTGTCTCAAATAGACTGGTAACAACCAATAATTTCATAAAATGTATATGTAAATAACTACATAAGTTTTGCATAAATCCACGCCTATCACAATAATAATTAGCAACAAAATACAGTTCTGCATATCCGAAAACGTTCATCTTTTATTACATACTTCTTGCTTCCACAGACTCGATTTGAATGTCGCAACTTTTTCTACAGTAGCTATTAACATTTGAGGAAACGCTCATGTTGTGAGAAAAACGCACGTTTATCCGGGAAGTGAACTGCGTAGTATGAAGGCGAGTCAATCAATGTAACTACTGCATTGTTCTAGAGGCAAAGTCGTCAAAACTTCGAAGAAGCGACGTAAATTATCAACATTTCCTTGGTGTCGATGTCGAGGAGTAGTGGTTTAGATGCGTATGCAAACATGTCGTGTTTAAATTTAAAGTTTGTTTTATACGCAACTTGGTTTACACAGTAATTACGTATAGGTACAATTAGCGATGTTGAAAAATGCGGCGTTGCTCGCTTGCAAGTTCTAGGAAAAACGACTGTAATGCTTACACATAAGATTCGGTTTGTGCTACAACTTCAAATTTTGTATGATTTTTCAACAGTACTAGTCGATCTAAAATCAACTTTATTTACACAGGAATAAAGTTGGTGTTTGTTAAAGTGAAAAAATGGTGTTTGTTTACATATTTGGCAAACAAATTGCGAACGCAGTATAGATGAATGTTCATTGAATCGATTTCTTTGCGCAATCCACAGGACTACATTCATCGAGCGTCACATTTGAGCTCGCGTGATATATCTTCTAAAACGCGTTAAAAACCAATGGTATAAGAGATACAAAGGTTGCCGCTAGACGTGACCCAAAAAGTGGCAACCTGCTGTTCATGATTAATAGTTATATACTGCCTCTTAAGGTAGCTTTCATGTCTATATTAAAATATGATTTAGAAGCCAGTCCTCATACGGTTGAGAATGGGCTCGCAAGATCATGATGATTCGACAGTAGGTGCCTAATTCACAATTAACATACCTACAATAAGTACCGTATTGCTTTGACCTCTTTGGTCAAGTAGGCCTTTGTTACTTGCCTATAGTTATCCACTGACCATATAGGTGAGTTCTTTTGAATGAAAGAATAGTGTGAAAACAGAAAAGCCAGTGTTTATTAGCTTATGACAAGACATTGTAATCAAAGAAACTAATTACAATATAATTATATGGCTAGTGTCCGTGATGGGAAGAAACGTTTTCCATTCATGCGTGTCTACCGTGGCGTCTACTGTCTATGAAAAGTCTGTGTTGTCTATGGAGATTTAATTCTTTGACAGGATGTTCTTTTTTCTTTGAGATTGTTGTTTTTAATTGGCTGAGTAATTCCATGCATGAATATTCATTCTAGGTTTAATATTGCTAGAAGGACTATGAAATATGATTCTGGTATTGCCACAAAAAAAGCGTACAAAATCTTCATAGTTTGACGATCGATTACTACATAGTTATCTGCCTACGAACAATAAGCAAAACATTCCGTTTCCGACTCATTTACGAAATGGATATTAGCACAAGATTAAACTGCACCTTATTAAACTTAGAATGTGGATTCAATCAAATCCAACATACCATCGCCTCACACGACTGACATAATATTATCTCCTACGCATTTTGTTTTTATGGAGACACTACTGTTTTACTATCTCAGTTAAAACAGTAAAGGGAGTAAAAAAACCTATGAAATATTTTATAACCAGTATAGTCGACCATTTACATGTAAATCCATGAATAAATGAGAAGGGCATTAATACCCTGGGACATATCTCTTCGGATCATTTCAACATTTCATGTTGCTTGTTTCATACATAATAATGTGTTCGTCAATAATAATAGTTCGGATCATACAGCTTTCAAATAGGAAAATACTAGTCATTTGCCATTTAAAAATGGAACTTTAAAAAATGAAGAAGTTATTATAAGATTTAAATTAATTATCTATGAAGCAAGAATGGAAAAAACGAGCCACCTCTTTTACAATCATGGGTGTCGTAGAAGGCAAGTACCTAAGAAATAACACCAAATGGAAAAACAATAGATGGCAGTGTCCACCCCTTTTGCTAGTTATTAACATAACACTATGGTATAGACACGTCAGTCAATGACAATTTCCCTTTTGTCCGTTCATATGCAATGATATGCAATGATTGTAAAGATATTTTGGGGGATGTCTATGGGCGTTTACGTTTGTGACATGATACTAAAAATGCTAATAATGTGACGAAAAAAGGGAAAATATTAGTATAGGAATTTGCATTGGCGTTTAGCGAATTCCTACCATATATATATTATGGTACTGATTTTTATAATGATTACTTCGAATAGCGTTTAAAAAAAAAAAAAAAAAAAAATTGTTTGTAGTTGCATTCATCAGTTGCGCGCACGCAGCACACGTTGCGTTCATATGAAGGCACGGATGGTGCAGTTTTTTGCTGCAGAAAGTCATTTGCCTAGTATCGCCTATGCTTGATGAAGCCAAGCTAATGCGTTCATTCCAATCATAGCGACTGGGATTGAAATTTTTGTACCGTACTTATGTTATGAGAAGCGTCAGCTCGCAGTTAGGGCAATGAAGGGAAATGCTCTAAAGGTCGGTTGTAATTGCTGTTAGTTTTAATAGCATGTTTGCCTTGAACAGTTATAATATCTGTGGTCGTTAGCTGCTACAACTGGAAACTAGAACAAGAATGCCTACGCTGTATGAGTCATTGATGCGAGCCTTCGGCTCAAGTAGTAGGACTGGTGATCCTGCCTCTTTGTGCAGAATGTGGTCACTGTATGGTTATTTTTTAGGGTTCCGTACCCGAAGTATGCCAAACGGAACCCTATTACTCCCGCTATGCCTCCGCTGTCCGTCCGTCCGTCTGTCTGCTGTCTGTCAGCGGGCTGTATCTCATCCACCGTAATAGGTAGACAGTTGAAAGTTTCACAGAGTATAGTTATTATTATTATTATTTCACAGATTAGACATCACTAGAATCTTTTTTTTATTTTTGACGTTCAAAAGTGCCTTTTATGTGCCTATTTGAAATCAATGATTGACTTTGACTTTGTGTATTTCTATTGCCGCTATAGCAACAAATAATAAATAAGAGCGTTTATACAGAAATTTTGCAACGTCGCAAATAGCTGTCAAATATTTCGCTATTTTGATTAATTTGGCAATATTTCTTATTTCTATGCAGTAATATTGCCAAATTAATCAAAACAGGTAAATATTGGATAATTATTTGCGACGTTGTGAACTTTTTGGATGAATGCTCTTACAGGAACGTGTTTTATTTTCACGTTTTTTGCTCGATCCGTACGGCGAGTCCGACTCGCACTTGGCCGGTTTTTATAGGACTGCAGACATAAAATTCTGCGCCTTTCCCGTTTGGAGAATAGGTATCCTCGAGGATTTACGCAATTTTTTTACGGAAAATATTTAATTGATCCTCTAAAAACATATTGTTCTTCCAATAATGATCGTTTTTTTAAAATAAATGAACCTCTTCTTAACTTGCTTGCCTTTTTCAAAGTTGGTCACATGAGCTAGCGAGATACATCACAAAAAGGCGATTTAGTATTTTAGCGTATTTATATGGTGATTTTAGGAAACATAATAGGAATTATTTGAGGATCACTAAAAGACGCTCATTTATTACATTAGCATGTCCATTTATATTTTTGGGAAATTATTTGGTGTTCGAAAAAACTATGTAGGTACATACATGCCTTTTTTTATAGGAATAAAATCAGCTGTGTTAAAATCCCACAACCGGACCCCAACTGCACTCCTAATGCAGAACGTCTGCATAGGCTCTAAGTCCCACCAATAAGAACGATTCCCAAGTCATAATCCCGATTCAAAACTGACAGATTTTATACTTATCTCTAGTTCATTCTAGTTAAGTCACAACTTAAAAGACACTTCAAAGCAGGACTTACTTGATTATTAAAATGTGAGAATATAAATGACTCGATACTCAAGATTATCACCCTTACTGCATGCAAACGTGATTTCTATTTTATCGTAAAAATACTTTCTTTGACCCTTTGGCTGAGTAATAGTGACCTTGTCGTGGACTTAGGCCGTATTTTGAACATAAAATTTCTCATCATTTGATACTCAAATAATCGAATTACAGTCCGTGAGTGGAAGTTGCAATAACTTTTTAGATAGATTTTCTTCATTGGAGTTATCGAAGGTTTACTTAACTTACCCATACCTACCTACTTTGTATGTTTTATGTGGTTTCCGCATAAGATAAGAACAATATTGTTCACATCGGTCTGTGACAGCTCGGCTTGAGTTAACTGAGCCCGAATAATACCAGATATTTCACTCTCGATTTGTACGGTCAGGCAGAAAATCATTATCCTAACTAAATGCAAAAATGAGTTTGTTTGTTTGTTACGCTTTCGCGCTGAAACGGCTGAATGGATTTTAATGAAATTTGGCATATGGGTAGACCATGACCTGGAGAAGGACAAAAGTTACTTTTCATCCTGGATCATAGAAGAAGTCGCTGGCAACAGCTAATTTCCTTTAAATCATAATACCTATTTCAAAATCGATAATCAGTTTTCTTCGTCGGTCATACAATTATAAAATGGCGGCAGCAATTTTCACGTATTTTTTTCACAGACTTCAGTCAGTGCTTCATACAAGCTTTTTCAGTTAGGTCATAAAAAATACTTTTTAAAAACATTTACATAATTATAGGTCTTCCAAAATACTAGATATTTGATAGCTAGCTTGTATTGCTGAAAAAAACAAAATTAATTTAAAGGAAAAAGTCACTTAAATTATTTTTTTCAGGTTTTCTGCCAACCTCAATATTTTTTTAGGTCCTAAAATTACCTTAGCACTAAATTAAGGTCATCAAAAATACATTATTCAAATCAGCATTACTGGAATTCAAGCGATTAAGTTAGGTTTTTCAAAGCATATAACATAATCAATCAATCTGCCTAGCCTTTTCCCAACTATGTTGGGGTCGGCTTCCAGCCTAACCGGATGCAGCTGAATACCAGTATTTTACATGGAGCGACTGCCTATCTGACCTCCACAACCCAGTAACTGGGTAATACGATACCCCTTGGTAAGACTGGTGTCAGACTTTCGGGCTTCTGACGACTCGTAACGACTGTCAAAGATCCACGAATGACAGCAAAGCATATAACATAATAACCTATCAAATAACTATAGGTAGAAATGAAATGAAATGAAATGAAATGAAATGAAATGAAATGAAATTGTTTATTCTGTAAATAGGATATCGGAATCACTTTTACACGTCATATAAAAAAATATTAAAAATAAGCTTGGTGAGGTCGGTGTTTCCTATCTGACTACTCTGAGAAGAAAGGCCGAAACAAACTCAGAGGTCACAGTCTCTTTTAAAGTCCAGACATAATCTTGGTCAAGTCATGTGAGGACCATGTAGATTAGTGTCTGAAATGGTCTTTTGAGGAAAGAACCACACAGATTTGAGTGGACCTGTCCAGTCAGTGCAAGCATTTGTCAGTAATCGTGGAGCTCAACTCAGAACTTAAGGAGCTCAACTCGACGAACAATACCAAGGAAAGGATATTTGGGTAGGCCGCATCAACTACTCAAACTGCCAGACCATCATTAAAACTGAGAAAGAAACAAAGAAATGACAAGGGAAAATAAAAATATCCACATAGTCCTCACATTCACAATAATTAAAATAATATAATACTTTACAAAGTAATCGTGTCATTTTGAACATAATTTTCAACAATGTCAATGTGTATATAAAACTGGTTTATTGTGATGAATAATTAAAATGTCAAGTTTTATGGTTTTCACAAGGCTTAGCAGAGCGAGCAGCTCAATCCCAAGCTTTTTTATCTTCTAAATAATCTGAAATTTTATAGTACCCTTTTTTACAAAGTTTGGTTTTAATACAGCTTTTAAATCGTTTAATGGGTAAGTTTCGAATGTCAATGGGAAGTTTGTTGTAAAAGCGTATACATTGACCCATGAACGAGTTGCTTACTCTGTGGAGACGTGTGCGATGTACAGCAAGGTTGTGTTTATTCCTGGTATTTAAACTATGAATATCGGACATTTTCTTAAAATTTGATATATTTTTGTGTACATACAATAGGTTTTCAAAAATATATTGTGAGGCTACAGTCAGAATATTTATTTCTCTGAATTTATCTCGAAGGGAATCTCTTGGACCTAGGTTGTAAATGGCTCGAACAGCCCTTTTCTGTAGAACAAAGATAGTATTAATGTCCGCACCGGTTCCCCAAAGAAGAATTCCATATGACATAAGACTATGAAAGTAACTAAAATAAACAATTCTGGCTGTATCTACGTCAGTTATCTGTCTAATTTTTTTAACAGCATAGGCGGCCGAACTTAGCCTTCCTGACAATTTTTCTATGTGTGGGCCCCATTGTAATTTACCGTCAATAGTTATTCCAAGAAAAACTGTTGACTCAACAGGGTCCAACTCTATTCCATTAACTTGAACATTGGTAGTTAGCTGCCTGACATTTGGCGTTGAAAATTTAATGAGTTTAGTCTTTTTTTCGTTCAAGAGAAGATTATTTACATTAAACCAATGCACAACTTTAGAGAGTGCATCGTTGACTTGTTAAAAGTTAACTAACTGACGTTTGATTTTAAAAATGAGGGAAGTGTCATCTGCGAATAATACGATCTTGTGATTATCCCTTATGTAGTAAGGTAAGTCATTTATGTAAATTAGAAATAAGAAAGGACCTAGAATTGAACCCTGCGGAACGCCTATGGTGACCGCAGATCCTGCAGATCTCTTGCCATTAACATCGACCCTCTGAATTCTGTTATTCAGATAAGAAGTCAGAAGGTCAAGAGCCTTGTCCCTCATGCCATAATGGTACAGTTTCCTGATAAGAGTATCATGATGTACGCAATCGAAGGCCTTGGACAAGTCGCAGAAAATGCCAAGAGCATCTTGCGAATTCTCCCAGGCCTCGAATATGCTCTTCAGTAATTCCACGCCCGCGTCTGTAGTTGAACGACCCTTTGTAAAACCAAACTGTTTCAAATGAAGTAAATTATGTGCATTGAAATGTCCTAACATTTGTTTTAAAATTAATTTTTCAAAGATTTTACTCAATGTAGGTAATATCGAAATAGGCCGAAAATTTGTGGGATCAGTTGTGCTGCCAGATTTGAACAGTGGAATCACTTTGCTAAGTTTCATCAAATCAGGAAATACACCAGATGCAATACAAGAGTTAAAAACGATTGCTAAAAAGGGTGAAATAACATCAATTATTGAAGACATGGTATGTACTGATAATCCCCAAAGGTCAGCAGTTTTTTTTACATCAAGTTTATTAAAAGATTCTATAATGTCTTTAGCAGTAATAATTGTAAATTCAAAAAGTTTGTCACATTCTGGTACACATTCTTTAAGTATTGAGTAAGCAGAAGTGGAGGACGACAATGACAGAGTTTTGGTTGTTAAAATGGGAATATTAGTGAAGAAATTTTCAAACTCAGTTGCCACCTCCACGTCTGCCTTAATATCTACATTATTGATTTTTAGATGGAAGTCACGATTCCGTACTGTCGTTCTTCCCGTTTCTGAATTAATAATATTCCAAGTTGTTTTAATTTTATTTCCAGAAGATTTTATTTTATTTTTAATGTGTATGGCTTTTGCTGAGGAACAAGCTCTTTTAAAAGTTTTAGAATATTTCTTAACAAATTCTTTAAAAGTTTCATCATGGTTATATGTTTTTTCATGATACAATTCAAATAACCTCTGCCTACTTTTGTAAATACCTGGTGTTGCCCAATCACTAAATATAACGCGGTCAAAAACAGGCAATGTTTTTGCGGTGAAAACCTTCCTAAACTCACAATTGATGAGGTTAAATAATGAAGCATACGCTTGGTCCGGGTCGTTATGATAAGGCAAACCCGGTAGCTTTTCCATTAAATTATTTTTAAAATGTCCTAAGCGACTTTTATTTACAGGAACAAAACTCACAAGTTTTCTTTGAGCTCTGACTGTTTTCTGAGGGAAAGTGACTAACTGGCCACAGTGATCAGAGTCCAACTCATTTATAATTAAATGGCTAGAAGGTCTTAAGTTTGTAAAAATATTGTCAATACAGGTAGCACTAGTGGCAGTTATTCTAGTCGGCTCAAAGAATGTATTATACAAATTATATGACTTTAATAAAGTTACAAATTTATTTACTACAGCAGATTTTTCCAGTATATTAATGTTGAAATCTCCACAGACTACAACTGTTTTATTACTGTTAGAAGTCTTTAATAATACTTCTTCCATATATTTCTCAAAAATATCATATGAAGCACATGGGGGCCTGTACACGCTCATTACAATGAACTGCTCAAGCTCAATGCAAGCTATTTCAATAACTCGCTCAACAGAGAGGCTCACAATATCCTTACGTTCTTTAAATTTCATATTATTACGAATAATTATTAGAGAGCCACCACGTATCAAATTAACTCTGCTGAATGAGCTGGCAACCTGGTGGTTGTTAAAGCTGAACATGAACTGGTGGACTTTCAACCAATGTTCAGTTACACATAGGATATCAATATAACTACAGTTCATGAACAGCTCCAATTCTAATTCCTTACCTATCACACCCTGTATATTTTGATGAACAATTTTTAGAGTATTATTATTACATTTATTTAGATTACAACAATTTGATGGGTGAGATATTAAAGAAGAACTTTTTGTAACATTTTGATGATATAAACCAGTATTTAAATTTTCTTCATTGATTAAGCAAGAGGTTTCCTCTATTGTCCTAATTTCTAATTTAAATGATAATTAATGTCAATACTTGTTGCCAAATTTTTGGCAGAATTATTTAAAAAGTCATTGCATTGCTCAAAAGAAGCAAGTTGTTTAGCCAAATTTTTGGCTGAAATAGAAAAAAAATATGATAGCGACACAGCTATCTGTCTTTTATAATAGGTAGAAAGATAGTACATAACAACATTATATCTATCTCTTGTCAAATGCAAATTATTACCAACATAATTGTTAGTATCAACTAGATGGAACAGATTATTATTTAATGTCCAATTATGCAATGCCATATTTATTTCAAATCTTAAGCTATTTTCTTCCTGTGGCAAACTGTTACTGTAAGGGAATGTAAACAACACAATTTTTCTTAAAGTAAGATTACACATGGTTCTATAATATTGGAGCAATTCTCCTTTGTTCACATTTCCCCTATTACCCATAAAAATTAATAATGTAGTGTTCTGGTTAAAATTACATTTAATAATTTCTTTCATAATGTCAAATAAAGAACAACCAGGCATACAGTAATTTATTATGGAGTGTCCTGGATATTCATCTGTCAACAAGGGGCCTAAATCCTTTCCAATCTCATCGCAAAATAATACTAAATCATTTTTTACAATTTGTTTGGATTTTGTATTTAAACTATTGATAGCAGGAAATATCAAATCAACACATGACTGCGGTAAGGTGGTATCGCATTTTGTCAATGAATGGTCCGGTGTAAGTACATTGGATGTTGTTTGACACTGCTCACAGTTGTTTGTTTGTGAGTTTACCAGCTCATTCATTGCCAAAACATATTCCCTCATTAGATGTTCAGAGGTATTATATTTATTAGTCATTGAACTAAGTTTCTCCTGTAAATGGTTAAGTTCTGATTGCAAGTACTCTGTGTCAATGTTGTATTTCCTAGTACTTTGTTCCAAATTAAAAGAATACCTATCTAATTGTTTTAGTAAATTTAGCCTTTCTCTATTAAGTTTAACATTTTTAATAAAGAACTTTTGTCTTTTTACCATTTTTTGTGTTTTAACAATGTATTTATTAATTTTAATGTATTTTTTAAGTTTGTTTTTACTGGTGACTACCCTCACTGAATGACATGACTTTGAATCCTCATTACCTGTTAAATCTTTAGTGTAAGAGGGGTTTATGGCAGAAACCATTGACGGGGCAATAGGCATCAACTCATTGAACAGACTTTGATTCAGCGAGGTGGTGATGTTATGGTTTGTAGTCTGAAGTTCTGTTATTTGACTTTGAGCCTCATGTAGCTGCTGTTGTAATAAATATTTGTGACTAAGAGCTTGTTCATACTCTATGCTACACTGGCTGAACCCGTCCACAACAAGTTGAAGTCCATCCCGTTCTTCTATGGCATCAGTGTTAGTTGAGAATTTAGACACATAAAAATTTACATAGCAAATTGTAATTAATATCGCGCTCCTCTCAGCCAATCCCCGTCGTGACCAGCCAATGCCAACTGCTTGGATTCCCGAGTGCAAAGAGTCAGGGAGTGCGAAGAGTCAGAATGGGCCTATCCTATATCACTAAGAATAGCTTATCTATAAAGCACATTACATAATTATGTATTTACCTTTCAAATATAAGTAGGTAGAATCAATTAATATTACTTGTACCTACATAGTAAAATGTTATGTAATTAATTTCGCTCTCGGCGGAACCCCTGCCGTGACGTGAAGTCAATGCCAACGGCTTGGAATCTCGAGTGCCAAGTGGGTGATATCCCTAACAGTAACTTATCTGCAAAGCTAAGTTGTCTAACTGCAATCTACTGTCTAAAAGCCATTTATATCAATACACCGTTCTATTCATTCATACAAGCAGGCAGTTGGTGTGATTTGATCTTAACATGAGATTTGCAAATAGAACTCAGATGCCCTCGTGTCAAACAAGCTTATGCATGAGTACAAGTGTTCCAGTAAATGCTATTATTAATTGACATTGGGGATTTTTTTGATATTCAAATTGATGGGTAGAATCTACTATCATAAACTTTCGATATTGGTGTTGTATTAAAGAATCATCATCATCATCATTTCAGCCAAAAGACATAGGCCTCCCCCAAAAGGGTTGCCATAATCGTCAAGGGGGTTTGCCATAATCGCCACGTTTGGCAGGCGGGTTGGCGATCGCAGTATGGCGTTAAAATGCGAAGAGAACGCTGCTGCCCATTCTCTAGTGAGTCCCTTAGTCGCCTTTTACGACACCCACGGGAAGAAATGGGATAGTACTATTCTTTACGTCCGGCACCACACGGACGTGACCGTGAAATAAGGATCCCTCCTTGTAACTGCTCGGTGATGTAATCCCATCCTATTGCGTTAATATCCCAGTGGGAATGGGACGGTTCTAGGCCAGTTTGAGGTTTTTGATCTTGGGATAACCGGAACCGACGGCTCCTATTTTGAGAGTAACCTTGTGTTTATTTTGTTTAGTTGGTCAAAACAAATCCTATACTATTAAACGAGCAATACTTGTATATACAGGGTGTTCGGCAGACGGTTAAACATACGAAAATGGCGGATCCGTGGGGCCGTCTGCTACGGGTTTAGGCCCAAACAAGACCCAGGCCACAAGGATTATTTTTAAATAATTTTTCTCAAACTTCAAACGTCAATAATTTCATTTAAAAATAACAAAACTGGCAACGTTTTATTTTTATTTCGATGAAGTTTAAAAAAAATCATTTAAAAAATCCGTGTGGCCTGGGTCTTGTTATTGGGCATAATACACGTAGCAGACGGCCCCACGGCTCCACCATTTTTGTATGTTTACTTCCTGTTCCTTCCTGTTTGCTACTTTAGAATAATGACATGGAATTAGTAAGTACCTACTATCATGGCATCATAGAATTAGTACGTACCTACTATCATGGCAACATGGAATTAGTACGTCTCTAATATTATGGCAGCATGAAATTAGTAAGTACCTACTATCATGGCAGCATGGAATTAGTAAGTACCTCTACCATAGCAGCATGGAATTAGTATGTACTATACATGGAACTGTCCGTGTCGTACCGGACGTAAAGAATAGCACAACCCTATTTCTTCCCGTGGGTGTCGTAAAAGGCGACTAAGGGACTCACTAAAGAATGGGCGGCAGCGTTCTCTACGCATTTTAATTAACGCTATACTGCGATCGCCAACCCGCCTGCCAAGCGTGGTGATTATGGCAAACCCCCCCATTTGGGGGAGGCCTATGTCCAGCAGTGGACGTCTTTCGGCTGAAATGGTGAAAATGATGATACATGGAACTATCCTATAATATTAAATGAGCATTCTCTATTTTCACCAGAGCAAAGCTCGATCGCCCAGGTACTAAGTTTGATGTAGGTACTATTTGGGTTATGTGACACATTCTGTAACGAAGCAATACAAATGGTTGCGTTAAAGCTAGAGATATACACGTAACGCCTTGCTCAATATCCCTTTCTTTACGTATAATGAGATCAAAATTAACTCCAACCCACGAGAATGTACTTGTTGCTTGAAATGTAAATCGGCTCTCAAAAAGCATTAAAATCACTGTATCATACATGTAAGTATGTATGATACAAGTAAACTTAAATTGATTACTTGTAATATTTACATAATGCCACTTTTCCTTAGCGTCGTTTGTAATAAAGTTCATGTAAATGAGGTTTTCATTTTACGATTGCATCCTAGAGAAACATTTGTTTATCGTTTAGCAAAGTGTTCTTCAATCGGCACATAAATTTTCGATTAATAATTTTGTTTTTACCTACTGGCTCAATAGAATACTTATTAAAGTCTGTCGGATTGATGCGTGTAATAAAATGGTAGAGAGTTCGTTGTACCGAATAGAACATTTGCGAATGAATGCGCAAACTTTGTATAATTTTGGTCAGTGAATCTAACAGACCCGACAATTTTACTGGATTATTTCCAAAATTACTGCTTCATTGAATAGCACCTGTCGTGAAAATGTGACAATGAATTATATAATTTTAGCATTGAAAATGCTTTTTCAATCGAAGCTTTTCGAGGGTCACTTTTCAAGAAAAGTGCGAACGAGGGGTAGCTTTCTAAAATGGTCTCAGAAAATGGGTTACCGAAAGGGGTACAATACTGCAAAAAACTTTTTCTGTAGGTATAATGTTTTTTTTTAACACAAATTTTTGACCGTTTCTATTGGGACTCTTTTCCAAAAAATCTTAATCTTCACAAAACCAAAAAGAGATATCGAAAAAATAAAAATAAACAATCCTGGAGAATTTAAAGGGCTTCAAAATGATACCATTCTGATAGGGCGTTTTGTTCGGATTATAATTAAGGGTAGATGTTTAACCCTTTCGGAGACACCTATGATTTTTAAGTGCCACCGGCGCCGCGCCGGAAGGTCTTGGACCAAGAGTATTGTGGATTTTTTGACAAATGTTTCCCATTATCACTAAAGCCTAGATTTTGCGAAACATTCAGAATAGAGATAGAGAGTAGAGTTTTTATTTGGGTCAATTGTCCTATACTTTGTGGTACTAATTCAAACCGGGTCAAAATACGGGTATTGTATTTCTGTGACATATAACTGTGATGTAAACTTTTATTCTCAAGAATGTAATTACAAAGATTACAAGAGAAAAAATTAATTGCAACATGCTCGTAAAAACTGCACCATAATATATGACCGACTGTGACCGTAGTGATGTATTACTTTATATGTATGACTTACTGTTTTTAACTTACCGTTTTCAACATGAATATATGGAGCAGAATATTAAGAGTAAACGACGTGTTGGTATATTTCATATTTGTATCTTATTTAAAATCGGACGTTATGATCTCAGTGTCCCGTACCCAGCGGGAACCTGTTAAGCCCCCAGTATTGGGGGCTTTAGGTGGACTACGACGTCAGTTAGACAAGGGGGGTGATTGCTTAATTACAATGTCTTTCATCTTGACAGTTCTACAACATTCATCGCGTAATTTACGTTGTCGAGCAGACGAGTTCTTCAAACATATGAAGTATCAAGTCAACATTTTAAACAGTCAAATTACACTTTATGTTTTAATGGCACAGCAATATTAGCATGCCTCTAAAATGGCTGCAGACAGCACACTTGATAAGTTAGAGTAAAGTTCTGATGAAGATCACATTGATCACAAACGCTGATCAAATATCTTGATTGCCGTGTCTTACTCATAAATTTTCAACAACAAAGACCATATGAAATTGAGCAACACAAAAAAACCGGCCGAGTTTGTGTTGGACCATGCACAATGAAGGGTTCCGTAGTTAGGATGAATTTACCCCAAAAACAAACTTCACATTGTAGTTGAAAAACATGTTCTCCCATACATCGATATATGTTACGGTCTTTTCTCCAACAGTAAATTTCAGTTTGTAATCGCAAAAAAACCTTTTTTTGGTGTTAAAACTACAAATTCAAGATAGTATTTTTCCTTTACTTTGAGACCTTGCTTCGTGCCAAATTTCATGATTCTAGGTCAATGGGACAATGGGTTTGATTTATTTGCGAGTTTCAAAATATGTCGCATAAATAGCCGTATTTTTTTATTGCGTTGTCTTAGAAGTTTTGTTTTAAGAGCTCCAAGGAACCGCAGACTTACGTACTCATTTGATATTAATTTCAAGTTGATACCTTCACACGTTCCTTAGAAAAAGGGTCTTGACAGACTGACAGACAGACAGACGGACAACGAAGTGATCTTATATGGGGTCCGTTTTTAACTTATGAGGTACGGAACCATAAAAAAGATCTTAAACCAACACAGCTGTACTGCCACTTACGTCATAAACATGATAGGCAGATATTTAAACGAACTTAATGAAGAATCCTATGAATGAGAATACAAGAATCAATGAGTATAAGAAAATAAATATAATGCCTGTCTGTCATCCTGACCTAGCCATGAATATACATGGCGTTTTTATGTTACGCGTATTGTGATTTGAAATAGTCGTACAAATGTATTACTTTGCAGAAAAATACAATAAGATGAAACTTGACACGGAAACACGGTTACCTACGATCTTTGGATGACTTTATAACAACAACTATTTTGTACTGTGAGTAAAAGAGATAGGTAAGTGTGAATGCTCAGTTTCCACCTTTTTGAAAACTGAATTGCAGAGTACTGACCACTGTACTAACTTACACGTACTGACTGATCTAATGGTCCTAGAGAAAGTGTTGTAATTTTTGTAGTGTTGTAGTTGAGTAGAAGGGAACTTGACGGACTAAATAGTTTTTTTTTCCAGTCAACATCCCTATATTGTTCATCTGATTGTTTTGTTGTCACGCCAACCCTCTGGAATATATATGGTAAGGGGATCAATATCAACTCTCTAGTTAAACTGCAATTTCTCTAGGACCATTTAGTTCAGCCGTTATGTGTCTTGGCAAATGACCCTAAATCAATAATTTTTCACATTTTGAAAAAAAATACCCATTATAGACTACCTGTATCTTCGCAATCAATAGACCTAGATAGAGTGCTTGGGTTGTAGCAAATTTAGCTTGCTTCCCAAAAATATAGAACAAAGATACCTAAAAATGCGGCCTTATTGTATATTTAAAAAGAAAACTGAAAGAAGTGCCAGAATTTCGGAAGTTTTTCGAAAATAGCAGAAGGTTTTCAGGGTTGCAAAGATAGGTATAAACAGCTACTCTAAAGGGCTCAATCGTAGTTACATGCGCGTTTGCGACGTTTGCATTTTTTTTTTGTGTCTATATTGACTGGGCTATTGTAGATTTCGACGTTAACAGCATGTCGTTACAATCTATTCAGTTTTATTTAGGATAGAACCTTTAGGTCACTAAGATTTTGGAACTGAAAACTGATTCTGATATCCAAGAAAAAAACCATAAACTCAAGAACCATACACACAGTCGCTTAACCAATTTGAATATTTTGGTTGCCTACGTTCATTACAAATCGGTTCATAAGAAATCTTATGTTGGTAAATAAACTTAACATACAATAGAAAACGTATATTCAGTAACCTAATCCGCTTAACTGTTCTTAAAGATTCATAAAAAACCCAATAAGAAACGACACGTGCTTCACCTCTCAACGAGGTATCCTCAGGATGACGATTGACTTATTGTGAACCCGGACCCGACGTATTGAGACGACAAACGTCGAAAGCAGTATACACTCCTCTCGACGCTCGTCGACATCGTATCGACGTCGTTTTCTTACAGGGTTCTTTATGAATCTTTAAGAACAGTTAAGCGGATTAGGTTACTAAATATACGTCGTCTATTGTATTTTATAATGGATTTCCGCAAGTCACGCCTGAGTCAATCAACTAAATAAACTTACTTTACTGTGTACTAACTAGGGTTTCTCATTTCCCGACTTTTTTTTGTTCCCGGATACCGAGACTTCTCGAGCACCATTTCCCGGGAATTCCCGAGAAGTCGGGAATTAGATTAACCTCAATAAAATGTATGAAAAGGGTTTTAAAATAAAATACACATTTTCGTAATCAACAATATGTTCATTATAATCAGTCTTCGTCAATTAACTAAAAAATTTGCTTTTTTTTATTTCCTTTATAATCACAGAGTTTTAACCGAGATTTTAGATGGCTGCACCGGAAGAAAATGGAGTTGGTTCTTCTGCTCCAGCTTGTGTCTTTACCGAAATCTTGTGTACAAGCTCTAGGTGTTTGATTAGTCCGCTTGTGTTTGAGCTTTTTATAGAGAGCTGGTTCGGACATTTCAGGCATTGTGCCGTCAAAGAATCTGTATTCTTCGAAAAATACTTCCACACTTTCGACTTCTCCATACTAGTACCTTTAAAAAATACAACATTTTGTTTAGAAAAATAGTAATAAAAATAACATGCGCGGAACGCTGATTTATTTCTAGGTAAAATACGTAACTGTTGTTTGTTAAGTTGAAAGAGTCATAAAAGTAAGAGTTTGTTTAATAAAATGTTGGGCATTGGATCTAAATGAATTTGTATTAAAAGATATGATTAAAATAAACTCCGCTTTAGGTATTAACATCAATCGAAAAACAAACAGCACTAGTAAACATGAAAATAAAAAACTAAAATATGATGGTTCTGCGAGTGCACAATTTCACAACAATAGGGATATTCGTATTTATTGGCTACTTATTCCATAAATAAGTTATAAGTTAGTAAGTTATGTAATCAAGAAATATAATATTAGGTACTTACGTTTATTGAGAAGGCTGATATTTGGAACACAAGTCTCCGGCTACTCTAGATAGGCGCACCGACACAAGCTACGCCGTCAAATGTTTGCGAGTGACTGACTGAACTAAACAAACAGAGATCACGGGGTGGGGCTTCTCTTATTGGGTAGTAAAAGGATGTAAAAGGGGAGACGAGATAGAGGATATAATTTTTGATATAAGTAACACAGGAATTAACATCAAATTGCATTTATTTTATATTTTTTTTATTTCTCGACTTCCCGGGTACTCGAGCCTTTTTTTCCCGTCTCGACTAAGGCCAAATTTCCCGGGAATTCTCGCGTTGAGACTTCTCGACCCTAGTACTAACAAGTAAAATGTATTGTAAGTAGAATCATATTAGGTAGAAGAAAATTAAGTAGAAAACGCCTTCGAGTCCGGATTTTGAGTTATAATCCTGAACTATCGTATAAATCTTGTCAGGTGTCATATTTACACACTAAGATCATTGAATAAAGACAAGTTACATGACTCCGTGGGCAGTGATATATTACCTTTCATTTATTTATTGTGTTGTAAAGTACATCCATGCGGCGACAATTTTCACGCAAGAATAATCCGTATTGTGACTGTAGGAAGGTGTTAAATCCGTGAAAGGGTCGGTGAAGGTTCCATAATTCAACATTAAAATTCAATTTTGACCGGCTGCGACTATTTCTCTAATTTTAATTATTGATGAACCAGTATGCTTTCGAGGAACTGGTAGCTTAAGTTATGAGGTGATTCATTAGCAGAAGTATGCTTAGGTATGGGTATAGTAATTAAAAATATTTAAATATGATTGCCTAGCCTTTTCCCAAATTTGTTGGGATCGGCTTCCAGTCTAACCGGATGCAACTGAATACCAGTATTTTACATTGAGCGACTGCCTATTTGACCTCCACACACCAGGGGGCATACTCCCTAAGCGAAATCCGTAGTTTCGGCCGTCGTTACGGGCGCAAGCGTAGCTTAACCTGGTCGATCGACCCGTGCGGCTGTTATTACTTAGCCACGAGCCCCATTAAAATACGGTTTGTGTTTACTTTTTTGTAAAAATAACATGAGCAGCCTCACACTGTATTTTTTTACAGATGAGTTTAGAAATAACTTCAAACTCGAACTCAGCCCATTTATTTCAAATAAATTACTAATTAAGCACTATTCAAAATTCAAAAGTTATTTATTCAAACTAGGCTGAGAATCAGCACTTTTCGAACGTCAAAATTACATAAGACAGTCCCCCAAAACGCCCACCCTTCACCACTTCCAAGTGCATTAGCTGGGAAGAAGAAGTGGCGCAACAAACTCCCCAGCAGCATTAAATTTTCAAGGGGCCGCTTAGTCAGAAAGATGATGCTAGTTACCCATTCCAAAGCGTAGTATCTATTAGACCTTTAAGCTCTACACTACTCTCGGAACCTATCTAGAGATCTAGTATTTTCCGATCTAGGATCTTAGTTTTAACTATTCTCTAATCAGTGTAAAAGGGAGTGTAGAGATAGGGTGAGAAAATGAATTATTTTATTACGAGTATGATATCTAGTACATAGTAGTATGATAATATCTATTTGCCGCAGGAGACGCCCTGGGCGTTGGGAATCACAGGCCGATCCCAGCCACCGTAGGCGCGGGCTTGCGGACGGTGACCAATGGAAAGATCGCCGTCCGATAAGGACCAGGCCCGGGTCGACGGCGCGTTGTGTTCCACGCGCTCCTCAAAGAGATGTCAGCACAACTGACGTGGTCCCCTAGGACCGATGCCTGCCGGGGTCGTGATAAAGTCCGAAAGTGATACCGTGGCCCCTGGCAACGTACAGGCAACTGAAGGAACACGGGTGGGTTTTAGAGTCTGACACCACTCCGCCCAGAGTAGGAGAATTTATTTGATAACCTCCCAACAAAAACAAAAAACTATTTACATAAAATTGAACAATGGTTGACCATTACCGTTTTCCGCAATCTTTAATTATAGACAAACTTAGGATTGGCATGTCATGTATATCTGTTTAATTTATTGTTAAAGCATTCAAAAAAGGCATAGCTTTAAATCAATTCAAGAAATAAGTAGATATTAATCCTAGTATTGACATAGAATGGGAGAGTCAAAATGGTAATGTCATGAGGTCATGGGTGGTCAACTAGTCACAGTCATACATTTTTGTGGCATTTGAATTAATTATCTCAGTCTGTGAAAGTCGAGTCAATATATTGTTTTTTTTTCGATCTAGGATTTAAAAAAGTTTTGAACGTTTCAAGCTAAGATACAGACAGGTTTGTGATTGGCCAAAAATTCTCGTATTTACGTTTTGTTGAAATTGTAACAAACAATGCGGATATTCGATTTATTTATAATATAATCAATTTGTTATAAAATATTAAAACTTTCCGGGAAAGTCATCAAAAAATATTTAGGTGCAAGTTTCATCCCGGAAAATTTGTTGTACCTACTTGACACAGACCAATAAAAAGCTAAAAAGCTCGTGCCGATGCTCTGCTCATATCGTCAATTCGACACAAGCAATCAAAATAAAATAGATCATATTTTTGTTTTATTTTGATTGGGACATTATCAAATAACTTCTCCCGCTCTGGCCGGAGGGGGAGGGCGTGTCAGACTCTTACTTACTAAAACCCACCCGTGTTCCTTCAGTTGCCTTTTCGTTGCCAAGAGCCACAGTATCACTTTCGGACTTTCCCGCAAATAGATCATACCTTATACAGTGTTGAAAAATTACTGACTAAGAGCCAACAAGGCTCGCGCAAAGTTGACTACTGAAGTAACATGTCATCCTTCCTGCTTTTGTCCCTCTCACGTTTTTTCCTTCATTCTCCCCTGTCAGCTGTCACTTTATTTTCTTTCATATCACCCCTCACAAAATCCTACTATTTTCTTTGGTCTTCCTCTCCCTCTTCATCCACCATTTCTACATTTACCGAAGTTGGATGTTTTGCACTTAAATTTTTATTATCATTATTTGTGTAACAGACATACTCTTTCAATTCAATGCTTTTCTCTTTCTTTGAAGTACCTATAATTGAATTTACCGAAGGTAGTAGTCAACTAGCACCGCGCTGAGATGTCTTGATCTCAGCTCGGTGCTATTTTCCTACATTATTAGCCTTGATTAGAATTTAGCCATTTTATAGATTCTTGTAACGGTAAAAGTGTATGTTGTAGCTAGGTATGTTTTAAAATATGGTCCTAAGTATGTATTAAACTATAAATTCTGATGTATATTACCCTTGATTTTATGGGTTTTCGATGAGAAACATTGTTGTTCCTTAACTGTAACGCTTTGAAACTAGTAGGCATGCTACGTCGTCATCATTATCATGGTCAGTCCGTAACTACTGATCAACTTCAGGGATTCGCCCTTTTTTAAATTAACCTATATCCACTGCTGGATAAAAGTCTTCCACATACTTATCCAATTTCCATTACTAAGAAACACTGGCGTGACGATTTCCACTCGCCCTGACCGATTAGTAGGAGAAGGCAAAACACAAAGAAAATTTGGTATAAGCGTTTATTCAACAGAAAACCAAACCATGGGAAACATGATAAAGATGCTATACAAGCATTAATAACAAAAATAAACTATTGATATGCTATGCTATTGATGTGCTATCCACGAAAACGCATCCCACTCCGCTCCGCTCCGTACTAAAGTACAGCGTACAGTACTGTAATCGTGGAGTGAGGCGCGTCTTCGCGGTCGGCACTATCTGTAACACACACGGCACCCGTACTTACAACCAATGGCCAAAGAGAAGGCGGTAACAAAAAGATAGCATCAGAAAATTATCAATAATTCACGTTGACGTAAATGTTTTAAATAACGATAATAACATGGAAGGCAGAGCGTATTGATTGTAATTAAAGCCTGTGATGAACTTGTGTGGAGGTATTTTTTATTAAACACGTACTTACTATATGAGTGAAAGTCTGTGATTTACGCGCAGTGTTTCTTTTAGAACGCTTCTGTGTTTGTTGGGATATTATTACGATTGTTGTAAAATAAATACGAAATGAGTTAAGTTCAGATTTAGCAAAGTTGTGAGAAGTAAAGTAACTAAGGGAATGAAAATGAACACAGTTTGTGGTCAGCTATTCGCTGAAAAACCTTCATGTTTTGAAATGCATTCTACCAAAAAGAGAAATCATACTGTTTCAGTTGATTATGATTGAATCAGACCTGCATATAAAGGAAAATTTAATTGAGGTTAAAACCTGGAATAGCCTGAAACGTAAAATTTACACAATTAAATATTGTTTCCCGACCAGTCAACATCCGGAAGCAAGGACGTCTCCAAAAATATGTAAATTGCCGAAAATATGCAAAACCATTTAATCAGTAATTTAATATACCCATCAAATCGCGCGACCAAAATCTAATTAACCCGATTAGTCCCACCAGTCACAACTATCACGAATTTTCATATTTTATCGATAGAGCCTACTGACCGTGTTTCCGATTAACGTTCTATCGATCCGGAATCGAGCGATATGCCGAGGGCGGGTCGGGTCGAATCGATCTGTGCAGAATAGGCAATCGCACCACTTGTACGCCGACCGCTCGAGCCGACGCGACGCGTCAAAAACCGCGGGAACATTGACATCTCCGTCCTTGGATCGTTTGAAAAAAGAATGTGATTGTTTATTTTTTTATTTAGTGCATGACTGACAAAGATTACTGTGGATTGTTATCAGCCTCTTTGGAAGTTTAATTGGATAGTGATGTTTTCCTGAATCCTATTGGTAAGTTTATTTGGAAATAGGTTTTTGTATTGAATCCTCAGGATGCACTTTATTTCTGGACGATGAGTACGTGCACTTTAATTTTATAGTGTTTTTTTTTTTATGGCCTGTATATGGACCTATAGGGAAAAGAAAAAAAGAAAGAAAATACATTTATTTAGCACAGACTAAAACGCACACAACACAACATAAATATAACACAAGTAAAAAATAAAGAAAAGAAAAATTATAAAAAAAACTAGAAAGGATTACCTACATCAGTTTTATTGTTGGTCCAAATATGGTCCCTTATGAACTCTTCTTTAAATGCGTTATGTGAGAAACATAAATAAACTGGACGGTGAAAATATAGTCATAGGCCTGTCGTTCAGTTCACATAAACTTTTAAGTCTAGAGAAAAAGGTACATACATTTTCATAAGAATGCAATAATATAACTTGACTAAAGCGTTGTTGTCTCGTAGACCAAGATTCGACTGTTTATGCTAAATTGTTATGTTTATAGCATCAGTTTAGTAAAGAACTTTCAAGTTTACGTTGAAAGGGCTTTTTGGGAATTAATTAAACATAAGTTGGTAATGGCCTATAATTATTTGTTCTCTGTTTTATTATAGAATAATATTATGTTAAAAGATAAATAATTATAGGTCTGTTCGAACTTTAATGGTAAAATCAGAAATACAATCTATTATTTAAACATTACTCTTTCGTTTTATTGACCTCATTCATGGACGTCGTAAATTCTGTTGGTAATTAATGAAGAAACTATTTATTCAAATAAAAAAAAACTATCAATCGAATCTGAATAAAAACTAGAAAACATATAGTTCTAAACTCCTAATAAAGGTTTCAAAACAATTAGGTATACTAGGTACAGTCAGCACAAAAGTACCTACCTACCCAGTTGGTTATTTTTAGTGAACTTTTTTTAAACAACAGTTTTTTTATATTTATCCTTAATAACTGTTGAAAAAAAATGCAACATTTATTTTTTGATAAAGTCGAAACTTTTTTTCTTTCCACAATCATTTATTTTCAAACTTCTGAAACCTATGCTGACTTTTCATAACAAAAAAAAATATTTACTATCCAGTATAACGTCAGTAGTATTTTAATATTATAATCTGTACAATATTCACTTTCCCGACTTGCTTACATTAGAATTAATGAGTAAGTTATTATGTAAATAAGTCTTCCTTTCAAAATGTTTTACCGACTGTCATTTTGATTGACAAGCATTGCTCGCAAGACGCTAAGGGTAGCTATTTGACCTCCGAAGACTTTAATTATGCGATGTTAATAATATATTAATAATACAACTTATGGTACCTTTACTATCCTACCTGATATCTTTTCTATAGAAGTTTCTGTGGTGAGGAAATATTTTAATAAACGGATGATCTTAGAAGGCAATTTTATAGCTTCTTAGATGCGTAAGATTCGCATATAATTTACTGAGGTCTTAATATTGATTAGATAATTATGTTTTCTGTTGGTTTTAAATGGGGTGGACTTACAGTAGTTAAAATTAATGTTTAGGTACTGAAAATTAATGGTTACAAATGAGAAAAGATAGGTTCACTACAAGGTTCTTTTGGCGCGTGGCCAAATTCGGAACTAACGCCACCATCTTGTTTTGTCAATTTCTGTTACAATTTCACAAATGTTTACCAACAACGCCCCGCTGTCAACGTCATTCAGGCGCCAAAAGATCCTTGAAGCATTATGTTTAGAATTTGTTTATCCTTCATTTGTTTTTAGTAGAGAAGAACTATTTTCTTCTCCATGGGAAAATGTCTCAATTTAGTTGATAGATAAGTTATACTTGTATAGGTAACTTATCATTGTCAAAACTAAATTTATTTTCACACATTCCAATAGGCGATACTTTTAATTATCTACATAAATCACCTTTTCCCTATAATTACATAGTACCTACACAAGAAACAAAGTGACTTTACTTTCATACTGATTAATTTTATTAAAATTAATTACTGATTGAATTAAACGTGCGTAACCACATTAATTATTTTTTTCATTAATAGTTAAAACTAGTAAGTATGCTATTAACCTTTCATTTTATCCGACTGCGCTGGGAAACGTGTTATGTCGTCAGGTATAATGTGTTTTTCGGTGAACAGTAAGGTACTGTTATCATGAAGAAATAAACGAAACCTCAAAAGTCGGTCAAGCACGTAACAGAAATTGTCGCAGGGTTCCGTACGTAAAAGTTTTTATTTTTATTATATACAAGAAAAAAATTATGCCTATTGGTCGTGGGTTCCGCGTTGTTGTCTTAGAAAGGGTCTTTGTAAAGTTCGTTTTCCTATCGCTACAACATTTATTTTCGACGGACACGGAACACTAGGCCTGCTTTTTCACTTTCGGTTTGACTGTGACCGCAAATAGTTTTACAACTTACCTATAAATCAATAATACCTACGCAAGAAAGTAAAGTAACGGTTGTTGTACTAAAATATTCATAAACTCAATAAAATCTCACAAAATATCATAATAAATGTTCGAAAACGTGCTGTTTCTTATTCATCTGAATTTTTCTCCGAAAGAAAATTTTTCAAACATTTTCCAAGCAGCAAGGGAACAAACAAATTCGGTAATCGTACTTAGGAGGCAATATGATAACTACACGTAATTAGGCGGAATTGTTTCGATTTTCCCGTTCAGCATCAGTTTACGGGACCCAAAAATTTGCTACTTACATGCATAATTGCATAGCTCCCACAAGTTGCTATAAATAACTCCAACACGCCCGAACTAACAAATCACTGGTTGTCCATTTGTTCTACTAATGAATAATTTATATATTTAAAGTTATTATTAGAAACGAGTCTGCTTGATTAACGGTAACTTGCTGTGATATCAATATTTCGTATTTTTGTAAGTTTTTCACACAATCTATACCGTATAAGATTTCGATTAAAAAATAATTTCCATACTGGTTGGATCGTTGTATTTTTATCACAGTGGCCCATAATCGTTCAGGGTGATGGACTGGTATCTAAGTGTAAATTATGGGTTTGATAGAAAGAACAAAGAGACACAGAGAGTCGTGAGAATCTTAGTTGTTGGAAACAGGTTGGTGATGCCATTATTTAAGTGCTATTTTATACCTGTTGGAGGATGCAAGTCCTGCATATTGCATTATTATATCCAATAACGCCTGGTTTCTGTGAACCTATCAAAACGAATGTCAAGTGATTTCATTGACTGCTATTTTTCCACCATCACAACTGTTTTAGAAATTATTAAAAAAAAAAGATTTGAATAGGCTAAAACCAGATGTAAGATTATTACGGGTAATTAGTAAACAGGTCACGAAGTAATAAAATGATTTCTGTCAATTTCTCCACTGACACGTAGATAGGTTTAGATGATTTGGTGTTTGTATTCTTTCTCACCATCAGTCAATAATTAGAGGTAGGATTTTTACAAATATTCTTTGTTTGTATTTTTTCTGAATCATCATCACCATCAGTCAATTAGAGGAAATATTTTTTGTTTCTAATGTTTCTGAATCTTCATCACCATCAGTTAATTAGAGGTAGGATTTTTACAAATATTTTTTGTTTCTAATGTTTCTGAATCTTCATCACCATCAGTTAATTCGAGGTAGGATTTTTACAAGTATTCTTTCACTCTTTTTTTGCATTCCCAGCGTAGGCTTAGACGAAAAAGAATACCTACATCAATGTAACGTTACCCTTACAAAGCCCACCTATACCATGTTATCGCACATTCATATGATTATAAGTGATCGGCTCTGCACCCTATTAGAGGCAGCTATGAGAAAGAGGATAGCCGTTTTTGCCTCTAAACGATGTCTCAATCACGGCTACAAACTTTTTAGTGCCTTTATTGTTTTACTAATAAGTCGTGTAGGTACTAATTATATCTGTGGAGTATAAACATACGGGACATAATAGAATGAAGCTAATGTACGGTTATATTTCATGAAATGTTTAATACAGTCTCGTAAGCTTTGGGACTCATACTATTGTCATTTTGCTGTTAGATTCAACACACTGTGATTGCATATTCAAGTAACAATATAAAACATGAAAGATCAATATCTCTGGTTATAATCCCGTGAAACACATGCCCATGCCCTAAGTATGTTGAACTACATATTTCGGAAACATGTTTTTTTTTTAAATAATTTATTTAAAGTAAGGTAGGCCACTTAGAAATTAAAAACTTTTTTACAAAAAATAAAACCGACTTCCAAAAAAACACTACATAGTGAAAAATAACTTAAATTTCGGAAGTCGGTGTTTTGGTTTTCTATTTTCGTTATTTGCCAATTTCGAATAAATCTTGTATTTCTGGTGTTTTGAATAAATGTCAAAACACCAGAAATACGAGATTTATTCGAAATTCAATATTTGTAAAAATAAAATCTTAAGAAAACAGACTTCCACAAAAACATCTGAGCTATCATATCTGGGTTCAATCTTCTCAGACAAAGTGACGCGTTCGCAAGGCCCCAAATGAAGTAGGTAATAAAATATACAAAGTATATTAATATAATTATATTATACGTAGCTACGTCTGTGACGGGCTTCAAGCTATACACAAAAAGATCACTAATTGCTGACGTGGGCCGAACGATGACCCTTTTCTCCGCTGGGAGCCATATTATCAGTTAACACTAACTGTGTTAAATAAAAAAAAAACTAGTTTTTCATTATACGATTTGTGATGAATGGATTTTGATTCCTTTTAAGGAATTCGATAAAATAGCTGTCTTGTTAAGAATATTTAACTATACAATTTGTATGTTTTTTGTTTACTCACTTAATGTGAGGATAACACTTGAAGGATAACGTAGGAATGTCATTGTGAGAATTATAAATAATTAATTACATTTTAAGACATCATCATCGTATTACAAAATAGATACATCTGCTGGAAAACAGGATTTACAGCCCTCCCTCTTGTTTTCTCAGTATTTTTTTTAAACCCCTACATTATAACTTTTTAAATGGTCACTTGTATAGGTGGATGTAGACTGTGCTTAGTTCCATCCCTATTTATTTATATATACTTTATTGTACACCAGAAAATACATAGTAAATAACAAATTTAACACTACAAAACATACAATGGGCGGCCTTATCGCTTTCTGCGATCTCTTCCAGGCAACCTTGGAATGGACAGTGATTGCGTGGACATAAAAATGGGGTAGACATCGGTGCAAAATAATAATTATATTGATATAATATATTATAATAGACACATAGATAGATATATATATATGCTATATAATAGATACATAATAAATATATAAGAATATTTAAATAAGCAACGAAAATAAATGACGACTACAGACTATGTAAGGAATTTCAGGAAATAAAATTGTCTACGACAATATATTTATAATTGTTCCATCGAACGTCGTACGAATCAAGAAACTTCCCACTTCCCATGGGAAATACCTTTGCAGTAACATTTGAAACACTCACGAACTCAAGTAAATAATACTTGCACGGCAAACTATCTTCTCTTGCACGCGACTTGCCAATTTTTATGTCACACACGCATAATTTACTAGTTCTATACGAGAATATAATTATATCGACCTCTTGCTATAATTGCTTTAAAATGTCGTGCTGTATCCTGCTATAAAGCACTTCCCCTCTTCTTTTCATATAAAAGGGGAATAGGGGCAAAAAGGGTACCTTCAAAACGACGAGAGCAACTTTCTCATATAATATTGCTATAACCAATCGGATCACCAACCACGGTGATTATAGTAATCCAACTGCGATTAACGGCCCAGTTTGTAATCTGCCTAAATAATTAAGTACCTATCACCGTTTAGCGTTCAGAATATAAAAGTGAAGATGATACGTTCTACCTCATTTTTTGCGCATAGATAATCATAGAAAGTGTAATCAAGTATCTATCGAGGAATGGTATATGGATATTATAGTGATATTTTACTAACCATTTACTTGTCCTTTTAGACATTATGATTGATTCAATGAAAGTAATTAATGAGTCATAAGAAAATGTATAAAAAATCGGGTTGAACTAAGTGACCCTTTCTCGGCGGATTAGGAAAGGTCACATCGGTCAAGTTAAATGGCAGACAAAAAGACAGCCAGTCAGTAAGGTTGGAAGCGGTGTTGAATGTCCAGGGTTCCACCCCATAAGATTTATAAATGTCGTTTATTTATGGACAAAAGCAAGGAACTAAGTGAAACGAAAGAATATACGTACTTTACGCTCACAGACACAACTTTTTATACTACGTGCTAAAAACAATCATAAGCTCAACATAAAATTAATTCACGCACTCTAAGTAAATTGTGGGAATATCCTATAACATGTACATAGGATTTCATAGAGAATGCTAACGACGGAAAACACAGAACGAAACTTTGAACTGTAAACGAATTGAATATCAACTGTCAGAAACAGTGTATTGAAAGTAAACAGCGGACTTTGTCTGGCTATATTTTGCATACTTATATACCCTATTTCATAATATTATGTAGACATAGTTTCATCTTTTATTTCAAAATCAAAATATTTTATTTCATATAAACCTACATGGGCACTTAAGAAACGTCAGAAGCTAAGTGCACAGGTCCAATTGGTCGTTTCCTATGGAGAAGGTTACTCTTTTTTTAAATAATTAAATAATTACTTTTACAAATAATAGTGTTATTAGGTATGGGGGGACAGTATAGGCCTTTTCATTATTTACTTTCTATAATATGTCATAAAAATACCACTTTAGATAGATACACTTTGAAAATGAAAACATTCTATTATAAATGGAATGTAACAAAACGTAAGTATAAATAGCACTAAAACAATTTAATAGCATAGCCAGCCACGTTTAGTACATAGTCTCATAAGCTCATCTTATTTAAAAATCTAGTATATATGAAGCAATCAACGAATATTTTTTTATAACTACCATAAATAAATTCATAATTTTTTGAATTTTTAATATATTATTAGTCAATAAATTAGTAGAGGATGTAAATTTTAGCATAGTTTTGTCGGAGATTGTATACTTTGTGGTGTATTAGTTTCATTCGACATACTTCTCGAGTCTCGCGGATGTTTACGGCTGATCTGTGTGATCGAAATCAGAAATTATATTAGTTTAAATATTCAAACAACATCGTTGATAAGCGCATCACTGACCCGATTTTCTTGAATACTTAATAACCACTGGATTTTCGAAAGTATTTAATTTTAGCTAACAATATTGCTTTTCATATTTTTATTGCCCACTTTCCCCTATTAGAAATAGTGTTTAGAAAAGCTGATCGATTTGAAATTGGAGTTAATGGGGATCCTTTTCGTGATTCTTGATGAATGGCGATCGGAACGAGAATTTTAATGTCTTCATCTCCTATGTCCATTCCAATTAGTACTGGCAAGGAATTATTCATAAATATAGGGTCAAATTTAATTAGACGGAGTAGCGAAACTCCGCAGACGTATGGATATCGATATCTATACACGATAAAACCACGAAAAAAATAATTTAATGTTTTGATGTGTAACATCTTTTCTCTCGCTTTCCTGCAATCATAATCTAAATCTAAAAATATCAAAAAAATCAAATCTGTGGGAGTGATTTCGTGAAAAGCGACGGAAGTGTGTAACAGGAAGCCGGGGAAGCGCGCGCTATTTGATTCGACCAATGAGCGCGCGCGGTGCTAGAGTTGGTCGTCAGAAACGACTTTGACGAAGTCCCTTTAATATTAAATAAATAATAATAATAAATAAAAATGAAAAAGGGAAAGAAAATACATTTATCACACAATATAAAAAACAGCAGATAAAAAAAAAAGTGTAAATAAATAAATTCTTTATTGCCATAAAAAGGATACAGAAAAACTTGAGACCCTGGCTCCAGAGCTAGATTAGAGTACCTATATTTCAGGAGCCAGTGATTTTTTATAGGGTTCTTTATGACTCTTTAAGGTGAAGTGGGTTCCAAAGCAGATATTTCGACTTCACGCAAAATCAATGTTTCTCTTAAAAAAACAACGAATTTGCATATTTTTTTTTATGATTACGAAAATTGATGAGTGTCCTTAGTGAAGGCCCGAAACACGATTGACAAAACTTTCCTCGATAGAAAAAAACGGCAAAGTTACCTTAAAATCTGCTTTTTTTGTTACAACCACTAAGAGAAAAACCTATTCCATTCGATTGTTATCAAAGCAATTGTATTAAAATTTTGTCAACGTGTTACTTTAAGGAATTATGGACTTATTTTTCGATATCAACACGCGTAAAATGTTTTTATTCAATATTTGTAAACATAGTGCAATGGAATTGCGCGCGGGCCGGGTCATACCGCCGCTCCCGGAACGCTAACACGATTGTATTTCGCCTTAAGAACAGTTATTTTTTTTTTTTTTTTTTTCCTAACTAGGGCATCTCGCAGATTACCACTAAGGTAGTGACTGCTTAACCGGGCTTTCCTGTGGCTGCCTTAAGCTTCTACACTCAAAGCCTCCAGCCAGGGCAATTTTACTATTCTAATTAAAACTAGGCGAATGCTCGCTAAGGGCCACCCCCTGTGGGGTGCGAACCTCGGCTTAGGGCATTCGCTGAGGGGAGGACAGCAAGAGGGACAGGCTGGATCAAAATGGTGGTTTCATGATTATTGATCGGGGAATTTAAAGCTACAGGCTCAGCGGCAACGCGTGCTGGCGCTTCGTCGACGAGCAAGGGTCGGGGGGGAGTATCGTTTACTCGGGAGGGTCGCGATCGCGGGGGACCTCTACGGCGAGGTCTGTATCGCGGGTGTCGGATGTATTTGTGCACTGTACTCGTGGCCCTATTGCTCTCCTGTAGGAGTGTGATGGGGTCATCTGGGTCGGAGAGGATATGCCTTGGGCGGCGAAAGTGACTGATTCTAGAGGGAATGTAACTAGCTGCCTCGACAACCAGATGGTTGCGATGTTTGACGGCTGAATCGAAATAACGCTTTGACATGCGTTTGAGAAACTGGTGGATGGTAGGTATTTTAAGATCGAGATGGAGGATCTCATTTCTAACATACATGGGGGATCCCGTGATTCTACGGAGGAATCGGTTCTGTAATGTTTGCAACCTATGGATGAATCGGGGTTTGGTATGGGCAAAAACGATACCCGCATAGGTCATGATAGGGCGGATGCACGTGGCGTAAGTTCGCAATTTGCACCTGAGTGACATTTTGCTACGTGCATTTAAAACGAAATGAAGTCTACTGAGAGCGAAAGAGGCTCGCGAGTGAACCGCCTTTATGTGCTCTGAAAACGTGAGATGCCTATCTAAGATCACACCTAGATATTTGGCTCGCGTAGCCCAAGGGATCGGCTTGCCAAACATGGTGACTGATCGGGGGAAAGAGGGATTTAGCCACGGTTTCGAGAAGAGGACCGCTTGGCTTTTATCGGGATTGACCTCGATTCTCCACTTCCTAAACCAGGCGCCAAGGTTATTGACCGCCTGTTGAAGGTTTAGAAGCATCGAAGCGGAACCTAAACCTTTACAATAGATGGCAGTGTCGTCTGCGAACAGAGCCAACTGAGTCTTTTTGTTTCTAGGGATATCGCTGGTGAATAGCGTGAACAATAGGGGGGCGAGTACAGAGCCCTGAGGGACTCCTGCTCGGATCTGACGAGGGGTGGATAGGGCTCCGTCTATGCGATAGCGAAAGGTGCGATTCGACAAGTAGTCTCGTAGGATGAGCACGAGACGATCTGGCACACCGAGTTTGTAGAGCTTATACAATAAGCCGTTGTGCCAGACTTTGTCGAACGCTTTCGCTATATCAAAGAAGATAGCGCCTGTCATTAAACCGCGGTTGATGGCGCTGCTTATATGTTCTATGATACGGTGGGCCTGATGCACGCTAGAGTGCTGGGTTCGAAAGCCGAACTGTTCATTGGGGATTAAGCCCTTAGTCTCGGCGTAGTCTCTGAGTCGCTTATAAATAAGCTTCTCATAGAGTTTGCCGAGTACTTTGAGCAGACTGATGGGACGGTAACTGGTGGGATCTGATTTGGGCTTGCCAGGTTTTGGAATACCTATGACAGTGGCCTCTTTCCATGTTTGGGGAAAGATATTATTGCTTAGAGCACCATTGAAGATGGTGGTCAGTAGCATAATGAGATGAGCGGGGAAGAGTTGGATCACCCTATTGGTGAGTCCGTCTGAACCGGGGGCTTTTCTAATTTTTAGACCTTTGATTAAGTCGTGCACTTCGTCCGGAGCGACTGGAGGCAGAGGACTATCAGGGTCTTCGACGGGAGGGAGAGAGGCTCTGCTTTCGACTTCGGCGTCGACCTCTGCGAGGTGAGCTTGGTCTACTGGCTGAGAGCTGGGAGAGCATTGGAGCTCGAGACTATCTGCTAGGCACTCGGCCTTTTCGATGTCGTCGAATGCTATTGACTTATCGGGGCGTATCAGGGGGGGCATGGTGGCGATCTCCCGGGATTTGAGTTTCCTCTGAAGATCCCAGAAGGCCTTGTGAGTGGGCTCTAGCTCGCTAAGCATCTTGTCCCAGCCCGCTTCACGCAGCTCCGCTACGCGTGTACTTACAGTTCGCTGTAAGTAGCGCATATGGGCTTTGTTTGCGGCACAGGGGAAGCTGCTGTAGGCACGGGTGGCCGCGTTCTTCTCCGTCATTAGAGCACGTACATCGTCGGGGAGCTTCCAGCGACGGTTATCCGTCGCTGGGACCTCCCTTGAACAGTCGTTCAGGACAGATTGTACGTGCTCCGTGAGGGAGTCGATCGCGGCCGTCGTGTCAGCGATAGAATCGAAGTTGTTGGGGATTGAGTCTAACTGAGGGGATGTGGTGGGTTTCAGCTGTTCGCTTACTCGCCTCCAGTCTGTTATCTTTTTTGTAGCAGAGGGCTGGTCGGGGTCATGATGACGATGACCTATGCGGGAGTCGAGTCTTATTAGTACTGGACGGTGGTCAGAGTTAAGCTCGTGCACCGTTTCTATTGAGTCTAGTCTCAAGTTGACACTCTTAAGGAGTGCCACGTCCAGGACATCAGGAGAGTATCTGGGGTCGTGAGGAAAATGAGTGGGAGTCATCGGAGCGATGACGTCAAAGTTCAGGAAGGTGGAGAGGTCGAACAAGTGTCGACCCCTGGAGTTGATTCTGGTACTATTCCAGGAGGGATGCTTTGCATTGAGGTCGCCCGCTATGATAACGGAGTCGCTCATGCCTAATAGGATTGTGAAATCGTCTGAGATATGTTGGAAATTCTCAGCCGACGTAGCGGGAGGGAGGTAGACCGATACTAGCATGATCGGCTGATGGCCAGTCATGGATAGTCGGCAGATAGTGACTTCTAATTTACTTAGGGGAGGAGGGTCCATAGGTATGCAATACAGATCCCGTTTGTGATAAATAAGGGTGCCGCCCTTGTGACAACGCGTCCTATCATTACGGATGAGACGGTAGTTCGCTATAGAGGGGTTTCGGTGACTAGGTTTGAGGAACGTTTCCTGAACGAGGAGTAGGTCAATTTGATGGTCGCGGAGGAATTCCGAGATCTCATCGCGTTGACCGCGGATGCCGTTTGCATTGAAGATGCCTATTTTAAGGGATCGGGGTTTATGCCTCGCTGTACTGGTGTTAGACATTATGAGGTTTATTTGAGTGGAGAGTTTGCATGACGTCAGAGTATTCATACAATACTCTTTGCAACATGGGGAAGTTGTCTGATTGTCTGGCCACGAGTATTTCGTGAGCCATCTGTACGGCGCGGGGGGAGCAGAACGCCATATAGGTGTCTGAAATTATATTATATACGTCCGAAGTGGACAACTGAGCGGCCGCGGGAGCGGCGGTGGTGGGGCGCGGTGCTTTATGAGCGGGAGCGGGAGCGAGAGCGGGAGCGGGAGCGGGTTTGTAGTGGGCCGCGGGAGGGCCTGCGAACGCGGGGAGGAGGATACGCTGATCCATGAGGGAGGGAATTTTATTGGGAGGAGGTTGAGACTGAGGTTGAGTTAAGGGCGGGGTAGCGATCGCTAAGGCTGGGAAGGCCTGACGGTGCTGGAGTTGATTCCAGGGGCTGGGTCTCTGAGGGCTAAGCCGCTCGGGGATTTGAGATGACGGGATAGGGAATTCCCTTTGCTTTAGCTGACGATCGTCAAGACGTTTCGTCAGCTTGGGCGAAGTATTTTTTGGGGCTTTAGAGCAGCCACGGTAGTTGGCTGTGTGACCCTCTTGCCCGCATAGCACACAGCTAGGTGGGCTGTCGCATTGGCTATGGTCCTTTGGACGGGTGCATTCAGCAGTGCCGTGGTCGCCCAGGCACTTGACGCACCTGGGTTTCGCATGGCAAAACTTTTGCGAGTGCCCATATAATTGGCAACGATGACATTGCCCTATAGAATGATTTTTCCATGGCTTCTCTATAGAGAATCCCATGAGATTGCATATAGATTTGATGTTAAAGATCGGGTTATGCCCTTCGATCGGGGAGCACACGACGAGTACCATGTCGTATGCCTCCCTACCGCGCGAACGGTGCATACGGTGCACTTCGTCAACCGGAATATTCTGCGACTTAAGGTCGGCTAGAATTTCTGCTGGGGAGATTTCTTTAGGGATCTTTTTGATAACAACTCTGGTCTGTTTTTCTTCTGGGAGAGAGTACGTGTGGAAGGACACGTTCCTGTCTCTCAGAAGCCGGGTTAGGGATCTGTAGTCGGTCGAGGTCGGGACTATTACTTTTATACCCTGTTGGGTAGAGCGGGCATTGGTGTAGCCGATCTTGAGATCGACACACCACTTTGAGATGGCCGTCCACTTCTCCTTGTCCTGAATGAACACAGGAGGTGGAGGCGCGACCTTTTTCTGGCCAGAAATAATAATAGGGGCGGTGGGAGCAACCTGCGAAGAGGCTGATGACGTAATCGGACGGGGGGTGGTGGAGGGGGAAGCTACGGGGGGGCAAGTAGCTGGGGTGTCGGAGGTATTGACAGGGGTGAGGCAGGGCTCCTCGAACGCTACGACCTTAGTGGCCTGCGAAGAGAGTTGCTTCCGCATCTTCCTCTTATTCCCTTTCCCTTCGACTCGGACAAAATTGTCGTTGTCGTCGGATTGGGAAGTAGAGGCGACTTGGTCCTCTGAGTCGGAGATAGTGATATAGGGGAAGGGGGTGGAGGGGCGGTTTGGGGGAATAGCCTGGCTGTCAGTGTCCATTGACACGACTGGGCTGGCTGCTATCTGAGATTTATCTAAGGCATCACTAAAAGTTGTGATTTCCTCAGAGGAATTGATAGGGGACTGGGGGGGGGGGGGGTTCTAGGCTACCGGGAGGGCACTCGAAGCACTCCTGGTTCAGCGCTAGGATCTGCAACTCTACAGCGAACTGCCGCCATAGAGCTGGTTCTAGGGCGACCATCTGCCTAATCACATCGATAAGCGATGTGTTTATGCGTCTAGTCGCATCTAATTTAGCCTCGGAAATGACGAGGTCCGACTCCATAATGGAGTTTTAAAACTGACTGACTACTAGTTGGGAACCTATTGTCCTAACGTTTTTCCCTACACCTATCTCCCCGGGGGAATACCGGGGATGTGTAAAACCCTCCCTGTCGGGTTAGACAGGGAGGTTGAGTACTTAAGGTGAGCCCTAAGCTTGCTTTTTGCCCGTTGCCTATCTTAGTGTGCAACGGGGTCCTATCCAGTCTAGTGCGCCGGGTGTAGACACACCCGACCGACACTAGGTGTGTGGCTGTTGAGGCAAGACTGTCACCAATGCCGACTAGGAGATCCCCCAAGGCCGAGCACTGGGACCCGTCCAATTGACTGCCTCACCCTGAAGGGGCTCGGCGGGTGTGTTGGGTCAACACCCCACTCGGTTTCGTTGGCACCGTATAGGTTTCCACCGAGGACCACGAAACTGTGGATTTACCCTGAAGGGGATTTAATCGCGACGATTACGTTTTAGAGTACAACTCTGATAAGAAACTTATTAATTGTGTCTTGAAAAAGACAACAATTAATAACTGAAGATAGTCCCAGACTATACACGTAGCAGGAACCACAGCAGGAGGAGCCACTGAGCCGGAACTCAGGAGATCTGGAACACACCTGCACACACTAGCAGCAGCACGTCCGTCCGCGTTCGATGCCGAGCGCAGAGTGAAAGAACAGTTAAGCGGATAAGGTTACTAAATATACGTCGTCTATTGTATTTTATTTACTCATTCCTTCTTTTTATAAGAAGAGGAAATTGCCCTGCAGTGGGCCACTAAAAAATAGCTGTTAAGCTAAGAGTATTATCATTTTGAATAAATTATATTTTCAGTAGCCAAAACAGATTTCCTTACAGGTCGACGTTTAAATAAATTTGGTTCTGACATATATATTTCTTTAATTATTTAGTTCATTTTAATTAACAGATACGTTAGCAACCCGATACAGTGAGAAGCTAATTTATTTATCTATAAAATCATCTGCATAATGCATATTTAAATATTTCAAGCTTGCATCCAACAGCCTTCCCGCGACCTTCGCGTTGTCATCGTTCTACAAAACGGGATATATGGTTATTAACCATATTCATCATAAAATATATTTTTACGACACTTCTTCTAGAAGTAGCACAAGCCAATTTCCTTTTACAACTGCGCTTAGTGCAACACTTTTCCCGCTAGAGTTGCTACAATAAAAACAAGTAGTTATGATAACAGTTCTTTTGAGTAACCACAAAAAATAACAGTTGCAGTAAAGATGCAATCTGGAAACTTGTCCAGCGGGTGTAGTAACGCTCCATAAGGTAATATTATGGCTAACACAAGGGACTGGTATTCGGTAAAGTCTTGTTCTCACTATTGTATAGTTACGTGATACTTACACGTTAGAGTAGAAAACACTACCGCGAAATTAAGTAATATTATCTCTTGAAGTCTTGAATCGAGAGAAAGATCGCTCGGCTTTTGTTTTAGGTATTGCTAATTGATACCAATAGCCAACACGTCTGTAAAGTTTTGCCAATAAATTAAAAGACCGTGTAACACTGTTTAAAGTTAGCCTTAGTGTGAACGAGGTTTAGTGTTTCATAAAGTATTGTGCAATACAGATATTGATATGCCACATTGAACATAACGTGAATTGCAATACGAAGACTTTAATTAAGGCGCATATGTAGTACGCCTGTTGGTGATAAATTGCTTTATTATTGTTTGATTAATTGTTGTGTTTAGTTATAGCTTTCTTGTTTGTCTAATTTCATCAATAAACTTACTAAGGCGGACCTGTTTTTTAAAATTCATTGTCTCCTCAAAATAACACTGACGGTATCAACTCACTATGCAACGCCTTTCCTACCAAAACGAATAAAACAGGTGTGAAATAATAAAAAGATTATCTCCTATTCGAAATATAAAATCAAACTACTTTTTATTATTATTAAACTTTTATCACTTTATGTAAATGTGTTTCCAAAAGAGGAAACGAATAAAAAAAACTACGAATCTTTCCGTATAATCTAGGCGGCTAAGATGGGCAGTATTTTTTCAAAAACTGGTTTTAGACTGTATCTTGTTTCGTATGGTTTTTAGAACATGTAAGTAATATTATTATAAGTACTGGTCGACCGAGCTCTGCTCGGGTGAAATTAGAAAATGCTCATCAATAGGATAGTTAAAGGATAGTTCATACTAATTCCATGCTGCTGTGATAGTAGGTACTTACTTATTCCGTGCTGCCATGTCATTATTCTAAGGTAGCCATCTTGTTCGACCGAGCTCTGCTCGAGTGGAAATACGGAGAAAACGAATTTTCCCAGATCTGAGACTTAGCTAGATCGATTGTCCCCCCGTAAACCACTATATTGTAACTCTCATTCGAGAACTTGATTACAAATATATATCTAAACATGTAAACAAATATTGTTCGTTTAATAGTATAGGATATTCAAAATCGTGTTTATCTGGATACCGATACAGATTAACCATTGAAGAGATGATGTGATTAAAAATTTAACGACCTGCCATAGTCTTGCAATGACATTAATAGGCAGATAAAAATAAAATAAAAAAATATATGCACTAAAACATGCGTGGGACCAGTTTCCAAATCTAGATAACATAATAGCACATTAGAATAAAATCTATTTGGAAAGTTAAAAATGTTTTTAGATAGTTAAGACTTTATTGATATTTTTATAAAAATAATTTACAGTTAGCTTTTGAACGGAAAGGATAATGTAGTCGTAAAATGTTAGACTAAAAACATGTTACCATCAAATATAGTAAAATGTTAAGCAAATAAAAGACTAACGACAGCCAAATCAAAAAACTAGTCTAGATTGATATCTTGCGTATTGTAACTGTACTTTCAAGATCTAAGAATCTGGTTGAGCCTTTAAGACACCCGTTTTCAAGTGACTTTTATATCATTTATATGGTTTGTTTAAGATAATTGGCGTAGGTACGCCATTCTCGCGCGTATAGTTTTTTTAGCGCCGCGTTTGCCTAGCTGGGTGCCTACGAAGCGTGTAGCTACGCGTCCTTACTAAATAATGCTAGCGAAGCTATGTAGGTTAAAAAAACATTAAAAGTGTTCTTCAAGTGGATCAGTTTCACAGTTCAAAATATTAATTACTGATTAGGATTTTAGTTGTGAAGTGTTTACAAACACAGTTCATCAGCAAGGCCAAGTCCCACATAAAAAATCTGTTTACCTGACAGCCATTTTTTATTACCCCGATGTTGTCAAGCTTTAATGATTCCCATAAATACATAACAAAATAACCGTTATTCTAAATTATTTTACCTGTCTCTGTTTAATAAATGGGAGTTGTTCTGTAAACGCGTGGACAGTCTGATATAAACAGACTACCTACAGTCGTAAAGTTGAGATTATACTAAACTTGTCAGTTCGGCCATCAGGGCTTCTTAATAGCTCATGTTTTATTCATGGGCTACAGTTTACACTGTAAGGGCCCGGGCTCACAGTTCGATGTTGCCGCAGGGCAACGCTACGTGCGTCGCAATATCGTCATAACGCAACGCGGAAACAGGTTTTAGTTGCGTTAGGTCAGTACAGATATACTCCTAAAGAAGAGGATCGAAGTTACGGATTTTTACAAACCAGTCTACCTCCAAAAAAACACAAGCATTTTTTGTGTTTATATTAACTAATGCAAATGGAATAATTATACTTATCGGTAGCACCCAAGCTAACTCTATTTGAATAAACTGTAAAAAAAACTGGCCAAGTGGACTCGCACACGAAGGGCTCCGTACCCACCGTACGATATTTAGAATTAGAAAAAAACGCCGTTTAAAGCAAGTTTCTGTCATGGGGCTCCATTTAATTTTTAACTCTATCTTATTTTTATTACTTGTGGATATAGCGGCAGTACAAATACACAATCTATGAAAATTTCAACTGTCAACTATTAGGTTGACAGTTGAAATTTTCATGAGATACAGCCCGCTGACAGACAGACGGACAGCGGAGGCTTAGTAATAAGGTTCCGTTCACAGCCTTCGGGTACGGAACCCTAAAAAAGAAAATTGATTGCGAAGACACCATTTTGTCATAAAACAAGCAATTGTCGCTGGCGGGCGACGCCATGGGCAGTGTGTATGGACCCTAAATAAGGGACACAGGATCGCTTATCATCGTTTGGCAGCCGAACTGTGATTCTGTCATGTCGCAACCGTTTGATTTGATTTTTATGGCTGTCTCATTGGTTTAGTTCGCAAGCGCTGAACATGAGGTCCTGCGTTCGAATGGCAGGCCGGGAAAAGTGTTTTTGGGTTTTTTTCATTATGTAATTACTATGGCCATAGGCTCGCCCCCTATTACATATGACTTAAACATAACTGGCGAAATGTGGGTGTACTATAGATACACCTCTGCCTTACCGTTCGGGGATTACAGGCGTGATGTTTTGTTAAGTTATGAAAGTCTTTCCTAAAAATGTTCTAGGATGTGAGAAATATTCAACAAAAGCACCTAGAATTTTCAGAAATTGGCCAAAACATAAGACAGGCGTGGTTTGGAACTATTTGTTATAAAGTTATGACACTAGTGATATTTTAAAAGAGCGAATATTTATTAACGAATACTCGCTAATATTCGGTATTCGGCATTACTCGTTTTTTTTTTGTTATTCGTTGAATACCGAATAATAGTGTCTATTATTCCACATTCGGCGAATAATTGTCTAAATAAAAATAAACTTTTAATGAACAGAAAAACTATAGACTTACAAATAATTAAGCTTTTATTAATCTTTAAAAACAAAACACACTTAGTATTATTATCATTAATATAAAAAGTTTGCCAAAAAATCAGGCATGCTGAAGTTAATTAGTTAGGCTTTTTAATTAATTATTTAATATTTACAGTCTTTTTTAGACTGTGATTTTTTATATTCATTTTTTATGTCGAGTAATAATGGCGAGTATTCGACTATTCGCCTTATGAAATGGTATTCGACTATTCGCTATAACAACTATTCGCGGCATCTCTAATTAATTGTTCGATCATCTTCACAGCTTACGGCGATTTCTCATGTTCGAGTTTTTGTCGAATTAGTCATAGGGATGGTTTATACCTAATTAATAGAGTACTCAGAGATTGATTTACTTTCAAAATATCTAGCCTTGTCTTGACTTAACGTAGAGCTTCAATATAATTAAGCTCTTAGCGTTTTTATGAAGCTAGGAATAAAAAGTCTTAATATTTTGTGCCGACGGTCGCCACACCCTGTTAATAGCTTATCCATACCGATCAATGATTTATTACTCCATTAACATTCATTATTAAAGATTACGCGGTGATTTAATTAGATATGTATTTTTAAGTCTACCTTTTCGTAATTAATCAGAAATCACTGGGCCGTTATTGATTTGGGGAACTAGAAATCTGATGGTATGAAAGTGGTTTTAGGAAAGAAACTAAACTATTTTTTTTTAATTACAATTTTGTTGCGATAAAAAACCCACGCGTAATATCAGGTACATACACTCGATGATTTTGTACACGATTTTGTAATTGATGTTTAGTACGGAGGGCGTTGAAGTGAATTTCTCTTAAGATTATATTGATTAATGTTCATTTTAGGCCCCCAGCTGTGCCCGCTACGTTAAGCCATGGTTTTCGATAATTCAAACACGAGATTAGAGATGTAAATGGTCATACGAGCGGCACGATGTCGACGGCAGCCGCCGCGCCGCGTCAACGGCTGCAGTTGCTTTTGTCGACAACAGCCGCCGACGCGTATACGGCTTACGCCGACTAGTGTCAACGGCTGCAATTGCCTTTGCCGTTGGCAATGTGCCGCTTGTATATGAGCACTAAGGGCTCCCGAATATACAGACTTAGTTGAAACACTGAAATCGCGAAAAAAAATCAGCTGTTCCCTACATTTCGACGAGGCATGGGAACATAAATGTAGGGAAAAGCAGATTTTTTTTCGCGATTACAGCGTTGGTCCCATAGTGAAAGTTGTTCATAATGATGAGTACAATGACCCCTTAAGAGGTTTAGAGTAAACAAAAACTAAGGTAACAAAAAAATTGCTTGTTTATACAAAACAAGTAATTTTTTTGTACGATTTAAAATAAGCTTTTTGTATGTTTTTAATATTAACTTCTGATTTATTGAAGAGAGTTGATGTTTACTTAAGAAATCCCTTTAATGAAATGCTAAAATTACTTTCTTGCTTAGGTATTTATTTCACATTATTCTCTCTGGAATTATAGTTCAAAAATGTCACCGTTATCGTAATATTAATTTTCTTTTTTTAGGGCACATGTTGCCAGCATTAAACTGTGATAAGTAGGCTTATGGACTTTACAATATTATTTTAAGAAGACGATAAAAATATACCAATAAAACTAATTGTAACCTTAATTGACCCGCCATCATTGACGCAATGTCCACATGTACACACGGCTACACATGAAGCTATACATTTCCAGTATAAGCTGACCTCGCATTGTATGGAAATCATATACAATGCGAGATCAGCATAAACTTGATGTTTATCCGTGTGTACCTACTGGCCCTGTTCTCAATAATAAATAAATTACGATTGCACTACTTTCTTCATTATTATGTCAGAGTTATACCATATCTGACTTAACTCGATCAAGTTCTTTCACTTGAACTGGTTCGACCTGAACGTGTTCACAAGTTTATGTGAGCTTGTAAATTAACGAGACATTACGTAGGTACCTAATATGAACGTAATTACTGCCTTGATAAGCAATTTGTAAGTATTAATTATAGTTGAATAAAATTTTATGGTTTGTTGAGTTCAATATCGACGATTCGATGTTAGATGATAATGGTTGTAAGTATGTAGATTCTTTCGTAATTGATTTGATAAAAGTAGTAATTTTGACTTATTACCGATTAATTAAAATTAACAAGATGGCTTGAATATTTAGGATGTCTAGAGTTGTGGGTTTGAACATGACAATAACATGGAAGTTCAATCGGAAAAATGTGACAACACGATAATTTTTGATAATGATAATTTTTAAGTAGGTAAACCAACTCGAAGAGCTAGATGGTTAAATTAAATAAGCACTTTCTATGATTCGTTTTAGCCGTTCGATAAGGTGCATCAACAAATATTTGTAATAGCAATATTGAATCAGAACAACAAAATGTATAGATAGTCGATCGTCTATGAGCAATACCATTGTATTATTAAATTACTAGATAACAAAACACAAAAGGCTATTGCATTGATTAGCTACATAACACATTACTAAAAAAAACAAAAATTTTATGATTCTTAAATGGTATTAGTAATGTTGGGCATCGTCTGTGAATTTGGCTTGTAAATGAATTTGGCTTGTAACTGGATTTGGCTTGTAAATGAATTTGGCTTGTAAATGAATTTGGCTTGTAATTGGATTTGGTTTGTAAATGAATTTGGCTTGTAAATGAATTTGGCTTGTAAATGAATTTGGCTTGTAACTGGATTTGGATTGTAAATTAATTTGGCTTGGTCTTAAAAAATGAAGTATCTTTAAGTCCTTTGCGCCTGGTTCCCAAAAGTAATAATGTGAACTTCACATTAAGTCCAATCCATTACTTTGCTCGTATGAATATAAATAAGTTATGACTGAACCATTTTGTTGGTAACGCTACTGAAGCTCAGCTTTAGCACTATATTATTTTATATTATTATTAGATAGGTATAGATACGAGAGAGTTAGTTATAGTAAAAGTTTGAAAGAAATAAGAGTCGTTTTATACAAAGCTGAAGCAAATCAGGTATGACAAAATGGTAAAAAATTTAGTCGTATCTTGAAAAACCCGGTTGGAACGAAGTTCGTTTCGATGTATATTATGTATTAAAAATAACAGGCGCATTAAAATAAAAAACAAGGTTTGAGAGTAACTAAATGAAAAAAAAAAATTAAAATGTATTTAATAATACAGTTTTTTTTATTATTATAAAAATATTTGCTGCGTCTCGATGCTGTGAGAATATCAGGATAAAAAGTATCGTATGTCGTAACCCAGGTCATGGTCTACCCATGTGCCAAATTTCATTCAAATCCGTTCAGCCGTTTAAGCGTGAAAGCGAAAAAAACAAACAAAACTCACTTTCGCATTTATAATACTAAGTATTTATAATACGATAAGTAGGATTATTAATAAATTTCAGTATAATTTACGCTTGTAAACTCACAAACACACAAAGGTACAGTGGGCTTCAGAGAAACCTTACCCCCTAGCAATGTAAAAAACAATGCAACTAGGTATAGGAAAAGTGTCGTTAAAATTAAAATGTAACACCTTTTTTCGATCTAGATCTCATTCACCAAGAGTAATTACTCGGATAAAGTACGATAAGAAAATTCGTTCCAAAAACATGACCCGCTAATCTAATTTTTAAGTCTCGATTTTTAGGACGGATTTAACGATGGCACCTATTACGCTTATATAATCATATTACAACTAGTTATTAGTAATATAGAAACCAATATATACAAAGTTGCAACACCTAGTTGCGTAAGGCAGCTATATTTTCTTGAACTCAAATACGGAAGAAATGAAGATGAAGATGTAGCAACATTAACATTCATGTTAACTGTTTGATTATCTATAATCGTTATTAATGAAAATGAGATTTGATTATATTAGAAACCAAGAAACGTAATTACGTGTAATGTTGAAGAAGATGGTTTTGAACGGTTTCCTAGTGCACGCAATCAAAATTCCAATACTCAAACAACGCTGTTTTTTTTTTATCTTCAATACCTTTATCTTACTTTACCTTCTAACTTAAATTTTGAAATAGGTAAGTTAGAATTTTTAAGTCAGAACTTTGACTTCCTATGTGCAGTAAGCACATAGGAAGTCAAAGTTCTGGCTTAATGTGATCTCTTTTGACATACCTAATATACTGTTATTATGGATTTGTATTTAATCATATATAGGTCCCATGGTTGTAAATGTTGTAATTAATTTTCTATCGATATAGTCAGAAGTCCAGGGAACAATCCCTAATTCTAATTCAAATTCAAATTCAAAAGTCATTTATTCAAACTAGGCTGAGAAATCAGCACTTTTCGAACGTCAAAATTACATAAGACAGTCCCCCAAAAACGCCCACCCTTCACCACTTCCTAGTGCATAAGCTGGGAAGAAGAAGTGGCGCAACAAACTCCCCAGCAAATAATGCCATGGAACCTCGGGTAATTAAAATTACCAATGGACCCGGTAATGGGTCGACCCACCGGGACCACGGGATCCTCGAGCTAGCCATTTCCAATTGTTTCTTTTTTCATTATAATCTGATAGTATTCATGTCCCCAGCAATAGAATCACTCAGTGCTTTTTAACTTGTGAAATTTCGGACAGTAAAATAATTTTCGTATATTTTATTACTGTGATTTGAGGTGTGAAGTTGTATTTTATAGCCAAATCACAGCGTGAGAAACTGATCAAGGTCAGGTGGCAATGATATGAAAACGACTTAAAATAATTGTTCATTATTAAAAAGTTTACAACCAACATAAAGGAAAAGGAATTGGGAAAGACGAGACAAAAGACAAGAACTGGTTTTTAAACTCATTACTTATAGGCTATTGCACCCAAAATTTTATCTTTTACACAATCGACCCTGCGAAGTGAAAGAATGTTCATCTGATCGAAGGTGAACTGTTTATGAAATTGAAAGTATATCGCAAAACTGAAATTATCATTTAATTACATACTTATGTTAAAACCATGCTGCATTTCTTAAGAATATTGAAATCTTTCCCGTTGTACGTCCTTTTGTGCAATAGGTAAGCAACCATAAAGCTGTAGTTAAAAAAGCTTCGTGTGTTGCACTTATTTTGCAATTTATAGTTCGGTAATTGAATCTCTTTTCGATTCGCTTCCTTCCTGAGTCTGCCTTAGAAACCCTGGGTTATTGTTGATTTAATATTATATCATGATTACAACATCAAACCTACTTTACCACAATGGATGCTGCTATCATTATTTTCCCAAATATACGCTCAATGTTTACTGATTGGTCATCTTTGTTATAACTATTTTTAAAATTGGGTATCATTGTCTTCACCTACAATAATCTGTTGCTGTAATGATTACGTTATTTGTATAGAATAAACAATCATTTATATAATTGTCGTCGTTTCTTCCTTGTGTTATTGTTACATGACTGTTTGTATCATTAGCGTTTCTTATACATTTCGCACTGTCGATATGTCACCAAGAGAAAGCTTGGCTAAAAGATTAGGTGACGTTATTTGGTGGGTTTTTTGGATCTGATCTTTATTTTAACTTGTATCGTGGTAGTTATATTTGTTTGCATAGATCTTCAAAACTGTAAATTTAATCCTATTAGGATTTTGGATTAGGTATATCGTAAGCTGATAATATGATGCTAAAATCTAGTGCTATTTCGACCTACGCAATGTCACTTTAAAAGGGCATGCGATTAGGTCACTATTAGGAATAAAATTCTGACCACTACGAAAATGAGTTCGATAGCACAAGTGAAATAACCAATTTTAAGTTGTTTGTTCTTGAACACGAAAAATACAAAATGGAATTTAGTAAACGCAGACTTCATAATTGTTAGCTTTCATTCACACACAATAGCAACAAAACTTTCCGAGTAGATAACAATCAGGAACAATTAAACAACAAACAGAATGTCAGTCAGACAGACATTTTTAATGGAACCTGAATATCAAGAATTAACCTCGACTTTAGCAAAAAAGTAATCAATCGCTTTACCAATTTCTTAACGGTTTTCTACAAAGATGAGAATACCTTCGGAACCACCACTGGTGTTAAGTAGGTAATTATTTTTATTATTCCGTTTGGCTTTAGCTCCGACCTTTGAGAACCTGCCGTTACTCGTCCCATTTCGTTTATGGCAACAGTTCTCCTTAATCACACTACAGTGTTTAGAAAACGTAAATTAATAGATCAAATGTTTCTTTCTATTATTTGATGGGGCTAAAAATATCTTATGTTATATTATGATGGCAGCCATCATTCTTTATGACGGCCCATTTGCTGTCCATTAAACGTCGGATGAATATTGATGGTATCCAAAATATCAGTAGCATCGTACTTTTGGTTAATAAAGTGTTTTAACAGAGAGGTTAAGTTTATTGAAATATTGTAATTAAGCTTTTAATGGTTGAATTGTGGGACAGTGTCTGATATTTCAGGTAGAGAGGTCACTACCGCAATAAGTTAATCTAAATTGCGGAAGACGGTCAATTAGAAAACAATCATGATTTTCTCTTTGACATTTCGTTTAGTGACTGGTCTAGGAAAACCAATTTTAAATAATAAACTAAACCAAACAGAATCACCAACTGCAGAACAGAAAGACACATATCCCGTTCTATTTTATTTAAGCACGCAGTCCAGTGCTCTTTCATTACGTTAAATACCACCTAAAGGCAAATACTTGCCTAGTTAGAAATAAAGGGCCTTAACACTTAGATACAAGAGTAACTAGCATCCTAGCTATCAAGGGCACGTGGGCTTGGTTAGGCGGGAACGTGTTGCTTTCAACGACAGTGTGTGTCTGTCTGTGTGTATGTCAGTGTGTGCTTGGAGCAAGCCAAACCTACCTTAAATACGTGGTCTTGTCAATAACTTGTAGAGTATCGATTTCCTTAAGGTCAATCAGTAGAGTTTGTCTGATTAGCATCTAACAGATACGCTATATGATTACGGTGGATAATCTTGATTAAGCTCTTGCCTAAATAACAGCCCACATTCCACCTTTTAATGTCCCTTGTACAAATTTCTACCTAATGATGAATTTTATGCTCATTCATCTTCATTTAGTTCCACTAATTTAAAAGTAGGCGTAACAGTTCCCTAGGCTTCCGATGCAGATGATGAATTATCAATTTCACTAAAAGCTATATTTATGTATATGGGAACTTTGGAAATTCGAGCCATCTATAACAATTTTACATATCGACACGTTGTTAAAAATGCAAAGTATATATTAAAATGTTTATGTGCGTGCATTATCGATTCCGAGGGCGGCTCGCGCCAGAGACTAATCATTTTCCAAGTTCTCTAAATTATATAAAACCGGTATACTCTCGTTTTTTACTGGGTGAAACTTACCTGTGGTGTCGAAATGTAGGTAAGAGGCCGAACTTGCATATTGATTATACCGGGTCTCGTGGCCCATGACCAGATGGAATATTTTTTTTTAATAATCTGTCTAATGACCTCCATGAACTCTCACCGAAGCGTTCAGTCGGCTCTTTCATATATGAATAAATGCTTTACTAGTAAGAGAGTGATAATTAGCGGAAGTAATGTTCGTGGCAGGGATTTATCGGATCAACGTGATTGATTGGATATTGATACAAAGTTGCCGATAGCGCTTTGTTAAAAAGGATTAGGGAAGATCAAGACACTTGTTGAGAGTATATCATTACTTAATACGCAGAATAACAAAAGAATTTAGTTATGTTCCTCAATCTTCTCAATCTTGAACCATGCATTGGCTCGATAATTGAGAGAGGCAACATTTCTATTAACTACAAGCGATATATTGAGTATAGATATATAAACAAGAAATAATAGATAGTGAATATATAGATATATAAACAAGAAGCATTATAGGCACAAAAGTTACTTAAGATAGTATGGCCAAAATTGAAATAAAATTAAACAAAATCAACCTCAATATCTAAAGATCTAGACTAGAGCCAGAATTAATCACAGCAACATTCCATTCCAATGTTGTTCTACCAACGAAGAAACAATGTAATAGGTAGCGACTATACAGTAGCGCAAGATCATAGATAACTTCCTAACAAATCCATCATACTTAACACATCAACGTGTCCATAACAAACGACCATAGAAAATCCCTAAACTCTATTGTATAAATCAAGCATCTTTTTATATGCAAATATTCGGAAGTTGACTCCCATCATCGAAACAATAAAACTAATAACAAGCAATCAGTCAAAATACCGACAATCGGCTACTTTGTCAAAAGCACAAAGGCCCGAAAGTAAAGACGCCCTGGGCCACACAACAACGAAAACCAGGATATCTTCAGTCCCTCTGGTGGCGCTGCATGCTAAAACAAAAGTCAAAGCTTGAACAAACTCAGAACTTTTAATATTAGTTCGGTATTTCACCATGGCTCAAGCTAAACTGGTCCCACCGTACGGTTAGGTTATGTTAACCCATGACCTTTCATACATTTGGTGGCGAAGACAATTCACACCTACTCGACGATAATGTGCGAACAACTCTATCGATTATGATCGTTTTAGAGTGAGTGATGGTATTTGGATGCTGGAATATGGTAAATCGCCCTTCATTGACCCTTTGTTGGCTGCAGAATTTAAAGCGTTGATAACTTGAACTTATTACTTTCATGATATTAACGTTGAAACTTTGTTTGAATTGTTAAAAAGGTAAAAAACGTTAAATTACATTAAATCGATGCAGACGACAAGACAATTCATACAAGATAAACTAAGTGTTTATCTTATATGATTTGTCTTGTCTGCTCTTGTCCCATGTTACTTGTGGCGAGGGCGACATGTTTTTCTCTTCCTTCCTCTCCAGTACCTTGTCCCTTTATCGTTCATATAGGAATCTTCATCCCTCGCACAATCTGTCTATCTTATCTTCTTTGATCTTTCTCTTTCTCATAATTACCTACCTGTTGTTTATTTTTTAGCTACATAAATACCAAGGATTCGCTTTCAACTTTTCTGTTACTGGTACCACTTTCTGATCTATCGTTTGCCTACCATGAATCATTATACAAAAAATATTTGTTAGGCGCCTAATAGCTGCACTGAATGAATTCACCATAGTGTTTATTGTGAGGATTTCTCTACGAGAGTCTTTAACATAAAAATGCGTACAGGAAAAACCTTCTACTGTAAACAGTTTTCTAGCCAGATGGCACGTGTCGTTATTTAAAAGGTAGAAACCATGGTTTAGGTAGGTACGTCTAATGCCTAGTAATTTATCTGACTGTTAATAAATGACTTACTACAGATAAAAAAACATTATTTTCTTCAAATACTTAAAGTTTCGTTTTGTAGGCCCCAAAGTTATGGTCGAAGCTTAGGTTGAAATTATTAAAAAAATATTTTGAATGACCTGTCGAGCAGATCCGTTTTAAAAGTATAAAGGATTCAATGTTGGGATCATGTCGAATCGAAAGTTGTTGTTGCATAGTTATGCAGATATTTTGTAAAAGTTTCAATTTATTCTAAGCTAGAGGTGGGTAAAAGTGGATTTTAACGAAAACTGTAAATTCGGTGTCGTGTAACTGGTTTTATTTAATTTCCGAGTTCATATGAATAATTAATATTTCGATACTACGATTTCGAAAGCGTTTAAAATATTCGGTCGTGATATTTTCTCTCTCGCGTTCATTTATATTTCTAACATTAATCTTGAAAAAGTATATTTTATTTTACATTAATTTTAGCATGTTTTGGTTTTTCATTATAATTTGTGAAGGTTGTATATTAAGTAAGCTTATAACACTAACATGTGATTTAATGTTTATTTTATTATTTTTCCAGATGATGAGGAAAACAGCTGTTCAAGGAATGGGCGAAAACAATCAATCTCTTCAAAACAATGCCATCTGGCGGATAACAACAAAATGACAAACAAAGCTAATCTCAGAATTGGTTCATTATTAGAGCGCAAGATGGCGCGAGTGTTGATTCTGATCATGGCGGCCAGCGTGGCGGGAGCTTCCAGCCCTGGCGAAGAGGTGGCGCTGGCGAACATCACCAGGTCTGCTAGTGGCGATTATTTCTCTCTCAAGGGTAAGTTTTGCTATTTAGGAACAATGTTTAATGTCCAGTCCGTGTTCACGTTAGTCCTACATAACTTTCATAAGAAAAAAATACAGTACCGATACTAATGCTCGATGTAGAATCGAACCCGCGAGCTTTGATGCAATGCTCCAAACTTCATGTGACTTGATATTATTGTGTTGATAATTAATCAACCTCCTTTAACTCACTCGTTTTCAGGGTCAGACTGCGGCCCCACGCGCTGTATGGAGGTGTCCCACGGGACGGCTCTAGCAGCCATCGGAGCTGACGACAGCGGCTGTAGATGTCAGTGTCGCCGAGACACTCCCGCCTTCCGCGAGGATCAGCACGTCTGCGTCAATCATATTGACGGTAAGCGTATAATCACAGTATGTACCAATAACAGAGTACTTACCATCAAAAAGGGAATTGTTAGGTATACTTTCTGTTAATAGTATTAAGGATAGGTACTGAGAGACTGAGAATAATTGCCAGTGTTTAAGGGGCCGGCGAACATAGCTCGCAACTGCAAATCGAGCTGATGTGTTCAAAATTCGTTTGGAATATTGCTATCTCTGTTTGACAAGGCGAGGTCAGACACGCGTGTGTGTGTGAGCGGATAGATACTGTGCGACCACGCACACATTGACAATATTATTTCTTGACGCGATAGCACTACTAGCTATCGAAAATTTATGATAAATTGGATGTGTTCCGTAATACCAAAAATTATGAATTAAAACTAAATGTTTTTCCATTTTTTTTTTCGATAATTTGTAACTTGATAATATAAGCTATGCTGTTGCGGAAACAATATTACAAATATTGTTGTTTATAATACAGAAAAAACAATATGAAAACATGTAATTTACGCTGTAAAAATGTATGAAATTCAATTCGCTTTAATTTAATTTCAGGTAAGTTTTTTGGAAAAAAAAAAGACGTACAGGACTAGATAAATACTGTCTCAATCCGAATACCAACATAATATGGTGGAAATATGCTCAAATTGCAAATGATTTTGGTATTACGTTTGTATGAACAATTAATCCGTCGCCGCATTCTTAAGATCAAAATGTCAGTTGAATTGACTGGATCACTAATGAAACTACAACCAGTACCCTAATATGACCATGATAATCAAGTGTAAGTATATGCATTAGAAACACTGTTGCAAGGAATTTAGATTCATAATCTCAACGGATGGGTATGTAATTTTGTCTGAGAACTATCTAGCAGTCTTTCTGGATGGATGTGTAGGTATTATCAAATAAACCGAACTTTATGAAGGCCTTGCATATCTAAATGACTTTTTAACATAGAAAATACAATAGACGTGGATACCTACCTAAACCTATTCCGCTTAACTATTCCTAAAGAGTCATAAAACCCTGTAAGAAATCGACACGTTTCACCTCTCAACGAGGCATCCTCAGGATGACGATTGACTTGTCGCAAACCTCTTTACATCTATTGTATTTAATAATGGATTTCCGCAAAGTCACGCCAGAATCAATTATCTATTTTTAACATAGGAACTAAATAAGATTGTTGAATTCAAATTCATAGATCATAGCTCACGTCTATTGGGTTAGGGTTCAACTTATCACAATGGAACTAATGACATAGTAGAACATACAGACCTACGATGGGGTCCAAGGTTAAGATCCTGTTGAGATAAATTACAGGAACATTCTTATAACGCGATTTGCATTGACAATAAGAAAGGGTCAAGGAAATGGGCACAGTGTTTGTACCTGATAATGGTGATCTGTCATTCTTAAGAACAATGGGGTTTATTCATAAGCGTTGCATAAAGTTAAGTGACGTTCAAACGTCAAAAATGTATGGATATACAGTCGCAAATCATTACTTAACTTTGCAACGTTTATAAATAAATTCTTATGTGATTTCGCCTTCGCAACGAACACCTTACCTACAAGAAAGATGACAACTAAATTAAATCCCACATTTTATGCAACATTAGAAATATAAATTATACGTATACCATAAAACTGTTTATTTTTATGATCGATTAGATGAATTAATATGTACCTACTTCCTTTTTTCCAGAATGTCTGATGGCAAGCTTCGGTCGTGGTGCGACGAAACCACAAATTCCCTTTGTTTTCTTACCTCTCAAAGGACAAATCATTTACCCCTCAAAAGAAATCATTTTTACTGGTAAGTAAGTGGAATCATATTCAAAACCAGCAGTGTCTAAAAAATAATGAGAATGTACAAAAAGATCTTTCCGATACCGGGAATCGAACCCGAGCCTCCTGGGTGAGAGCCAGGTATCCTAGCCACTAGACCATATCGGATATGGATAATCTGTCAAAATTATAGATCTATAACCACCACATTTGATCTTTTAAGAAAAAATATAATTGTCTAAGGTTTTTTTTTCAACATTATGCGATACTGACATTCTTAAGATAATGTTGATATTTTTATGACACTCGAGTATTGATATCGTTCACTATTATATTTTTTTTATAACATTAATCATACTTATTAATGTCAACAAAATGAATCAGCGAGCCCTTCAAATATCTTGGAGGTCATACAGTATCAAATCAGTATAAATAAACTAATAATTTTAAATGGTTCCAATTCTCTTTAGATGTCGAGGACGCGATATGCGCGGTGACGAGCGCTCAATACCTATCCCCATCCGGATGGGTCACCCTCCGCGACCTGATCGACAACGACGTCCCTTTCGGGCTGTACCGGGATGAGGGGAGCACTTTCTTACAGGTAACACTTTTTATATCTTTTGTTCCGTGCCCCAATTCACCGCTAGCGAATTATAATTAGGGCTTGAGAACAGCGGGGGGACACGAATTTTCCACTTAGACAAACATCTACTTTATATAAGTGTAAATATTTTTTTTTTAGACCGACTAGTACTGTTGAAAAAGTCATAAAAAATATGAAGTTGTAGCGCAAACTGAACCTTACGTGTAGGCATTACAGTTGTTTTTCCTAAAACTCGTGTTTGTTTACATGTTTGGTAAATTAATTGCGGACGCAGATTAAGGCAAGTAGGTACCTCTGCGGGTCTGTTGGATGGAGATCACTGCAGATCACACAATGCCCCCAATAGTGCATAACAGTAGTGCCTCAATAGAGAAGTTATTGAGTTTTCCTTTGTCTGTTAAAAACCGCATTAAACACACATTAAAAACCGGCCCAGTGCGAGTGTGCACCCTTTGGGTACGGATCTCTAAAAATGAACGTCAATCCGCCCAAAAAGAATAGAAAAACGTGTAGTTTGTTGAAAACCTGGGTATGGAAGTCATTACCAATATAATAAACTTAACCATAAAATAAAATAAAACCTAATATGGGCACCGTAGCATTGAATAAAAATAACAAAACCAAAATGCCGCAGAAGCCCATTCGACTCAAAGCGTAGTCCGCCGTACCACCCAAGTAGAAAATAACAATATCTGCACACAAGAAACAGTAAAACGTTCATAAAACTCATCAAATAAGGCAATTATTTTCACATATTTATTGGAAACTTTATAAAGACGAAATTAAACGAGTACCTTCTAAGCGGGAAATAATTAAATGTTGGTAAAATTATAAAATCTTATGCAACCGCTGCGTTCACAGAGATCTTTATCGTAAACAATAACAATATGATGTGGAGCAGTATGTTGAGACCACGGATAGAGAGATCCAATTGCAAGATATCCTAAACAAAAATATTTTCATTTGTGTGCCTACACCGACACATTCTATTTTAACGGACCTGAAAATGATGGCCAGGTATATTAATCTCGGTTTGAGTAGAATACCTAACAGTATAAAATCTCTCAGTTTTGCAGTCATGATTCTAAAGTACAGGCTTTTTAATCTTCACTGATCTGCACTTGCTTTTTGGTAATTTTACTCCAAAGTTGGTAAAAAGGACCACATAAAATTGATCAAGCTGGCAAGCTGTCTGTCCATCTGTCACACTTTTAATTTTGACATTGACGTGGAAAGTTGACTACAAGTTTTGGATTGATTATCTCAGGTGGACACAAACACATGCTCTTGATGTTTTTGGGATATAGGATGTAGGTACCTACCAGGTGTAAACAAAATTTTGAGTCTTTATGATAGCTTGTTATAAAATTGGGCTATAAAAAATCATAAGTGTAGTAAATACTTCAGAGGAGGTACTTCATTTCTAAAATAACCTTTATCAACACATAAATTGCTATTACTCACTAACTTGTCGAGAGGTATAATAATAATGTCCATTTGTGTTCAAAGTGCTTTGGATCATCAGACGGGATTTCAGGTTTCGGAACTTCATGAATCACGGAATACAACAAATAGATTGTTTTTTACTTTTATTGGCTACCCCGATTGATTAACTTCAAAATTATACAATATTAATTTCAAATCAAATCAAAACATTTATTCGCTTACTAAGGGTAGATAGGTGGTATAATTAGTAGATAGAATATACCGGTTCTGGTTCACCGAAAACCAATGTATATTTTCAACTCTACTTTTCATATCGGTCAAAAAATAACGTGCCACATCTTGCATTCAAAGTGCACTCGATAACATCTGTGGGACAGCTATACTAAATCCATAATGCGGTTAAGCACACGCGTCGTGCTCGTAAATGTTTATCTTTTACTGGACCGAGGACCGGTCCGTTTGATAGCCAAGGACGACTTCACTTTAACACTAATGTTAGTGGAAGAAATAAGATTGACATTCGCACCTTAACCTGTTGATGAAAAGGGTATAGAGAGTGTCGAAAGTGGATGCGTAATTTGACATTATGTTATATGCCAGACAGAACAAAGAAACATTTTAAAAGTCAAGAAATATTAATAAGAATTCTAAAGAAGTAAAAGATTCTACACTGAACAAATTAAAAGTGTTACAGCACTGTATTTGCTATTTCGATTATTGAAAAATAATGCATAATAGTTACGCAAAACCATTTTTTTTTTATAAATCGAAAGTTGGCATCTACTTTATAAGTTAATTTACATAGAAAATATGAGAAAACGGTATTAAAATCAAGTTTCCTGATGACTTTATTGTTGTCTTACGGTCAACGCACGGTGAACGAAATGAATTTGTTATGCATAAAAATCTTTGTGTGGTCTTTATAATTGGTGCGAACGTACAAAGTAGCAATAACATAATTAATTTTGGGCTCACGATTTTATTAAGTAAACATTAAAAGATAAGACATGGAATCAGAATTTGAATCAATGAGAATAACAACTTTAAACTCCATAATATCAATATTGGCCATGACAATTTTACCTTTCAATTACCATTTGTACAATTGTTAATAAAACATTTAATATATCATGCTATAACTTTGAACACTAAATTGAGAGGTTTTCCAACATTAAAACATTTATATTCCTGAAATACAAGTTACGGCTACTTGGCTACGATAAAACGGCATCCGGAGACATCTGGTGTCGCTCCATAGCCCAGATTGTATCTCTAATGTTGAAGAATTGTCCATGTACTGAGAATTGACAGATATGTACAGTATTGCCAGCTTTTTTCCTAGTACCAGGTTCTAACAGAACCGGTAAGGATGATGTTAGGCATTCGGAGAAGTTCTCGGCTTTATTTTGATGGTGGCTTTTTCAGTAAAAGTAATCAGATTCTTCTGAACCATCTATTTATCAAAATCATGATTTAATAATCGATTTGGATGCAATACTTATTAAGTAAAATAAAGAGCAAAATCATAATTAAGATACATAAAACATGTCCAATGTGTAATATAAAAAGGCACGAGACAATTCTGATAATGAAATCAATATTTCCAATGTCCATACTGCGTAAGGAATTCACATGTACGTACATTGAAATAATCCAGTTCCTTCGCCCAATATTTATTGCTTTGATGTCGATATCAAGATTAAAATTAATACGTTTTAATGGTTATCAAGAAAAGAAGTTTTGACGTAGACTGGACAGCATCGATCGAAGTGTCTCCGTTAACATTTTTAATAGCATTATTATATGAAGACGATAATCGCATTAACGACAATCGCAACGTAATAAACTATCGTATAAAATATTAATTTAATTTCTTGATATAAATCGGGTCGGCAACGGGATATATCGTCATGAAGATATGATCTTGTGCTTACAATTTTACTTATTTTTTGGGCGGTCTCGACAAAACGCTACAGTTTGTTGGATCCATCAATCGAGCATATGTCTGCCTCAGACGGGCGCGTGTTGAAATGCTACACGGACCCGATGAAACCCCAGATAAACTCGAAGGCGTCAAAGGAGCGATTTGTATAATATGTCCAAATACTTTGCATTTAGATCTGTTCACGGTGATAAAGTTATAAGATGGATTTTCATTTCCATTTTGCTTTCTGCAGGTAAACCTCGAGTAGGCTCGACATTATGTTAACAAATGTACACAAAACATTTTTGGGCGATTCATACTTTTTTATTTCTTTAAGCTTTATATTTATCAAGTGATTTGTAACCAAAACTCACGTCCTCTTAGTGACAAATGCTGCAACGAATTGCACCTGATAACTGTTGATTTAATCTGCTTAAAGTTGCGGTCCGAGAAAATAAAGGTGCAAAGCTTAACGCAATTTTTTAACATCTTTAGATCGCATTATATAATTTTGGAACAAAAATCTGAAATGATGTGGAAAATCTTTGCAATTTATTTGACAGTGGCGTGGGTCGGCGACTCTGCACGCTAGGCTGGAGGGCCGCCTGGTGGCCGCTCACGTGCTATGCTCCTCGTCTACTCCCTCGCGCCTAGCTGCCAGCTGTGCAGCGTTCCGCATTGCAGGCGCAACCCAAAACGCTTTGCTTGGTGAGTCACACATACCATTACGATGGGAACGATAATGTGTAAAATTAATGTAACTAATCGACTAATACATAAGTGAATACCAATATATGACTCATTTACAGATGTGCGTTCAATACCCTTCCACGCTGGTGAACTAGTAACAACAGAATCAGCATCGCAGAATCAAGGACTCAGTGTTCTGGAGTCGCTGGCCATCGGTGTATGTGTGCTTCTCCTGATATTCGTGTATGCAGCTGGAATTATTTTCTATGTTCATTACAAGCAAAGACAGAAACGTAAAGAAAAGGATCCGGAACAAAATCATTCAAACACTATGTCTACTGATAACGGGTCCCTTGAGTCACGAATCGATATGAGCAATGTGGTAAGACTAATTCTCATCAAATAGATACAGAATAAATAAATAACTTTTTCTTTTTGCTAATATAACGATCGTTTCAGATGTTGAAAACTAATCCGTTGATGAAACTGAACGGTATGGGCGGTGACTTTTTACACGACGGAGGTTTTTCTGATGGCAGTGAACGCACTGAAGATACTCTCGATTCGTCGACCAATAATACACACAATCATAATTCTATGCATAAGGTTGGTATTGCAAGTAAATAATGTCGATTGAAATTAAATCCCTTCATGGTTAATAAGTCGGATGTTAAAATAATTATGCAATTCTTAGTTTCAGAAATTGAATGCCAACTCAGTGATATCAGCAATGGTACACTCTCGTAGAAAAAAAACTCTCAGGCCATCTATAAGGAATGCTAATTCACCAGAAAGAATGAATGCACGTTTCCAAAGACGTTCTGCATCTCCCGATACTCTAGAACGAGCACCACATTCAGAACTATCCATTGTAGATTGTACTATGGAAAATAATTATAACGCAAACCGACAACTGCCATCTTCAAATGGAGACTCTTCGTATAGAAAGAAATTATATTTCAATCCAGTCTTTTTTGAAACAGAACTTCTCAAAGTAAGATTAATTAATACATGATTTAAATGTTTTGATGTTTGTATTTATCGAACATTTATTTATATTATATTTTTATCATTCCAGAACCCACCTCCCGCAGCTATTGAATTTTTAGTTAAAATTCGAGAAGTAATGTCTGTTGCTAAAGAAAAGATGACATCAAAACGATTCATCCCTATACTATCAGATATTCCCGAAGAAGATATGTATCATGCTATAGATCTAGGGTGGGACATTCCTTGCGCACGACGCGGCCGCAGATTTAGTGCGATTAGTCTTAAACAGGAAAACAGTCGAAAAACTGCTGTTTGTGGAGGATGCCCAGGATGCGATAATAACGCGCGACCCCACAAAGTAGCCCTCACTAGATCTAACTCTTGTAAGTCATGTGTTAGTGAAGATTACAAACAGAGAATTGTAAGGAAATGGTTAGATGAAGTGCCGTTAGTAACCAACAACTCTAAACCAGTGAAGTCAGTTGCAAAGGTCAGTGGAACCCCAAGAGCTATTGAGCCCAAGAAGAAAGAAGATGTGCGTCCTAAATCAGCTGAATTGATTAGAAATGAGACGCCTAAACTTAAAATCGCTGAAACTAAACCTAAAGTAATAGAAAAGAAATCCAAAGTTACAGAAACGAAACCCAAAATTACTGAAACGAAACTTAAAGTTACGGAAACTAAGCCTAAACTTACTGAAACGATGGCTAAAGAAAATATTCGAGAAATAGAATCTAAGGAAAACTTTACTAAAGAACTGTGCCTACAAGAAATGAAAATTATTAGCAAACCGATTAATCCGAAAGAAATTGAAATTATACGAGTAACTACAGTACCGGACCTCAATGGATTAAACAATATTGTGAACAACCACGAAATAGAAAAAATATCAAAACCTGTTGCCCCAACTCCACCCCAAGAGAAGAAAAGTCCATCTAGCCACACATCAAGACGAATTAGGAAGAAACTTCCTCCGCCACCGCCTCCTCCCGTAAATCCACCAGAGCCCTCTAAAGCTGATGATGAAGAGGCACCAATACCACCAGAAGTTAAAGTAAAAATGGAAGCAGTTATACGGGAACTGAACACTTGCAGACGTGTGGAGCCTATAGAATTAGAAGAAATTAAAATGGAAACAATTGCTCCGATAGCACCCAAGATAGTTATACCCGTAATAGCGGCTGACAATCATTACTACAGTGATGATAATACGCTCTCTAATAAAAAGAAAAAGCAAATATATGGTAGTCAAGATAATTTCATGGAATTTGACAGTTTGGAACGCAGCATGATGAAGAGGCGAAGGTTCTCGGTCGCCTGTGGACCCGAATTATTCCATAATGATCGATTTGAACACAGCCAGAATTTACTTGAAACTAGGGAACGGCTAACAAGTAGCTGGCTTGACGTGAAAAAGGCTGTCGAAGAACCCCAAGTATTTAATCAGAGTGAAGTTTTTGTTGATAATATGGAACCCATGTACAATAATCTTGACGATCTATCAAAGCCTGGTCCATTGACCATACAAGTACGCGGCTCGCCAATCGAAAGTAGGCGTAATTTCGCCAAAGATGATTTTGATCCCGATACTCTCGACAGACGGGACACAAAGAAACGCGTTGAGAAAATACTACTGAAATCAGCAGGTAGCTTTAAGTATAAGTCAACGTCTTCAGAAAGTGAATCATGCAAGAAATCTCCAATAGCTATAACGACGAGAAAGATTGGCAATCTGAGACAAATATACGAAGCTAAAGCAAAGGCGCAAGAGGAAGAGATAAAATTCTACAGCAGACGTGGAAGCATTTCATACGGTCAGGACCTACAAGCATTCATGAGATCTGGTAAAGCGCCAGATTTGATCAGACACATCGAAGGACAAAAAGATCCCAAGCCACCTATAGCACCAAAACAACGCCGAGGATCGGATTTGTCTCCAAAATTCTATAGTTCGACTCGCGAAAGCCCACCTGGTGATCGCCGCAGGATGATGGAAGATAGAGATAAATTCCCAGGGTATACAAGACTTGACAACTTGAACGCTCGCCGTTCCGGACGTCGATCTGCCAGGACCAGATCTCGAAGAACTGACTTAAGAAAACTATACAGAACCGAAGACTCCGGATACATGAGCACCGACTCAAACGAGTCGAAATGTAGAGCGAGGTATTTGATGCAGTTGAGACCAGTAAAGACATCAATACCAGAACCTATTCCGGTACCAGCTATTAGATCTGCTGTTATTAAAACGGCTGCTTTACCGATCGAGTCCGATACAGATGATTTAGAATCATTGTGTGATGGAAGAAGTGAATCTGGCGGAGAGAGTGTCGAGACGGATTCTGTGTTCTTTGGAAACTTCGATGATTCGAAAGAGATTTTTGCTGAGTTAGGACTGAGCGCTTTTGAGCCCCAAAATAATATGATGCAGAGTCATGAGCAAATTGATTCAGGGTTTATGGGGGAGACCAATATAATTTTAAGCGGTGACAGTGACTCGGAGCATAGAAGTGTCATATCAATCATGACTGGGCACGATGGAAGAGCTTCCGCTGCGTCAATTAGTAAATTAGACGATTCCCCTTATTTACATACTATAGAGTGCTGAGTAAATATATAAATGTAGATGAGTTTGTACATAACGATTATTAATTACGACAAAATCGAATTGTAATGAGTACCATTAATTAAAGTGTGTAATTAGATTTGTTATTCAATAAATAATTTGCTATTAAAAGTTAGATCCTAGAATATATATAATTAAAAAGTAATATTGCTAGAAATGTTAATTTGTAATCTATTTGTAATTTTATGTGAATAATGTGGATATTGACAGAGTGTGTACGTATTTAAAGTAAGTTGATAGTCACCGAATTTTACCTCAGAACTTTGCGGCTTTGCTATTTTCTGTACTATTAATTTCAGATCTTTATGAGAGTTATTTATTTGAGATGTTCGTTAGATGAACAGCCCACCATTAACGTTCGTGAATAAATGTTTTAACTTATCTCTTTATTAATTAATTATTATATCCCTTTGACTTAATTAATTGTTATTCTTATATGCCATTTTATGCTCAATTTATGTTTAATCATCAGTTTTAGTTGTAATATAAATAAAAATATAATAGTATGTCTTACGAGTTTGTAAATTTTTATAGCCGGCCGGTTGTGCAATTAAATTTTTATTAGTTTTTCGGGAAATAAATGGATTGGAGTAATTTTTATGGTGTATGGTATACGTAAGAGGCTCAATTATTTATTGAAAATTATTTTTTAAGTGAGATAATTAAATGTTATAACAAAGTAATTTGCAAGTAATTTTTTTATAATTATGTAATCATTAATTTAGTCAGTAGTGAGTTCGGGACTGTGTTGTGTAAAGATAATATTTTCAGACTTTGTAAACAAAGTAATTTTAGAAAATATTTTTGTATGAATAAAATATATGTTGTGTTATAAATTCTGTTATTTCACTGATGATATAAAACCATTATTTCTACCTTTCTACATACTTATATTAATTGCAAAAAATATTTGAGAGGCAAAACGCAAAGAAGAGTACAGGTCTACCCGAAAAAAACAGATTTTCTTAAAACTACTCTTTCGATAACCCGAAGAAAATAATTCTTTCAAGAAATAAACATAAAATATACTTGTGTAATCAAATACTTAGTTCTAATTTTAAATTCAGCTTTTTTCTTTCTTTTTTATACTAAATATAAATTTGACACGACAATCGGCCAATACTTTAAAATTATCACAGCCATCTGTTAACAGTCAGCGCAGGCGTCGATTTTATTTCATTCGAATTAAATATAAATGTTAAAATCCTACGCATCTTAAACCACAATCTATCGAAGTCAAGCGATATCTTTGATCACACCGAATTAATTTATGTTTTTCAATTTGCACTCAACTGCGTTTTTTATGCAGGTATTCCATCAAATAATTTAAACTCGATGATGACAGAATTGTATAATTTAATTAACTTCAGTGTGGTTTTATTAATCCTAAAGATTCTTTTAATTATACTCGATTTACCTTGATTGCCTATGAATTTATCAAAATATAAATACTCAATTAAAACAAATAAATGCCACTTTAAGAGTATGTATTTAAATGTCTGGATTTGAAAATTAACCACCGCAAGCGCAAATGAACACCTAGCAAGCAATGTGAGTCGTGTAAACATGTAAAATAAATATATATAAATAAATTTAAAGTAGCTTTAATTAATTCTTACAAATACATCAATGAGATTTTTGCACAGAGTATAAGAAACATACTTTTAAGTATGTTAGTGTGATAGTAATGAAACAAAAATCTTAACTTTGTATTTGTTAGTATTGTGTGTTATATCTCCAATGTTTGTTTCCTCTATGTAAGGACCGCCTGAGGCGGTAAAAGCCTCCTCCAAATGTTTCCATGCGTCCCGTAGTCTGGCTGTTTTTGCCGAAAATTTGCCAGATATTTTGTCTATTCCGTCCACTTTTTGAAAACCAAAATATAATAAAAGGAAATACCTGTACTGTAAAGAAAATAAAAGTAAGTATCTTTTACAGACCCATAGGTAATACGGGCTGGTATCCGCAACTCCACGTCTAAGCGCGTATTTGCGTACGAGTGGGAAAATCGGTTATTCGATCCACCCCAGCTCCTCAAAGAAGGCCAGCAACGCCTTGGTGTCACTGACAATCTCACGTAGGGTACCTGGGTTACCGAAGTACTTTGCCCTGTATGCGGCGACCGCCGGGCAGTATAACAGCACATGAGCTGCTGTCTCAACTTGCATGCAGGCTCTGCACAGCGGACTGTCTGTGACTCCTATGACAAAGAGGTGTTTATTAAATGACCCATGACCAGTTACAGCTGCGGTGACTGTACGCAGCTGTTGTTTCGTTAGTCGGAGAACCTGTTTCGTGAGGCAGCCATCAATTGTAGGGAGTGCCTCCTTAGCCTGCCAGCACTCACCGTGGTCCAACCATAATTTGTGATGTTGGTCCCTGGTTCTTTTCCTTACCAGAGTGCGTAGGTACCCGAAGGGGAGTGGCGCAATGGGTTCAGGCCCCACTGGTGCCATGCTCGATCCCCTTCTGGCAAGTTCGTCGGCTGCGTCATTACCCCGCGAACCGCTGAGTCTTTTGATCCATTGAATGGTAATATTATTGAGGCTACCCACCTGGTTAAGGCGCTGGTGGCACTCGTATATCAGCCCAGAGTCAACAGTGTGGTTGTTTAGCGCTAGCAGAACAGCCATGCTGTCTGAGAGTATACGTATCGAGTGGTCCTTAACTTCCCTGACCATGATGGCTAAAGCGGCAAGAGATATACCCTCTTAACTGAATGGGCCTGTTTGGCCGAATGCATTTCGGCCAAACAGGCCCATTCAGATATGAGTAAAAAAAAAAAGGAAAATAATAAAAAAAACAACATTCCATTTCAACTACTAATCTACGTATTTAGCTCTAGTAGATTTCAATGATAATTACAACACTAAAGTGAAACTGTCAAGAAAACAAAGAGTGGCGGATAGTACGGAGATCTCAAAAATCGAGGTTTGTTAAAGAATTAACATTTTGTACCTACGTACGCAGAACATATACGCGGGCCCTCTATATTAGCCGTAGAACCGATAACCGTTCTTGAGTGGGGACCGCAAACCGACAAACGTAAGGTAGGACACTCTCAGGCTAGGTGGAGTGACGACCTTCGCAGGGTGGCAGGTAGCGGCTGGATGAGAGTTGCCGAGAATCAAGTTGGATGGGGTGTAATTGGCTAGGCCTATGCGCAGCAGTGGACTGCAGGAGGCAGATTGCACTACTTCAGTGTAGTTGACCATATTGCTGACGTAGTCCATTTAAAGGTGTTATCCTTATTTTTATTTTTTTTAAGGGTGGGATATCATCAAATGACTTCTCCAGCTATGGGCAGAACGAGAGGGCGTGTCAGACTTTTACTGACTTAAAACCACCCGTGTTCCTTCCGTTGCCTGTGTGCTGGGGCCGCGATATCCCTTTCGGATAAACCCGCAACTCCAGCAGGCATTGGTACTTACGGACCCCGTCAGTTGGTGCTGACATCTCTTTGAGGCGCGCGTGGAACACAACGCGCCGTCGACCCGGGCCTGGTCCTTATCGGGCGGCGAGCTGCCCATTGCTCACCGTCCGCAAGCCCGCGCCTACGGTGGCCGGAAGTCGGCTCGTGACTCCCGACGCCCGGGTCTCCTGCGGCGCCTAGGGGCGCGAGGGCGTGCAGCTTGAATCTCCCTCACGCGCTCCGCCTCCTCCTTCGCGAGCATAACTGCTTCGCAGAAGGAGGTGACGGCCTCCCATGCACTCTCGCTCCGGACCATGGCCTGAACCAGGGCGGGCAGTGCAACCTGAATTGTACTTTATTGTGTCGTTGCAAGAGTCGCTTTTTATTTAAATGATTTTACTGAGTGAACCGTCAACATTAAGGCTCGTGCAGACTAGCGCGACTTTTCGCGAACTATGAACCAAAGTATAAAAAGACACGGTAGCTAAATGAGCGAAGCTAAACGAGCTTAGCTTAGTTCCCAGTGTACCCTGCGCTTTATTGAGAAAAAAACAAGTACAGTGAATTCCGTAAACAATGGATTAATAAATGGGATTAGATATAAATGTTTAATGTTGTAAACAACTTGATATAATGCGGATAGGTAGGTACCTATTGATAAAACCTAGTGTTGTCTTATCACACAGCAGACTGAACTGTTGTTACGAGAGAAACTTTCAGCGGCCCATTAGCTCAGTTGGTTAGAGCGTCGTGCTAATAACGCGAAGGTCGCGGGTTCGATCCCCTCATGGGCCACAACTTTTTTTTTATGGAAGCTAGCTTTTAGGTATTAGAACTAAATTGATGTCTGACTTTGGCGACTTCTTTTGAAGTATGGTATTGTGAACACCTTCAGTATATTTAAATCAGTTACCATAACTTGTTTAAAATTCGCTGCAGACAATATTTAAAATTGCGTAACAATGCATTTATGACAGCTAATGAAATGTTGAAGTATTTATAGTCAATTAAAACCGATAAAGAGTGCATGGAAAAGATATTGGTCGTTGAAACAGGTATTTAAATCACGCATTCCTATTTGCCTGAAAAAGAAACATAAAGAAACTATTATATTACCTACTCTACTCTACGGTTGTTAAAGTTGACACTAACAAAGGCAGTTACATAAAACCTGAAATACATATTTAGACGGGCTCAAAGGGTTTCAATGGAAATCTACCATGAGTCTGGATTACAAGTGACTGGGCGATTTTGCCTATTTCTAATAAAAATACCGTCAACTGTGGCATCTTTACCTGCCATAAGCAACTATACTACTAGAGGAGCTCGTGGCTAATTAATAACAGCCGCACGGGTCGATCCATCAGGTTAAGCTACGCTTGCCGGGGTTGGTCCGTGGATGATTCGAAGTGTCCATCTTTACATTCCGAGACTCTTCCGTGCCTCGGAAAGCACGTTAAGCCGTTGGTCCCGGCTGTCATTCGTGGATCTTTGACAGTTGTTACGGGTCGTCAGAAGCCCGAAAGTCTGACAAACTGTCTCACCAAGGGGTATCGTATTACCCAGTTACTAGGTTGTGGAGGTCAAATAAGCAGTCGCTCCATGTAAAATACTGGTATTCAGCTGCATCCGGTGAGGCTGGAAGCTGACCCCAACATAGTTGGGAAAAGGCTAGGCAGATTGATTGAACCAAGAGTACTGTACTAAAATATTTTTCGATTACTAAAAATCTGTTACAAATAGTAGATTTTTCTACTTTTGAATCGCTTTGATACTAAATGGTGGCAAACAGATTTTTTGTACCTAATCAAGAGATAATCTTCTTCTTTTCCTGTGGCTTGTGACTAACTTGGTGTCAGAGTTTTAATGCCGCGCATGGGCCTCTGACTTGGCTTCACATACCGACGAGAAATATCTATCAGGCATGCCGGTTTCCTCACGATGCTTTCCTTCACCGTTTTTGAAGCAAGTGATAGTAATACAATACGCACATGAATCTGAAAAGTCAGAGGTGCGTGCCTAACCCTTCGAGGCTTACCGGCGTGAAGTTATGAGTATGTGTAAACTAATTGACAAACGCACAGATTTAGTTCCAAGCAAGGTAGTGTTATTTGACTTTCGCGATGCACAGTAGGGTCTCTGCCAAATGGCCGATTGGAAACGAAATCGGCAAACGATAGCGACTTGATATGCCACCTTGAGGTTATATGGAATGCATTAAAAGCTGGATGCGGAAGATAAAGAACCGGGTGTCTTGGGCGAGGCTTTAGTTCAGAAAACTATCCAGATTCGTTCATTTGAGTAGTAAAAAGAACATTAAATTTTTGCAAGAGGCTCTGCCATGTACCAATTCATCAATTCTTATTGAAAAGACAGAGTATCCCCAATGGTATATATCGTCCAAAAATAATGATGTGGCCCATGAGGGGATCGAACCCGCGACCTTCGCGTTATTAGCACGACGCTCTAACCAACTGAGCTAATGGGCCGATGAGAGCTGTCTCCAAAATGTGCGACATGATACGAATGTTATCGATTCTTCATTGTTTATATTTAAAAGCTGATGATAAGAATATAATAGCTAGCTACTCGATCAATATACTCGTAGGTATTGCAAAACACCTCCGAAATTGTTCCGTGTGGTGCCGGACGTAAAGAATAGTACCATCCCATTTCTTCCCGTGGGTGTCGTAAAAGGCGACTAAGGGACTCACTAGAGAATGGGCAGCAGCGTTCTCTACGCATTTTAACACCATACTGCGATCGCCAACCCGCCTGCCAAGCGTGGCGATTATGGCAAACCCCCCCCATTTGGGGGAGGCCTATGTCCAGCAGTGGACGTCTTTCGGCTGAAATGATGATGATGACATCCGAAATTGTCCGCTTAGCAAAAACATTTAAGATCCACTGCAGGTCACTGCTTCCCGAAGTAAGTTTGTTCAGTATAGAGATGGGATGTAGCAGGTTAAACACGATATCTGTTATCACTGTTACTGTTACACAAAAATAACAGTTCCCAATACTTGTTATTAAATAACAGCCTGTTATTTTTGTACGGACGATAAATACGTATTTAAATCTCAATTGAATATCTTCTTTATTTATTTTCGTTTAAAGTCGAAATCTTATTTAACCATTTTAGTAAGAGTGAGAAATAAATATATTTAGAATTAAATAATAGGTGTTTCTCTTTTTAGCATCGTCATTATTTAATGAGGAAGAGAGAGAAATTAATAACCTTGTTATATTCCTTCCTTTGTGTGAGTGTGTACGTAAGTAACAGCCGTGGTAACAGGCAGTGTGGGGATTGTTATAAATAATTATCAGTAACAGCCGCGACAACAGTCTTTGAGGGTCTGTTATTTTAAGTAAGAGATAAGTTATATTGCTAGGAACAATTGTTATCTGTTATTTTTAAATATCTGTTATTTCTATCTTACGTACTCGTTACGATAAATACGCCTCACCCCTAGTTCAGTACTTCGGTAGATAGCAACATGAATCCAGTGTTGACAAGTGAACCAATAAACTTAAAAACCGAAAATTTATTTAATTACTCAGTTTTTACAGCCAACATGTTAATTTACAAACATACAAATATCGAGATCACATTACACTCCGCGGGTAAGGAATTTTCCTCAATTCAAAAACATTAAATGCGGGGAATAAACGTAATTAACATTGATTCCATTCGTTGTAAATTAAATGTAAATTATAACAGTATCACGTTATCAATTTGGTTGTAATAAAAACCACAGAGTACTTAACGGGTTTTCGTTTTTTCTAAATTCTCGCCCCCTCATTGGATTAAGATAACCCTGCGTTGTCGGCATTTTACAATCCAATTCCCAGATAATGCACGAGAGTAGGCTACTAGGCGACGATAACCGACTTTTAATGATTTTATACTAAACATCATGTCTAAACGAGTAGTGTTAATGATTTGTATTTTTTTATTTTTTTTTATTTAACAGATTATGTACACACATATAAATAGACAAAAATAAAGGAACAGAAAAATACGTATACGAAAATGTTATGTATAAAAACCCTTTTTACGATGTGTTTACCATTATTTTAACTACTTTACAAATAAACAAAGAATAAGGTTACGCAAAACTTAAACCTCGAAAAATCATACATTTTTCGAGGTTTAAGTTTTGCGTAACCTTATTCTGCGTTTATTAGTAAGAGAGATGGAGTATAAGTTTACATTACGAGACAAACAATAGTTCATCACAATAGATCTAGACTCAATGGATATACTCGTACGTGTGTTAATATAATGCAGAATAAACAGCCTCAGTGTTGATAGCAATTTAAAATCCCATAGAGGTTGATTCTAATGAAAATTCAATGTGTTCTACAAGAGATGATGGATATTACATCTGTATTGTGCTATGATAAGTGTGGGAACCATTGCGGCCGCGATATGGCCGCGATCTACATACGCGTCCCTGTTTACAATGTAATGTAACATTCCTCACTTCAAAAAATATGGATTCGTCCCTGCATGGTCACTTGAACGTAGTTACGAGTAAGTTCATATTAATACGTTATTAGTGTTATTACTTATTAGGTACATATATAAACGATAATAATAATAATAATAAGATTGGACTAGGAAGATCGAGCGGGCGTGCGAGGGAATACCAGAAATGGGGGCACTTAACATCAGCCCTCAAGATGTGGCTTGTGCAGTCCGTCCGTTGCCTAACTGGAAATCTCCAGGGCCGGACGGGCTGCACAACTTTTGGATAAAGTGGTTCCAAAGGTCGCACGCCCGATTGGCATCCCAGTTCCAGTTAGCCTTAGAATCAGGGTCGCTGCCCCAGTTCCTAACGACAGGTATAACCCACCTGCTCCATAAATCAGGTAGTGCTGCGGAACCCAAAAATTATAGGCCGATCACTTGTTTACCGACGGTCTATAAAGTTTTTACATCCATTTTGAGAGCTAAAATTAACAAACATATAGACAACAACTGCATCATGTCTGCCTCTCAAAATGGATGTAGGAACGGGTCCCGCGGTACTAAGGAGCTGCTCCTCATTGATATGGCCATTAGCCAACAGGTTCGTCGTTCCCGAAAGGATCTGTCGACATGTTGGATAGATTATAAGAAGGCCTATGACTCGGTGCCCCATACATGGCTCATGAGGGTGCTGGAGTTGTATAAAGTAGATGCAACTCTACGCACCTTCCTGATGTCATGTATGGGGCAATAGAGGACGGTTCTTCGCTATCCAGGATGTCGACATATCCAGAGGAATAGCGAGCCGATACGGATCGAGCGAGGTATATTTCAGGGCGACAGTTTGAGTCCACTTTGGTTCTGCCTAGCCTTGAATCCTCTTAGCACACTGCTGGAGGACTCAGGACTGGGCTATCGATTAAGGAGAGGTGGTCAGGTTATATCTCACCTCCTTTACATGGATGACTTGAAACTCTTTGCCCCCAACGATTTGCAACTGATGGAGCTACTAAAGGTAACCGAAACTTTCAGTAGCGCCATCAGGATGGAATTTGGTGTGGACAAATGTGCAGTCATGCATGTAAAGCGAGGAGGGAATTTTGTGGAAGATTTGTGGAATCCGGGGGAACCCAACTCTCGGACTCCATACACCTAAGATCCCTCTCCTCAATCGAAACCTATAAGTATTTGGGTATGTCGGAAGCGTTAGGTATCAACGCTGCTGACATGAAGCAATCGCTGAAGGAGCGCTTCTTTTGCCGCCTGAATAAAGTATTAAATAGTCTTTTATCAGGCGGAAACAAGGTGCGCGCCTTCAACGGTTGGGTCATGCCGGTTTTGATGTACTCTTTCGGCATACTCAAATGGACCCAGACGGAACTTGACGCCCTGGGTAGGAGGATCCGCACACTGCTGACCATAAATCGGATGCATCACCCACGTTCATCGGTGATGAGACTGTATATCCCGCGGAAGTGTGGAGGTCGAGGCTTCTTAAATGCTAAGACCCTGCACAACCGTGAGGTATGCAGTCTCAGGGAATACTTCCTAGAAGCCGACGTGGGGATGCACCGAGATGTGGCCTCAGTGGACAAGGGCCTTACCCCGCTATCCTTGGCTAACGAGAACTGGCGCAAACCTATAGTATTAGATACTAATGACCGCAGGGAAGTATGGCAGAACAAAGAGCTTCACGGGCGCTTTTACCGGGCCTTACATGGGCCCGATGTAGACCTACTAGCGTCTGTATCCTGGCTGCGATTCGGTGATCTCTTTGGGGAAACCGAAGGTTTTGTCTTTGCGATTATGGATGAAGTTATGATGACGAACAACTACCGAAAATATATTGTGAAGGACGGCACGGTTGACATCTGTCGGGCATGCCACCGTCCGGGGGAATCAATCCGACACATTATTTCTGGCTGTTCTCGTCTGGCTAACGGAGACTACTTGCATAGGCACAACCTTGTGGCCAGGATTATCCACCAGCAACTTGCTCTGAAATACAGTCTTGTGGAATCGGAAGTACCATACTATAGGTATGTGCCCAACCCAGTTCTCGAAAATGACAATATCACGTTGTATTGGGATCGATCTATCATCACTGACAGGACTATTGTTGCCAATAAGCCAGACATAGTGGTGATAGATCGATTAGAGCGTCGCACAATGATTATTGATATAGCGGTCCCGCATGACGAGAACCTCGTGAAAGCCGAAAAAGATAAACAGATCAAGTATCTCGACCTGGCTCACGAGGTTGTCGACATGTGGGAAGTGGATACAGCAGTCATTGTGCCGATAGTCGTGACGGCCAATGGCATAATAGCCAAGAACCTCGACCAACACCTAAGGAGGCTCTCGTTAGGCAACTGGATCAAGGGCTTGATCCAGAAAGCGGTACTTCTAGACACGGCGCGTATCGTTAGGAGATTCCTCTCTCAGGAGCCCTGACCACCGGTAGCTTGGACCCTGTTCCCGATACCGGTGGGCTACTATTTTTTATATTTTTAAATGTTTTTGTTTTGCCTTTTGTTTTTTATAAAAATATTTAAAAATGTAAATTATATGTATTTAAATGAAATAAAGGAAATAATAATAATAATATCTCGTAATTTTAGATTTAATTGGATGGTGTGATAAAAAATAATACTCTTGCAATTATATTGAAGTCTCTGCATTGACAGCCAGGTATACAGGGTGTTTTTTATATCCCATACCTCTAGGGCATACCCTAGAGGTATGGGATATAAAAACACCCTGTATCACTCATAAGTGATACCATATCAAAGATAAAATTTGTTCTTCTAACTGAACAGACAGCTGTACTGCTGGGGAGTTTGTTGCGCCACTTCTTCTTCCCAGCTAATGCACTAGGAAGTGGTGAAGGGTGGGCGTTTTGGAAAAAAAAAAAAAAAAAAAAAAATAATTAAAAATAATTTATATGCTCGTTGAATCTTTGATCTATCTCTCAATAATAGTATTAATGAGACCATGTCAAAGAATCAACTAGTATATAAATTATTTTCATTTTTTTAAGATAATATCTTATCGCTACACTCTCGGCGTGTATAACTAAGTTTAATTGATAAGTACGAGTAAATCATTTTCATTCGAACTAATCATTCATAATTTAAAACTAAGAAAATGCGACGTTGTCATATTTTCTTTTTATGAACAAAAATAGGCTGAATGAAATGTTTTTTTTTTGTTTTTTATTGTTTACCTAAGGGTATTTTACATACATAATCGTGGCTTTGTCGAATTAAAAAGATTTTTTATATGGTCCTTTCTTTTTTGATATGGTATCATTCATACCCTAGAGTTATGGGATATAAAAAAAACACCTTGTATACAAAACAGTTACAAGACAACCGGTTACAGGTCTATTCTGTAAAATGTGAAAACTTAGGGGAAGTGAGCTGTAAGTAATGATGACATCTCAATTCCAGCTTACTTCACCTAAGTTTTCACGATGAGAATTTAAAAAAAGAAGTCCAATTCCAATTTTCCGTTATTTCTTTTATAAAAAAACGAAAAGCGTCCAAAAACAATCAAGAAGGATGAAAAATTCCCCTGTTTCATCCGTGAGATCGTATCTATTGTTCCTAGAAAAATTATAGTTCTGATACCTTCTATTTTTTAATTAAACGGCTTTTTTTACCACAACGGGGAAGCTCTTAAAGAAAAGAAAATAAAAGAAACAAAGAATCAAATTTATTTGGACACAGTTCGCGAAACACAAAATAAAAAGATACCCAACTGAGTTTGCTTTGTGCTAAAAATGTGCTGTTTTGCTACACGACGGTGTAAAGTAATCCGTAAAGAGTAAGTTATTGCGTGTAATGTAAAAATAATAATTATAATTACAAAGTAGAGCGAAGCATCTGATCTGTTATGATTTAATTCGGAGTTAACCCCAAAATCACAGGTGCGTGGTAATCGTAAGCTTAACCCTACAATTACGGTGATTAACCGTTCATTCTCGGTGATCGTCTAAAGTAGCATGAGGCGCTACTTGATCATCGAGATTAATTCTCGATTGCTGTTATTATTTTTGGTGTAAAGATGTGTTGGTCTTTCTGCTCTTTGTTTTTTCTGCTGGGGAGGTTGTTGCGCCACTTCTTCTTCCCCGCTAACGCACTAGGAAGTGGTGAAGAGCGTTTTTGGGGGACTGTCTTATGTTATTTTGACGTTCGAAAAGTGCTGATCCTCAGCCTAGTTTGAATAAATGACTTTTGAATTTAGAATTTTCAGTGAAAAGTCTCAAGTTTTGAGACAGAACGATTCGATTACAAATATTTGAGACAGTATTTTCAAACATATGGCATATGAAAATGTATTTTCGACACTGTATCTATTCTTGTCATAACAGTTTTGAACTAGTTTAGTCGCATATTTCAGGACAAAGTTCTCACCGGCCCATTAGCTCAGTTGGTTAGAGCGTCGTGCTAATAACGCGAAGGTCGCGGGTTCGATCCCCTCATGGGCCACAAATCTCTTTTTGGAAATATTTTGTAGGTGTACACTGTAACTACGACTAACACCTTCATTTAGTGCTGAATTATACTGCCATCATACATATTAGTTACATATATACATTTCATGTTTAGTCTCACCTACTCGTACTAAGATCAAGTTCGACCAGACTTTTACACCTAGTAATTATACCTGTCTTTTCCCGCGAATAAATTTTGTATTTTTGTCAGATTTTCCATAGGTACTTTTTTTTTTTTTTAATTCTATTAAATTCTATTCTATTATTATATTTGCAGACATCGACACCACCAAGATTATGTCTGTACTTTAAAAGGGACTCTGACCCTTTTTAATTATTTTTTTTGGGTGGGAAATCATCAAATGATTCCTCCCGCTCTGGGCGGAGCGAGAGGGAGTGTCAGACTTTTACTGACTAAAACCCACCCGTGTTCCTTCCGTTGCCTGTTTGCCGGGGCCGCGATATCCCTTTCAGACAAACCCGCAACCCCAGCTTTGGACTTGAAGGCACTTTGACCTTTGAGTTTGTTTTGCCATTTCTTCTCAAAGTCAAAGTCAAATAATTTATTTGAATTTGGCACATAAAAGGCACTTTTGAACTCAATGATAGTCAGATAGGAAATGTCGACTCCATATAGCGTATTTTATTTTATTTTATATGACGTAATCAAGTGATTGCAATATCCTATTTACAGAATAAACAATTTTATTTCCTTTCATTTCCCCTATATTGAACACCTTTGTTGAATTGCTGAAGGAAAACCAATCTAGGAAACACCGACCTACTTCCGAATATTAAAATAGCTAGTGCCAACATAACGGTTCACGATTACATATCGACTCTAATTTTTTTTTAAACCTTTCATAATTTCAGTTCACCAAAATACATCCACTACGAAAAATGTCTCATAGTCGCTGGTCGCTGCATTTGGACATCTTAGTGCGGATTTCACTAATGAAATTGAACGCGTTCAAGAGCTGTCAGTGTACACTATTCCATAACAATTCTGACACTGACAGCTCTTGAACGCGTTTTAAAGATGCTGATCGCGTTCAGTTTCATTGGTGAAATCAGCCCTTAGTGCGGATTTCACCAATGAAATTGAACGCGTTCAGCAGCAGCACATCTAAACGCGTTCAACTTTCAAGAGATGTCAGTGTACCTACAATATTCGATGACAATTTTGACACTGACAGCTCTTGAACGCGTTTAAATTAGAAATACTGATCGCGTTCAGTTTTATTGGTGAAATCAGCCCATAGGAGGAATTGTAAGAAGTCGTCGCAGATCTTATTCTGCGATTAGTCGTTGCCTGTTCAAACAATCGGTAGAATGCGCGCCACGAAAAAATGCCGGCTCCAAATTGTGGAGCAAAATTTGTTTTAATGCAATGTGATGCAATGACATAGATACTAGCGCTGCGTCAAATGGACTTCAGTGGTAGCGCGAACTCTATTTGATGTTGTAATTGACATTTACAAAATGTGGCGAATGGTTGTTGTTCATACATTTCAGTTTATTGAATAATAAACATTATTATCGTAATAATCAGATAAAAGCTTACCTTTCCTTTCTTATTTTATCGTTTGCAGTAAGACCCTTGATCCAGTTTTATTTTTCACACGGTATTCTCACCGGCCCATTAGCTCAGTTGGTTAGAGCGTCGTGCTAATAACGCGAAGGTCGCGGGTTCGATCCCCTCATGGGCCACTACTGTCATTTTGTATTTTTTTTTTATATACCTTTCGGCCGTTTTATCAGTAAATAGGTACTGTAGACTCTTCGAGAGCACCGAGTATTTAATAAAAGACTTAATTGCGGAAGAACTCGAATAATTATTAGGTCTAAGAATGATTTATAAAAAATATTATTTCTTCATCCCTTTGACAAGCCGGGGGCTGACTCTCTTCCTTTTTTATTTAAATATAAACTGCTAGAATGTTCGAATGTAGCCATGGCTGTTTTCTTATCAGCCTGTAAAATATAAGGCTGCTTATCCCATAAAACCTTAAAGTACTTATAATAATCACTGATCATCTTGCAAAAAACCTTATGATTGTCCAACATACCACGATTCGATATTTGCAGATACTAAAATATGGTTGGCTGAAACTTTGCGCTTCACATAAAACACACATTCAAAAATGGAACATTAAATATTTGAAAATCGCTCACACAATCCACTAAACAGGTTTTAAATCGCTCAGTTGTGTGAGCACTGTCGGCGGCAATAGCAGTTTTCATAACTTCTAAAATAGTATTTAGGTACTTATTATTGTTTAAATAAATGTGAGGTAGAGTTTACTCTCTTTAAATAAGTACTGACTTCACGGTCTGACACTGATTCGCGAAATAGTCGCTTAAATACATAACTTAAATCAATGTGTCGCTTCACGCACCAATAATCTTTGCAGTATTTCTGTTTCACAACATTTTTGATTTGGTTAAATATTGTTTTTTATGGAACTATGTTCCATTGAAGTTTTTCAGGGAAAAAATAGCTAATAGATAAATATTTGACATTTATCTGTTTTGATTAATTTGGCAATAATAATGTACAGAAATATAAAATGTGGCTAACAAGTGAACTAAAAGATTGATTATGAAATGCAATAATTAATATCGTAACACCAAATATTCAGTTTTAGATGAAAAACACCACCTAAAACGGTTACAACATCAAATTCGGTGTTATATCAATAGTTCAATTATTAATATTCTAGTTCGGTAGTTAGCCACATTTCATATTTCCATACAGTAATATTACCAAGTTAATCAAAACAGCGAAATATTTGACATCCATTTGCGACGTTGCCACTTTCAGAATAAACGATCGCTCTTAAAGGCCTCCTCATAATCTCTGCTCAAGTCCTTTTTGTCACAGAATCATGAATTTGGTACAGGTAGCAACTACCCACCAAAATATTCTACCCGATAATGGAATCATGCATCAATGTGTTCTCACCAACCTTTTTTCCCGTCTAGCCAAAACTTCGATTAAAATTATTGTAACAATGTTGAAACTGATCAAATAGGTTAAATATAACTCCTAGTTACTCAATACTAACTAGTAAGCAAGTGAACTTGAGACAAATATATATGGCCATGGTAGCATGGACCTTTTTTGATATGCCGTAGATACATAATGATTATGTTCTTACTGGGGAGCAGGTAGGACAAAACAGTTTCAGTGAAACCGCAACAGTAACAATATTTGTACGGACAGCAGGCTTTCTACTGTTCTGTAGAACTTGAGGTAATAAACACTTCGTGATTTTATCTCACAATTTAGAGGTACCTGTTACATAGGGCATGTGTTACGAGCATGTTGGTGTGCCGTCACTGCAGGTGGTTTTTGACATTGGATTATGTTTGTGATGAGGGCTGGTGATATGATGGCTAGATTCAGAGAAAGAATCAGGAAGCAAGTAGGTAGGTATGTCTGTTGAAAATGAATTGAATTGAAAGGGGCTGGAAATAAAGATATTCGTAAAATCCAAAACTTCATAGCGCTCACACAAAAAATGTACCCATCAATATGGGTAAAATTTCTCACCTCGCAATCTTTACGTACTGTCAAAGACTATTTAGGTTTGCTTTGTTGGTTGCTAGGCAACGGAAGAGGGTCGAAGTTGGAAATTTAAGATACTAGATTAGTTAGTTTTTTATTAATTATAATGAAACTACATTGAATAAAAGAGCCATTTTCAATAGGGTTCCTCAAATGGCTGAAACGAATCTATAAAAAAAAAAAGTAAGTAATTGTTAACTTTTACTAGCAGGAGTGTAACAATAAAAACAGTTGCAGGAAGGAGGAAAACCAATTTTTCGATCGCAAAGCACTCTTTAATGCTTCGCATAGTGCAATAGTTGGAATATTTTACAATTTAGGTACCTAGCTACCCCTTTCTGGAAGTCAGAACAAGTTCCTGATCAAATGATTAGTAGAATACATATATATATAAAGTAAGTATAAATATATTAGCTGTTGAGAATGGTTGGTCAAAATAGCGACAGGGTTGAAAATCGCGGTCAATGTTTTTTGACAATACAAACTCTGATTGCGATAGGTAGGTACACACGGCTACGATATCAAGATGTACATTTACAGTACTGACCTCTCATCGTGCGGAAATCCTATAAAATGCGAGATCAGCATAAACTGGAAACGTATACCTTGATATATAGCCGTGTGTACCACTTCTTAACACTGTCTCACACTAATCCAACACCTACTTTCCTGAATTTAACAAGACAAACAAAACCATTTCCTAGATAGAGAAGATCTAAACAGCTACAAATTACAAGACGATTCACTCATTTCACATTACTCGATAATCAATTGCCTATCGATACCAGTTCATAATCGAGTTGGAATTCGTAAGAAATGCTCTCGACCTTCTTCTGATCCACATAAAGATTCTCTCAGCACTGATTTGTTGAGGAGATTATGCAAATTTTATTGTAACCAATATTCGTATTTATGAATCACTTTCGTAAAGTAACAAACACGGTGCGGGTTGCCATACCTACCGATCTGACGTTTCTTGTGTAAAAATAAATTAAATGCATTGAAGTCTGGCATCTTTTTGGATATGATCTACATGAAAATTAAAATAAATTGACAACATTGTGAAATTACGAAACTTTCAAGAACGCTCAGACATCGATTTTTGCACATTTTTTCCCCAATTCTCAGTACTTTTTCACAGTGTTGTCTGGCAACTCTGACTATGTAACAGTACACAGTAATCTCACAAAGTGACACCTCCGCATTTTACAGCTTTCTATAGAAAATTATGTATTTTACAAACTCGTAAGGAATTATTGCATCACTTCGGAGAAATTCAGTTTATTTTAGAGAACCGTTGTCTAAAAAGTTTCAAGCAGTAATTCTGACTTTATATGGATTCGTAGTTCAACACAAAAATATTTATAGATACTCTTTTAGTCCTCCGTCACTAAAGATTGTTGTTATAAGGTCTTTTTTTATGGCACTATACTCCATTTATTTATAGCTTTAGACAAATAACGACAATTATTGTATAAATTTGTTGAAATGACTGCACTTTAGAGTTATTTTTTAATCGACTTCTTTATTTTTTTCTATGTTTGTTTCGCGATTACTCCGCCAATTATGAAATGATTTTGATGATTATTTTGATAGGTAATGATTTTTGTTTGGTAGGTCACACTTCAGAGATGGTCCCATATTAATTTGAATAACTTTGCTTGGGAAGTTTTTGAGTTAGCTTCAATAAAACGTCTTTTTCCCACTTAGTCTGTATGGATGATATTATATGTTCCTGTTACTATTATTTACATATCTCTGGTAAAAACTCCAAAATAACTTTAATTTCGGAAGTCGGTGGCAAAAAACGAAAATACAGAAGCAAAGACACCGACTTCCAAAATTAAAGTTATTTTGCATTTTTTAGTGTTTGATTTTTACGTCGGTTCATTTTTTTTGTTAATGTAAATGAAATGAAATTGTTTATTCTGTAAAATGTAAATGGTACATAGATACCATTGCTTTGTATTCATCTTGAAATAACGGAGTTTATTATTTGTTTATATCGATATAACGAAAGGGTGAAAACCGTTTTTTGTCTAATGTTATAATAAATGGAGTATAGTTTCCTTTTTACTAAACTCAGTAAGTACTCAGCAGTCATCTCATAGCTCCATTGTCCCAGTAATAAAACTGGTTCAGGACACCAGACCCTAATTGCGTAATAAACGATCAATCAGAATCTGAATCGTTTTGAAACAGATTGCTAATAAGCTAGCTTCATAAGTTCGAAAAAAAAATCTGCTCAACAACGTAAATAACGCAATGAATGTTGTTGAACTGTCAAAATGAAACAGATCAGTCGTAATCGTTTACGAAAATCTGTTGCATAATTAGATAGCAGATAATGATGATTGCACCAAAGAACACGAAATTAATATATCTACTAACAAAAAAAAAAAAAAATTGAGAAGCAATTTTTCTTTCTTACCTACTAAATTCATTTGGCGCCAAACAAATTCAAAACATCGTTCTATTTCTGCGAATCGTTTGAAGTTCACAGACAATATGAGGTTTTAAATGTTTCAATCTGCCTAGCCTTTTCCCAACTATGCTACATCTGCATCCGGTTAGACTGGAAGCCGACCCCAACGGCTTCCAGTCTAACCGAATGCAGCTGAATTTTACATAGAGCGACTGCCTATCTTATCACCACAACCCAGAAACTGAGTAATACAATACCCCTTGGTAAGACTGGTTGTCAGACTTTCGGGCTTCTGACGAACCGTAACGACTGTCAAAGATCCACGAATGACAGCCGGGACCGCGTACTTTTCAAGGCATGGAGGAGTCTCGGTATGTAAAGATGGTCACCCATCCACGAACCAACCCCGGCAAGCGTAGCTTAACCGGATGGATCGACCCGTGAGGCTGTTTATTACTTAGCCACGAGAATATGTTTAGCACCACATTCACTAAATATGTAGGTATATTTACAGTATTTAATGATAAATATAATGTGGTGTAAGCAGACCCAAGAGCATTAATGTTCAGTTTGTATTATTTCCCCTCATTTTCTATTATTACTAGAGCGACATGTGCGACAATGAGGAAACCAATCACTAGTCGTCAGCAAAAGGGGTCAGATAAAAATAGAAAGAGATAAAAGTTCTGGGAATTTGTTCGTCTATTTGGAGTACTCTCGTAAGTGGTAGCGTGGCCGAGCGGTCTAAGGCGCTGGTTTAAGGCACCAGTCTCCTCGGAGGCGTGGGTTCGAATCCCACCGCTGCCAAATAACTTTTTGGTTCGCTATCCCATTATCTGATGCTTTCGGAATCATTTTGGACCAATAAACCATACATTTCCAACGACGCCATCAGGCAGCATGATTTACACTAGATTTTGTCCACAACAATGCTTAGCTTCATTTGATTATACTTTATTAACAAAAAAAAAAAAAAAAATTGTAAGAAATACATAATTATATTAATTATTATGTAATTATGAGATCCACGCTTTACGTGCATAGCCCTCAATTTGCTTGATCATTGATATTTGACACTCACTGTGTTAATATTTCACATTATCATTTATTTATTCAAATCACAGACGAAAAATGTTGTCAAATGAATATTTCAAATCAAATTCCTAGTCTACTCACCGAAGTATATTTGAATGTACAATATAAGCGTTAATTCATTATAAATAAACATTATTGTCGCAATTACAATATCTTTTGAAACATCCATCATGTTGGACAGGTCTTACAAATCAATCGACTTTGGTTATCCCTTCATCATTACTAAATTAGCTTAAGAGTAGTGACGCGAAATGCTGCTGGAAAATTTAGTTTAGTTATGTATGAAAATTTAGTTTAGTTATGTATGAAAATTTAGTTTAGTTTTTAAACATTGCTGGTGTTTGGGAATTGGGGCGTCCCACTGGGACTCATCATCATCTCCCTAGCCTTTTCCAAACTATGTTGGTCGGTCGGCTTACAGTCTAACCGGATGCCAGCTGAATACCAGTATTTTACTACCCGTGACGACTGTCAAATATCTACATCTGACAGCCGGGACCAACGGCTTATCGTGCTTTCCGAGGCACGGAGGGGTCTCGGTATGTAAAGATGGTCACCCATTTACGGACCAACCGCGGCAAGCATAGCTTAACCTGATCGATCGACCCGTGCGGCTGTTATTACTTAGTCACAAGCCCCTCGTCCCACTGGCACCTAATCCGCTTAACTGTTCTTAAAGAGTCATAAATAATAACCAAGGTTGCCTGGAAGAGATCGCAGTAAGCGATATGGCCGCCCATTGTATATTTTGTAGTGTATTACTTTTTCTTTATGTAATGTATAATCTAGTGTACAATAAAGTATATATAAATAAATAAATAACCCTGTAAGAAATCAATACGTGTTTCACCTCTCAACGAGGCATCCTCAGGATGACGATTGACTCGTTGCGAACCCGGACATGACGTGTTGTGCCACGTCAAACGCCGAGCGCAGTGTGAGCCACATAGTTAACAAAAGTACGTACCTCACGAAATTCGAAACTTTAAGTAAGATCAATCGCATCACTATTCTGCTTGACGCTCTACGCAGTAAGTAGTTTGCAACACAAAGCACTAATAACTCATATTGAAAGTTGGCAGTTCCAATAAGTACGTTTTAATACCAGTACAATTACATACTGGTATACCGGTTAATTGATACGGTGAGCATCAATCATCCATCATCAATATCATCAATGGCGTTATGAATTTCGAATTAATAGAATAATTTTGAACCTACGCAGTTTTTTTTTACAATATTTTTTCTTAGGCAAAGCAACGTTGTCAGTTCAATTTGCAGTTATACGTATAGTTTTTATGCCTAATCATCAGAATCACTTTATAATGATTCAGTGTTTCTTGCAGCAGTTTTTCCTAAAGAAAAAAAGATTTAAATAGCCATTACTTTAATAAAACAAAACAAACATAACAAACAACATAGCTGGCGAAATGTGGGTGTACTATTAGGTACACCTCTGCCTAACCCTTGCTGCACCTTCAATAAATAGCCTGCTAGATGTGGGGCATCAATTTAAGAACATGAATGTTCTAATTACAATAAATAAAATGACACTTCTACGTAAAATCATGACGTAATTCTTAAAAACCTCATTATGTTTGAACCCTTAAATTATTGTAGGTCTCACATGTCATAAACGCTCATTGCGGTTTCTATTTCTAACTAATGTTAGTTTTATAGCAGATATTAGTGATATCTTGCGTTTATTTACTCTTTTTTATTCTCAATGTTTATTTATTTTAGTAAACCTATTCCATTTTTTTTTCAAGATATCTTCGCCTTTAGCTTGACCATTTGTCGCTAATAAGTTGTCGATATTATTTGCTCTGATACAATGTGTTGGAATCATGATTTCTTGTCACGTAATCCAACATCATTGTAATGTGTCTTAGCAGTTGATAAACGTTTTCGATAGGCACAAGATATATTTTTGCATAAATAAGAAGAATCACTCACATCTCAAACAAACGAATCACAAAAAAAAACTCTATTGATAAATACCTACGTCTTACTCTACAAACATATTAAATAATGTTACATATACTTCAGTTAAGAAGATTTCAAATTCATTAATCACATCAAGCGAAATCATGATCAACAACCTACCTATTAAACTATTCTCCAACGGCGCTAGTTCCGTACCAAAAGAAATAGTAAAACAGTTTATCCGTGTGTAACAGCTCCGGTGCAATACCACATGTCCGCAGATGAGTCGCACAGGTGCTCTCTGCATCCACTCGCCATTTATCCGACACTCGCGGTACCGGCGAGTCACCTCGCGTGCGCACTCCCCGGGAACACACGTGTTTGCGAAATAATCGAGCTCAAAAAGGTCCTCCCAAATAGTTTAATGGAACATCCCTACTGCTACCGAATACCGCGCGCCGCAATCGAAATTCAAAATTAGAAAAACAAGTGGTCTATGGTAAAAAATATAAACAGTGGACTTTATCAATGTGAACAGATTTTAATTTGATTTGTAATCATCAGTAAACATCGCTATGTTTCATTGTTCCTGCATTTGAGTGTTCACACGGTCTTCAGAAGAACGAAGCGTTAGGTAAGCCACTGCTTTTAAATATTCCTTAACAGGCGCGGTTAATTGAATTGATCTTTTATCTAAAATTAATGTTGACTTAATTACGTCATCCAATTAACTTACTTATCATAAGTATCGCATTATTTAATTTATATACATAAATATAACAGATGAAAGTGTTTATTTAAATATTTTTTCACGTAAACGGGTGTGATTTGCATTTGCGAAAGTAGCTCTGTTGAAAATTACACTTCGGTACTGTTCGTTTTAACGAGCACATTGAAAAAATACATTTTACACATCTCTGATTGGCAGAATAGAAAGTTTTTTTTTAATACTTTTTTTCTCTTCTTACGTAATGGCAACAATAGCAAAAATTTAAACAGGGAAGGACGCCAGAGAAAGTGTTAAGAACCTTTAAATTATATTCAATGTTCACAAGATCGTGTATATATATGTGCATCGAATTACTTACACATACGATGCATGTATAACACGGTGTGCTTGCTTCCGATAATATTGTTCCGGTGGGTTCCCACAAGACGCCTCGGTAAAAAGAAGCGCTCTCGATAATTAACCGGAGTTAATTGACGCACACACTGTACAATACATTTTGATGCGGTATTTCACGTTGCCTCGATTGTAATTAGCTATTCTACTATTCTTATAAACTTTCTAAAAAACATATTGACAGGTGCGTTAGTTCCAAGACTTTACATACTTACGTTATTTTTGCACTTCTTTTTATTTGTTGAGTTGTTAGTGACTAACCTGGTGTCAGAGTTTTTATGCCGCCCATGGGCCTTTGACGTGGCGTCACATCCGACTTGGCGTCAAGAAATATACAGGGTGGCAGGGACATAGACGCAAAAACTGTTACCATGGATTCAGTACATGATTCTGAACACCCCTGCGTTGAAATTTCTGGTCGGTTATATTTTTTAAATCAATTGTTCCATACATTTTGACCGCGTAAGTATTGCACTTGTTTTTGAAACAGCAGATTTTAAAAAAAAATACCGACGAGAAATTTCAACGCCCTGCGTTGAAATTTCTCGTCGGTATTTTTTTTTTTCATAATCATGTACTGAATCCATGGTAACAGTTTTTGCGTCGATGTCCCTGCTCTGTATATATGTATATTTGTACACTACCAGATAGGTTTAAGGATCATAATTTAAAGATGTTAGAAATCATAATTAGCATTAGGATAACGTTTAAAATAAAAATTATGACATAATTAAAAGGTTAATAAATACACGAGCCGATAGAGATAAATAAGAACATAAAAGTCTTTATTAGATTTTCGGCTAATCTCGCTATGGATAACTATAGCGATACGCTATAGATAGGCCATCGAACTATTATCCGTGTAAATTGGCTTACGATTATGAATGATGACAGCTCTACAATTTTGTTATGTTCTTCATTCATAATGTAGGTCGTAGGTACCATGTAAGTAGTAAACTAATGGGAGTCTTCAAAGCTTCCTTTTCTTTAACAAAAAAATCTAGGAACGTACCTACGCCAATAATATAGAAAGATGAACTTAAACTCAAATTAATCAAGAACTTAAATAGTCGCTTCTTGATGATCCCTTTAGTTTCTTAAAATAAATGCATGATATATATTATTGTTGCAATTTGAAGGACTCCTAATATCCACCTTGCACTTTTTTAATACCTAGTATTTCCTAATATGTTTAAGAAAAGATAAATAAGTATCCAATCTAAAATCTAATTAAGTGCTCTAGAAATAAGGCATCGATCACAATCTAAGGTCAAGGTGCATCTTGATTAATGTCGCAATTTAATCGATATACCAATCAGCTTCGCCAAAAGGTTAATTTACTATTAGTTTATTAAAAAACATCCGTTATAAATCTATTTGCACTTTTGACGTTTTCATAAGTGCTTACGTCAGTCTTTAGTGATGGGCAAATTTTGGCCGTGTGGTACCGGACGTAAAGAACAGCACTACCCTATTTCTTCCCGTGGGTGTTGTAAAAGGTGACTAAGGGACTCACTAGAGAATGGGCAGCAGCGTTCTCTATGCATTTTAACGCCATACTGCGATCGCCAGCCCGCCTGCCAAGTGTGGCGATTATGGCAAACCCCCCAATTTGGGGGAGGCCCAATAGATGAAATTTTGTCTATTGTCTAATATTTTTTGCTGATTAGTCGATTAATTAACATCGGTGGTACAACACTTATCAGAATCGAATAGAAAAAACTGAAATAATTACTTAAATAACTTATTTGTTATATCGTAAGAATACTGCTTGACCGTATTAATTTAATGATTTGCTCCTAATCGAGCGTCATAGGTAATTTAATTTATTTTATTTGAATATCATCACCAATAATCAGCTACCGGTAATGACGATGATCATTCAGTCGATATGCATTCATGGAGTTCATTGACCCAGTTAACGAACCTAACAAAAACCTACTTACACTTATTTGACTAGGCCTGTCTTCCTCATATAGTTTTAATGAGACAGCTCTAATAACAGACTCGGTACGTCTAAATAATATATCGGTGTTTTATCGATATATTTATACCGATAACGACTCGTTACGATTTCTATCGGTATAATTTGATTTATGAAAAGTTTGGTTAACAAGAAAGGTCGATGGAATAGACGTTAATATGTAACGGTATTCTTTTGTGTACAAGGCTGGTGCTTAGTGATAAGCAAAAAAAAAACTTTCTTTAGACATCTAATTTCCTATTCTACCACCAGGCTCGGTGCTCTTCGATGATATCTTTAACAGATATCTAGCAATTGACGGGCTATTAATAATGGTTTTGATTTGCATCTTCAAATAGAATTAAGCAATTATAATGTTTTAGCTTAGCCGGTAGAACAGGTTGCATATTCAAACGTTTCGCATCTAATCAATTTGACCATCAAAAACAAATATGTTGCCTAAAATCTTAGGTACAATCTTAGGTACAATCTTAGGTACTATTACGTTGCAAATATTGTTATGATTTTAAAAATTTCGACAAATTATTTCATAATAATCCATAACAATATTGACCAGATTCTGTACTACCTAAAGCTTTTAAGTCTGATTTCCATACTAATGGATAAACCGAGAATGCAAATAAAACTACCTCTTCATAAAGTCTAACAAAAGATTCTACAATAGCTAAAGACCATAATAGACATGTCATCCGCCTAGTTGCAGCAATGTATGCAGTTCCAGTCGATTGCACAAGCTCAGCCACTGTAACTATCTATTATGATCCTACTATGGTAGTCTTTGCATTTTTATGTAATTTAAAATTAATTACTGCAGTGATTATATTCTGTATGCGCATATTATTACCGTGTTCCACAATCATAGTGTTGGCGTTAAATATTATCTGCTCTTCTATTTCTGTTCAGTATCCGGCAAATTGCATGTTTGTTAGAATTAAAATGAGTTTTAAATGCTAAAAGATTTTTGGTTGGCTCTTCTTTGTTTTTAATATGTTACATTAGCTTTATCTCGGTCAGTTTCTAGCACCAGTTTTACCTAATAGGTGCTATTGGAGTAGCACGGTCAACCATCATAGTATGTATCAATTTGTGTTAAGTATTGTTCTCCTGCAAACTTACGAAGGACGTTAGGTTTAAAATCGTGTTCACCATTTAATATATTCCCTCTAAAACAGACACTAGCTAAGTACTTTCAGTAATAATATTATGCACGAATTCGATCCTTCTGACGATTTCGCCGCAATTACTTCTCTTACATACAGTTTCGTCATTTGGCATCTTCAAGATCTAGATAGTTTGTGTTTGCTTCTTATTTCTACCCAAAATTCTCCAACTATGTTAGCACCACAATCCCGCTGTACCAATAAGACGTAACATTCATATAAATATTTATTATCTTAATCTTTACGCAACTAAATAGGCAGGTTAGATATAAATTGTCGCATTAGGCCATTCTGCCCATGAAATCTCCATTCTGGACATAGCCTTGCTAGTCTGCTACCATTGCCAGGGTCGGTAGTCTTACAATCTAGATTTTATTACTACATTAGTAGGGGTGTCGTAAGAAACGACTAAGAAATTATGGTGAAGATAGTCGGCACTTAGCACTCTTAGCGGGTTCCTCGATAATTTTATATGTGTACCTAGTTATTATGATATTACGCCTACTGATTTATAGGAAATTATCTAGGACTTTAGACTATCCAATAAGGCAGAAATCTAAGAATTTTTATGTTAATATTACTTAAAATTTATTAACTTTAAAAAGCTTCATATTGTAGTTTAAAAAGCTCTTATTTCCAGATGAGTCCATACGGATAAGGATGTTATTATAACAGAAAACCAAATAATTAGTAAAAGAAATCTATTAAAAGCGTTAAGCAAACAAAACTTTTTCATACATTTATTCCAAACTAGTATTTTTTACGCTTCACTTCCTTTTTAAGACATACATACTTTCGAAGCAAAAAACTAGACATTCTGACAATGCACGCGTCCAAATGTAAATGAACGAAACTATTGATTGTAGGACTAATACAATAGATTCTTTACAATAAATTGAATACTACCCAGTAAGCACGTCCCAATCAAGTGGTTTCTTGAGCTTTTTTTTATGAAATATCAGTTTTGCTCAACAGCTATATAAAAATAGATGGCACGGCGCTCGAACTTTGTAGAAAGAACTTTCTTTCCAACAATAATTACAACACAGTTGCAGTTTCTATTTGTTGTATTTTACAAGTATGATTTACAACTATTCATAAAACTGAAGCTTTTCATAAATCCACAAATTCCTTAAACACAAGTATAAACTTATGCCTATCAGTGTCAAAGGAATTTGTGAATGAATTTACTCAAGGTTTTATAACCTTGAGCAAGAAACGAAACTAATCGCTGACCGGCTCCAAACCTTATTAAGGTTAATGTCGACACAAAAACTGATGAAAACCCCCATACATAATGTACTTAACTGTAAATACATAGTATAGTTTACGTACCGCCTCAGTGAAGTACAGAAGGCGTTACCACTTTGCTGCGGCCAATGTGGCCGTCGTAACGGTCCACACGAGGTGTTCCGATCCCCACCTCAGCTGGACCACCGCTACCGAACGATAAACTGTACTTAGGTACGTACTCATACCTAAATATTTCGCGAGTTATGGCCACTTTGACATAGTTGCCCAGCCAAACTGCTTTAACAGTTGCAACTGCTCTTTTGTCTCTCATATTGGACATTTGTTTAGATTGCATGTAGTACATAAAACGGATGCCCTTAAGACAATAAGAATCCGGGAAGTAACGGAGTATTACCGGTTAGTTTGCAAGCTTACATTTCAAATTTCTATCGCCAAAGGTGTGTCTGAGGAGAATTATTTTCTTGTGATGTCTCGGAAACAGAAGTTCTATCAAGTTGGATGCCAATGTGAGCGTAATTCGTTAAAATTCTTTCTCTTTTCAAATCTTCAAAGATGGCCGTCGATTATGGTTGTGACAAATTAATTAAGAGAGATCGATGCGCACGCGCAGTGCCTATTATGGTCAATTCGGTAACGGCACCTTGTAACGAGTGGGTAACGGACGATATTTTATTATGGCACGCTATATTCTGTAACCACTCAGAATGTAGAGCGAGTGATTTACTTTATACTGTTTTACATACGGTTTCGTGAAGTCATCCGATAGTTTGAAGTGTATGAAAATGATTTAGCAGGATTTGGATAAGCTTTTGCGGTTTTCAAGTGGTCATGCATAGTTTTCAAATAAAATAAGGCGCGCGTCGTGTATTTGACATAAACTTGCGAGACTTTAAATATTAGAAAAAAGTAACACCAATGTACTCTGGGTAATTCTAAAAAGAAATCTCACTCAATACGCTATACCTTTTTTTCTTTTATTTACTTCAAGTCTGCATGAGTGGTATTTAAATTTTAGATACGGTAACTGAAATACATACAATAGATAGAGTTAAGATAGCTTCTTTTCAAGCATTTTGTATTATAATTTATATAGCGAGTAAGCAATTTATATTTAGGCATAGTTAACATTACCAATTTTTTTTTTTTTTGCTGTTGGAAATTATCAAATTACTTCTCTCGCTCTGGGCGGAGCGGGAGGGCGTGTTGGACTCTTACTGACTAAAACCTCCTTCAGTTGCCTGTACATTGCCAGTGGCCACGGTATCCCTTTTGGACTTTCCCGCGAAACACTACCTATTGAAGTATATAGTATATAGTTGTAGTATTGAATATTTAGAGGAGTGTCCATTCTGCAGTAGTAGGTATATACCCACTAATGCATAAAAAACTTGAGAGGTGTCAAGGGACACCCAGATGGAACGAAGTTCCTCTTTCTATGAGATAGAGAGAGATAGACAGACAGAGAAACACGCTCACGCCGCACGGCTTACAACTACTCGTATAGCAAAAAGTGTCGTTACAACTTTTGGTCTTAATTTTTTCCGTCTAGCCCCCTTTCGCAACGCGCGATAAGGAACTTCGTTCCAATAACTATTGTAGTTACAACTATCATCTATGTTACCTATACCTACCTACATGCAGCTGCAAAAGCATAAAATATTTAACATAACAAATCATAATTTAACATTCTTCTAAATTCATACAATAATTGTTCATATTTAACATTGAATTCAATACTTAAATTCATAATCACGTATCAGATATAAAATGATCATTACTACAACTTGGGCATTTGTCAAACAATGATGAAGTACCTCCCTACTCTTAAAAGGAATCTATAAACACCTCTGTTTATTAATGAGACAATAAAAACATTGTAACGGTTCTCAGTATTCGCCGGAGAAGATACTAAACGGCCAAGTAAGGTATATTTTCAGTCGAGAAAACGCAAAAATTACATAAGTGGGTACCTACGCTTTATGATATTTTATGGGTATTGATGTCTATAGATTATTGAATCTTAAAGTGTTAGTAGGAATATATTGTGAAGCATAGAAGTTTTCTAACGTCCTGTCCTTTTAAAAACTTAAATCGTAACTCTGGCGCAGCCATGGGCGTTCCTAGCTGAATTTATCTAAATACCTGTACCTAATAACTGTTTACAGCTATCCTGCACTTTATTCACACCCATTTATAAGGCAATGCTCGGGAAATAACACTTATCAAAAGCTTCTTTGCTAAGTAAAGAATATACTTACCGTCAACAGCACTATAGTCAGCGACTTCTACATCATACTAAATGACTAATAAAGATGGTCGGCTTATTGATTTGTCAATCAAATCTGCCTAGCCTTTTCCCAACTATGTTGGGGTCGGCTTCAAGTCTAACCAGATGCAGCTGAATACCAGTATCTTACATGGAGTGACTGCCTATCTGTCCTCTACAACCCAGTAAATGGGTAATACGATACCCCTTGGTAAGACAAGTTGAATTTCGGACTTCTGACGACCCTTAAGGGGCATGCGCTAAGGAAGCCCGCGAAATTCATTTTTTTTTTAGTTTTTTACATTTGCAGGTCAGTGTGAGGTTTTATGTTGATTAAAATATGATTCACGACCGTAACTAATATGGCTTTACATAATTATAATCATTACAGTCAGCAAGCAATACAACTCCATTAGTAAGCACAATCGCCGGATGTCATGATTTCATGAAATAGTCATTCAATGCGATTATATGGACTTAGTGAGTTGTATTGATAATTTTTATGATTATAATTTTATACGGCCGCAAATCATATTTAGATCAACATAGCACATGATACTGACCTGCAAATTGCAAAAAACGTAAGAAAATTTTAATTTCGCGGGCTGCCTTGACGCTTTCGCCTTAACGACTGTCACAGGTTCACGAATGACAGCCGGGACCAACGGCATAACGTACTTTCCGGGGCATGGATGACTCTCGGTATGTAAAGATGGCCATCCACGGACCAACCTCTACAAGCGTAGCTTAATTAACCGAATACATCGACCCGTGCGCGTGCGGCTGTTATTACCTAGCCATGAGCTGTTTCGTATTGATATGTCAATGTAAAGCTTAAAACACATGCAAACTGAAAGTTGATTATGACTATCAGAAGTAAAAGTAAAACTACTCGTAATATCCATTTTATAAACATTATTAAATGCCATCAGATGAACTTACTTGAAAAACAAACTGCCCCCAATTTATCATAACTAGCCACTAAAGAAATATTGTTTCGCATATTTATTTAACTGGCAACACTAATGTGCGATCACGTTTACGATTATACTCGCACCACTAGCGGAAAGTCGTATGCGATCGGCGCACGCGCCTTGCATAATTTCCCTTCCCTGGAAACGGGCGAGCCCTCTTTTCAAATCGTGGTCATTCATACTGGCTATTATGTATTTTATAGTCATTTAAATATTAAAGACATAATAATTAGAGACTCTGTTTTAGTAGCGGTAACTAATTTCTATTTGAATTGTAGTTTATTGCATGTTTAGGTTTCTGTTACTATTTATTACGCTATAGGGATTTCTGAAAGCCTTGATCGATAAAATGCCGTCAAGTCTTATGTTAGTTAGCAGTTGTATTTGGTATGCAGAAATCACTTTTGAATTGACATTTGATTTAAGAACTTATATAGGAAACGTTTTGTAAACCCGGATAATATTGTGATAGAACGCAAGCCTATTTTAAAGGTAGGTTTTGTGGAACGAAGTTCTTTAACGCGGCTTGCGGTAGGAGTGAACTGGTAGACATGGTCACGAAATGAAATAGCGTTATGCTCCATGCGCTTTTATTTCTCAAAGCAAAAAAGAAAGTGTGAATTTGGTCAAAATTAAATCCAAGACAGTGGCTGCGAAAATAAAAATAAATGTAGTCATGGGTGTCGTTTTCATGGTTTTCGAGGGTGTTTAAGCAGATAGTGTCGTTAAAATGTAAATCCAAAATGGCGGCTGCGAAAAAAGTGTTGTATTTTCAAAAATCTTATCAAGTAAAGTTGGACACACAGTCTCACACTGAATCCCGTGCGGGACGCGTGACGTTCGTAAAGCTTCTAAAAGATTATACTTATGTTCAAACAGACTGAGAAGTTGTGCATTCCTGATAATTCAGACGCATGTCGTCACTGAAGGAACTAACCATGCGGATCGTTAACAAGATCAGAACCGGTTCCATTACAGGACAACAGTATCATGGCACTAGACCGGAAAATTGGCCACACGAAGAAAATGAAACATGACTGCTAGCCTTTAAGTCTTCAACACTTCAAAAACTAGTAGAGCCAGAGGAAGTAAAACAACGTACTCATTATAAAATTCCGTGTGTGCCGTAGAAATGGAAATGAGATAGAATAGGAACGTATCTACTAGCTAGACAAATCACGGTCTAGTTGTTACAAGACAAAGTAAAAGTCGGGTCGACAGACATCACGACTTCTGTCACTGCGCAGTTCGCATACTAAATGCGATAATAATTGTTTCGTCTGCCCCTGCCTTAGTTTTTGGAATTGGGCTTTGTACAAGTGTTTTTTTATCTCATAATAAAGAAACAACTGGCAATTTTTTTTTTTTCATTTAAAATTTTTCTACCAAGTCACAATTATTTATGTAAAAAACCCTTAGGTGAAATATAAAACATAAAAAACATTTAATTCAGACTATTTTGTTCATAAAAAGAAAAAATGATAACGTCGCATTCTTAGCTTTAAATATGAATGATTGGTTTGAATGAAAATGATTTACTCGTACTTATCAATGAAACTTAGATCCACACATCGAGAGTATAGTGGTACTTTGTCTTAAAAAAAAGGAATAATAATTTATATATTAGTTGATTCTTTGACATGGTCTCATTCATACCCTAAGGTTATAAGATATAACAAAACATCTTGTATAGTTCTGGGTTGTATTTCGATTTCGTAATCATCATCATAATTTGGGTAGTTAAACTAGTTAAATAAATAAATAATTAGTTACTTTATTTCGAGCTAACCAAGTGTTTATTGAGTACATCACGTCCATAGCGCCGTGGGAAATCTCTTTTTAGTGAGTAAGCCTTTTAAATGGCAATACATTTTGAAAACATTGTTTTATAGTCCACGGGAGAATAATATAATTTCACTACAATCAACGACCTCTCACTAGTAGGTAACTACAGTCTATTGAGGTTCTTGCTCTATGATTCTTCCAGTTTTTCTAGCTTTATCGTATAAGCTGCTGCTACTTAAACTTTTTCTGCCACATTATTTTTGATTGCACTCAACCGCAGACCTAGTATTAATATTTTCTAAAATCTCGCTGCATCTATTACTTATTTTAGAAAATCTTCCATTTTGATTGCGACACCGTCTCGCAATTTTGCCTGCGATCATTGATTTGCAAATAGCCAAATATTTTGAGAGCGCACGCATGTTGGAGGAACGGAAAGTACTCGAGAATGAGATTCAGATCACGATGTGCCGTGATTTGAATGATAAACTTGTAACTACAGGTGATTAGACGAGAAATACCCGAGTGCGAACCGTGTATGAAAAAGTACATTAAGTAGGAATTTTAAGAAACAATGCGTTGAAGCCTCGAAGCATTAATGCTAACACTACCAATAAAAATAAGTTTTTTATTTTAATAGGTTATTTTTATCTAACGTTCATTTACTCGGATGTAGAGATTTTTACACATTTTGACGTAAAACTAATGTAAGCCTTTGTAAACTTTTGGGCCTCCCGAAAGTCATAAAATTGGATTGATTGGTTTGCATAAAAAGTAACTTTACCGTCTTTCTTATTTTATAGGTTTTCAAGTTAGTTGTTTCTGTTAAACGATTAATAAACATATAAATAACACTTTCAATCAATTAAGTTATTATGTAAAGTGGACATTTTTGTTTGATTTAGCACATTCAATTTATTAATTATGTAAAACAGATAAATGTTTCCCAGACTATAATAATTTCTCAAGGTTTATTTCAATATTATAAACGTTGATACGTACAAGTATAAAATCTAATAAAAAAAAGATCAATTATCAAATACATTTGAAATGGTGAAGGTTTCAGAAAAATACGCTTGATATATTTTGCGTGATTCTCAGTTTTTTTATCCACGTTAGACATAACTTTACAAATTAATGTCACTATGTATTATAGGCATAATCTAAAATATTCGTATATTAAGTTATTAAAAAAATGCTCTAATTTAACATATATTTTTACCAAATCATTAACACAAGTCGTTTAGACTTGATCTTCAGTATAAAATCATTAAAAGTCGGTTATCGTCGCCTTAAACAGTCACTTATCAGTACTTAACTTTAAGCAACGTTTATAAATAAAGAGGTTAATGTGTATTCTCAAAAATATGGCAATTCTGTTTTGATTATGAAGGTTGGGTACTTTGGTAGCAAATTTGTAGAAATTCTAACATGGTGAATGCTTATGCGTGGTTCCGCGACGGCGGCGGTGACACGGGCTCTTGGCCGAAGGTTGGCTACGCACCTACACATATCAAACAGTAATATAAGTTTAAACTTATGTCACTTTCACACATTCCGGTTAATTTGTTTCCAGAACATATAAGTTATGTTTTCTAAATCTGCTATGTTAATATTTTGTTTGTTCCAACATCAGTTTTAAAGAGATGTTTAAGATCTTGATGAGATATGAAAAAGGGCCAAACACGTGTTCAAGTTCACAAAACCCTAAGACAATTCAAGAAGCTTCTTAAGATTCAGTTAACATCTTTCATAATCTCTGCTAACGCATAAATTGGCGCCTCACTCGATTAAAACCATAGATTAAAAGGCGAGATACCTGACCATAACTTAACGGAGTCCGCATCGCATATAAACTGGAATATTATTCTTTTTTTAAAGTTTTATAGGAAGCTGTACTTCTGCTCTATGGCTGTGTAGACTGCCAAGCATACACCCTCATTACTACGCGGTGAGCATGCTTATTACAGAATATTAGCTGCGATACGTTGCCCTTTGCATTACACTGTGGTTTTTTGAATTTACTCAACTGTGGGAACTTAGAAGTCAGTCCGCACTTAGCCAATCTGCTTACGCGAACAGTTTAGTGTGCGCGTAAGCAGATTGGCTAAGTGCGGACTTTCGTGGCGACACGTCTAATGTTGTGACTCTCTCATCTCGTTATGAGACTACTACTACTTTGTAATCTAACTCGCAGACTACACAATCTTTCATTTGGTCGTTGTGTCTTATTATTTTACGCTCTAAGGTTCTATACGTAAGTAAACTAAAAAAAAAAAAATAACCGTGGCGTTTGTATCGGCGCATGGAAACGGCATAAAATTTTGGCAAAGGTGACAGCATCAGCTACTCTCTTAGTGCAGCCAAGGGTTTTACACAAAACAAATACATGGTGAAGATTCATAATAGCTTCACTTATGTACGAAGATGTACGAAGTACATCATTCATTATACGATCAAGACCAGTAACCACAATTAGTTCACCCAGACCATAACCTACAAGCACACAAAAAACAAAATACCACCTAACAAATAAATATTCCACAAAGACTTAATAATATTAAGAATTATTTCTATCAGTCATCCATTTCCTGAGTAAAAAACCAGGAAGAGTGGAGTAGCGTAGCTGTGGGCAGTTACTCGCACGCTCCAGTGACTGCAGCTCATCGTACCATATCGCACCCGTCATAACCACGCAGGTTTTAGCGAAAATCATCTCTAAATACCCGCACTCTAGTACACTGGCTTCCAGAATCATTGGCCCCCGGTAATTGCTCTTAAGTGAATGAACGGGCAATACGTATCGTTTATTGTTTATGGAGTATAAATAAGGTAAGGTTTTTAATTTTATTATAAACTGCACAAGTTTTAAATATGTTTTGGGTTTTTGCTAGCTTTTTGAACTGGCTAAGGAAACGGATGTATGTATGAAGGAATCAATTTCATTAGCACTGAAATTAAATAGGCGTACCATGAAGAGGACGCCACATGGGATTAGGAGACGTTTGAAGTGTTAATTAGACGATGAGAGCAGATGAGCTATGTCATCTGGGCTTAATAGTTAGATTTGGCTCATCACAGTGAAAACAAAGAAAAAAGGCGTATATCCTGCTGTCGGATACACAGTTTTGGAAATACATCTACCTTTATCTATCTATCTATGTATATAAAAATGAATTACCGTGCATTAGTCTCGCAAATATTTAAAAATTGCTTGACCAAAAAGTTTTTATATTTTTCTTTTATTTTCGCCTCATTACTGAGGCTGGTTAATGAAAAAAGAAAATTAGGAAAAACCCAAAAAAACAGCCGAGAAATCGAAAAAATCTAAATTTTGTCTAATAGATTAGATAATATTTTTAACAGCTTTAACCATTTTATTCGCTCGCAACCTTACCTCGTCCATACTCTAAGGCAAATTATTTCTGTAACGATCATAAAAGCAAACTTACAAGTAATTATTAAAGCAGTTACGTTACGTCTCAGTGAGGAAGCAGAACTTCGACACGAAAGTGCTATTACGATAGTTTACAAGGTTTCGGCGCATTACTTACAGTCGTAAGTAGTACATACAAGAGAAGCTTAACAAATAAATAAACATGTATGTTCAGTGAATGGTCGTATGTTGTGACTTGTGAGACCACCCTGAGACTGCAGCGTGAGAATATGTCCGATTTTCCGCGGCCCGTAGAAGTCTTTTCAGCGAAGCGACTGTGAACTTCAGTGGAATTGAGTTCTTTTGTATTCCTTTGTGGAATGGGCTAAGAAACAAACTGAAAATCAAGTTAAACACACAGTTCCTGCATATATTGTTTTTGAGGAGCTCCACCTCAACCCCACAAAGGGCGCAGTCAGTGTGCCGAGTTATGTTTAGTTTATTGTGCTGCATTACATAATATGGGTTCGAAATGTAAAGAACGCTAATGAAAAACAGTAATTCACCAATCCAAATTCCAAGCTACATCTGTGTTTGAGAAGGTCTAAATAGAGTTTATTTTAGCACTCAACCTTTTAAGTAGATTTGTTGATACCAATGGGTTTTCTAAGTGGCTTTTCCGTCTTATGCTTAAAGAAATATAACTAGATGATGTCTCATTTATTAAAATATTGATGTGGGGCAGTAACTTTATATAACATGTTTATAGTACAAAGATGTGTAACAGTATTAAATGGAGATGAATGTCCATTGAATGGGCGGAGCTATTAACAGTTCCACGCCTACTGTTGACAAGAGTAGGTGTTTCTTGTACTACTACATATATAAAGATGCTGTTATTAACAAGCTATTTTTTAATAAATGTAAAAAACGCGTCAGCAAGAACATTTCGTCAAGTTATGCTAAACAGAGCCTGACAAAAATGTTGCGTTCAATCATTAATACGTAGAGCTCATTATTATCTTAACCTTTTTGAACACAAGATTATTCCTAATCTTAATACAAATAAATAATATTTTATTAGGACCTTCTTTTGCATTTGTTTACTTCCATACTAGCTTTTGCGCACGGCTTCGCCCGCGTGGAGTTCAGAAAATATCCCACGGGAACGTACTGCTGGGATTAAGAGTAACCTATGTGCTAGTCTAGGTTATAAACTATCTGTGTCCGCTCAGCCGTTTTTGTGCCAATCCGGAACTAGGTACATCCAGACAAACAGACAAACGGACAGAAATCATCAGACTCGTTCCCACACCTCGCGGCAATTACATTTATTCAAAAATATTAAATTTTCCTTTTTTTTACTATTTTATTATATGTATAGAAGATGTATAGATTGGCTGTTTCGAACATGCTAACAAATACATAATTATTATACTTTTCTAATTCCCACATTTTCTATTTCAGAGTGAACACCGACCCCTACAAGATGAATGCATAAGGTAAGACCCCACTTGTCTTCGTCGAAGTATAACACGAACTTATACAACCGATTCATCTTAGTGATAAATAGTACACATCGCATCGCATTACCGATGCTTCTGATTGTAATAAAAACGAGTTGATCGCGACCGTCGCGTCGTGTGCCACGCGTCGATGATAGTACAGTAATATAAGATAAAGACATAATTTCTTGAAGAGACACTGTTCTTGTCTTTATTTAAATATGATCTCATAAATATTTGTGTAGTATTATGTCTTATTTAAATGGCTAAATGGTGCTAAAAGGTAATGCCTACTTACGTTACCCTAACGCTGAGGCCAAGATCTATAAACGTTACCACGTACTTTGGCTAAGCGTTATTCCTGTCACTGTCGCACAAATGTCAAACTCCGAGTGCAAGAAAGAGATGGGAACATGTCTAAGCCAAAACATGTGCTAATTAAAGTTTATAGATTCACAGACGAGTCTAACAAACGCGAACTAACGCTTCCATCTGTCAAAATGGCAAATTGAGCTCATTTTTGTTTTACATAAGTGTTCAAAGAAATTTGAGTCAAATTTTAATCAAGCCATATATCCCTTTCAACAAGACCACGAAAAGCCAGTCCATCCACAGTTTACACAATATCACATTTTGTTAGGATGTTGCTCATATGTTCATCGATTTGTATCTAATGCCTCTTCGTGAAGGCCACGTTTACAAGTTCCAACCAAAAAAGAAGTTGATTGTAAACGTGTATCAAGCTGAAATCGTGTCTGGATGTGCAACACAAGTTGAAATTGAACTGAAAGTTATGTCTTGAGCAAAAAATTTAGTGCGCTCTCGAAACTTAGGCTCGAATGCATCCACCGTATACCTTTCATTCATGTTTAGATTTTTCATCCGTTTCAGTCTCGTCTTAAAAAATACGAATAAACTTTTTACCCAACCCGATTATTTAACGGAACCTTGACATTTTTGTCTCAATAATTTGATAAAATTCTATATTGCGAGACTTTCGGTCACCTTGCATTGAATGTTTTAAATTTTAACTACCAATATGAATTTACTTTGTTACTTTCAGTAATTTGATCGCCGTCGAATTAATATTGTGTTCGGTTATCTTGTTGCAATGTCGTCCTAAGATGATAAGATAATAATACGCCCTGTTAGCACCGCAGACGTAGGAATAAATTATAACTATTAGGTCGGGGTTCCCACAAGGCGTTAATAATTTATGTAATGTATAATCTGTTGTACAATAAAGTATATATAAATAAATAAATAATGTTACTCATTTCAATTGTGGGGCAAAAGTCTTTTGAATATCAAACACTGTAGCATAAGGACCTAGGTAATTTAAGTACCGAAATAATCAAAAATATTTTCATGACTTATTCATGTCTTCCAACGAAGTTCTTGAAAAAGCCTTCTAAGGCATTTCTAAAAATATGTAGGTACATATCATAAATAAACTTTACACAAATGATAGGTATAATCCATAAACATCACATTACAAATGTCCTACATTAGAACTTGCAACCAGTGTCCATATAATACGTTATGACAGAACGGAAAATGACAAGAAGCGATCTTACCGATAGCAAAATATCTGAGTATGCGAGGAATTTAAATGAGACGCGATTCTATCTCGTGAATGATGTTAAGTGAGAAACGTATGACAGGCATGCCAATACTGATTGGTTTTTTGAAGTAAGTAACATTCAAGACATGTGCCGGCTTCTAGTTTAACTAGTTTGTCTGAATTTTACCGCAACTCAATGAGCAGATAAAACTCTGCTTTCGATGCCATTTCCAAATCATAAAGCTTCTCCTTGTTAACGGCGGACAGATAGATAGATAATTCATTTAATTAGTGCACACAAAAGCATAATTAAATTATAACAAATTATATGAATACAAAAAAAAACACAAGGTGCAAACATAAAAATTAAATAAAAAACATATCTGAGTGACACTACGACTATGAAATAAACGTGGCCTCAGAACCCTCTGGTACGCTTGTGATGAATTTGCTATAGCGTCTACTAACACCTTAGGTTGCGGTTTATGTCTCCATTTCAGCAATATAGTCTTAGTGCCATAATACCGAAAGATTATCCATCCTGTGCTTAACCGGTGAAACATTGCTTAAACCCAAATAGTCACTAAGTACCTCTAGCCATTTAAATAACCACAAGCACTCATTGGGATTCGAATAAAATTATCTGCCTAGGTTTTATTTATGTTGCAAAATATTTAATGGTTATGTGCACTATCCGGTTCTGCGTGGCCTGATGACCGATTGATGTGCAATATAAACCTGTATCTTCGATAGTGACCAGACATCGGTTTAACAGTTGGAGTGTGCAACAAACAAATTGAGATTGTAAATATTATTCTTACTGTTTTGGTCTGAGCTTGCAGGTATGAAAACCCTATGGTGGGTTATATGACTGACATGTGTGTGGTCTCGCAGAGAGACAAGTATAGCCCCGTGTATTTAACATTATCATAATAACATCTACTGTTCCGAAAAATGTATTAACCATCGCAGTTGTCTCTACAATTTAAGCAGTAATCCTGCTGGAATTGTATGAGATAGTAATGTATAGGTGTAGCCTAAAAAATACTTTTAAGGACTCCCTCGTTGGTCGTCCCAGACTTAAACATAACTGGCAAAATGTGGGTGTACTATAGGTACACCTCTGCCTAACCCTTCGGGGAATAATCGCTTTTAAGAAAATCTGCGATATATGATGATTATTTTTCTTGCCACAAAGATTCAGATAATATATACCTACTGCATGACGATTACGATAGATGACATATGGATTTAAAAAAGGAATAAGATTTTCCTTTTTACGACTGACGGCCAGACGTTGCGATTAAAGAAAGAAAGAAAAGAAAGAAAGAAAGATAGAAAGATAGAAAAGAAAGAAAGAAAGAAAAGAAAGAAAACACGTGTATCTGCGGTAAACATGACGCAAAGAAAGAACACAAAACAAAAAAAGAACAAGTTGGGGGAAAATTCACACAAAGCGGCCATTGAAAATCTAAATCCAGACCGCTTACCCACAGCCTTTATTCGCAACCTAATCTAGACTAGAGATAGATAGAGAATCTAGAGCGACTAATAAAATAGCTAATTGCACGTTACTAATGAAAAGCTTCTAGCAACAAAGCGAGGCCTATTCCAGCGTTAAGCTTTACATACAGACTGACAGGCACTTATGTTAATACCACCATGTAATCGCTGCCTCATTGTTCAGGAGTGTGAACTGATAGGTCAATGTGGGACTATGAATGAGTGCCAAGTCACCTTGTGCTTAGATAGTAAACTGGTTGAATTGAATACGTAGGAAAAAAATTAAACTTATATACGCACATAGACAAAAGTAGAGAGTGTGAGTGTAGGGTCGCGCCTCAAAGGGATGTCAGCACCAACTAACGGGGTCCGTAAGGACCAACGCCTGCTGGGGTTGCGGGTTTGTCCGAAAGGGATATCGCGGCCCTGGCACATAGGCAACGGAAGGAACACGGGTGGGTTTTAGTCAGTAAAAGTCTGACACACCCTCTCGCTTCACCCAGAGCGGGAGAAGTCATTTGATGATTTCCAATCCACAAAAAAAAAAAAAAAATGAGTCGTAGGATGATTTTAAAAAGGTGGTGGAAACGGCTTAAGTAAAGAGGCCGAAGATTATTGTTATATTTTAGTAACAAATTATTACTGGAAAGAGTACCTATTATTAAAAACTAATGTGTCAAGTAATAAAGTCAGTCGTAAGTCACAAGAGCACGTTTTAATAGGTTATGGACCCACATGACCATGTTTCGTGAGATTTTATATATACACTAGCTTTTTCCCGTACCTTCGCTCGCGTGGAAGTCAGAAATTATCCCACGAAAACGTACTACTGGAATAACAAGTATCTTAGGTGTTAATTCAGGTTATAAACTATCTGTCTGCCTCCTATGAGTAGCATAACATAATGGTTGAATACTATCGTGAATTCATGCAAGCCTAGTACTTTTTGTTAGGTTACTGCTCAGATATTGTGCACAACATCTAAGTTATGATTGAAATACTATGTCGTGAATTCATGCAAGCCTAGTACTGTTTGTTAGGTTACTGCTCAGATATTGTGCACAACATCTAAGTTATGATTGAAATACTATGTCGTGAATTCATGCAAGCCTAGTACTTTTTGTTAGGTTACTGCTCAGATATTGTGCACAATATCTAAGTTATGATTGAAATACTATGTCGTGAATTCATGCAAGCCTAGTTAGTACTTTTTGTTAGGTTGAGCCAAGATTCAAGTTTATTAACTCAAGGAATAAGATTTTTCATACAAACAAAATCCCCCCTTTTCACCCCCTTAAAAGTCGAATTTCCAAAAACCCCTTCATAGTGCTCCCCTACATAGAAAGCCGTGTGCAAAATTTCACGTTCCTAGTCCCAGTAGTTTCGGCTGTGCGTTGATAATTATGTCAGTCAGTCAGTTAGTTTCTCCTTTTATATATATACGTACATATACGAGTATAGATAGAAGATAGATATAGGTATCCCATCTTCTTTCTTTTCGTGTGGTTAGTCACCGCCGCCCATGGGCCTCTAACTTGGCTTCAATATATAAAGAAATATCTCTCAGGCCGGTTTCCTCACGATGTTTTCCTTCACCGTTTTTGAAGCAAGAGATAATTATACAATAAGCACATGAATCCGAAAAGTCAGAGATGCGTGCCTAGGGTTCGAACACAACAGCCCGACTGACGGTCCCACCACAAGGCTATCACTGCGTGTATAGGTATCCCATCAACACCTTTCATTACCAGTTTCTTTTCAGTTGCCTTACGAATGTTTGTCAAAAGCACTATACGCAGGATAAGTGCTTAAACAAAAACATATACATACATGAAAGACATAAGTAGCCAAAATAGGATTTTATGAAACTAAATCTTACTTAAATATTGTATAAGTAAATAGTTAGTTAAGTCGTATTTGTATGAGCCTGGAATGCCGGACCTAACATTTCTAATTAGTTGTATTAATATTCAACTTACAAGATCAATATAGAAGTGTGATGAATGTATAACAAGTTGGAATTATGCTTGAATGAATACTTAATACTTAATACCATGTTACTTGACAAAATATGGTCCTGACTATGAACAGACTAGAAACAATTGAATACAATGATTATAATCTAGCATGAATCTGGATTTCCAACTAGATGCATTAGATATATTATTATCCAATGTCGGACTTAGTATGACTGAGAAATCTGTCAGATTTTAATCGAGGTTTACTAATCAATCTGCCTAGCCTTTAGCCAACTATTTTGGAGTCGGCTTTCAGTCTAACCGGATGCAGCTGAACACCAGTACTTTACATGGAGCGACTACCTACCTGACCTCCACAACCCAGTAACTGGGTAATACGATACCACTTGGTAAGACTCGTTGTTAAACTTTCGGGCTTCTGACGACCCGACTGTCAAAGATCCATGAATGACAGCCGGAGCCAACGGCTTAACGTGCTTTCCGAGGCACGGAGGAGTCTCGGTATATAAAGATGGTCACCCATCCACGGACCAACCCCGGCAAGCGTAGCTTAACCTGATGGATTCGTTCGGTGGTTGGTCCGTTCGGCTGTTATTACTTAGCCACGAGCTCCTCATCGAGGAACTCCTAATCGAGGTTTAATAATACACCACAATAACCATAATATCATTTTAGAATACGTGATCATGTTTTGTTGTCATAAAGCGTAAAGAGGTGGATTAAGTTTAGAAGGTGGACAAAAAATAAGGTTTTGTGGCACCTCTATTGAAAAGGGAGGATCTTCCGACCATCCGGGAGTCGTGTCTGGTGGGCAACTGCCCGACGATTGATGTCGGATAGTCGATATATGTCGTTCGCACGGTAAACTCTAATTGCGCGATGCAGGATTTGTGTGACGTCAGGTCTTTGATGCGTAGTTCGCATGTGGAGATGAAGATGCCGCCACATATGTAAAGATAAATCTTACGAAAGACTACTTATTGTCAAACGGTATAATTGATTTATGCTCCTTTTGTGTGCATTTGGTAAACTATCCATACTAAGAGAACGTGTCATTCCAAGTCAGCCACCCTTTAATCCTTCAAAGAAATTCACAAACAAATTTTTAACTAACTTCCCATTACATCAGACTTAGAAACAAGTTCTAAAACATGAACTAACAAGAATGTAAAGGAAACAACTAATGATGCAGTGGAGATAACACGTTGTAGCAGAGTATTATTTTAATAAGTATCCGACATGCACGCCATGCGGGGTGTAATTAGTTGCTAAGCAGTAAGCAGTAGCTGGTAAACAATTATGTCATAATTTTGAAGTGAGAATGGATATGGGATGATAGTGGTTAATATAGTTCCTAAAATCATCATAGGTAAGTACTCATATATTATGTCACCAGCTGGTCGTAGGCTCTCTCAATTTGTTACACCAAACAACAGTAAGTTCTCAAGAATTTATTGTTTTAATAGCGGGTAGGTGCAATATAGGGAGTGGGATTTATATAATTTATAGAGTAAAAGTATATAATATATAATGTCTTTATAATGTATATAATTATTTTCCTCCGCGCAAATAATTTTTCAGATTATTTAAAGTTAAAGTGATCTAAAAATTCAAATGTCATCAGCAAAATGTTAGTTAATTCTTAGTTTACTTAAATTCAAAATCAAAATATTTTATTTCACATAAACCTACAAGGGCACTTATGAAACGTCAGAAGCTAGGTGCACGGTTTTAATTGGTCGTTTCCTATGGAGTAGAGCCGGCAAGAAACTCCACGGTTACTCTTTTAAAAGTAAATAGTTTTTACAATGTTTTCAAATTACCATGTAAAAAGTATGAGAGGACAGTGTAGGCCTATCAACAAGTACCAGGTACTTAGCAAAATATAAAATGGTCCACAGATCTAGTCTGTTAAGCCTATAACGTTCTCACATTCACAAAATTTTAAAGAAAAGAATCTATATAAAAGATAAGTAAAATAATAAAAATAAATACCTATTTAAACCTTACTTATTAGACATATTGCAAAACGTTTGTCCCACTAATGTTAGTCGCACAAACCGACGATAAACAGGTCTTGTATTTCTTACAAAGATACTCACAATCGGAAGCTCATAATAAACGTAACAGTAGACCTGCAATTTCTGACATAAATGTACAAGGCATAGCTTACGGCTACCATCGCAAGTTCATCGGTTTATGGACCCCAGGCATAAAACATAAATACCATCATGGCCAATAAAAATTGTAAGACCATATAGTACGTGACAATGTTGCTAAGCAGTATTTTACTCTTGGGATATAAAGGAGAAGAAATATAATATGTACCTAGTAATTTTGATCGGCTGTGTGATTCAAAAATTAAAATCCTTCATTCTAATTTTTGAATCACACAGCCGATCAAAATTACTAGGTACATATTATATTTCTAGGTCTTAATTATAACTACTAGTGGTCGCCCAGAGGTCGAAATTCGACCATAATTTATTTAAATTTTAAGTTGTATGTAGTTCATACTAATTCCATGCTGGCATGTCATTATTCTAAGGTAACCATCTTGTGTCAAACGCATGGTAGTGTGTGTAATGTTTTTTTTTATTAATTTAATTTATTTCTAATGTATATTATATAAAAATATTAGCTTTCTGCACTCCTTCTCCATATAAACCTTAACTGTGCGCATTGACTTCATACTCCTCCGTCCGCGTAATTTTCGTAAAAAGGGGTACAAAGTTTTTGCTTCACGTATTAATATAATATCTATATGTTGGAGGATGGTATGTGTCTTTCTCGTTATCAGTCATATTTTAACTACTGTGGGCGTACTAATGGGTAGTGTTATAACTAGTACATATAGTACACCCACATTTCGCCAGTTATGTTTAAGTCCCATGTAATATGGACCGAGCCTATTGCCATCAACCGGGCACAAATCCAGTCTTCGGATTGCTACTAAGAAATTCCAGATGGGATAACCCAATAACACTTTGCCCGACACAGGAATCCAACCCGGGTCCTCATGCTCAGCAGTAGCGCTTTCGACTCTAGAACTTAGGTTAGGTATAACTATAATAATTAATAAGTCAAGAATAACTGCATAAGCGACCAGCTTAAGTGTGTAATATAATTTTTACGAGGCCATAAATGTATCCATCATTTACTCAGGCACCGTAGTTAGTAAGTAAATACTTAGGCTCATAGGCTCAACAATGTGTTCTTATTGAGTGTAGTGCATTTTATCCATACTTATATACTATAACTTATTTACTTATCAATCTGCCTAGCCTTTTCCCAACTATGTTGGGGTCGGCTTCCAGTCTAACCGGATGCAGCTGAATACCAGTATTTTACATGGAGCGACTGCCTATCTGACCTCCACAGCCCAGTAACTGGGTAATACGATACCCCTTGGTAAGACTGGTGTCAGACTTTCGGGCTTCTGACTCGTAACGACTGTCAAAGATCCACGAATGACAGCCGGGAAAAACGGCTTAACGTGCTTTCCGAGGCACGGAGGATTCTCGGTATGTAAAGATGGTCACCCATCCACTGACCAACCCCGGCAAGCGTAGCTTAACCTGATGGATCGACCAGTGCGGCTGTTGTTACTTAGGCACGAGCTCCTCAACTTATAACTTATTTACTTATATTACCTATAAATGTATAAATACTATATAATTATATATATAAACTAGCTGCCCGCCCCGGCTTCGCACGGGTAGCACTAAGTACACTACCTACCTTACCTACCCTACCTACCTTACCTGCCCTACCTACCCTACCCACCCTACCTTCCTACCCTATCTATCTACATACCTAACAACCTAAACCTACCTACCTATCTCTCTACATACCTACCTACAGTACTAATATCACTATAAAAAATAGGGGTTGGTGGTAGAAGGGTGAAAATGTAGGAAAAAAATGTCCTAAAATAAAAATAAATATTTTTGGGTTGGACCACCCTTATCACTTCGGGGTATGAAAAATAGATAAATAAACACAAAATTTCATAAGAATCGGTGAAGCCGTATCGGAGGAGTTTTGTTACAAACACTGTGACACTGAGAATTTTATATATTAGAAGAAAGATTATAAGTTCGAAAGTAACTCTGTCTGTCTGTATGTTACCTTTTCTCGCCTTAACCACTGAGCGGAATTCAATATTTGGCAAGGAGATAAATGGCATCGTGGAAAAGGACATAGGCTACTTTTTCTCCCAAAAATGATCCTAGAGGGGGTAATATAGGGGATGAAAGTTTGAATGGGAAACTTTGCATTTTTTATGTTTGGGATATAAAATTCAAATTTATGCTTTAGGTAAGAAATAAAAGATTACATTATTCAGCGTTCTTGCAAAATCACCCCCCAACGGGTTAAAATAGGTGAGGATTTTAAAATTCATACGATTATTGAAATTTTTATTAATTTTAAAAGAATTAAGGAATTGGAATATAGTCAGAGTCCGTGTCTTGAGGAAATTTTAGGTGGCATTGATTATCTATCTGTCTGTCTGTAACCTATTTACGCTAACAGCTGGATTTGGATTTTGATATGACTTGGGTTAGGACATAGGATACTTTTATCCAGGTAGCACGTCCCCGTGGGATAATATCCGACATCCACGCGGGCGTTGCCGCGGGAGCTAGTAGCCTATAAATGATGTAAGGATCCATATAATAAGTAATTATAAAAAAATCAAAGTAGGTATATTCTACTAGATACATTAACTTCTGAAAGCAATTTCAGTTAATCTTATCTAGAAGGTAGGTACCTACTTCCTTTCTTGAGCCTGGCTTTACCCGAAAAAAAAAACATTGGACAAGAGAAAACAAACTATTTATCGATACGCTCGATGAGATAAGAATCACTAAGTTTAAATACTCGATCTAATACTTTTAGTGAAGATTCACTGGATTTTCCGTAGTCAATATTAGCTCAGTCATTCGATATCCCCGCTCGATAGATTCATAATAAATCAGTCTATTTACTTTAAACAACACAAGTGGCACTTAATATTCTAAAACCATATCCAAAAAAATCTATAAAGTATTTCGTCTTAAATTCTATCTTAGATAAATAAACAACTCAATTTAAAGTTGTATTCAAAGAACGAATAATCCTGATTATTCGTTCTTTGAATACAACTTTAAATTGAGTGCCATTTTACTTTCTTCGTAACACGCTACATTCCTTTTAGCACTTTTTTCAGTAAACAGAGCGTCTCGAATCGTTTAAGGCGCTCGTATATCCTCCATTAAGTACAGTGCTGACCATTACGCCACAAAGGCAGTGCGGGATGTAAGGCTGTATCCAACCACAAATGGCCGGCATTATCCCCGCACGGGCTGCGCACGCGATCAATGTCATACACATCTGTCATGGCGACGATGTGCCAACAATCAGCGTTCCAACCAGTCAATAGAATGTATGAAAAATGTTGTGATGGGATTTTTACGATAGCATTTTGTTTTGTTTCAATAGGTGAGTCTGCGAGATCCAAAACAACTCAAATAGATATTACGACACTTTAGAGAATCTTAAAGCAATTTTCTTGCAAACTATGAAATCCACATCAATCAGCATTTCTCTGTAACACTAGACAATTACATCGTAACCGCAAGTTATAATAAAGCAGAAATTCCAATAAAAAAATCGCGCGATTTTGCAACTAATGTGCGTTTGATGTGGTCGGTGTATTGTGGACCGCGGATCGCGCGCGGATGACGCACGCGCCGTATGCCCGACGACTCTGCGGTATGCGGTTTTTCACATCACCTATCTGCCGCAGACAATAATTGAGTAACATGCAACCCTGTCACAGTACACGAGGCGGGAAAGGAAATGGCTGCTAGAGATGCATCGTCCGCATATGTAGGACTATTATTATATGCTTGTCTAACATTTCCTGGTAATCAGCAGCTTGTAGATGAAGGAGCAGTTTTCTGGTTAATTTTAGGTCCCACTTGACAGAAAACTCTATAAATAATATTAGTGAGGCTAACCTGCTAATTAGATCATGTTATTCTTAAAGGAAACCGACAAATGACTAAATCTAGTTTCTGGAAAACAGTTACTTGTAATTTTAAATAATAATTATCCATAGTCATTGCGGAGACTGCAATTGCCAAAATGGAAATCGTACTGAAAATCATTTGACGCTTTACAAATGTCGATTCCGCAACTCATGAAACTTACGCTCTCGTGCACTCCAGCTCTTTAGAGAAAACTGATTCAACCAAAAATAATTTGAAACTGCGTAAAGGTGTGTCCAAACATTGAGCCGAAATCGTGCGTGGCTGTCGCGCGAGACCTGCCGCGCACAAAATTTTTTAGGAAACACTCGTCACTAATTATCTGGACGTATTAAAGGCTAGGCAGATTGATATTGCCAACTGAACTGTGCGGCGTGTCGCGGATGTGCCGCGCAGTACTGCCGCGCAAACATTCGTCGGTTTGGTCATAACTAGAGCGCGGCAGAAATGTGTCCTGCAACTGTCACCACCTGTCATTTTGTCACACTACACGACAAAGTCACAATCGCCTAAAAGTTTTTTATCGGGTAACAATGAGTCAGCATATTTCAAGTTTGGACCAGCCTGTTCGAGGTGGGTCAATAGTGATGGAGGTCAGAAGTCATTTCATAATGTACCTACTGCGACCAACTTTCCTGGTATAATTGTTCTCTAATAATGAAATCATAGTAATGGATCTTTAATAGCCGTTTGATTAACGAGAATGATAAATCTAACTAATCCCAGTACTTGTGAGCTTTACAATATTAAGTAAGGTTTTTGCCGTTTTGATTAGAGATTCATATTATGAAGATTCTCCTCGTAGCTCATTGATTAATGACACTTTCTTATACGTATAAGGTGCGCTTGCGACATTGTTAGATGCTCTTCCTGTGAACACGTTACCCTAAGTCACAAACGAACAATCATTACTAGCGTCTATGTTTTTTCTAGCCATTCAATTTACATTGCTTTTACGGTAGCTTAGAAACAACTTTCCGTTATTTTGAATTTTCCTGAAATGTAGAGAAAAGTTTTAATAACCTCTAAAGATTTCATGGTTGAAAACAATGAGAAGGTAAATAGGTATAGGTGCCGTACCTGAATTAGCTTTCAGTAATATTTATGATGATTCAAAAAAGTCATCAAATAACTTTTACTACCTTCCGTTTTGCAACTCAAGAACAGTGTATACAATTACAAGTTAGATCTTTAATAACAGTTTCTTGATACCGACATTCGCTAACTTTCTGCATATAAAGTTTTTACTGCTACTAGTTCATGAATATTTCAATTTAATTTTACAACCAATCAAATGTAAATATCGGGCCATTGTTTTAATACGACCTTTCAATAGTCTATATCGAGTACTTGGCGTGTTGTGATTACTCTTAGAGGCTGTCCCTAGCGCCTTGTCGTGCGCAATTACGGGCCGATCAAGTGCGCTGTGAGTCTGTGACAGACGAGGGAATTGCAGCAAATTGCAAATAAAAGAGCCGTTTGCGCACATACGAATGCCTGGACACCATATGCCGTCTACATTACCTATGATTGTGGCATTTGTGGCAATATGAAACTGTTGCAGCTTTCACCGTCGCACTAACGTACTAAGGCGATGTTTAAAGACTTCTGTAATGGAAACGAGAATACTTTCTCAGTTGTACGTGTTTGCATTTCTCGCCTTTTTACGATCTGTCTCGAGACTGCATGAGAATATATGTATTTATATCGTGTTTTATAGCCCGCTTAATGTGAGTTCACACGTGGCCCGAACAATACGTGTCTAGTGCATATGGAACGCAGACAAAATGACAAGAAACTTCATTTTGCAAAATAAAAATACTGAACTACTCAATAACAATATAATTCTCTAATATACTCTAGAGATAAGAAGTAAAGTAATATACCTTAAGAAGAATCATAATCAGTGTTCAATTTGTACTGTTTTTCACATAACTATTATTGATAAAATAAATTATACGTCTTTGTACTAGCTAGACGTTGCTGTCCGTTAATAGATTGTAATATATTTTATTAATCAAGCAATTTTTTTTTTCTAAATTAGGGCAACATGGAAGCACTGGCTTCCACGTTGTCATCATTTTTTTATTTTTTTTCTATACCTACGATACTAATCAAAAGATTACAGCCGAACGGATTGCAACTGTATTTTTTTCTTTTATCACTTTTAATGATAAAGTAATTCGCATTTAATCATAGTTTATATCGTAGTGCGTCATTAGGATCCTAAGATGGTATTTTTCAATACATGAAAAATAATCAAGCTTTCAAAAGTCCAAAGCGTCAAATTCCTGTCCGTTACTCCAACTACAGGGCCATCATTGAAGACAATGATAGCATTTATAATTTCTTATGTTATCTTCCGAATAAGTTTCTGTATTGTTGCTCTATCGCTTTCATAAGAAGGTTTGACAATATTGTTCACAGCACAATAGCATCGCGGCGATGACGACCCACGATACAGACAAAGACTAGCACTGATTGTGATGGTGAAACCTCTGGGGTCAAGGTCAAAACCTTTCAAGCTTTACGATATTTTTATTTAGCACAGTTTTTGCACGATCAATGCCATAAATATGAGATTTTATCGTCACATTTAGCAGAGGAGAATGCTTTAGGAGACAATGTTCAGATTTCTATCGATTTATCTGTTGTTAACTCCTCGGATAAGTCTTCACTTGCCTTATACATAGTTTATGAATTATTTATTATTTTATTTCACTGTGGTCATTTCCGAGAAGAGCATGCCGATACATACATACGAAGCACTTTTGTTATACAATTCGATTCTAAAATGAAAGTGTATAATATCATAGACATTGACATACACAGTAACTTTGAATAGAATTTACTCTCGACAGCTTTCCGCCAAACAAGCCTATTATGCTGCTCACATCCTTACAAGGAAACCGCATGTGGAAACTGTGGCTACGAATGAAGAACTTGTATCGAAATACGTCAACGTACATATTAGCATTTGATACCGGACAAATGAAAGATTGCCATAACAAGATTTATTCAAGAATCTCGATAGGAGATATATTTGTATGTGCATGATTTTAAGATTCTGGAAATACGTAAACAATGTAAATTGTTAACTTTCATATTCTGCTTATTAGGTAAGTTCAGAGAGTTCACACAATTGCTTGACGCACATGACGCTAATGCGGTTGTCTCGTTGAACATCGTATTGATAATGCTGACACCTTATGGGCAGACTGACCGCAAAACTTGGAAAACCCACAAAGATCCTGGTGTTTCTTGACAAACGAATTCGACAGTACCCACTAACATAACCTTTCTCTTTCATGATAACATGACAAATAATAACTTGCTCAATTCAACCGCCAAACAAGTTTTTCAGAAAATTCTAGGACTTTATATCCTCCTATAAACCTACGAGTATTAGCGGTAAGCGATGGTTAACCACCACGCGGATACGATTAAACCTCTCGCTTCTATCATACCTAACACTGCACTTTTTGCCACTCTTTAATAGCGGTGATAGTCATAACAGACGATACTTCCGCACATCAGTTGTCTCATTAATATATCTGCAAATGAACGACGCTCTCGTTCTTTTATGCCTTTCAAAACAATGGATAGATCTTCATAGAGCCTGGTGGTTGCGTCTATGTTATCGAACTCATAAAATTACACACCAACATAAAAAGTTTTGAATAACTTCGAGCTTTTTGTGACTGATTTATGGGGGAAATTTCTTGCACTAAATGCTCGATTAAAAGAAAAAAATTCTATCAACCGCTGATGAGATCAGCTATATAAAATCAATCATGACCATTCTGGATTGAAAATAAAAACTTATAAAATGGGGATCTAATTTGTAACACGAAGCCTGAATCCAAGATCCAGAAATTCTTCCACACTATTACCGATCCTTAAAACGCATTTGAAACAGTTTACCACTACGTGCAGTTTCTATCTACTTTAAAATACGGTACTGGAAAAGAAACTCTCTTCGTAAGTCCGTCTTCTGTAAAAAATTGACGTCGAAATTGTCTGTACCTGAAGCGAAAATCGGGTAACAGTCTGTCCAGTGAGGCGACAAAACGTTTTTACCGGTCGGAACACAGTAAGCGCTTCGGTCTTCGACTAACACAATAATGAATGCGCTATTGTCTCTGCTATTCAATCTACGCATGCTTGTTTACCGTTGCGCCTTTAAATTAATATATTTCAGTATATATTTTATGGGATTGACAGGACCTTAATTGGCGATTGTTTAGAATTGAAATGCCAGGAAACAAGAGTATCTATAATGAATTCACTTCATCAACTGATTCTAAGAGGTAGAGTAAATACAAAAAAGAAATAGCTGAAAGATACAGCAACAGTCCGAGGTGTTGATTCACCAATTAATCTAACAAACAGTAAAACAAATGTGTTAATTAACCGTATAATACAGCTAATCTAAGTAGCTCGTATATCGGCGGATCATTATTTACATTGGCTGTATCTAAAAGATGTGTGATAAGTGCGACCAATGAACATAAACAAGATGATGTGTCCCGAAGCCCACGACTAGGCGGTTCATCAATCAGGCGTAATGGTCAAGATACTGTAATGACGTTACCTGCGTACCTTCCATTTGCATAGGATCTAGTCGAGGATTGTAATGAGGTAAATAATAACATTGTTGCCATCTTTTTTGCGCATAATGTGGTTGTAAGATTAGCTATTCATTTTAAGGAGCATGCGCTAAAGTAGCCCGCGAAATTCAAATTTTGTTTAGTTTTTTACATTTTCATAACAGGTCAGTGTGTGGTTTTATGTTGATTAAAATATGATTCGCGACCGTAACCAATATGGCTTTACATAATTATAATCATTACAATCAGCAATACAACTCAATAAGTAAGCACAATCGCCAAATGTCATGATTTCATGAAATAGTCATTCAATTCGATTATATGAACTTAGAAAGTTGTATTGATAATTTTTATGATTATAATTCTATAAATAAATATTTGATACGGTCGCAAATCATATTTAGATCAACATACAACATTATACTGACCTGCAAATTACAAAAAACGTAAGACAATTTTAATTTCGCGGGCTACCTTGACGCTTTCGCTTTAAGTCCTTAAAATGATAAATGGGCCTGGTAGGCATTTATTAAAACAATAGATTGACGACGCCATCGCCGTTGACCAAATGTCCTAATGTTAAGACTTTATAATTTTCTACAGAAGCTGTCTGACAGCTTTAGTGTCTGTTTTTGTGTGCCCCAAAGAAAAAGTGACTAACTATTCGTATTACTACTCATAGAGAAGCCAATAATAATAAATCAACAACTAATAACTTAATAAATTCTATGAATCTACAGCAAATTACACCTGTAGGCCTCTACCTACAACTGTCACTATCAATGTGGAAACTTTGATGGCGTCTCAATGGCGACTGATTTGACGTTTCGAACTGTCAGTGTCATAATGCACTGTGATGAGCTATCGATTATTTTAATTATGTATCTGTTGGATTTTTTAATTGACTGACGTATACATTATGTTAGAGAAGTGCTTTTGATTGATTTTATTTATAAACCTTGTAAACATTTTTAATACGTTTTATTACTTTGTAATTTTCTTTTTATTCAATTTTAGTAACTGTTAGTAGCTTGGTGATTGACACTACAGAGATTATCACTTCTGTAGGTGTATTTAATGAATTTATTAATTGAAGGATTTCTTTTATCTACTCACAAAAAAGAACTTTGTATAAAATACAATAAAGGACAAAACGCAAAAACTCATCACGTGTTCCACATAGCCTACGGAACAATATCTTAAAAAGTGTTAATTAACGAGCTAGGGATAGATAAAGCATTGTCTTAACACGCTAGTTCGTATACTAACATGGGGCAGACATAAATTACTCAAGCCGGTGTCTCGGTAATAAAGCGAATGCAAATTATCTCACTCGATACAATCTAAAGACGGGTAGGTCGGTGATTTAGATATAGTCATTAGTGGGTTTCATTGAGATTCAGCGGCAACACGCCGGTCGTGTGTTTCAACCGATATGTCCGAAGTCCGAACTAATTTTATTAGTAGGAATACTAGGTAAGTCTAATCGACTTACCTAGTATTCCTACTAATAAAATGTGTGTTTTAGTAGGATTTTGATAAGTAAGTAATTAACTTAGTTGTTGTGATTACCTTTTTAGCTTTAATTGTCTTATCAATCAATCTGCCTAGCCTTTTCCCAACTATGTTGGGGTCGGCTTCCAGTCTAACCGGATGCAGCTGAATACCAGTATTTTACATGGAGCGACTGCATATCTGACCTCCACAACCCAGTAACTGGGTAATACGATACCCCTTGGTAAGACTGGTGTCAGACTTTCGGGCTTCTGACGACTCGTAACGACTGTCAAAGATCCACGAATGACAGCCAGGACCAACGGCTTAACGTGCTTTCCGAGGCACGGAGGATTGTCGGTATGTAGGTAAAGATGATCACCCATCCACTGACCAACCCCGGCAAGCGTAGCTTAACCTGATGGATCGACCAGTGCGGCTGTTGTTACTTAGCCACGAGCTCCTCCTTTAATTGTCTTATGAATAATAAAATAAAATAATTGTAGTTCGTAGGTTTTATTTTGATGACTTTTGCCCGCGACTTCGCCAGCATTGAGGTCTGAAATTATCCCACGGGAACGCACTATCGGGATAAAAAGTATTCTAGGTGTTAATTTAGGCTAGAAACGATCTGTGTGCCAAATTTCATCCAAATCCGTTTAGCTTTTTTTGCGTGATTGAGTAACAAGCATCCATCCAAACACACAACATTTCACATTTATAATATTATATTACTAGCTGCGCCCAGCGGTTTTACCCGCATAAGTCTCGACCCCGTGGAAATATCGGAATAAAAAGTATCCTATGTTCTAACTCAGCTTATGGGTCTACCCATGTGCCAGATTTCATCCAAATCCGTTGAGCTGTTCTAGCGTGAAAGTGAAACAAACAAATAAACTCACTTTCGCATTTATAAAATTAGTTTGGATTAGTAATATTTTACATAAATATGCCTATTTTGCGGGTTAACCGCCTGGCCACGGGGACGCACTGTTCTATGTAGTAAGAGGAATGTCTAGGGCTAGGGAAGCTTGGCCAAAAGTCAAAATTTAAAAAAATACATTCATCTATATTTTTAGTTATCTGGAGGGTAGATGGATAATATGTGAGTTACCAACACATTTTTTTTTGTTCTGTCGTAATGAGCACAATTTAACGAGACATTAGTTGCAGTGCGCTATTTATATAAAATATTGTGTCAATATTTACTCATTATTATTTTCTGTGGATAAAATTTGTATTTAATAACAATGGATTCTTTTACCACAGGTATGTGTTGTTTACTATGTGAAATTATTATTATAAATTTGAAAGGAATTTAAGACGATACTTGGGTTTTTCATAACGAGGAAATCACTTTTTTTTTTTTTATATATGAATATTTTAGTTGTTGGTTTGTACATTTCTATAGTTTGTTTTGAGAAAATGTAGATCACAGTGTCTGTTATTAATTTCTGTAAAAAAACCTACCCCCTATTACCGACACTCATACAACCTATACTAGAAAACGAAAGAGGTTTAATTAATCTCTAGTTACCAATATTTTAGAATTTATTCAATATGATCGTTTTCCTGTTTTCAAACATGGTGGCTTATAAGTACCAAATAGGTTTATTCACAAAACATATTTACTATTGTTTTTAAAGAACGATTCCGTTGATATTTTTATTATTTTTTGGTTTTAGGTACTTTATCAATGGAGGAGTTGGTCGAATTTTGATTTTCAAGCCCAGTCATTTGATAGTAAATTAAAACATCTTACACAAAATGTAATAGAAAAAACCCAACGCCCACCAGAAAAAATCCTGAAATTAAACACATACTCAGTAATTTTATGACTGGATTCAAATTACGCTTTTCTAAAGTTCAACAGAAAAAAAATAGATTTAAATCAAAGTACGAGTATTCAGGATGGTTAACCACACGGAGACGTTTCCTATTTATTCTTGTAGTTCTGAAACAAATACTGGACGGCCAAACTTATCTTTCGATGAAATTACGATCAAAAAGACGAAAAACTGAAGTTTTACAGCAATCAATATCGACATCTGAATTATGTTATGCAGCGTCGATGAAATTAAGAAGTTCAGGTCAGTCTGAAGCAGCTGCTACTATCAAAGAATTTCTTTACCACCAGAGTCTGCCAAGTTAAAGACGCCTTTTTTTTCCCTTCCGTTGCCTGTGTTCCGGGGCCGCGATATCCCTTTCGGACAAACTCGCAACCCCGGCAGGCATTGGCCCTAACGGACCCCGTCATTTGGTGCAGACATCTCTTTGAGGCGCGCGTGGAAAACAACGCGCCGTCGACCTGGGCCTGGTCCTTATCGGACGGCGAGCTACCCATCGCTCAACGTCCGCAAGCCCGCGCCTACGGTGGCCGGAAATCCGCTAACGACTCCCGACGCCCGGGGCGTCTCCTGCGGTGACTAGGGGCGCGAGGGCGCGAAGCTTGCTTCTCCCTCACGCGTTCCGCCTCCTCATTCGCGAGCATTACTGCTTCGCAGAAGGAAGTGACGGCCTCCCATGCACTCTCGCTCCGAACCATGGCCTGAACCAGGGCCGGACGCGAGAGATCGTCGCCGCCGATCGCCACCGTTAGGACACGGCGGTGCTCCGCCCAAGCCGGGCAGATCTCCACCGTATGCTCCATTGTGTCCTCCGGGTGATCCACACAGTGGTGACACCCGGGCGTTTCCTCTCGCTTTATCCTGAACAGGAACCTCCCGAAACAACCATGTCCGGCGAGGATTTGCGTCAGGCAAGTTAAAGACGCCTGAAAAACCATTTGGGTTGCCTAAGGCGACTCCAGAAAAAGCGTTAGCATTTTTTATTAATGAACGATTTTCGAGTAATCAGTACAAATTGATAAGAAAAACTGATCCTTTCCGTTTCCCGAGTTATAATGTACTACATGAAACAAAAAAGACATGTTTTCCACCGGAAGATAGTATTCATATAACTGAACAATGCGCAACCGTTACTTTACAAGCCATTTTAGATCACACTGCGGACCGAATCATGCAGCTTCAACATGAACGTTTATCGTTTTTGAGATTGGATCGTTCTGGGAACACATATTTAGTATTAACAGCAAAGTGGGGTTGTGATGGGGAATCAGGAATGAGAATGAAATTGAATCTCTGCTTGTAAGTAACAAGCAGAGATTTGCAGATTCGTCAACGTCAGATGATGCAAATATTTTTCTTACTACTGTGATTCCAATCCGTTTAACCTTATATGATACAATTTTGTGGAATAACTCAAAGCCACACATTTCATAGTTCGATGGAGAATGAATATAGTAACATGGACGAATCTGATATAGAAATCTTAGAAATATGTGTTTTATTAATTCTTCTTCATAAACGACGATAAAAATTATATACGACTCACATTTGAGTAAAATTTTATCGATAATAATCTGTAATGTGTGTAAAACTATTTTAAGATGACAATTCAACGTCATCATATCACATACAAAAAATCACACTTTCGAAAACAATGTTATGAATTAAAACTACAATATATTACGAGATAGTTTTTTGAGCTATCGCAATTTCATACCTAATGTGTTCTTCTTTTATTAGTTTTTTTTTTTAAACACGGCAGAGGAGCGTATTTAAAAAAAAATGACACATGTCTACCCTCGATAACGTCCCGCAGGACTGAGCGCTAGCCGATTTAGCCTGATTTACTATGTTTGGGTTTATTAAAAAAAAATGTTCTAGACTAAAAAATTCAACCTTTAATTTCCCTCAAAAATACGATTACCTCATCCTACATGCAATTTTCATACTATTTTGTGCTGTAATTAGGAAAAGAGAAAAATAGTTTTGCAATCGACCCTGTTTCGTTATATTGTTATGAATATTCAACCACAACTGGAGAGAAAGCTCAATACAGATAGGACATGGCCTAGCAATTTCGGCAAAAAAGAATTCAGTATTCATTATTTCGCGGACAATACAACTAAGTTTGGTTTCTGCACTATTCGCCGCGTCTGCCGCTCGACACCATGGCATGCGCTGTACTGATTCATAATATTCATATTCATACATTTGTTTCCGTCGCCCGCCGCGCCGCCAGACGCTCGTGCGATTCGCTCAGCGTATTTCGGTGGCTACGTGTGCCATGACTAGTACATTTCTATACGTTTGTTTTAATCGCTAGACGCTTAACCGTTCGCACCGCGCGAATATACGCTGTAGCGAATGTCCCGTGGCCAGGCGGTAAGGCTTCCTTTACATGACGCCGGCGCCAGTGCGCATCCGGCGTCGTGTCTAAGGTTTTTATCTTACTGAAACCCTGAAACCTCATCGCTTTGACAATGCAAATGACACGATCGCTTGACAATAATATAATTTTTATTGGCGTTGATATTTAAAACAATATAATAATTATCACCTTTAGAGAAATTAAGTAAAAAATGCTATGATCGATTGTGTGTTTTAATATGACTTAATTAATTAGCTTTTATTCCCAATAGTAAGGGCATATTGTTAAAGTTAAGTGATTTTCATTTTACGTACTTACCTACACCGTCTTCTCCATCGCAAATAGTTTTCTCGATTTATTAGCGAGTCCCGTTATACTGAAGGGATTATAAATTAATATTTTATCGTTCAGTCTTGCTCATAAAATGATTGGGTCGTTAGAAGATAACAACATTGTATACTTTGCCTCATAAGGTACTAGTTACAATCCGTGTCGAATAGATAGGTTTACATGTTGGTAGAATATTTTAGGCTATTGAGTCTGTGGCGCCACACATCGCCACATACGAGCTACGCATCACACTGACGTCACGCAAAATCCTGCATCGCGCAAGCAGCTTTTACCGCGCGACGAGTATATATACAACGTCCCGACACCAATCGTTAACAACATCCGTCTGGTCGGAGCACCTTCTCTTTTGTATAGAGAATGAGTGAACTTAACACCCTGTTCCTCATACCTCTATAAGTCTGTAAAGCAAGCACAGAAAGATGGTCGCCATTTCAAATTCGACTACGAAAGCTTGGCTAATAAACCGTTACAAACTAAGGTATATCAAAAAGCCGACTCACGGCCTTATCAAATATTTCTATTAAATTGCTATCACTATCAATAACTTCCCTTTGATTTTTAATCTGTATGCGAAATCACGGTGTAGCCATCAGTGAGCTAGATGTAGGAGAAATGAATTAGCAATAAAGACGGCTTGAAGAAACAAACAGCAACAAACTATAGCCCTGCAACTTTATGTAGGTTATTGCTATGAGTAACGGTTGCTTGTTATATTGTTCAGAAATTAAATTAAAGGGTCCATTGCAATTGTCATTTTTTACGTGATTGGTATGTTGCAGGCAGATTGTATGATTCGTCATTATACATACCGCTGGGAAGTTTGTTGCGCCACTTCTTCCCAGCTAACGCACTAGGAAGTGGTGAAGGGTGGTCGTTTTGGGGGACTGTCTTATGTAATTTTGACGTTCGAAAAGTGCTGATTCTCAGCCTAGTTTGAATAAATGACTTTTGAATTTGAATTGAATTTGAATAGGGCGCCGTCCGTTTGCATACTGTCTTCATTATGTAAAATGCATAACGGCAACAGTATGTTAAAGGACGGCGCCGTATATATAATGACGAATTATACAATTTGCCTGCGACAGATACACATTGATGCGCAATTTGATCGTCTACCAATTGCAATTGAAGCGATTGACAATATTACTACAATTGCAATTGATCATTTCAAGGACCTGAGGGCATATATAATAGGCCTTGACAAAGTGACGTTATAATACCTGCGCTAACGATGAAGGAAAAGTCAAAAATGTATGGGACAGACATAAACTGCCGAAAAGCGCATACGAAACGCTTTGAAAGACACTTGTCTAGGCCTACTCAACTTAATTTTGACGTCAAATCTTAAGTATGTCAACTTTTTGGTCGTTGATATTTTTGCCGACCAATCAGAAACGCTCAAAAAGATATGGCAGCAGTTTTCCGGTTTGGAGCCGGGGCTCAACACGGCTCGGGGTACCTAGTTATAATAATGTAGGTAATGGTCAACCTAAAAAAAGGAACGCATTCCAAGCTATTAAGTACTTGACTTTCTAGCATGTCAAATGTCAACTTAAGAACAACAAGTTATAACATACTGTGGTATTCCATTATTTGGAACCACATCTTTTAGTTTATTTACGTATAAACACGTTGCTCTTTCTTTATGTTATCATATTAAACAAACCACCTTTTGATATATTTTCCTATTAATATTCTATGACACATGTACTTAACTCACTTTTATATTCTGTAGCATTGTTTACCTCTGTAAAGCATACTTTTGATTATCTCTTGTTTTAGCATCCAAATCGATTTTATAGTATTTATCTTTCCCTTTTGTAAAAAACTTAAGAATATTTATATTCTGACGTTTTCATCTTAAACTGTCATCTGTCGTAATTTACTTTTCTAAAACATAGACAGAACACATCATAGATAAGTACACTCTATCTTCTCTCATAAAGTGGGTGTACACACTGAACCTTCGCAATAAGCGTAGATCTAAGATTTCTCCTCTGTAAGCCGTTTTTATTAGTGCTGGTCATATCTAAATTAAGAATTAACTTGAATATGTTTTTAAAACGTTTAAAATATGACACAGAACGATAAAAACGGTCTTCATATTTTTACAGTCTAGTCTTGTCTTAGCCCTCGGAGAGTCGTATTTTTAACTGGAGAGTCGCTGTTTTTCTGCGCTTAAGTCTGATTTGTCGAACTGTTAGCTACTCGAATATTAGTCTCATGTAACTAGCATAACTAGCGTGCGCGGGTGTTCTAATCATACTGTGTAACTTGAACTATCGACCCTGAGTGTATTATAACAATAAACATTCTAATACTGTGTAATACCTGTGTTTAATTCGCTGGGCACTCCTGCCTAGCCCTGTAGAAGGTTCTCACTACAAAAGAACTCTAATCACGCGGCGTGAGGCGCCGCGAGTACACGCACACAAAGGCCTCCGACGCTAGACGACGTTACTCTCCGAGAGAGACCTCCGCCGTCACCTGTGACGCTAGCGCGGTCCTCCCGCTAGGTGAGGCGCCTCAAAGCGCCTCCATCTACAACCTCTCAACCTCCTCTCCGTTCCTCAGGGTGGATGAATCTCCAGGGTGGATAATCCTCAGCCCAGACTCCTACACGCTGCCTGCGGCCTGCCTGCCTGCCCACCTGTTCCACTGCCTGCCTGCCTATTCCTGCCTAACCTGAGCCTGTCTTGTGCCTGTTCCTGCCTAACCCGAGCCTGTCCTGTGTCCTAAACTTACCTTTACTTTTACTAATTTTAACTTTTAATTTTTAATACCTTTTTTATTATAATTTAATTTGTGACTCTCGTTTCCCTCCACGGAGGAAAACGTTACGTTACAATACGAACAGGTGAACATGTCGAACATGTTCCAATTAACTGCTGAACGGAGGCCATAAGTCGAGACACGTCGACGCCTCGCCAACGCCTAACGCCTCGTTGTGCTACCGAATGTCGGCCTACTCTGTTTATGTGACGGCCCGTCGGCTCTCGGCCTTTTTGATGAGTTTGACGCGAGTACTGTGAATAAACACATCGTTTCATATTTATGAGATGTTCCAACAGCGCGTTTTGTATGAACGGATTTAGACATTAACACCTTTTTTGGAACATGTTGTTGTGTCGTAAAGATTATGTGGACGACAGATAAAGATAGACTGATAGATGTATAATTTAATAGTTAGGTTTAAAGGTTTACAATTGACATTGCATGGGTACTGTTAAGACTGTTAATAGCTCTTTCTGCGATATTCTATTGCCATATTTTGTGTTCCTTTCAATGCAAAGAATCAAATTATGTTCTACAGTTTTTCACGTTTATGGTTGTCATTGATAACTCCGCCTTCTTTGTAAGTAATTATTTTATGGTGTCACTTTTTACACAGTGAATCGATCAATATATTGACGTAATTGAACACCCGGTAATCGGATCAATTAAAACGCATGCCAGCGATTAAGTCGTCGTTATCTCACTCGCCCGTCAGACCTGTCAATGTTGTCATTATTCAATAAATTGTCTAAGGTAGACCGAGGATTTTTTTTTTTTTTACGTTTTTGCATTTTGCAGGTCAGTGACAGGTTGTATGTTGATAAAAATATGATTCGCGACCGTAAAAAATATGTATTTACAGAATTATAATCATTAGAATCATTAATAATGGTCTTCACACACTTTGAAGATGATATAAAATATATATTATCTTCGACATATCGCTCACCGTACAATTTAATGGACCACCACACACAGTGATGATAATATTTATTTTACTATAAAGGATTTAGCTCGCTATAATATATATTATCTTCAATGTGTGTGATGAGCTTAATGCTGAGGCCGCATCTGCGTCTATCGTGACGAAGCTTCGCACAGTGATACCATACACGCAGATGTGACCAACCATTATTGGTTATCATCGCGATAGTTCGGGCTGCGTAGCACTTATCGCCCGGGTGGCGGTGACATAATAAACGTGGCGAAGCCGCTAATGTGACCACCGCATTAGCACGATAACTTTTTAGCGAGCAAAACATACGAAGCTTCGGCACGCATTGCTTTGTCACGATAGACGTCGATGCGGCCGCAGCATAGCTATAAGAAACATCGCCACGTGCGTACACACGGCTACACATCAAGCTATACATTTCCAGTTTATGCTGATCTCGCATTGTATAGGATTTCCGTACAATGTGAGGTCAGCTTATACTGGAAATGTATAGCTTGAAGTGTAGCCGTGCGTACCACTCCTGACTGCTACTGAGTAATTCTAAATAGAAAAACCTAATAAAACTACTCAACATTTTATACCTACTTACTGTAAAACACCTGAGAACGAGCTCGTAGCTAAGTAAATAATAACAGCCGCACGGGTTGATGCAACAGGTTAAGCTATGTTTGCCGGGGTTGGTCCTTGAATGGGTGACCATCTTTACATACCGAAACTCCTTCGTGCCTCGGAAAGCACGTTAAGCCGTTGGTCCCGGCCTGCATTCGTGGATCCTTGACAGTCGTTACGGGTCGTCAGAAGCCCGACAGTCTGACAACCAGTCTTACCAAGGGGTATCGCATTACCCAGTTACTGAGTTGTGGAGATCAGATAGGCAGTCGTGCCATGTAAAATGCTAGTATTCAGCTGCATCCGGTTAGACTGGAAGCCGACCCAGATTGATTACTGTAAAACATTGACATAACGATGATTGAATATTTTTTAATCCGCTACACGTGTAAGCGGATAAATATCAAGTTAGCAAAATGTTATGGCTCTAAAAGTCATGAATAAAGTCACTTGGTGTACCTTCGTATAGCTGTACACAGACGCAATAAAATATAAGAAAGAACTTTATTTCAAAGCTTTCTTTACAATATTTTATGGTCTATTAAGCTCTGATATAAAAATCACAATGTTATTAATGCTAGAAGAAACTTTATAAAGTGTTCTAAGTAGAGAACTATCGGCCGCACTTTTCAAAAGATTTATTCTTTCTTTTGTCAATTTAAGTCGGTGACCGATTTTTATCCGATATCTGATTTCATGCAGTTCATCAACCGGGTACGCATTAAGCTTCATGCAGACTGGCTTCTTACAAACCAATTTCTAAGAAAACTGCACGGTAGAACAATTACCGGTGTCGCGTCGCGCCAGTCTGCACGAGGCTTAACACGCTTTCTTGCATGCAATGGGGATGATGACAAAAAATATTTTTTTAGCCCGTCTTTGAGATTATAAAAAAATATTGGACACGTATTTTTTTCTTTTTTTCGTAATCTAAAGATTACGGCGATACATTAAGGTAAAATGTGCCATGACGTCACGAGTATGCAGATTTTATACGTAGTATATATATACTAGTGACGTAGCGAACCCCACTCCCCAACTTAAAATGCGTTTTATCTAAGTATTTTTTTATTAATACGATAAAGCAAAAAATACGTCTCTAATATTTTTTTATTATCCGACTGACGGACTAATTAGTTTTTTTTTTTTTTACCCACGCATCATCCCTATTGCGACCTTTCATATGGACAGATTAACAACATTAATTGCGTTATTGACGGTGGCCGACACTAGCAATAGACAGAATTGTGTGGAAAAAAAGGGAGAGGGTGGCCATTGCCTTGCAGTGGGACTTTACAGGATAGTTATACATACTCCTTTTGAAATAAGATTATACATTTAAACAAACCTTTTTTACAGTCCGTTCAACCGATTTTGACTTCTATTGCGTTGGTGGCATGACAAATGGCAGGTGCAGTAAACCGATGGCATTGCAGCCATTTTTCGCTTTTAATCCATCCTTATGCCTACGGAATAGACGTCAAAATCGATTGAACGGACTGTAAAAGAGGTTTGTTTTGTCTTATTTCAAATGGAGTATAGATAGATAGAACTCCGTTTTAAAAATGTTGAGTGAACGAATTTTTCATTTTCCTTCGAAATCTTTCGGATCGTCATTACAAACCTTTTAACGTGCACGTCTTTCTACATTGTTCTCACATGTATAATTTCAACATGAATGATGTAACCAATATTTTGTTAGAATATTTTGATTTAAAAGAGTGTCAGTTGAGTTTCTTGCCCATTCTTCTCCATAGGTACCTACTACGCTTTGGAATGGGCAACTAGCTTCATCTTTCTGACTGACCGACCCCGTGACAATTCAAAAATGCCTGTAAATCGTTTATTTGAAATAAATGCTTTGAGTTTGAGTTTGAGTTTGAAAGAGTATTACGTAATTAGGGAGCTGGTTCAATTTTTGCCGACTTTTGTCGGAACTTGTATGTCTCGGTCGTCTGCGATACCTCTCTAGTACGAAATTCACAGACGCTCATAAACTGTACCTACAAATAACAACAGTTATTTTCTTATTTTACAACATACCTAAAACATCGATAGAAGGTAAGTTTACTAGTACCTACGTTAATGTGGTGTACAGTAGGTACATAAACATAAAAATATACTAAACAAATATAAAACAAAAATATACATAAACTGAACTTAAGGGGAATGCGCCACCTGCAGGGGTCGCGAGAAAGTCCGAAAGGGATACCGTGGCCTCTGGCAACGTACAGGCAACTGAAGGAACACGGGTGGGTTTTAGTCAGTAAGAGTCTGACACGCCCTCCCGCTCCGCCCAGAGCGGGAGAAGTTATTTGGTAATTTCATTCAAAATTTTCTTACGTTTTTTGCAATTTGCAGGTCAGCGTCAGGGCGAATTTTCATTAAAATATGAATCGCAACCGTAAAAAATACATATTTACAGAATTATAATCAATAGATCCAGCAATACAACTCTTTATGTTAGAATTGGCTTCAAATGGCAAATAAATTAGTCATTTAATATGGTAATATATGAACTTAGAGAGTTGGATTGCTGATTCTAATGATAATAATACTGTAAAGCCATATATGTTACGGTTGCGAATCTTATTTTAATCAACGTACAACCTGACACTGACCTGACCTTTATGACGCAAAAAATCCTGATTTAAAAAAAAAAAATCGCGGCCTACCTTAGCGCATCCCCCTTAAGTAAATTCTTGTTGTTCCCTTCTTCATTAGTTGTTTGTCAATGCCCACCGTTTAACATTCCAACTCTAATAGATGCAAACGATGCATTTTACACTGTAATTATTGAGTAAATAAGTTTACCAAATTAATTCTAATAGGAGGCGTTACAATATGTTTGGCTTTCGTGTTAACCTTTAATTTACTCTCGGTCAAAGTAAACCGCAGATTAAGTGGTGGTTAGTGTCTCATTAAAGACAGTTTAACGTTAATTTGTTTCGTGTTTACATAATTTGGAGGCGTAACGAAATTTTGTTTTGTGATCGAAGTATTAAAACGTAATTTGTGAGCTGAAGTGGTCAAGTCAACAAGACCTTTTTGAGTTATCGGCTTACTTACAGCATCTACAAAACGTCGTAGAGGTACGAAATGTAATCGATTTATCTTTATTGAAGTGTGTCCAACATCGACAACTATTATTTTTAACTGTGGCGGCCTCTACAATGCCACATGCGAACTATGCACCAAAGACCTGACATCACACAAAATCCTGACGTCACACAAATCCTGCATCGCGCAATAAGAGTTTACCGCGCGAAAGACATACATGACACCCGTCTGGTCGGAGGCTCCTCCCTTTTCTATAGAGGATGAGTGAACTTTACGCCGTGTTCCTCATGTCTCTAAATAACTAAAGAGAGTCATTAGAAAAGAGTTGTGACGGATCAACTAAGTATCTATGGTTCCCACTGTTAGACCTGACAATACTAGTTGATCTAGGGCAGTTAGTCTATGGTTCAAAAAAGACGAGAGGATTTTTGAATCCGAATGTGGAAAGATATTAACTCAATATTATTACGAGACTCTGTGTAACGTGTAATTAACAAGTTTATCATCCTGTGTTCGCGTATACATGTAATATTCCGCTGTCGCTTGGATACCGTGTAGTGTAGTAAAAATAAACGTCTTTTACAATTGAATCGAGTTTCATTTAACGGGCGCCGTAACGCGCCTAAAGAGGCTTTTAGTAATGTATGTGTGTCTCTTTAAGATTCCAATAAAAGTGTAATGATTTTCTAAACGATCAAATGACAAATGCATTCATTTCATTCGCTCTAATAATTTTTCATTCAGTGTGCTTGACGGCTGTAAATTTTATTACAAGTAACAACTTATACATTTAAAAACCTGAAAGGAAATCAAATCAAATAATCAAGAGCTCATTTCAATTTTGCATAGGTAGCAGTGGATAACTTCTTAGGAAGCTTTGCAAGTAAATTCTATCTGAAGTGGTTAATTCTGATAGATTTTATGAGTAATGCAGAAGCAAATTGAAATAAATTATTTCTTTGACGGATACGAAACTCTTTTGTCCGTCCATCTTTTCATTTTATTATTAATGTCACTGATGATACAATTTAAATGGTTATAGGTCATTTCGTCAGGAGTTGCTCGCCTCGAAGGGAGATTATAGGTATTCCTAGAAACGTTATTAAAAGACTAAACATACCTTGGTTTTTTCTTTAATATGACAATGGCTCGTCCGCTATGATTGGAGTGAATGATAGCGTGACAGTTTATAATGAAGAATGGTAGAAAAAAACGTGTTACGCCAATCCCACGTAGCCCATGGCCCAAGGGGAGGAAGATGACGACCTATGATGTATTGTAATTTCTCTGTATGTAGTTAGTACTTCAATCTGCCTAGCCTTTTCCCAACTATGGGGTCAGCTTCCAGACTAAACAGATGCAGCTGAATACCAGTATTTAACATAGAACGACTGTCCAACCCTGTAACTGGGTCATACGATACCCCTTGGTAAGACTGGTTGTCAGACTTTCAGGGTTCCGATTGTCAATGATCCACGAATGACAGCCGGAACCAACGGCTTAATATGCTTTCCGAGGCACGGAGGAGTCTCGGTATGTAACGATTGTCACCTATCCAAGGACCAACCGTAGCTTAACCTGATGGATTGACTCGTGCGTCTGTTATTACTTAGCCAGGATTTCCTCTATGTAGTATGTAGTTAGTACTTCTACAAAGCTATTATGAACAGAAAGCAAAGTAACTCACAATTTGTACAGTTCCAAGTATTTGCCCTTAGGGGTTAGGTAAATGAATCCATGGCTAGTATTATAGCTGTACCGTGTGCTATTATGTTAAGCGCTACTCGCAGTGGCAAGTCATTAGTTGGCCGCCTCTGTCTTGCTCCCTTATTACACGTCAAGCCGTTAGCCGATCCATTTGATTATCTTAAGTCTATCTTGGATTAATGTAGTGTCATCATCATAGTAGCGAGCGGATCCTCTGATAGATGTGGCCTAATAGGATATTTTTTTGAAGAGAAAACATTTTAATTTAAACGTCGGTTCTTCATGTATAATAGCATAATCCTATACAATTAAATGAGCAATATTTGTAAACACAATGCCACCCATCATGTGACCGCGCGTATTTTTCTGAATATTCATGAAAAATTATCGAAAATTAACATATTTTTCATGTTATTCAATTTTTTTTTTTTGAGTAGCGTTTTCCATATGTCTGATGTTATTGGCTCGATTTGGATTCTATATATTATTTCTAAAAGCTTATGAGTTATTTTATCGGATATTAAAATTTGTCGACTATGAAAAAAAAACGGAGGAGAAGACATTAAAAAAAAAAAAACATGCTCATGGGCAACATTGTATTTTATATTTGTAATCACGTTCTCGAAATCGTTTATTTTTTCAAAAACCTAGTGGTTTACGGGGGTGAAAAATCAATCTAGGTAGGTCTCATAACTGGGAAAATTCGTTTTCTCTATTTTCACAGCCTCGGAAATGTGACACAATGTTGGTATACCTAGACGATATGTTTATGTATTTTCACCCGAGCAGAGATCGGTCGATTAATCTTTATTCGAGCAAAACATTTTTTTTTTTCATTTCAAGAAATTCAGAAACAAACACACAAATCAAGGTCCGTTACTTTTATTTTGTATCGCATATTAATATTATAAGTTGTAGAACTACTCACAAAAACTATTTTACAACGATTCATTTGGACAAAATTATTAATTGAATGATTCCGAATCCGAAGTTAAGCACGGATTATTCTTAAGTTATTTCTATTTTTATTAATTCCAGTTCAAGGTAAAAATTAAGATAAAAGTTAATTTCTAAAGGTTAATTGATATAATATTTAGATAAATAATCTGCTCTCGTAGGTAATATATATAGAATACCTTTCATTACATTATAATAACAAGAAACAAGTAAATAATTTGGAACTAATCGAATACTTTATATTAGTGAAGGCAAAATATTTATTTAAACAAAATCACATGGAGAAAGATGGCACAACATCATTATGTTTTGAAAATAATGTAATAACACCCCACGGTTTCACCCGGATAAGTCTCGGTCCCGTGGAAATAACGGGATAAAAAGTATCCTTTGTGTTAATCCAGTACCCCAATTTCGTAATACGCGATCAATCAGATTCTGAATTTTTTGTGATTCGTTTTGAAACAGGTTGCTAATCCATTGCTTCATAATTTCTAAAATAAAAAACCCCTCAACGTAAATAACGCAATGAATGCTGTTGAACTGTCAAAATGAAACAGATTAGTCGTAATCGTTTGGGAAATATGTTACGTAATTATATAGCTAGTTATAAACTATCTGTGTGCCAAATTTCATCCAAATCCGTTCAGTAGTTTTTGCGTGAAAGAGTAACAAACATCCATCCAGCCATCCTCACAAACTAATATAGCAGTGTAGCAATATTAATATAGTAGGATAAGCCTTAAACAACTATAAAAACTTTGGGTGCACTCGGGTGGAATCATTGCCAAATAAAATTGGAACTCGGTGGAAGGTAATAATGAAAGTGGAATGGCTCCCGCCTGCTACCCTCCTGTTTTGGCTTCGCCGCAGTCGGGTAAAAACAAGGAACGATCGGTTCGTCAAAATCTAGCCAAAACTGACCAATAATTAGCTACTTTTAACCCTATCATTCACATACTGCTATGCCAAACCACCTTAATCCTCCATTTTTTTATTTTTTTTGAGGGTGGGAAATTATCAAATAACTCCTCCCGCTCTGGGTGGAGCGGGAGGGCGTGTCAGACTTTTACTGGCTAAAACCCACCCGTGTTCCTTCCTTTGCCTGAGTGCCGGGGCCGCGATATCCCTTTCGGACAAACTCGCAACCCTGGCAGGCATTGGCCCTTACGGACCCCGTCAGTTGGAGCTGACATCTTTTTGAGGCGCGCGTGGAACACAACGCGCCGTCGACCCGGGTAAATCCTCCATCAGATAGGTACTGCTAACACCAATCCATTCACATCAAGCGTCTTTCTAATTCCACATTGATATCTGAACGAGGATAAGCATTTATCTGTATAAGAGCGGACATCTGCGCTCGCGCACGGCCGATGTCGCGTCACGTCGGGATGCGGTGCGTGTGTAATCTAGACACAGTCAATTATGCTCGTCGGGGATCGAAGCAGTACACTCACGCGCATCCACCCGTTACGTGGAGACGTTGAACACACAGATGAACACAGAAGGCTTGCTGCCAAGAAGTGCCAGTGTGCAATACGGGACTCCTTCATGAATTAAGTAGATTGCATTAAGTTGACCGCTAGCCAAGAGTTTAGTAGATTACTGGGCGTGAAACTGCAGACTGAACGTGAATACCGACTGGAAGGCGATATTTGTAGCTACTGTGTGTTAAACATAAATCAAATTAAGTTCAACCAAAATCGAGCAAAACTTATTAACATTACTTACCCCGTGATACTTAAGAAAATTACTAGCTTTTCTGTGCTCTTTATATTTTTGTAGCATCAATCAAGATAGGTAATTAGGTACCTATAGTTTTCATTTCTAGAAGAAAGAAAGAATATACTTGTATTTGCGGCAAAGAAAGAACAAAAACACGAAAATAACAATTTGGGGGAAAATATTCGTCACATCCACGCAAAACGGCCATCGCTCAGCATAATGCTGCAACCCTATGCGATAAACAGAGCCCTACGTTGTTGAAATTTTTTAGAGCAATGCGTTGAAATTTTTGGTCGGTTAGAAAAAAAAAATCTGCTGTTTCATAGAAAAGTCCAATACCTACGCGGTCAAAAAGTATGCAGCTGTTTTTTTTTTTAATAACCGACGAAAAATGTCAACGCAGGGGGGTTCAGAATCATGTACTGAATCCATGGTAACCGGCTTCGCGTCGATGTCCCTGACACCCCGTATAGTGATTTCTCTGCAGCAACATTTGGTCCATTGCAGGTGAAGATTTAAATAGGTTAACTGAACGGTACCTATGCAGAAGTCCGTGATTGCGTTCTAGGTCGTAAGTGTGGTTTTAGAATACGAAAAACCTTTTATAAAGCTTGAACGAATCAGAGGTTTGAGTTCCTTTGTGGAGTGAGCCTTCTACAACCTCTTTATACATTTCCCACCATGAGCATGAACACTATGAGCACTACTAATAACGACACGTAACTAAATTCAAGAGCGCAACGAATCGTTTCATTTTATACGCACACTATTCGGATTACAAATTAATAGAATAAAACGCTGGATTGAAATGTCCGTCGAACGGGTTACGCCACGTGCGGTGTTTATCGAATTATAAGTTATTTTAGATTCACAACTGTTATTGTAATCGGTTGTCAGTTGATTAGATTGTATGGCCTTTCAAGATTTTTTGCGGAAAGCTTTACAAGAAACTTGCAGTGTTGTGGTAGAAGTATTTTTGTTAAACCGATCATTGTTTTGACTATATATTTTTTTTAACTTGTAAGTGTTTTTCTTCTTATTATTCATTTTATCTCTTTTATATCAATGATTTATGAAATGAAAGACCACTTATAACTCCTGCGCTTTGGAAAAAAAAAAAAAAAAAAAAAAAAAACAATCTAAGTACCTTAACTAATCGCTATATGTGGCTATAATTATTCAGATATTTTTCGGGACTAGTAGATATTATTTCAAATACACAAGTATCTATTCTTCGTTCGCAATTCCTTCGCCAAACATGTAAACAAACACGGGTTTTAGAAAAAACAACTGTAAAATCTACACTTAAGGTTCAGTTTAACCAATAAACAACATTGTTAAACTTTTATTTATTGGTTGAATACGAGGCTTTTGGCTACTTTTGTATATGTGTATTTTATGTCTCTTTTTCTTTAAATGTGCGTTTTGTTTGTGCAGAATAAACAAATTTTCTTTCTGTCTTCTGTGGTAGATAAAAATCAGTAGTTGCAACTGGTTACTTTTGTTTGAATACCTTGTCTTGTACCTGTTTGCTACCAACTTCTTTGACACAAAGAGGAGCGCGAGAAAATAGTAATAGTGTACCACAACGATAGGTTTATAATAGGATAAATCAGCTATTTAATTTTCCCAAGTAGGTATTCAGTTTTGGGTTAGAGAGAGATACATCCTAATTCAAGTCATAAAATAACATGTACTACATATTTACCCCAGTCTCAAGCTTGAGAAAAAAGCCGGCCAATTGCGAGTTGGACTCGAACATGAAGTACCGTATTAAGGCCCTCGCAGACAGGCGCGACGCGTCAGCGCGATGCGACTCTAGTAGAACAATTTCTTCCATAGAAATTGTTCTACCACAATAGCGTCGCACCGTACGCCTATAAAATCGAGAAAAAATGCCGTTTCTTTTATTGGGACTTTATTTGTTTTTTATTATTTTTTGCTATAGCGGCAATAGAAATACACAATCTGTGAAAATGTCAACGTTCTACCTATTACGGTTCATGAGATACAGACCGCTGACAGACAGACAGACGTACGGACAGCGGAGACTTAGTAGGTAATAGGGTTCCGTTTGGTACTCTTCGGATACGGAACCCTAAAAATACCAAGGCGCAACGAATTCCTCGAAGTAAAGCTCTCGGGTCAACGGGGCACCGACATGTCCGAAGTTCGAGGTTAAGTCTAACGATGGCCATTGTCCACTGCAAGCTTGACAAACATGCTTGACACGTGTACTGACATTACCTGCGGAGACTGTATAGCTACAGGTTTACTGACGGACCGGCTGACATCAAATCAACGGATGGTTAACAACATTTTCGGGTTCTACGATTCGAATTTTGAATTTGACAGCTGAAACGTTAGGTATCCAATGATGATTAGTAAGTAGTAGTTAGAATCTGTGGGTGGTAGGTGTTACTCAATATTGCAATCAAGTTTTTACGTCAATCATTTTATCTGCGGGACGTAGCTCCTCTGATTGGCTAAAAATATTTTCATAAAGTGACCAGAGTGCCAAAAAAATTGAGCTATTTAGGTAAGTATCTATACTAAGTACCTAATGACTCCACCCATTTTTAATAGAGCTTATACGCCATGCCGCCATACATATTGCAAGCTGACTCCAGGAGGGTCGCCGGCATTAGGTTTGAAATCTTGTTAAAATATACAACTAATTTCATTTTCACAGTTTAAAATGCCGAATTCGCAAAGAAAAATCTAAATTTTAATGGAGCCCTCCGCGAGGGCTCCCAGCATTCCATATGCGACTTGAGTGAACCCTCCAGGAGGGCTCCCGGCACTGAACGTGTTAAGTATGTGGCGACTTGAGAAGCAATATCTCAAATGCAAGGTAAATTGTGTACAATATTTAATATATAATTTAAGATATCTTCAATACTTACAGTAAATGCTTTAGCATCGTAAACAGTTTTAGTGGTTATAAATCTGTGCGGAGTAATATTCTAAGTTCTTGCAGTTAAACGGTAGTTCACGGTCGTTAACGTGAAGTCTTTGTAAAACGATATGTGAAATATAGTTTAAATTACATGAAATTAATTTGAGATATAATAATTATGGCTTACCTGTGTCAAGTTCTAGAGAGCAGTTAAATACCTTATAGGGAAAAATAATTACAATGTGATGTAAAATTTTGAAAGTGTTATTATTATTTAACGAATGACCTGAATCTATTAAGTGTTGAGCAAAATGGGATCTTTCTGCATAACGATTCCTGTACGCTGCAATATATTCTATACAGAACATGCACACATGTGATAAAGGTTTCAGAATGTTAGCACTAGAGAGTTTAGAAATTGCAAAAAATAATACAGGGAACGGTACAGTGTTGAACCAATTAAATACGAGTATTCCAAGGTCACCTTTGTTGCGATTGTTCGCAGCTTATCGCGCTGATAACGATCCTAGCTGAGGTGGGCCGAGTAGTAATCCTATTAAGTGGGGTTGTCGGGCGATGTGGCTCACACTGCTCTCGACGCTTGACGTGGCAACACGTCGTGTCCGGGTTCGCAACAATTCAATCGTCATCTTGAGGATGCCTCGTTGAGAGGTGAAACACGTGTCGATTTCTTACAGGGTTTTCTTTATGACGCTTTAAGAACAGTTAAGCGGATTAGGTTACTAAATATACGTCGTCTATTGTATTTTATTAACACAGTAGGTACTTAACTTTAAGTAACGTTTATAAATAAACCCCCTACTTACCAGCCAACAAGTCGAGAGATATAGTAGGTAAGCTTGTCCACTCTGAAATGACGCGCCCCACTACCGCATTTACGTACACGGTGATGCGGATTTCTATGAGTAACTAATGCGGTAGTGGGACGCGTCATTTCAGAGTGGACAAGCTGTACTATGTTTAATTCAATTAATAAAAAGAGGGATGCGCTAAAGTAGTCCGCGAAATAAAAATTTTCTTACGATTTTTGAAATTTGCAGGTCAGTGTCAGGTTGTATCTTTATTAAAATATGATTCGCGACCGTAACAAATATGGCTTTACAGAATTATAATCATTAGAATTAGCAATACAACTCCATAAGTTAGAATAATCCTTAAATGGCATGATTTCATGAAATAGTCATTCAATAGGATTATATGAACTTAAAGAGTTGTATTGATGATTTTTATGATTATAGTTCCTTAAATAAATATTGTATACGGTCTACGAATCATATTTAGATCAACATACACCCAGATACTGACCTGCAAATTGCAAAAAACGTAAGAAAATTTGAATTTCGCGGCAACCCTGACGCTTTCGCCTTAAAAACATTTCAGCTAAAAACCAACCGACTAAATATTTCAAGTACGAGTAGATATAGTGTTTTATATTATGACAAATGTTTCCTGAATTTACCTACAATGTTATAAATAGCCTGCTAATTGGATCATTTACTTATATCGATGGAAGGTGCAACCATAATAAATGTCACCAAAGTCTCACTGGAGTCCGCCCGAGTAAACAAAATTCACGACCAATAAAATTATTTGTCGCTCGCAAAGCAATACAAATAACATTTAAATCTCAAATTTATTTCACTTTTATTAATATGGCTCATCCAACCCGATGATGTAAATTATCTGCTACTGATAAGTGGTAAAATTTATATCGATTTGGTTTGGTATAATTTTATTTCTGGCACTTACAAAACTTGATTGGATTGAAAAACATTGCTAATATACCGGGGTCAAACAAAAAGAAAAGTGTTTGTGTTACGGCAACAAAAAGAAAAGTGTTTGTGTCACGGCAACAAAAAGAAAAGTGTTTGTGTCACGGCAACAAAAGTAAATAAGTACAGTATGACACAACTTAGATGTAGCATCGGCAAAATTCGTAAAACCGATCACCATCTGAACTGAGTGCGCCTTCAAAATCACCAATATTTATTACTGCTTTAGGTGACAATGATGTTTACGCAAACGCAATAAGTTGTGAAGTCATATAACCAAATACATTCGTAAAATTGAAATGAATCAAAACAAATTTTCAAATTTATGCTACATCTAAGTGTCGTAACTCGTATTGCACCTACCTTGATGTATTCGTAACAACTGCTGGGGTTGCGGGTTTGTCTGAAAGGGATATCGCGGCCCCGGCACACAGGCAACGGAAGGAACACGGGTGGGTTTTAGTCAGTAAAAGTCTGACACTCCCTCTCGCTCCGCCCAGAGCGGGAGGAGTCATTTGATGATTACCAACACAAAAAAAAAAAAAAAAAAAAAAAAAAAAGGTATCTATACTCAATTAGAAATAAGATTAGACATTTAAATAAACCTTTTTTACGGTCAGTTCAACTGATTTTTGACTTCTATACCGTAGACTGTTTCAAATGGAGATCTCTGTCTGTTTCTAATCTTATTTCAAATGGAGTATAGATAATACACCATTTGAAATAAGATTAGACATTTAAATAATCCCTTTTTAACGGTCCGTTCAACCGATTTTGTTTTCTATTGCGTTGGTGGCATGACAACTGCAATAAACAGTTGGTATTGTAACCACTTTTTTGCTTTTAATGCCATCCTTAAGCCTACGGTATAGAAGTGAAAATCGGTTGAACGGACTGTAAAAAAGGTTTATTCAAATGTCTAATCTTATTTCAAATGGAGTATATAGCTACCAGAGAACAGCAGTCACTTTGGCTTTTCCGGCTTTTCAAGATTAATTTTTACTGAAACAAACAGTTTGCCAATAGTTGCACTACATTACCTAGCTTAATTATAGGTATTCATTCGTTTATCATTAGTTAACATACAACTTGTCCATCTCTTAGATACTATAAGGGTCGACTCTTACGAAGACTTCCTATCTTGAATATTTTAACTGTGATTGGGGCATTTACACCAGCTAATAATATAATTATGAGCAATTTTCTTCAAAGAAAAAACTAGTTAGTCGCTATATGATAATAATTGCGAAAAAATCTAGAATGTATCGGCACGACAATAGAAAAGTCGCAAAGTCACGTGTGTACGCGAAATCTCGGCTTCGCCATGAGAACCTCGTCGCCGGAGTACACCCAACACAATAACAAGCGATCGACAATTGTTCTGACGTCACTCGTCACGATCAGACCAACGTTCACACGGTAACGTCTTCACATACTTTGACAGAAATAATAACTAGACGAACTGACAGCCAGCAATGATTGTTTGTATCTAATTAAAGTTTTTATATGGAAATAACTGTGCTGAAGACTGGAGACGTTTCCTGTGAATTGTTACCGAACGGTCTCTTAAAGTGTGCTAGTTGATGCTGGACTAGTAAACACTGTGATTTAGGAGTCAGGTCTCAGACGTCAGGCCTGACACTGAACTTTAATAATTACGGCGCACACGCACTGACTGGTTTAGCAACTTGACTTCTCACTCGGTTAACTTGATTTGACTTGTCCACTGATTTCTGCCGATAGATTTACAAGGAGATTTATGGATATTGATTGATTGCATCAACAACGCATTTAAGCCCATTTCTCTTAAATTTTCAAGTAGAAACATTAACGATTGACGAGTAACATGCCAATGAATGACAGTTAAGTTACTTTAATTAGACGGTGAGTTGATTGATTGTGATTGCTCCAACTGCTCTGTTTCTAACACTGCGCGCGCGCATCTATAATAGTGATTGATTTATTTTAAATAAGCAGGTAAGGTTTTACCCATTCAATTAAGATTATATTAACAAAAAACGAATGACGATAGGTACTGTTACTCGATTCGCAGAAATATTTAGATCTGACTAGACTAGTCATAATGCTTTTCTGAACTGTTCATAAGATGATTACTGAACTAACTAATGATTGAGAATACCAGATTTAAATGATTTTATTATTCGGTCTTCATCGTAATATGTTTTGCATTATTTTAGCTTCACATCTGCCATTTTGATGACCCGAAGCTTTTAACATTTAGCCAATCATTGACCTTATGTTCAGAGTTGGGTATTAAATTGTCGATAAACTTTACGACCTCATCTTACTTTATTGATATTTTAAGGAGCAGTGGATCCAGACGCCAAATAACATATAACAGAGTGCTGTAATTAGCTGTCCACGATCAGATAAGGATATTGGACTTTTAAGAGAATAACCCGCGAGGATCCACCCGATGACATTCGTTATTGAATTCCCTTACATTATGGCGTACGAAATTGTTCATAAAATTACCGTAAAACGCATACCGAGAAACACTCAGATATTCTAATTTACATTACAAGTTCGTAATACGACTAAAACCGAAAGAGTTGAACCAAAATATTGACATCTTTACACGTACCTACAAAATACATGTTAGATACTGATAAAATATGCACCAACTTGTGTTCAAAAAATGTAGCAAGTGTAAGTTATGAACATCTACTATACTTCGTAGAAATAAGTGGTCCCCAAGTAGAATAGGGTTGCCAACCGTACTATTTATTATACTAACATAGTATCCTGCTAAGTTAGAGGCCTAAATAATATATTTCTTAAGAAAAAATATAGTAGGCGAAATTACTATATTTTTATTTCAATACAAAATGGCGAGATGATTGCAATAGGGCCAGTATTAATTTCATAAAAGTTGAATTAATGGTAGATACATATTTTGTAACCTTAATTTAGAGTGTAAAAATAGTTATGAGATATTAAAAAAAACCTATAGTACCAAAAAATATGCATATAAATAATAAAAAGGTTTTTGAAACTGATATTTTTTCGCCATTTACTATATTTTTACAGGCCATGGCTTCGAAAATACTATATTTGATATAAAAAACTTGGCAACCCTATCCCTAAGTATAGTCGCTCGACGACTTCTACAAAAGCGTAGAGGCAGGGTTAACAAACATTTCACCGAAAACTTTACTCGGATAGTTCATACATGTGTAATGGTGCGTGGCAATCTTAGGCGAGCAAACACTACTATTTGATGATCTATGTTTGATAAACATTACATGGCCGCAGCTTACTAGACCGAACGTCTACTATAATGGAAATTAAGAGGAATAAAAATAATACCTACCTGAGTACTTGGCACGAGTCCCTATTTACATAGCAATACAGGGTTGGTGAACCTTTTGGTATATTTGTTCACTTCTGTTCTACTGGCTACCTATTACAATTGACGTGCGTGATACCGTTTTAAATTATGATGCGCATAATTAATCGTCTGTAAAAGTTTGTGAATTGGGGAATAATGGAGAAATGTGTTTTGGAAGAGTAAATATTGATGGTGTTTTGTATGGAGGCAAGGTGATAGAAACTTGTTAAAAACAGTCATCAATCTGTCCATAACAAGCTTACGATATACAAAACGAGGTTTTAGTTTTTTTCTGCACGTAAATCTTTTGTGTGACAGACAACTGAACAATACTTAATAAAAAAAACGTTTTTACAAAAAAACAATGGTCTTCCAAAAAAATACACTACAAAGTGAAAAATTACTTTATTTCGGAAGTCGGTGTCTTTGGTTTTGAATTTTTCGTTTTTTGACACCGACTTCCGGAAATAAAGTTTTTGGAATTCAGTTGTTTTTTTTTTTTTTGTACACCAGTTTTTATTATTCACTTTTTAGTTGTGGTGTACCGTGTAGGTACCACAACTAAAAAGTGAAAAATTAAAACCCACACAAATTAGAATACCATTACCTGCTATGTAAATATAAGTGACAAGAAGTTATTATTATTTTCTTCTTCTTTTCGTGTGGTTAGTGACTAACCTGGTGTCAGAGTTTTAAAGCCGCCCATGGGCCTCTGACTTGGCTTCACATGCCGTCGAGAAATATCTCTCAGGCATGCCAGTTTCTTCACGATGTTTTCCTTCACCATTTTTGAAGCAAGTGATAATTGTAGAATATGAACATGAATCCGAAAAGTCAGAGGTGCGTGCCTTGGGTTCGAACTCAAGACCTATGACTTGGCAGTCCGAGGGTCACACCACTAAGCTATAACTGCCCATTTATTATTATAACATCATCCATATAGACTAAGTGGGAAAAATACGTATCATTGAAGCTACCCAAGCAAAATTAAGGACCGCCTAAAGAGCATAGGTACCCTTCACAACACATACATTTAAACAAAAAAAGAATTTTGCAAATCCGTCTATATATGACGGAAAGTCAAACATAAAAACAGTACACACAAAGTAAACAGACATAAAAAAAAAAACATCCAAATTGAAAACCTCCTCCTTTTTTTGAAGTCGGTTAAAAATAAGTAAGTAATCACTCTCAAAATTCAGTTGCTAGCTGGCATAAATTTAAACTAAAGGAGATATTCCCATTCATTTGTTTTTTACAAAAATGAAAGTTCAAAAGCACAAAGAAAGATAATGAAACGTATCGATTTCAAACACCTATTATTTAATTAAGTACTAAGTACGTTCAATGACAGTGCGTTTAAAATTACAAAAACTTTAATAGTTAATTATGATCTAGGTAATCAATAATATTATTTTATAAATAACTGTAACTACTTATGAATCTATTCAGCGCTATGTCAAAATAATTTAACAGAATTTTTGGCAACGCGGCTGTTCTTCTCATACATGGTAGGCCACGAATCGAGGTTTTAAGAAAAAAATCAGAGGCTCTCTCCAAGGGCTTCCCGAAACACCCCCATTTATGTTCGGCGATTATTTATAGTAAATTTTTGGGAAATTCTCACTTGACTTCAGACGTTTTTATTTTTCTCTTTGTGTCGTATTTTTTTTTTTTTTTGTTTATTATAAATCCATTAATTATGGGCTACGATCCAAAAAAATACCATCTGTCTCAAAATCACTTAATGTGACTAAATCTTAGCTCAAAGGTAAAATTTTTGCTCGACAAGTCTCGATCTAGATTTTCACTCTTTAAAAAAAGAAGGGTGGCAATGACCCCGAAGCGAAGTAGTTGTAAAAACTTCCACGGACCCTCAACAGTCCAAGGCAATACAAAAGTACAAATATAAGTACTTTTCGGGACATCCTGGAGAAAATGGAGTCCGAAGTTCGAACTTGGTAGATAAGGCGAAAAATATTTTTTTTTGTTCATACTTTTTAGTACTAAAGTATTGTGTGTTTCTTTTTGACGTAATCCATTTTTTTATGCTCTTCCTAGCATCTAATTAAACTAAAATTTACAATAAAGATGATTGAGAATCTTCAGAAGCCTATTGCAGTGGGGTGGCCAATATTTGCGTACTTACCTTCCCATGAGCTGGGGACGGCAGACCCGACCTAACCGTCTCAAGTGTCCTCTTTTCTCAAGGACCTCATTAGCCACGGCTGGCAAAACTCTGTTTGTAAACCCGCTGAAGTATTTGGATAAGCATGACTTAGATCTAAATGGATTTTACTTTATTATGCCTTATTTTTCTGCTTACCTAACAAGCTTTTGTACTTGTGTTTTGAATATTTATGGTTTTGCATATCCAGCTATGCTCTAAAGTGCGTAAGAAAACGAAGATTTTTTCCATGTAAACAAAACTTTTTTACTGGTCGCAAACACGTCAAGTGCACTACGTGCAGTCCGACATAAGTGAAATGCGCTCAAGTTTTAACAGCTTTCATGCTCACTTGAACTACATAGGCACTTATAACCTTAAGAGAAAAATCCAGATGTAAAACAAGTATTTTCAATGTACCGCTATTGGATAATTTCGTTATAAATAAATCATATACTTAATATAGATTTTACAGCAAACGGTATCTTTAAGAAATCACAACAAAATACAATGTCATTAATAGAATAGCCATTGGACGTTATGATAAGGCAATTTACGATATAAATGTATCCGGTCTAGTAACTCCTGACCTGATCGGTATAGTACGGTACAAGACTATAACAAATGGTGTTCTGAACCAATCAGATTATAATTATGTGGTACATCGTCACCTTGTGTGGCCACCAACTTACCAATGATAAATTGCTTGTAACATGAAAATGACACTGCTGTTAATTTATCAAAGAGCTACTTTTTGCCGAGTACCCTACTCGGCAAAAAGTAGCATAGATGATGCTCTTTTAAGTTTGTATAATACGTAATATGTAGGTATGCAACTCGATTCTCTGGAAAGTGGTACCGATTTATATAAGCATAAATAGTTTAACACGTAGGTGGTACAATTTGTTAAGCGGTTGTGATGTTACACGTCTTGTTAGATCGTAATTTTATTTTTAATCATTTGTGTGTATTTACATAACATTTTTGGTCGTCGTTTAATTTTGAAAGTTTAAGAGCGTTTATCCTAAAAGTTGGCAACGTCGTATATAGCTGTCAAAAATTTACCTGTTTTGATTAATTTGGCAATGTTACTCTATGGAAATAAGAAATGTGGCTAACTAGCGAACTAGAATATTAATAATGAATTGCAATTACAACATTGAATTTGATGTTGTACCCGTTTTAGTTGTAAAAAGGCATTTGGAAAGTTTCCAAATACTTTACATCTAAAACTAAATATTCGGTGTTACGATATTAATTATTGCATTTCATAATCAATATCCTAGTTCGCTAGTTAGCTATATTTCTTATTTCCATACAATAATATTCCCAAACGAATGAAAGCAGCGAAATATTCGATATCTATTTGTTACTCACTTTCAGAATAAATGCTCTTAATTTGTAGTCATCGAAATCGTTCCTTCTACTAAACAGGAAATTATACCAACGAAGGGAGAACTTTCACAGAAAGTATAATGTAATATGAATATCGATAACCGGCGCCAAAATCGGCATAGGATGTAATATAATACATCCTTTGTTGATTTGGGTTTTAGTTTTTGTTTGTGTATAGGTTACGAGCATGTGCTCTCATGTGGCTAATGTAGCATATCTTGACTGCGAAGGTGAGTGCACAGTCTATCGATATACAGGGTATCAGGGACATCGACGCGAAAACTGTTACCATGGATTCAGTGCATAATTCTGAACCCCCCTAAGTTGAAATGTTTCGTCGGTTATTTTAAAAAAAAATCTGCTGTTTCAGAAAAAGACAGGCTTCTTGTCGATGTCCCTGCCGCCCTGTATAGTCTCCACAGGGCGGCAGGGACATCGACGCGAAACCTGTTACCATGGATTTAGTACATGATTCTGAACCCCCCTGCGTTGAAATTTATCGTAGGTTATTTTTTTTTAAACAGCTGTTCCATACATTTTGACCGCGTAGGTATTGCACTTTTTCTCTATCTTTTCAATCAAAATGTCTTTTCTATAACCGATACACATTTTTTACTTCTTACTCTTAGTTCATGAGTTATTTTTAAACATCACACATCTTAGATCCAGTACTGCCCGCATTAATAATTAATTAAGGTAATGCTAACTTACAAGCAAGGATCGTATAAGGAATAGTGCACATTAGCACTGTTTAATGAATGCGCGGTGTATTTAAGGGCGTCCCAACGTGAGTCGCATATTATTCACCAACATAATCCTAACCAGCATTCCTTACCATTTCAGGAAGCTCAAATACCATCCAACTTTGTGAAATTAGCCTTAATACGTGGTTTCTAAACGTCCCTTCGAGGTAAAAGGACTGCTTATGAATTAGAAGTATTTTAACTCAGTAATCAATCTTCATGAGTACTGAGCTGCTACTAGGAGTAAATAATGTCTGGCAATTAACCAGTTCGACCGGCGTCAGTCCCCGGCGCCTAAGGCTTAGAACCAACCTCTGCAATTTTTGCGATCCTAGTTCCTACACATGGCACACACGACCAAATTCCTGCTGCATTTACTGGCACCCTTATCACAGTAACTTTAGACGTCAATTCCTTTGCAGTTACTTGGTATGTTGACCAATATAATTAGAGCTATAATGTGTATGTTAGTTTCCATGTGTGTATTTAGACAAACATGAGGCTGTCTGGGTAATGGCTGCAGATCAATCGTTATCTGTGCATACGAAATCAATAGATGCATCTGCACAGGTCTGCATTGGCCGACTTCCGGAGGCGTGGATGTTCGTAATGTTACTTTGTAAAGGTCTAAGATAATTTAAGTTCATTTTACATCTCGGGAGCGGTATTCTCGCCAGGATTTTATCCTTTCCGTTTAACTTTAAGACCTTACCTTACCTTTAGGACCTTACTGTTGGAAACATAAACGGCCCCAGGGAATCAGTATTCAGACAGAACAACAAAGTTTTTTCAATCTGTCAGACACCTGAGAACTAATTAGCTTTGTATACCAGGCAGACTTGGAAATATTACCTAATGAATATAAAAATGCCTTGGAAGGAAGGTAGGCCTTTGGTGTGGGATGCAACGTGTGTCGATACACCCTTGCGTCATTCCATCTCCCTAGTACGGCGGGCTGTGCTGGGGCTGCTGCTGCAGGTGCGAAAACTCCAATCTTATTGGGACCTATACAGGTTGGCATCGAAGCGAAAACTGTTACCATGAATTCAGTACATGATTCTGAAGCTCCTGAGTTGAAATTTTCGTCGGTTATTAAAAAAAAAATCTTCTTTATCATAGAAAAGTGCAATACCTACGCGCTCAAAATGTATGGAATAGCAGTTCTTTTTTTAAATAACCGACGAAAAATTTCAACACATCGGGCATTTCGGAATAATTTACCGAATCCATGGTAACAGTTTTCGCGTCGATGTCCCTGCCACCCTATATGTTTGAGCCGTTTAGGGTTGAAACACTAGGGCCATGGGGTCCGAGGGCCCACTTAGTTTTTCAAGACAAGCCTATTCTTCGGCCAAAGAATCAGCATTGCCATACAAATACAACGTAATGCTGCCAGCCTTTTGGGTACTTTTCCTGTTGACAGCGATGCGGACGAATTTTTTGATGCTCTATGATTGTTTGCCCCCCCCCCCCCCCTTTCTTATATACTTGTACATATTATTTTAAGTCTGTTAGTTTTTAAATCATGTAAAGACGTGTGTTAATAGGTAAGCTAAAAATTGTTGAAAGCTAAAAAATAATAAATTCGTTTTTTTTTTTTTTTTTTTAATCTTCACAAGTAACTTCACGTCAAATTACTTACCTATTTTCTTTAAAATAAATATGTTGTGTACCACTTATTAGTCGCAAGCGCAAGCTAAAAACACAAATCATCCGCGCACTTGATCTACGATGCATCTACATGTTCTTTCAAATGTCAGACGTTGATGATAATCTCATGCACGACATTATCAATCAGTGGCCAGATTGGCCACATTACAGCAATCATATCTACTAGCACATCAATAAATCTACGTACAAGCAATAATCAGGAATATTAAGTGGCACCCGGCTGGTAAGATTAGCTGCAGTGATGATAAGTCAGTCGTGAGTCGTCTGTTTATAATTATTGATGCTGTATTTACTCAAATGTGAGGTTTTATTCGTGAATTAATCTAGCATGAGTTGCATCAAGCAATGCATTAAGAATCTTTGCATGGCTTTACCTATGTATTTAGGTATATTTCATTTTAATTTATGTTGTCCCTTAGATACATACCTAGATATACAACTTATTTGGATTTTTTTACCAGACGTCTGCGTTCGATAACTTTTTTCTTTTTGAAAATAACCATAAAGTATTTTAAATACTCAAATCTTAGGTATACTGGTACATATAGCTTACCTACAGTTCAGAAGTTAGTCACCTTGTTGGATCTTCAAAATATTTTATAGGAATTTAACAGCAATTTGAATATTGGTAGCAAAGATATCTACGTCCACATAGACACAATAATTTCTCAGTCATACGTTAATCAAAAACAATGGTTTTCTATTACAAGCATAAGAATAGTTTCCTCGTTTTTTATTCCTTGCCTCCACACGAGTCCATTGTAGTCAAGCGAAGTATTTGCCCTCAAACTATTCATCTTTCGCCACAAAGTGCCACTTCGTTACTAAAACGATGGCGAACAGTAAAATATAAACGAAACCATTTTGGTTTAAGCCAAATATCTTACCTCTAATACAATAGACTATTTACCGAGTTGAAGTTAAACGTTCTGTGCTATTGAATGTTGATAGGTTATTTTACTTTGGTAGGTAGTCTAAAATGTACTGTTCGGTAGACCAAACCTGAATAGGTACCAAGGTCAGACATATCAGCCATGGAACGGTGGTTTTCTATTAAAATTATGAAAGGAAGAAGAAGCAAGAAATTACAGCATCTCAAAAGCCATATTTAGATAGGAACCATTAGAGGTAGCCAAAAAAAACATAATTCCTACAATTACCTACTTAGGTATGTTAACGTTACTGTGTATGCAAGCACAAGTTTACTAATCTTAGTTACAAATACTGAAGTAAAAGACAAACCACAAAAATAATTATCCAAAGCTAGCACACCCAAGGTTTGCAGCGATTAAGGAAACCTATTAGCGCACAGGGATGGATAACAACAATAAATCGACATCTGTCTAACGGACATACGAGTGGCCATATCTCAACCTTCAATGTTAATATGTTACGAACTGATATTCTGAGAAATGATTGACTGCGAAGTCGGAAACCAGCTTAAATCGACAAAGTGGGTGTCTCTATGTACGGGCCCACCGCTGAGCGAGTTTGTCAGTGTCATTAGAACCTAACATTGTCACTTCAATAATAATTTTAATACCGTTTTTTGAGTTTTAAGTGCGATTTTGTTCGACAGTTAGGTAAACACCTACCAATAACTGGTCGCGCGGAAACACGGAATTACGAAGAGTCAACAGTATTGACGTGTGCGCACGCGCGGATGAAAAATAAAGCAAATATGAACAGCATCGAGTTTTTATGGATTGCTACAGTTGTATATTGACAAACCAGAGAAATTTTACACACGTAGGTAAACTGGAGACTTGGTAACACAGCTATAAAATGACGTCTTCATCCAATATTTGTGTGATTCACAGTTAATTGACATCGGGTTGCGCTTGCGGCATGGGTTTAGGAATTACCGATTGGATGGTTATTTGACCCGAGTGATTTCCCCTGAACTATCGGGGCACTAACAATTGGACCCATTTTTGCGAACAAGAACATAAAAACAAGAACCAACCCACAGCAGGTTGGTTTGGTGTAGTTGGTTCTTGTTTGCAAACATTGCTGTGGGTTGGTTCTTGTTTGCAAAAATGGGTCCAATTATCCTACTAGGTGGGTAACTATACCTAGTAGGATTATAATTTACACCTATAAATAATCAATATATTTTTTATAATTACAAGAAACGCTTATGGTCTCCATAAAAATCGCGCTATAATAAACCAACCTACACCGTGAAGGAAATCATGTTAACTGAGTGAAATTGAACATTGAACAATGCACTTGAATTTTTGCACCGATGCGTTAGCTTTCACCACTCTTGTTATATTTCATCTCGTTTCGATTCACTATTTTCTCTAAATTGCTTTCATTCGTCCGTCATGTTACGATTTGTTTTGTAACACTGTATGAAACAATCATAAATTAGTTTCGCTATCACTACGAACCCGGTCCCTATGCCCAAAAACAATTCGTTTGCCCGATCAATCTTTAACAAAACGATTGCCAAGGATCCAAGAACTTTTTGACGAAAACGTCGGTAAGGTCTATGAAGCAGGTAATGCGGCTTGACGTACTTAGGTAAAGATTGTCATAAATAATACAAGTTTATTACAGATAAAACTACCAAACGTGACGTTCGCTCAAAGAAGCCAACAAGTGAAACAAAAAACTCTTCATCTCCTTTTAAGTTTTACAACACCACGGAAACGTAGGGCGTATTTTTATACCTCAAAGTTATAGTTTCCTTTGCCAGGTGGTGCTAGCGATGAGGGTCTCTAAGGGAAGATACAGAGACCAAACTTATCGTAAATACGCTGGTATTAAATTATCTGTGGCGTAAACTTACTTTCGATCTGTTAAAATCACGACAAAATTCACTGCTTTTGACTGATGGAAGCGTAAGTTTACGGTTACTTTTGTCTCTGCATCTTACCCTTATAACTCAATGTTATAGGGTCCTCCACCACATGTTATTCTCTATATTAATTCATTGTTATCTCCACCAGGTGGTGCTAGCGATGCGGGTGGCGGGAGGGCGCGCGGATGGCGGCGGCGGGGGCTAGCATGGCCGCCACGCTGCTGCTGCTGCTGGTCACGGCTGCGGCCGGCGCGCGCCTCGGAGAACTGGCGCGGCGAGACACTGGAGACATCTTCACCATTACCGGTCAGTAGCAGTACGCGGTCTTGAGACGTAGAATATGTTTGATCATCACCATCTGTCTAACCTTTTCCCATCTATGTTGGGGTCGGCTTCCAGTCTAAACAGATGCAGCTTAATACTAGTTTTTTTACATAGAGCGACTGCCTATCTGACCTGCACAACCCAGTGACTAGTACAATAACTCTTGGTCAGACTGGTTGTCAGACTTTTGGCCTTCTGACTAGCCGTAACGACTGTCAGAGCTCTAGAAATGACAACCGGGACCAAAGGCGTTTAACCCTTTAAGGGGCAGAAGCTCCTGGCTGGGGGAATGAAAAAAAACACTTGTATGTGCTTTGCTGCAATGTTTATAATATTAAGAACATATCATAAAAGAAAATTTTCTTTTTTACTAATTTTTCGCAAAGATGTTTTTAGGTAAAATTTGAATGTCAGAAAACCGCCAAATAATGACATGAGATGTCATCAGCTGTTAATGCCAGCCTCAGGATGCCAGCCCTCAGAGTAATAATGGTGCCAGCCACACTTTCTTTATTTTTTTTGCGTTTTGGTTTTGCTATGAGCTGTCCGAATTGAATACCGACTATCGCAATACCAGATTCCTAGAAGTTTAAAAATAAATCGATAAAAAGTATGGTGTCGAATATATCGACAGTTTACCGAGGCATGAAGGGGTCTCGATATGTAATGGGTGGTCATCCATTCACAGACCGACCCGTCAGAGGAGAGGATACTTTTGATCTTTTTCTTTATTGGACAAAAAGCGATCCATTGAAATCGTGCAGTTTTGATACCAAGCGACTGAACGAGAATGCAATGAAACGCGATGCAGCATGATGCAGTTGCAAAATCGCCGATACTGAAAGTATAATGTTGGCTAAGAACCTTAAACTTTTAGGGTCGTTTTATTTATTATCCAAGCAGCCATTGAGCTTTAAAATTATGTTGGTCTATTCCTCGCTATAAAATTAACCAATTGCCTTAATACACAGTTTTACGAGAACTATTAGCTATTGCCTCAAATATAAGACTCAGTTACCAAATGCCAACACGTTTAGTTATGTAGGCCTTATCAGCTCTTTATCATCAACTGCAAACTGCTGGGCAAAGTGTTATTGGGTTTTTCTATTACGGAATTTCTTAGTAAGCCCGGAATTTGGAAGTTGGCGGTGCCCCCATGCCTCGGAAAGCACGTAAAGCTGTTGGTCCTGTGCCTGATCTCTCTCCGGTCGTGTCGGATTGACGTCCCATCGGACTATGAGAGTGCACCTGTGTCTGCGTACATACTTGTGCTTGTGCACTATAATATCTCCCGCGCCGAAGGCTGGGCCTTTGAAAGTTGTCGCCTTGGCCGAAATTCAGTCTAGAGGACTATTATTATTTTATCATCAACTGCTGAGATTATTTCATTTTTTTTTATCTGTTTTGGCAAGAACAGCAGCACTCTCTGATCACCGGTCATCATTCTCCTGCTAATCTAATCTATCTATCTTCTTCCATACGTATCTAATAACCATCATCACAAAAGTCACACCATTTTTCGCCACTTAGCTGGCCAGTGCAGATGCAAATATTTGAAACTAATTTTTTATTCATTGCGATTTTTTTAAGTTACTAGTAAAGTATTAGAGCAGAACTTGTCTTTTTTACATGTACGTGTTTCTGTGACATAATAAACATTTTTTCATTCAATATTTTCCTGCTGATTCCATAAAACATATATTTATTCATATTTCCAGGAGATGACTGCAGCGCGGCTAAATGCGCGGAGCACGGAGCAGGCGCGCGCGCACCGGAGTCGAGCGGCGAGTGCGCGTGCGCGTGTCCGCAGCGCGCGCCGCTCTTTAGAGAGGACCGAGAGCTGTGCGTCGATGATCTGCCAGGTAATTACGAGCTCATACCATAGTACGAATGAAGAAGGTTCGATCTTGTATGTTTTAATAACTAAGAAAATAATCAAAGTTAAGACAACAAACACACAAAAATCTCGCCATCTTTTGTGACTATTTTATCCCAAAAAGTTCCGAGCGCTCTTGTAAAGCAAGCCAATTTTTCGATCAAACTCATCGTTTTAACGATCATTCGGGCGAATGTTCTTTGGTCAAACGTTTTTTCGACTAAGAGTTTTTTGGCCAAACAATCATTCGGGAAAAACGTTGTTTGAACTGAATTTCGGGGAGTTGTGACGCACAAGGCTCTAGCCGCTACTCTTGAAAGCAATACCATATTATTATTTACTACTAATTTTCTGGGTTCGAAAAACTATTAGAAAGCGCGTAAGCTTTTCACCTTAGTTCCGAATGAACCTTCTTTCGTATTTTTTGCAGTTGAACTCACTGTTGAACAGTTTCAACGAGCGCTTCCTTTTCGACTAACCTATAACTGTCTAACACCTACGTGACATTTATCTTGGAACTAAGTGCGAGCTAAAATTGATGGCGGTAAAAATATGCATAAAGCCGTGTCTCCTGTGCGTGTTTTTTCGAAACATTACACAAAAAACCTTCCACATAACATTTGTTTTCATACACAAGCTGTCTCCTGAGCAAGTATTTTTTTTGTTGATTAATTACACTTTTTGTGTAGATGTAGCAATGAGTTCCGATGAAGAAGACGTGCTTAAAAAGTGACGAACAGTAGGTATCTCTATTACAATCCATCGTCTATATATCACAACTTGTTCACAACTATTTACAGGACAATATAACCTCAAAACCTGTGTTGACTTGACTGACAGTGACAGACGAGCGCGGTGCGCGCGACAGTTGAAAATGAAACAAACCCATCCCCTCTTCACCCACTCGGGGAATATTTTCCATGCAGCTCGGAAAACAAAAACATCGTGTTTGCATACACAAATGTGTATGGCCAGCTGCTTAAGGGCAATCGCCAACTCAGCACTTAATACTTTTATATTAGAGAAACATACGCTGCAAATTTATCGAACGACGGAAACGGCGAGCTGAGCAAGCACTTTGTGACGCACGAACCTAGTTTACGCAAATATTGTAACTCAGTAAAATTCCATTCCATATTCATACTTCGAATAGGCGCTTAGGCTAATAGAAAACATAATTAATGTAATTCTTTTATTTTAAATAAATTAAGTTAAAGCATTTCTCGTTTTTTTTTTTCCTCTTTGTTTCGATGTTTTTGTGTAATGTTTCATAAAAACACGCGCAGGAGACACGGCTTTAGGTAGGTATCCAGAAACAGTTGTAAAATCATAAGTGTCGAACCAGATTCCATGCGGTGTACCGTCATGCAGTACGGTAAACTATCTAAGTATGTAGGTAGTATTCTAGTAAAGATCTTTGACCAACACTTCGAAAGTTTCATTTAATAAGTGTTTTAAGGGCCATTGGAAAGCATTGATTTTTGACGTCACGCGAAGGACGGAAAATCATGCTACGAATCAATGTCCGTTACTAATCACTTTTGCAAATATGGCAAAGCAAATAAGAGGGGTGTGTGCATTGGGCACGCCACAATTGCGGCGATAAGTCCCCTCTTTGAGGAGTGGCTTAAGAAGCGCCATGGCGTCCTCACCTTCCGCCTGACACAGGTCCTCACCGGACACGGTTGTTTCGGGAGGTTCTTGTTCCGCATAAGGCGGGAGGAAACGCCCGGGTGTCACCACTGTGTGGATCGCCCGGAGGACACGGTGGAGCATAAGGTGTAGGTCTGCCCGGCTTGGGCGGAGCACCGCCGTGTCCTCACGGGGGCGATCGGCGGCGGCGATCTCTCGCGTCCGGCCCTGGTTCAGGCCATGGTTCGGAGCGAGAGAGCATGGGAGGCCGTCACCTCCTTCTGCGAAGCAGTTATGCTCGCGAAGGAGGAGGCGGAGCGCGCGAGGGAGATGCAAGCTGCACGCCCTCGCGCCCCTAGTCGCCGCAGGAGACGCCCCGGGTAGAGGTGGGCAAAGTGTATCATTTTTGCGATTGGAACATTTGCATCTGGATTACTGAAATGATCCGAATCATTGATATGTTTCATTTGGATCATTTCAATCATCGACTCAAAGGATATAAAAATGCATAAAGACAACGAAAAACTGTGACAGTATGAGTGATACACATCTCATTTCGTATCTCTTTCTGTAATGTGTCACCCACTCACTCGCAATTCGCGAGTTAGTTCGGTAGTACTGACACTAAAGTAACGTAACTCAGCGTCTCAGTCTTTCTCTCTCGCTCACTTGCTCACCGCTGCTCAGTCGCCTCGCAAGCGACGGTCGCGCGGAAAGACACAGAGACAAAGTAATGATTCAGATTCAAATGATGCGTTTGAAACGTTGTTACTGAACCAATCTTTTGAAACACTTCAATGATCCGTATCAGTGAGTCGGTTCCGTAAAGAGTTATTACACACGCCTAGCCTCGGGCGTCGGGAGTCACGAGCCGACTTCCGGCCACCGTAGGCGCGGGTTTGCGGACGGTGAGCAATGGGTAGCTCGCCGTCCGATAAGGACCAGGCCCGGGTCGACGGCGCGTTGTGTTCCACGCGCGCCTCAAAGAGATGTCAGCACCAACTGACGGGATCCGTAAGGACCAATGCCTGCTGGGGTTGCGGGTTTGTCCGAAAGGGATATCGCGGCCCCGGCACACAGGCAACGGAAGGAACACGGGTGGGTTTTAGTCAGTAAAAGTCAAAAATAATTTTAAATAAATAATAAATCGGCTCTTTCAATATATTTTTTCATTGAACGAACGCTTTGAAAGACTATGAATTACTTAAATAAATTAAGGGAAAAAAACTTCCCGTAAATACCTCAATATTCACAAAAAACTGGTTTCTTGGATAGTCGAGTATGACGTAACGCAATGAAAATATACGACGCAAAAAGTCGTCCAATTTTTTAAGTTTAGAATAGTCGAAAATAGTTTGATATTCCCAATAAAAAATACTTCACAAAAATAAACTTTGGTGTCGAACATCTCTTTATTTTCAGCGATAACAACATTTTTTTTTTAAGAATTCAATAGTACTTACAAATATTATTTTATAACTTTAACAAGACAATTATTTAATTTAATGTGTTTATTCTGAATAATCTAAATAAAACCCGTAAAATAAATGCCCATTCGCAGCTTACTCACATCGTCAACCCAAATATTTATTCAATTTTCAACCTTATTTAATGCTCTGTAATTGTGAAAATAAATATTGGGGTCATACTTTAGTCGTCGGGCTATCATATAGCGCGCAGACGCGGTTGTGTGAGTGCAGCTGTAGCGTTTAAAATCGTAGTCAGTCCGCGCCTTAACGCATTCGATGCCTTTTCTTTACAAAATATTATAAAAATAATATATCGAAAGTGCTCAGTTGTCAAACGTGGATTTTATTCTGCTAGATCACTGTACAGAAGGTAACTCTACCGTTTAATGTTACATTTTCGAAATCTCGCACATCGCTTTCTTAACGATGATTCAGGAGGTTTTCGCTTTTGCAATTAGCAATAATAGACCGCACAACGAATTAGTTCATAAATATGTATTAGATGCACGCATTCCTTGTTTGTCACCACATTTACCTTGTAAAACTTAAAACAACTAATCTATATCGATTTGATTCAAATGCATTTTAATTAATTCGATTATTTATGAGATTGCTTTGGAAGCCGTTTTTATCTCATATCTGACTCATTGACGAACGTCGTTTATTAATCGACACCTCACAAAATTATTAATAATCATGAATTTACTTTGGATGTTTTACTCGGAATAAAACTAAAAAAAAAACGGCCAAGTGCGTGTCAGACCACGCACAAATAAGAGTCCCGTACTTGGGATGAATTTGTACCAAAAACAAACTCAACTTTGTAGTTGAAAAACATGTTTTCCCACATAAATGGCAATCTCTACAAGCAAATGTAAGTTTGTAATTGCAAAAAAAAAACTTTTTTATGTGAGAAAACTACGAATTAACGATTATCGGACTTTTTCCTTTGCTTTTGCTGTAAGACCTTGCTTCCTGCCAGAATTTCATGATTCTAGGTCAACGGGAAGTACCCTGTAAGTTTTGATTTATTTGCGAGTATCAAAATATGTCACATAAAAGGCGATTATTTTTTTATTGCGTTGACTTAGAACCTCGATTTTTTAGAGCTCCAAGGGACCATAAATCTACGTATTTGACATTAATTTCAACTTGATATCTCCACGCGTTCCTGAGAAAATAGGTCTTGACAGACTGACGGACGGACAACGAAGTGATCCTATAAGGGTTCCATTTTTTCCTTTTGAGGTAGAGAACCCTAAAAGTTTTTGTTACTCGGAATAAAACTTTCAATGCGGAATATATCATAGTTTTTACTCTTTACAGACTGACGGACGGACAACGAAGTGATCCTATAAGGGTTCCATTTTTTCCTTTTGAGGTAGAGAACCCTAAAAGTTTTTGTTACTCGGAATAAAACTTTCAATGCGGAATATATCATAGTTTTTACTCTTTACAGACTGACGGACGGACAACGAAGTGATCCTATAAGGGTTCCATTTTTTCCTTTTGAGGTAGAGAACCCTAAAAGTTTTTGTTACTCGGAATAAAACTTTCAATGCGGAAGATATCATAGTTTTTACTCTTTTGGAATCGATATAATAGGCCAATAGTAGGTAGGTAGGCAGCACAATAAAGAGAAAAAATATAAAAGCCCGTGGGAGATCGGTAACAAAGTGGCGTGCTTTTCAATTGCAATGTTAGGTACGTTTGTACTCCTGTGGGAAATTACTCCATAAAAACAATCGAATAGCTTTCCATTTTCCTTGCTTTTAATTAGATAAATAGCTATCTCACATTTGAATGGCAATCTCAATTTTCCGATGCTATCTTTTGATGTTACATTCAGAGTTGCTTTCATTTGATTATTATTTCATTCGTTATCATGGCGTAACATTGCTAATACATTTTTATTAAGTCCCAGCATCGGGGTTTCGACTTGATACAATATTTACGTATCCTTAGCAAATGTTAATGCAAGATCCTAATCCTAACTTAATATTATAAATTCGAAAGTGAGTTTGTTTGTTTGTTACGCTTTCACACTAAAATGGCTGCACAGAGTTTGATGAAATTTGGAACATGGGTAGACCATGACCTGGGTTAGTACATAGGAAACTTTTTATCCCGATATTTCCACGGAATCGAGACTTATAGGGGTGAAAACTCGGGCGGCATCTAGTACGGATATAATTGGAAGTATTTCACATCTTAACATCCCAATTCCTCCTAAATGGTAGCTATTCCCGGCACAGTTTCACTTTTGAAACATATTGATGGGCGTAATTACACTTTGGGTTCGAAGACTAAATAACTTAGGAGCAGTCGCGTGATAACTACCGCATATAGCGACACTTACGGTGTAAATGGGAGGGGTTCATAAATACACTGTTAATAACACACCGGATTTTTGAAAGAGGCTTATTTTATCGAATGGCCATACTATTCGAGAAAATAACCGTTTTTGCTTAATTTTTCTTTATTAGTCTTAATTCCTTTACAAATGAGACGCGCAATAAAATGTTACGAATGGTAGGGATCGCGTTGGTCCTATAACAAATTTAAAAATATTTGTATTGAGAACTTTTGGCAATTTTGCTGACTTTTATACATTCTTTACAGCCAGGTGTTGATCTTCTATTTTGTTTTGCAGAATGTTCATTAGCGACGTTTGGGACCGGCAGCGCTGTGCAACGAATACCGTTCGTTTATTTGCCGCTAAAAGGCCAGATAATACACCCATCCAGGGAGATTACTTTCCAAAGTGAGTGTTTGTATATTCACTTTTACTCTCGAAAATGTTTTCAAAACAATTTCACGTTCGATTTTATATTGAACTTTTTGTAAATTAACACATTTTTATTCCCCAGATGTCAAAACACCAATATGTGCGGTATCAGGCGCTCAATTTCTCACAAGGAAAGGCTTCCTCGATCTTCGGAACACTTTGGATGCTGATGTCCCTTTCAATCTATTCCGTGACGAAGGCAGAACATTTCTGCAGGTAATACATTTTCTCACATACTAGTTTCTGTCTATTAAGCGTTTGATTTTCAATTTTCCAATACTAATCATGTGAAATTCGCAGTGGAGCGGGGAGAACGATGTGCGTGCAAGAATGACCGGACGAGTAATGGTGGTCCGATTGCTGTGTCGCGATGTCGCCGCCACTCCCACGTCGCCACTTGATTTGCGAGGAGTGTTCACACCATGTGTCGCGTTCAGGGTGCAAGGAACTCCACCGAAACCGTATTCTAGTATGTATCACAACTTAAGCTCCCATTTGGCACTATAACTTTTAAATCGTTATTATTCATTATGTGTTGTTTTTAGATATAACAGAAGTACAGTTCGCACCAAACGCGCAAACATCAGGGTCGACCAGCACTTCAGGTCTCACAGTATCCGAGTACGTGGCTATCGGCATCAGTTCTCTACTTCTCGGTCTCATCTACGTTGCATCTGTTTTCCTATTCCTACACATTCGAAAACGTCGGAAGGCAATGTCTGATGAAGACGGCAACAGAAGACCAAAGGGACTCAAAAAGAAAGATGGGTCTGTGATTACTGAACGAGATATCGTTAGAGTAAACAACGAACGAATACAAACTCTACCTAATGCGATGGGTCAAGATGATGGAGTTATTAAGAAGAATCCATTGTTAAATATCAGTCGGCAATTACACGAAACTAAAATCTTTCCCAGTGACTCAGGTAGCAATATATCAGATTCTGATGATTTTGGTGATAGTATACGAAGTGACGATAATTTATACACTGTGAGTAGAAATTACTGAAAAATTTATATTATAAGGTCTGAAAGATAGGAAATATTATTTAGATATGTGAAAATATGTTTTCAGAATCAAACAACTTCGGCAGTGATCCATCAGCATTATGGTGATTTCAAAATTAATAAAAATGACAATTCAGAAGTAAGTCATCGAGATGAGTCAGGCATTGAAAGGCTACCAGATGAACATGTGTCAATTGTAGAAACACAAGATGATAGAGAAATAGCGCGACCAGTCGGCACAACACGCAGGAAATTGTACTTTAATCCGGCTTATTTTGAACCACAACTAATGGCGGTAAGTAAAAAAAATAATCTTATTTGTAAAACATTTTATCAAAACCTAATTTAACTTTCATACTGATTATTGCAGGAACCTCCAGCTGCCGCGCTAGAATTTTTGGTCAAAATTAGAGAAGTAATCGCAATTGCAAAGCACAAAATGGCTGCCAAACGTTTTCAACCGATTCTGAATCAAATACCCGAAGAAGAAACGTTCCAATCTAACGGAAATAGTATAGATATCTATCAAGGAATGGGGAGCCAAAGAAGTGGTAGTGTTGTAAGTTTAAAAAGGGAAAATAGTAGGAAGAACAATTGCATTGGCTGTCCAGGTTGTAAGATAGACGGTGACAACGATATCCAACAAATTGCGAAATACAATATCCCAGCCTGTGTTAACTGTCTTAGCAACAAAGGAGATAAGCAAAATAGTATCCGAAAGTGGTTGGAAAATATTCCCACGGCAAAACAACACTCGTTGTACAATGACTTTTTACCCACAAATCAAAACAGTTTGGCAGAATCACTATTAGCGCTTCCACTCAGTGAAAGTCGGCGTAAAGTAAGAAAGCAAAACAGTTTTTCAAGCTCCAACTCGATGTATATGACAAACAATTTTTCGGTTCCCAAAAAATCTTCAACTTTATCTGTTAGATCGGAACCTATGATGAGAAACTACAATATACCATTGCCTGAATTTGAAAACCCAGATTGCCAACGTATTGATTTTAATATGTATTGCCAAACTGTGGCACGAGTAGATGATATCAGCCCTATTAGCTTGAATGATTACCGATCTGTTAGTCTTCGGAATGCCGTACAAAACCGTAGAATACCTTTCACTAATAAAAACGCTTTACCCGATATGGTCAACGAAGCCATAGCTCTCGATCACTGTACAAAATCTTACAACCAGAGCAGTTCCGATGATGAAAGAATCAGTAATAAAAATTCTACCATTCCCATTCCAAGCCCGTATACAAGAAACACTTCTGAGAGCCCTTCAGTAATTGATTACGAAACTGACAGTTTAGAAAGAAGTACCAACAAGAAGGGCTTATCTACACCGACGACTGACTATCCTGATGTGCCTTCATCGCAGGCCAGCCCAAGCTTGAGTAGCGCATTACCATTAGAAGAAGAACTTACAATGAGAAATGCTATATATAAAATTCATTCGAGCAGTAACAGCAACACTCCGTCACCACATCGAGAAGTTTGCATAGATCAAAATCATTACGAAACAATAGAGAAAAGCCAGCCTCCTCCGTTTGAAACACCAAAAGCTAGTTTAGTCAGTGAAGTGTATGTGAATAATACCTACAACTTCGGGAGTGCCCCAACATCGCCTAGTGGCTCAGAGTGTTCTATGGGAAGTCGAAAATTAGTGACGACTATTAATGACGCCGAATTAAAGCCCGGTTGCTTGACTATAGAAGTGAAAGATTCCCCTGAAAATTATATTAAAATACATGAGTCTGATGGTTTCGAACCAGACACTTTAGACAGAAAGCATCCAAAACATAAGGAAGCTAACGATACACAGTTCAGTAGAAAAGATCTAATAAAAAATATAGACAAAGAAGATAGTCCACCTAGCCAACAACTTATACAACTCAGAAGTAGTGGTACTTTCCAAAAAACGAGTGACAAAGTGGAATATGCGACAAAATTTAATAGTCTCAGGCATGAATATGAACAGCGTAAAAACGGTTATGAGCGTCCAAAGTTGTCTACAGGTATTTATAGCGGTTCAAAAAGTCTCAAAGACACCACTGACGATACTTGGCAAGAAGCCGAACAATGGACGACAGAAGAAGGTCGAATACTGACGTTAGAGTTGAGGCATTCTAAAAGACAACGGCAAAGTACACCTCCTACTATTAAACAACTGAAAAATCTAGCACGTCCTGACGTATTGCCACCTTTGCCGCCTGCGGACGATGACCCTATATATGAGCAGCCAATTTTTCCGCCCAGGAAAGTTGAGACGGAACCAATTAATGAAATTCATGCAAAAAACGTGACTGGCAGAAGCCTCAGTCCGAGAGTATTTATGAAGAATATGACTATTGACTCCACGCACGATAGTTCTATAACTCCTGAATTACACTATGGACCTTCCTGCAGTCCAATGAGAGCTTCTGTCCAATCACAATCCTCGGAATATGAAAACATGGAGTCCGTGAGTGGTACAGTTAGAAAAACGGGCGACTTGAGCAGGAATTTGATGAGAAAACGGTCAGGTAGAGGTGGTAATATAAACACTGATACTTTCGTTAAAGGACCGAAGTTAGATGGACATTCTAAGGCAAGGTTTCGGAGAAAGAAAGGTTTCAATATACAAGACTCAGGGTATTTGAGCAGTGACTCTACGTCTTCTAGACAATTGCCACGAAAATTAGTGATTGCCAAAATAGTGAGTTGTAGTGAAAGTGACGATACTGAAAACGAAGCTCGGAGTGAATCTGGTGCGGAAAGTATGGAGACACATTCCGTTTACTTCGATAGCTTTCGGAAGATGCAAACTGAAGTGGAGGACGATTTGAGTTTTAGTAGTAAAAGTTACAGTGACGTTAACGGAAAGTTCAAACATTCCGATGACTGTTAACGCATTCCTATTAATTTTAGTTGTGGTGCAATAAAGTATACTTAGGTAGAAAATTAACAGTGTGCAATATAATGTGCAATAAGTGAAATGGTGTTAGTTTTAATTACATAAATTACAGGATTAATCATGGATTAATTTATTGCCTTAAGATTTTTTTATATATTTACTTATCTTTTGTAAATTGTCTTGTTATGTAATCTAAACCAATGTTTATACTTTCATAGAAACAATACATGTTAAGTTTAGTATTTAAAACGTGTATGACACGATAGAAAATGCAATAAAAATACTTAGTATCTAATCTAAATAATAAAAGTACCTCTTACAAACATCGATTTTATTTATTTTAAGGAAATAGAATAATTTGTCAAATAGAGGCCGGACGTGCAATGCAAGAATAGAATAGTAAAATTAAAATAATTATAATTTATTTGTTATACAATGTACAGTGTATGAATATTTTATTCGTAAGTTATTATTTTGTTTTAGCTGTATTTTCCGTTATAGAACGAAGAGTCAGGCAGCAATGTTTAGCTTCCTAGTACCTGACAGTATACAGTGCTCCAGAGAGGATAGAAATAAATACATCCTCTCCGTCGAATTACAAGAGCACGAATATTATGGTTGTGGCATTTGACGTTAGTTGGGAACAAACAATCGTAAGGCATAATGATGACTCTGGGAGTAAAACAATATTTTATATGACTGGCAGAGCGTTGTGAACGACAAAAGGATTAGATATTGTATATTTTTTGCGGAGTATAGCCATTGCTGTGCTTATGGTATGCTAAATGTCCCAAACACCAACTTTTGATTTTGTATTTACCACACACAACCGCCAAATTCGCTCCCCTCAAAGTAACAGATCTATGGTGCAGAATAATAAACAGCTTAAACTCTCACCAAGTAACACCTAAGCAAATACAACACCATGCAGAGAACAAAACAAAAGTAATTATATAAATGCGAAAACATATGTATGTACAGTCTCTCGGGCACCAATATGTATACACTTAGCAACTTTAAAACATATGTATGTACAGTCTCTCGGGCACCAATATGTATACACTTAGCAACTTTAAAAACTGATTTTCTCCTACTGTGGTGATCGTAATTTTATATTGTTACGAGCATAGAATTTTGGAACCTACACTAGTATGAAATAGGTCATATCTCAATGTTTCAGTCGTTATTCCATGCGAAAATCGCTTTTGAATTTTGGATTGTGGTATTGGTGCTCGTGACTGTACTGTCTTTATTTTTATTTCAGTTCACAATAGCAAGTTTTTGTTAATATTGCTCGGTAACCACATCTAGTAACACTGAAAGCCGAGCCCAACTTTGTTTGAGGATATGGGCGTATCATATTATGCCCCAAAGGTTTACGAGGCACTGTTTCTTTGGGATGGTGACAAATATTGAAGGCTATAATTTCCTCGCCCATTGGGTCAGATTGTTTGTTACCAACAGTCAGGGTTTTCAGGTTGTGGGTTATTAAATATTTTTATACGATTATGTGTTATGTAAAATTAGAAAGTAGCTGATAAAATGGTGCTAATGAAACGCAAAAAGGGGTAAACCGGGTACTCGTAGTTTTTAAGCTTTACGTTACGTTCTTTTACGAATTTGTTTTCACCGTGTTTTTTTGTTGGTTATAAAAACTTTCAAGGGAGAGCTGAGATAATAAAAAAGTTTTGTTCTAATACTTTTGAGATTTTTAAACAACTCACTGAGTTGTTTATAGGAACTTGAAAGGTTTCATAGCCACTGAAAAGTCACGGTGTAATGTACTGACGCTTGCTTTAATTGGCAACCCATTTCTCTAAGATATCTTAATAGTCGTAGGGTACTCGATTAATGTAGGCGTCAGTTTATAGGTGAATACACCTGTTTCTGCTTAAGTTAATGCAAATTAATAAAAACAGTGTGCTAAGCAACTGTGAAAAGCTCAATATGTTTGAAAGAAAATATTATGTTAAAAATATAGATTATGTTTTAATTTTTATAATTAAAAATCTCTCTTTACAGCCAGTATTTAATAGTGGCTATCGTTTGTACATTTTATTTTTATTAGTCTAATTTGTTGTAATGTTATACTTAATTTATTTTATTGTCACCAGTATGCTAAAATAAGATTTTTTAAGGACTGCCGAAACTCAAAGTTGGCATTTTGTAACAATTTATTAAATGTAGGTATTGTTATTATTAAAGAATGAGACACAGTATTGGCTTATAATTATTTGTATTCCCATAAATTTAATGCACCTTACATATTATTCTTAAGCACATAGAGTGCTTACTTTATCACAGATACAAAAACTTAGAAATAACTTATCAAGAACTACAAGTTCATCAAAATATACTAACTACGTGCCATCTGGTAATATTCAATTTTACTCACCAGCTTCTCATAAAATATGAGGCACGGTCTTCATATTCTTAAATACTTCAACTGCCCTAACATTATGAAGAAGATGTAATTATCTTTTTCATTTTACTTGTATGTTGATATTGTGATGGCCCAGTGGTTAAGGCCTCGCCTCTCATGCACGAGGTTGTGGGTTCAAATCCGGGCAAGTACCAATGTGACTTTTTCAATTCATCTGTACTTTCTGAGTTTATGTTGAAGATTACTGACATCGGTGAAAGAAAACATCGTGAGGAAACCTGGACTTATAGTTAATATAAGTATGAAATCGCCAACCCGTCTTGAGCAAGCGTGGTGATCAATGCTCGTTCCTTCGAGGCCTTTGCCCTGCAGTGGCAGTGGTATAACAGGCTGGTATTATTATTATTTGTATGGCAATCGAAACACACTTGACTTTTCCCATAATTCATCACACTTTTCTCTGTTAATATGTTACTTGAATCTGACAGTCAATCTATACACATAAAATCACTTTCAGACGCTCCTTGATCTTCATTCAACAACTTAACGCCCAAAGCAGCTTCTTCCCTCATTCTATTTTTAAATTCCAAGTACTTTTCTTCACCTCCAGCAAAGAGGTCGATCTCGGTACCAATCTTACTTTGAACAACAGAACTCTTTGAGTCACACATGTTCATCATAGAGTAGTCTAGATATTTCAGTACTAACGCAGTACGATTCAAGATTGATGTTGCATAGTTCTGGTAATTGTATAGCAATTGAGTGTTGTCTAGGATTTCCTCGTTATATTTCGACATATTCTCATCTTTGGCGGTGATTTTGATGTTAGGGGTTGTGATAACTAGTGTTAAGGGGACGGCGTCGTGTATGTAGTGTATAAGGGCTAAAACTTGGGATGGTGTCCTGAAAATATAACAGAAAAATTATGTTTAAAAAAAATCGGCTTTATTTTGTGACACAAAAGGTACACATTTTTCTCTAACCTTTAAGTGCAACTGCAATATCATTGAAATAAAAAGCGACTCTTGCTACGAAACAATAAAGTGCAATTCAGGTGCCACAGCGCTAATTCCCTATAGTTATATTCAGCTAGAAGTTGCCTCTCTTTTTATCGCATAACACTTAGATCTTCTGGCTACGTTACGCTCACTGAATAATTGACCCAACAAGTCTAGCCCGCTGGGTACTTGTAGCTTCATATGTAAAATGCGGACTGAACCATATATTTTCATCTCTGGTGCAGGTATAATATCTCATACTTAGTCACTATTTTGAAACATTTTATGTTTCGACTGCAGATTGCTTGAAATACTCATGTAAATAGTAAACATACCTTGAATAAACAGAAACAGTCAAAGAATCATTCCCATTTGTTGTTTCACTGTGCATTACCACCATAACGCCATCAAGTACATGGTAAGGAGACTTTCTATGTATAGCAACATTGTCACAATGAGGCACTCTTTCCATTAGCAAGTATTTGCAGAAGACTTCCAGGGTTAAAGCTTGATCATTGTGTCTCTTTATGTGCCTCAATATGAGATCAGTTTTCTCTGTAGTGGCTAGTATTGCTAGCATTATGTTGGTGTCTGAAATTGAGGAGAAATAAGATTTAGGGAAAAGGTCTATTGGAATTCATCATAACTGCAGTATTTACCAAATTGAATGGTAACTGATAGTGTTAATATCAGTTTCTTGTGCATTAAGAGGGCTCTAAAAGTAACAGTGCTAAATGATGACCATTTTCTTTTCTTCTTCCATTCTTTCTAACTAAGCAATATGGAGAAGGCAGACTTTTATACAATCTACTTATACAAGTATATTCCACAAGCTGCACCCAGCGGTTTCACCCGCGTATGCTCGGTCCCGTGGGAATATCGGCATAATAAGTATCCTATGTTTAGTACATAGGATACTTTTTACCAGGTCATGGTCTACCCAAGACAAATTGAAATCATTCAAATCCGTTCAGCCGTTTTAGCGTGAAAGCGTAACCAACAAACATACAAACATACTACACTTAATATTTTCTTTTTATAATATTAGTTTAGTAGAAATTTGGCTATGTGCAAGCATATACTGCAGAGTCAGGCAAAACAAAAAAACGAGCGAACCTTACAGTTGTCGCATACAATGTGTAACATCCTGACATCTCACCTTGGTAATGAGCAACATTAAAGGGACGGGGCCTCGTCAAGGTTTTTTCTGATGGCCAACTCTATCACCCCGCGTGCTCATTGGTCAAATCAAATAGCGCACGTTGCCCCGTCTTCCAGTATTACACTTCCGTACCTTTTGACAAAATCTGGCTCACAGATTTCCAGAAAGGTTTGTATAAAAGCAGGAGGAAAGATGTTACACATCAAAAGTTTAGCACACCCAAAGTGCCTGATACTTTTAAACAAGCAATGCAACCAACAGAGACACTTTGATATTACCCAAAAAAATACACACCCATTGGAACACTAGAAATGACATCAAACTCCGCTCCCATAGTATCCAAAGAAGACAATTTCACATCTTCAATAGGCAGAAGACATTCTTTTCCATTCTTGTTATAAAAAATAACTCCATTGAACTCAATCTTGCTTGCAACATTGCTTTTTAATTCTTCCAAATCAATTACAACTACTATAGCTGCGTTCATGTTGTATTTTAGTATTTGTGACCCTGCTTCTTCCCAGAACGGTGGTTTGTCAGTCTTTTCAAATAACTTAGTAGTGTATTCTATAGATTGTCCCGTTGTCCCGTGAATTAGTATGTGGACATCTTCTAAGGACCTGCAATTAATATAGGATTTTTTTATTTATTATTTTAGGAAAGCAGCACAATAATAAGATTTATTTAATATAAGATTACAAAGGTAGATTTGTTAGCAGAATCTGGAAATATAAACCTGAATTTATAAAATATATAGCATTTCTAATTCAGCTTCTTAAGGTATAATAAAACCACACTTAAGGGGGCGCCCAATGGTCCACTGCACCACTCCAACTCCACACTCAAAATACGATCAGGTCAGGTCAGGTCTAGTTGAAAACCAGCATCAGGCACTAGTTGTCTGGCATTTTTGCTGAACTAGGTCTATTTGGCGCAGCCGCAAGGCACACTTTCCTGCTATAATATCTTAGAACACACTTTACACTTTTTATTTGTTTCCTTTCTTTTTAAATTAGGTTTTTATTTGTAGTACAATAATTATGTTGTGTTGTGTGCCTCTTAGTCTGTGCTAAATAAATGTATTTTCTTTCCTTCTTTATTTTTTTCTTTATTTATCTACATGAATGTGGCTGCTTTTCTTTCAATCAAAGTTTGTTGGTTCGTGTTTCAATATGAAACTTTATAATAATAAATACTTTATTTCAGACCATGGTGTCCATTTTTAGTAGTAGTTAGTAACAATGTTCTTATATGCTAGTGTTAGTAATATTTAAATCGATCCACAATAAAATAAAGTAAATTCAACAATCACTACTGCACCATTCCTTGACAAATGACGCAGCAATGATTGATGTAACTACATAAAAATTATGTATTATAAAAGATATTAGAAAATTCTAGACACACTTACTGAGGGTTCTTACTAGCCGTTATTCATAATTCCTTCTCAGTCACGAGATAATATTTTTTTAAAGGAGAGCTAGTGGACCATTGGGTGCCCTCTTAAAATGAGTCCCTCTAATAAGAATAGATTTATAATGGTGGCCTTAATCTATTATGTTTGTTCTTAATAACTAATTAAGACTTCAGGAAACATAATTATACCCTCCCATACTTACTCATTATTCAGATTGCATACATTTAAAACAATTACTATTTTCTTATTGCAAACTTTTATCCATGGAGTTTGTGTCTTGATTCTCAGGGCACTGGCCATCTGGAAGTTAAAACATAAACATAATGATTAGATCTCTTTTCAATTACATTTAACTTAATTATTAACAAAGGAGGTCAGTGGGTCGTCACAGGGGCGGCATTTAATAAAGGTTTATGAATGTAATTGATAACAAACACTAGAATACTTTAGCTCTATTGCCTTTACTGTATACATAGGACTAGTTCAAAATAGGATATGAATTAAAATTTACAAGGCAGGACATAAATAAATGGATTACCTCTTTAGCACCATCTTTGAACACTGAATCGTCTAAATTAGGATGAATCTTCTTATAAGTTGAAAAAGCAACAGTTTGGTGAAGATCTAGAAAGTCTTTGTAAGTTTTCTCGTTACATTTCAAACTGTACTTAGCTTCTGTTAATTTCCTCATCAAATGTGTTATTATTGGTAATGTATCGTCATTCTGTGATTCAGTAAACGTCGTTGATATGTCTGGACGTTTGAAATTTTCGAAATTGTCATCAAATATAAGAGGGACTGCGTCTGCTTTGCGAAATATTCTCAGACATGCTTGACCATTGCAAGCAGCATCATTGATATCATACCTCTCGACACTGGTAACTATTTGGTGTATCTCAAGTTTGTTTTTTCGCGAAAGAATGGTTATTTCTTCTTTTGACGATACTAAGTAAAAAAGGTCACAGTTTACGTTCCTCAATATCTTGATTTCTACCGGTTTTGCGACACCACGGAGCTTTATTGAGGATACCAAATCTCTTTGGTAATATTCCTTTACTTCCCCGGTTGTTGTGCATATTGTAATATCAATATTCTTATCGTCGCTTGGGTGTTTATCGCAGAAGATGAAACATGTGATGTCGTTTACAACCGATGCCGGAAGTAAGTTCACTAGCACTTGCCGCACATTTTCTGATAGTTCTGACATTTTAAATGTTAACTCCTCAACAGCTTCAACAATCAACAACTCAACTCAATCAAATATAAACATACAAACAATGTTTGTTGTTAATCAAGTTATGGATGAATTCATTGAATTGAATTCCCCGTCCCGCTCGATGTCTCGATGATGTCAATGTCACTGTGACTGTCAATGTCAAAAGTCAAAATAGGGTTGTAATAGCCAAGTATATTTTTTCCAAAAGATTTATTGTAACATTGTTCCAACCTTGATAATTATGAAAATTGAGCAAACGCTCAAATAAATATAATTTATGTAAAATACTTAACAACACATAATATCACACCTAGTTTCCCCGAAGGGTTGGGCAGATGTGTTCCTATAGTACATCCACATTTTGCCAGAATGTATGTAATGTGTTTTATGTTCCATGTAATAGGGAGCGAGCTTATTTTCATAAACCGGGCACAAATTCAGAGTCCAGGCTGCTACTGAGAATTTCCAAAGGGAGCTCGTACGTATACCGTGCTTTTAACCTTACTAACAAAATTGGTATTTATAAAATAACTAGTGACCCGCCCCGGCTTCGCACGGATATTTATAATACATATAAACCTTCCTCTTGAATCTTGAATCTTGAATTATTAATTGCTGAAAACTACATTAAAATCCGTTGAGTAGATTAAAAGATCTAAGCGAACAGACAGCGGAAGTGACTTCCTTTTATACTAGGTATGTAAAGATGGGATTTTTTTCCATTGTAATAAATTGAAGTGGCGTTCTGTAGTTTCTGTCTACCCCCATAGTAAGAAGGCATGAGTTTATGTAGGTATGTAATAAATTTATATTCTAAAAAGTGATGCCAAATTAATAAGTCATCATAATAATATTAATCCCATGAGTATGGGTAAAATTAAAATACAAACATGGCAGCCCCGCATATTCACTGTCAAAATTTTCAGTTTGCTTTTTAATGTTTTAAATCTTCAGGCAACGGTATAAAGTAAACAGCCTTATCGCCTATTCCTCGAACATCTGCTTCATTCTGTAAAACCTTGACCTAATTCAGAGACTACAACAATTTAAAAAAATGCTCAATATTTAATATTGTTATTTCATTCCAAAATGTGAACTTACGTTGTAGGTTTACAAATACAATTTATTATTCATTGTCCTGCCGGGCACACGCACACTTGCAAAGCAAAATATGAGAGAGGAAGAGGGCTTTAATTTGACAATTTATTTGTGAACTTGTTTATTATTTTTCAAATTATTTTATATAATCAGATACCTAATCATTATTATTAAAAAGATTTACTTACATAAATAACAATTTGTCATTTAAATATTGATTGAATAGCACTAACTTCTGCCCGCGACTTTGTTCGCATGGAAGTCGTAAGACGCCACAATAAACCTATTAAAAAACCAGCTACATTTTTATAAAACTTCCCAGTTTGTGTACGTTTTTAGTTTTGGTCTTAGCAGCCCTCGGCCTCCGACCCATAGCGTCGTACTGCATCGGCCTCTCGTGCCGTCGCCCACATTATCAGCCTTACTAATAAAAATAAGTTAAACATCTGTTTAACGGTTGTATTGTTATACAATGTTTAAGCTGTGAATAGGCGTTACACACTACCCTTACTAATAATCAGTATTTAAACAATGAGTAGTTACCCATTGCTTATGACAGAAACCACTGGCAACATTAGAAGGTGCGTTCTGAAATTGGTACTGCATAATATCAAGGACATTATTTTATTTGGGAAAACATTTATAATTTTGTACTTATATGTTTGAAAAATGTAAATTTAAATAATTACGTTAATTTTATTTCCAATACTACTGATTTTGCGTTATTTTACGGATAAAAAAATATATTTATTGTTAATTCACTAATGAAGCATGTATTAGGTTAAGAACGCAACCGTAAAAGCTGTTATTGTCAATCTTGAACGTCAAATTATCTCAAAGTCAAATTCAGTACGATTTAAATTATATAATAATGGAGATATTTTTTTTTCTACAATATTGAATGGCTGAAACGAATGATATTTAACTAATAAAAAAAAATTCTTGCATATTCTTTGCTGAACTTATGTTTTAACCGAAACTTATTTTCTTGCTAACAGAAAGGATCTTAACGATTTTTGTAACATTTTCTTTTTCTTGGTGGTTCTTCATTGCCAATTTCATCAAAAATATTGAAATATTGTAAAAAATCCATGGTTTTAAAACTCAATACGACAAAGGCAACTAGATATTTTAGGTTATACAATCGCTATACAAGGTCCGAGGGCTGAATAACGGTTGTACAAAATCTCATTGTTTAAAGACGTCTGTTACACCAGATGTACACAACTGAAACGTCAAATATCGTTTATTGGTAACGTTGATGTTATAAGCTTGGTATACGCCGTGCGTAAAAGTTTATTAGTAAGGCTGTATGCGTATAATTTTTTTAAATTAGGTAAGCATTGTCGGTGAAGATATACCTGAGATCCAGAGCAGATTGGAGAAATGGCAACAGAAGCTGCAAAATGTTGACTCGAAAATCAGCAGAACCAAAACCGTAGACGTTTACAGGGTGGCAGGGACATCGACGCGAAAACTGATACCATGGATTCAGTACATAAATATGAAAACCCTGCATCAAAATTTTTCGTCGGTTATTAAAAAAAAATCTGCTGTTCCATACATTTTGACCGCGTAGGTATTGCACTTTTCTATGAAACAGCAGATTTTTTTTTAACCGACGAAAAATTTCGACGCAGAGGGTTTCAGAATTACCTACCGAAGAAGAAGAGAAGCTGTTTTTTTTTTAATAACCGACGAAAAATTTCAACGCAGGGGGGTTCAGAATCATGTACTGAATCCATGGTAACCGGCTTCGCGTCGATGTCCCTGACACCCCGTATATAAATAAGAAAAAATGTGTGGAAATCGGTTACCATGGTACGGGGATGTATACATGTGATGCGGAGGAATGAGGAAAATGTCGTGAGGAAAGTTTTGATTATGAATATGGATGGCTATAAGAGTAGGGGAAGACCAAAGAAACGATGGATGGACTGTCTGAAAGAAGATATGACTAGAAAGGGAGAGACTACCGAAATAACGACTAATAGAGAAGTATGGAATAAAAAGACACAGCTCCAAATAAATTAAGACAAAGGCAGACGAATTATGAAGTATTTTAAATGTGCACAAATTGTGTAGGTACCTACCTACCCAAGTATCTACACAACAAATTAAGCAGTTTATTATTCACAAACTACGTCAGCTATTCAAACTGGGCATACCAGTTAGCTCATGCATAACATGACAAGCATGAGAACGTTAGTGCATGATTGATTAACTGTTCAGAGGACAGTTTTCATGAGCACAACTGGCCAGTTTAACTTGACATCCATGGCGGCGCTTACAGCAAACGAAACGTCAAATTCAGTACAAACCTACGGGTCAGGTTAAACTGGTTTATCTGTTTAGAGCAACGATCCGTAGCTTTTCAATATCGCAGTACAAAAGATCGTTTCCCATCTCACGGAGGCCTGTTATTACGGGGACAGGCTGACTGCATACAATGCACGTGATTTGACTCTCATGCATAATGCAACACCAGCTCGATGGATGTAGGTTTCATTTTTTACTTCGTTGGAATAGATATTAAATCAGTGTCTAGACGGTTTACGGTCTAGACGGCTTTGGAGGATATCTAAGTAGGACTACCTATTATTTGTTTCAGGTTTGAGCCGTTCTACAAAGAGGGTTTGGTCAGGGTAGTTTCTGGAAAAATCATAATGGAACAGGTCGACTCTTACTTACGACTTAATGTACCTACCTAACTACTTGTGGTTAACTGAAATTTAGTCAATAGGGATGATGCCTAGGTAAAAAAAAAGTAATTCTAATTAGTCCGTCAGTCAGTCAGATAATAAAAAAATATTAGGGTAAAAGTGGGATAGTTGCCCTAGGAGGATAGACGCCCCAAAATTCAAATTGTGACTTGTAAACGTATTATCATCGCAGTTAATAATAATAATAATAATATGGCAGCACTGATACGTCAACAATGTCAAGTTTTTTCTTATCACATAATTTACATATTTAAATAATTCCGTACATCGTAAAAATACCAAAAGCGCCAAATAAAATAAACAAGAAATAAATCTCTAGAATAAACAAGAAATAATACAATAAACATAACTAAAATGAAAAAACGAAAGAAATACAGAAACATCAAAATGACGCTGTCAAACTCGGACTCCCTAAAAACAAATTATGTAAGATTTGAAAACTAAATAAGTATGTTGACGAGATCAGCAGCTCGCCGTGCACGCCTACTACCCCCGGACTCGCCGCTCAGCTCCGCCTCGCCGCCGCCGGTACCCAGCCCCATCGTGAGCGCTGTGTCGACACCGGCCGTGGTAGTTGCGTCGAGCTCGAGCGACGAGTATTTCTCCCCTCCGACGTCGCCAACACCTATACGTCGGCAAGGGAGAGGCCGGCCACCGAGAAGCTTGGGACTTAGGGGCCAACCGGCCCCGAGCCGGGTCCCCGCTGCCGGTGGTTGTGTGCAGCGCATGAGATGGACTCAATCTATGAACGAGAACGTCATGCGCGCATATTACGGGTCTACAGAGGGAGGAACTAACCTCACTGCGTACCGTGTTAGGATGCTGTCTCTGTTCCAGGAACTAGAGCCAACCGTCAACGTCTCGGCCCAACGACTGTCGGATCAGGTGCGTGTCATCCAACGCAATCATAGGTTGGACGATGCCGCACTTGATAGGCTGCGCTCAGAGGTACTGAGCAACCATATCGTATCAAATCCAGCACAAACCGCGGCACAAACGTCAAATACTGATGCAATCCCGCCGCGGTTCAATCATGGTGTTGTAGAGGAGGATGATAGGGTTGACACAGTAAGTAGCCAGTGCAACGTCCGACTGAAGAGCGCACTGGAGGATGCGTTTCGCGAGTATAGGCACACCCCGACCGAACTTAGACCCCGACTTCCACGCTTACCCATGCACAAAAAAAATAGGGCGCTGGTGTGTGCCTTGGACTCGCAGCTTAAGAATTTCTTCGAGAGCAGTGAGGATCTCATTGATACACACTCGATCCTGTATTGTGCGGCTGTTGCGGCATGTCGTTTAGCTAACGTCAAGTTCCCAAACTGTGACGGAGCTACTCGACCAAAACCAGCCGTACCAGCCTGGCAGTGCAGGATCGAGCGACATATTGATGGGACCAGGGTACTCATCGGCAAACTATACTGCTTCAGGGAGGGCAATACACGACCACGAGTGATGCGCTTTGTAAGGCAGGCATTCTCGGGGACTGGAATCAGTCCTCAAGAATACATGTCCCGTCTTACAGAGCGCATCGACTTCCTGAATCAGAAAGTTTGTGCATGGGCGAGCCGAATTCGGCGGTATAAGCGGCGGGTTGACCGATACACGCAAAATCGCATGTTCCAGAGCGATGAGAGGTGGGTATATAGAGCTTGGGAGCGGCCTGAACAAAATGTGACAGACGTGTGCCGCCCAGATGATGCCGCCACGAGTGCATTCTGGCGCAGCATATGGTCGGTACCCGTCTGTCACGCTGAGGCTGGCTGGATGCAGGATGTCGAGCGAGTGTGTGAAACTATACCAGAAATGGATAAGGTGGAAATCACGCCATTAGATATAGCCAGTGCAGTCCGTCCGTTACCGAACTGGAAATCACCGGGACCGGACGGACTGCACAACTTTTGGCTAAAATGGCTAATTAGTTCACACACTTGCCTGGCATCTCAATTCCAGTCATCCTTAGAGACTGGGTCGCTACCACAGTTCCTTACAACAGGCGTTACCCACCTGCTCCATAAGTCAGGTAGTCCCGCGGAACCCAAGAATTATAGACCGATCACATGTTTGTCGACGGTTTATAAACTTCTTACATCCATTTTGAGAGCGAAAATTAACACACACATTGACAATAACTCGGTTATGTCTGCCTCTCAAAATGGATGTAGGAATGGGTCCCGCGGAACTAAGGAGCTACTCCTCATTGACATGGCCATAAGCCAACATGTTCGTCGATCCCGCAAGGATGGAGGACGGTCCTTCGCTACCCAGGATGTCAACAGATCCAGGGGAATGATGAGCCTGTATGGATTAAACGGGGAATATTTCAGGGCGACAGTTTGAGTCCACTTTGGTTCTGCTTAGCCCTGAATCCTCTAAGCACACTGCTGGAGGACTCAGGTCTGGGCTATCGGTTGAGGAGAGGTGGTCAGGTCATATCTCACCTCCTCTACATGGATGACTTGAAACTCTTTGCCCCCAACAAATCGCGACTGATGGAGCTACTGAAGGTAACTGAAACATTCAGTAGCGCCATCAGGATGGAATTTGGTGTGGACAAATGTGCAGTCATGCATGTAAAGCGAGGGGAGATTATGGAATCCGAGGGAACTCAACTCTCGGACTCCATACACCTTAGATCCCTCTCCTCAGCCGAAAGCTATAAGTACTTGGGTATGTCGGAAGCGTTAGGCATCAACGTTGCTGACATGAAGCAATCGTTGAAGGAGCGCTTCTTTGGTCGCCTGAAGAAGGTTTTAATTAGTCTTCTTTCGGGCGGAAACAAGGTGCGCGCCTACAACGGTTGGGTCATGCCGGTTTTGATGTACTCTTTCGGCATACTCAAATGGACTCAGACCGAACTCGACGCCCTGGACAGAAGGGTCCGTACACTCCTGACCGCAAACCGGATGCATCACCCACGTTCATCGGTGATGAGACTGTACATCCCGCGGAAGTGCGGGGGTCGAGGCTTTTTAAACGCTAAGACCCTCCACAACCGCGAGGTGTGCAGCCTCAGGGATTATTTTTTTTAAAGCCGAAGTGGGTATGCACCGGGATGTGGTCGCAGTGGACAAGGGACTCACCCCGCTCTCCATGGCTAATGAGAACTGGCGCAAACCTGTAATACTTACTACAGATGACCGCAAGGAGGTATGGCAGAGCAAGGAGCTTCACGGGCGCTACTATCGGGCTCTTCATGAGCCTGGTGTAGATTTCTTAGCGTCCGTATCCTGGCTACGTTTCGGTGACCTTTTCGGGGAAACTGAAGGTTTTGTCTGTGCAATTATGGATGAAGTTATCTTGACGAATAACTACCGGAGATATATTATGAAGGACGGGACGGTTGACGTGTGTCGGGCATGCCATCGTCCGGGTGAGTCCATCAGACATATTATCTCTGGTTGTTCGCGTCTGGCTAACGGCGAGTACTTAGACAGGCATAACCAAGTGGCCAGGATTATTCACCAGCAACTTGCTTTGAAATATAAACTTGTTGACTCTGAGGTACCGTATTACAAGTATGTGCCCGACCCAGTTCTCGAAAATGACCATGTCACGTTGTACTGGGATCGGTCTATCATTACTGACAGGACTATTGTTGCCAATAAGCCTGATATAGTGGTGATACACCGATTAGCGCGCCGCGCAATGATAGTCGATGTTACCATCCCACATGACGGGAACCTCGTGAAAGCTGAGAAAGAGAAACAAATAAAATATCTCGACTTAGCACACGAGGTTGTTGACATGTGGAATGTGAGCTCGGCTATCATTGTACCGATTGTCGTAACGGCCAATGGCCTGATGGCCGAAAGCCTCGACCAACATCTCTCGAGGCTCTCGTTAGGCGGTTGGATCAAGCGCCTGATTCAGAAGGCAGTACTCCTCGATACGGCTCGCATTGTGAGGAGGTTCCTGTCTCTGCAGCCCTAACCACCGGTAGCTTGGACCTTGCTCCCGACACCGGCGGAATACTATTTTTTATATTTTTAAATGTTTTTTATATAGTTTTTAAGAAATATTTAAAAATGTATTTTATATGTTAAAATGTTAATAAAGGAGATAATAATAATAATAAATAATAAATAAATAATAATAATAAACCCGCAGGGCAGCATGTGGCGAGCTGTTGGGCAGTAGCGACCCCACGGACCCTATATCCCGGGAGAAATCTTGTTCCTCATCTCTGGCTTGCCTTTATTGGCCGGCTGGAGTGAACACTGACAAGGAACAGAGCTCCCACCTCATTCTTGCCTTAATTGGCCGGCTTGAGTGGAGATTCGCAAGAGCAAACGTGCTCGGAGGAAGGAAGTATTCCAGTAAGTGCTCGTAGGGATCTTGACCATCTTCCGGGCTCTGGGATTGTTCTGAAAGCCGTGGAATACCTCTCCACTCCTCAAGCACCTCAGGACATGTTGCCCCCTTGTCGCTACGTCACTATGTGCTAGCAACAGTTTCCGGGGGCCCATTATTGAGTGTGCAAGTCACCCCCTGCCATTTTATCCGTGTATATGTATAGCATTGATCAGGCAGGGGCCATAGTCCTTCCATAGTTCCAAGTCACCAGTCAACTTAAGCCACCCAAACCCATAGTCTAATATCTTTGTTTCCATATCCTGCAATAGTCCTACACCAACCGGGGGTTGTCCTTGAGTGCACTTGCATAGTGCACACAGGGGTAATCGTCGGTTGGTGCCTCATTTAATTAAAACACCAAACGGGCCTCTGCGAGTTGGCTTCGGCCCCTCGTACGCCTTCCAAAGGTCCGGGACCCCAGGGTCCCGAGAAATGTCAAAGACCAATAAAAATAATAATAATATAACTTTTATTTCAGACAACTTAGTCCATATTAGTAGGATTACAAAACAAAACAATTACAACAAAAAATACTTAAAAACGAAGAACACCCCGCACCCCGCTAGTGTGCGAGCGACAACCGCTCTGATCCGAAGTGTCGTGTGTTCATGCAGAAAGTTCGACGGGCTCGCTTACAAAGATCGCGGATTACGGATTCAATCGTTTTACCAACGCGTGTAACTTTTGATTTCCAAAGGTAAGTGATATTATTTTATTGTTATTTGCAAGTGTATAGTTTGAATTTTGAATATTACCGTCAGTAAAAAAAATTTTTTTTTTTTACGAGATTTTGTTTAAAAATTTTGTGTATCAATCCCTATAGAAAAGGATAGACGCCTCGTTTTTTGTGAGTAGGTATAGATTAGGGGCATCTATCCTCTATGTCTTAAGTTGATGTATGCATAACTTAGAGTATAATCTAAGATACATAATCATGTTCCCATTTCATCTTTTCAGAAATACCTCGCAAATACCTATTACCAAGAGGCATTAATAGCTACAATGGATGAAATTTCGAAAAGCATTCTTGGTATCAACGAAACATCGTAGATATGGGATTCCATCGAGAATATTAAGGAGAAGATTCGCAAACAAAAATATTGAAAACCAGACATCAGGTAATAAAGTTCTGGATGTTCTGGAAGTTCTGGTGAAAGATAAAATGAGAAAAAAAATGCTGTAAGAAGAAAACAGCAGCAGCCAGGTCAATGTGGACTTTAGAACGGACTATCATAATTAAATGTTGACCGTTGAGGAGTTCCTCCGTCTGGAGCCATCCTGGGAGTAGAATCAGGTCATGCATCATAAATATGCATTGTCTTCGAAACTGAACCAACAATTAAAATTTCAACTTCGTAAGATAAAAGGAAGTGGTTTTAATTCAGCTTGCAAGATTTGACCCATAAAACTAACAACAGATTGATGTAAGAACTAAGAATATGAAAATGAAAAAACCAAAGTGTAATGTTCCATTGCTAAATAATAAAATAAAACTTGATAATTATAAATATGCTTTGATTTATACCTAAGGGCAACTATCCTCATAGTGATATCAGCATCGGGGCATCTAGCCCATAAAAGAGGCATCTATACTCAGACCTAGTGCTGTACCTTTTCTTATTTTTTTTTAATGTAAGCTTAAGCTGCATTGAATTTATTTTTAAAATGTAGTAAATAATAGACCAATGTACCATTAAATCGAAAAAACTGTTTAAATATAATTTATTTTCTATAAAAAAAAAACAATTTCAAAATGGGGGGCAACTATCCCACTTTTACCCTAGACACGTATTTTTTGCTTTATCATATTAATAAAAAAAAAACCTACTTAGATAAAAACGCATTGGGAACTGGAGGTCGCTACGTCACAAGTAAGTATAAAATGTACATACTCGTGACGTTCTTGCACATTTTAACTCAATGTATCGCCATAATCTTTAGATTACGTAAACACAGAAAAAATACGGGTCCAATATTTTTTAATAATCACAATGAAGGAATAAAAAAAAATTGTCATCGCCCCTAATAGGGACACGGTAAAGGATTTTTTCTTCTTGTTAATACTTTTAATCCACACAACTGTACTATTTCACAATCAAACCACGACGCGACGGACTCTGCAATACATTTTACCATTAATAACTTCTGCCCCACCCAGAAATAACAATATTATCTTAACCGTTATTTCTGAGTGTTGCCAAAGAGTAACTTATTACATTCAGTTGCCATAATGAAAATACATTTAAAAGTTTGTTATAATATAATTTGTACTTTGACAGTGTTGCCACAGAGATACCTATTTTATTTCGATATAAACCTACCTAAATACCTACTTAATTAACTGGTACCTACCTAAAAGAGCATGTAGGTCAGTAGGTACTCGGTAGGATTTAAATATTTGATATTTAGGTGTTGTTGATTTCGGGAATTTTGATGACGTTGGCCTACTTTTATTTCAAGTTTAATGATGGTGCACCTACATAGAAATGATAAGGTTAGTTAAGACTGTAAAACACTATTAATATATATATATATATATATATATCATCATCAATGAAACTTAGATGAATTAAATAAAAAATCTTAAAACAATAAATTCTAATCTAAGCAAAACCTAGGCAAAAATTACCTACAGCTATATTTGGGAGTATAGTAGGTCTATTATAAAATGGACATTGCTAATAAAAGCACGTACCTAGTCACAACTCGTCGTAAGGCAAGGCAAAATACGTGTAAGCATCGTAAAGGCTACTTAAGTACATCAATTTTAATGAAAATAACTTAGAAATACCAGCAAGAGTTATGCAAAACCTGAAACTATAGTTTGATGGTAAACCTGAGTTTGTCTACTGACAAACTTCTTAACTCTCTGACCACATTCATAAACTTATCTAAAAGTTAGGTAGACATCTAGAATGTAGAAGTGAGGATCAAAACACCTCGAGGCTATGAAGATTTGGATAAATTACCGTTATGAGAAAAAGGGGTCTCTCTTGTTTCATCGAAAAGAAATTGCCAAATTATCACTTCCCAAACAATTTTCCGCATAATTTCATTTGCCAAATTATTACTTAGCAAAAAACCTCTTCAAAAATAATTGTAACTCGCAAACCTAATGTTTTGCAAGTGAACGTTTAAACAATAACTTGTTTACCAACTAGTAATTTTACGAATTTTTATGTAGTCAAATATTTCAGTTGGAATAACTAATTTTACGCAAAATAACACAAAATAAAGACGTTTTATTACAAGGGTGTTTTTCCACTTGGGACAAATTCTAAACAGGTAATAATAATATTAATATTAACTATTCTGTTAGTATTTTTTTTTTTAGTTAGTAGCATTTTTAATAATTAATCTCGTCCAACTAGTTCAGTTTCGGGTAGCTTGTTTTTTTTTCCATATTTTTTTTCTATAATTATAATCTAGTCGTTTCTGGAACTCGCCGGTCGCTACCACAGCACCGCTCGCTACGCTCGCTCGGCTCGTGCGTAGGAGGTCACAGTTTTAACCTAACCTAACCTAACCATTTTTTTAAAATAATTAACCTAGGTAGGTACTCTAACTAAGTAGTTCCATAACTAACTGACCAAACGTTTATTGTCTAAAGATTGTTTGCTGTAATAAATCATTTGATTAAATACCAAAAGGCTAACCTTGATAATATTCTGCCAAGTAAAAATTTGACCAAATGAAAATGTGCGTACTAAAATCATTCCAAACATTGCATTGGTATAAAAAAAAGTTGCTAAAATTTGTTAGGGTAGTGAAATTTTGGCAAAATCATTTTCGGTAAAACGGCAGGATCCCGAGAAAAAGATTTACAAAAAAAAATTGTCGTGAGATCGCGGGGAGAGCAGGACTAGGTATGCAAAGATTAAGCTTTGATAACTGATTTGTTTCTGAAGTAATTAGTGAATAGGTAACTACATAAGAACCCAAGGCTACTTAGATTGAAATCCACAAACAGATAAGCTTAGGATTCATAATCGTACCTGCTTAATTAAGTAACCGGTACCTACTTACATAAATCGCTTTTTTCAACATGAAGTTCAAGGTTGACTAAAATGCGCTGTAATGCGATTTTTTTTATGATGAGAACTTTGTATACGTACCATCGCGGACACTTTTTTCGACCTTATTGCCTAAGTAATAAGGTCGAAAAGTGGTCAACAACCAGTGTCTGCGATATTACCTATTCGCGCTCGCTCTACATCTACAATTACAGTCCAGCCGTCGCGCGTCGTCGAGAGCATGCGTGCCTAACACCTGTCACTTGGACAATTTCTAGTACTAATAAGGATCAAATTCGCAAAAAACGTATTCTTTAGTATGAAACTGACAGGTGCCAAGAACGCAGTCTCTCAACGGCCGGCGCGGCGGCCGGACTGTAATGTAGTTTTGCTACACAGTAGACACACACTCAAATCCAAAAGTCTTACGAACAGATAGTTAGGCCGCTGGGCGTTGGGACAAGGTCGCGAATCGCGATGCTGCGTTATTGCGCCGCATTGCACCATCTGCGCCTATTGTATTGCCATGCATAACCCACACTCGAGCCATCTGATAAATGTGTGGTACCTCTAAAATAATAGCTAGAGAACTACCTTACCTAACTGTAGGAACCCATCTCGATGCCTTTAAAAGATTTCTAGATTGAATTAAGAAACTCGACGGTCAGTGGTAGGCCCCCATCAAGGAATCCTTCAGCGCCTCAGTGTAAATGGTAAATTGAACATAATCCACACTACGATATACTGCAAACCGACCTCAACACAGTTGCACCCTAATTACGTAACACAATTTCAATCACAATCGGAGGGTTTTGATGGAAATTCCTAATGTATAGTCTTATCGGTTTGAGTTTGAAAGAGCAGTGATAGCCTAGTGGTGTGACCGCCAGAGTCATAGATCTCGAGTTCGATCTCAAGGCACGCACCTCTGACTTTTCGGATTCATGTGCGTATTGTAAAATTATCACTTGCTTCAAAAACGGTGAAGGAAAACATCTTGAGGAAACAATCCTGAGAGATATTTCTCAACGGCATGCGAAACCAAGCCAGAGGCCCTAGGGTGGCTTTAAAACTCTGACACCAGCTATCTAATTACGCAACACATTTTCGATTTGCAATTGAGTCAAATTGGTTTCGTTTTGTGGAGGTTCTTAGATGACTCAAATATGTCTTTGTAAATGTGGTGCTGTTCCACACACCATGGGACACTTACTATCATGTCCTGCATGGCTGCAAGTTATAGGAACTGATGGACGCTATTGATGGCGCCAAACACGTGGCCGAATTCTGGGCCGAGTCTTTTTAGATGGACATCGACACGCTAAGAAGAAGAAGACAACTTAAATAACGCAATAAACGTGGCTGAACTGTCAAATTGCAAGGCATTAACATCGATTGCAATTGTATATGTGTCATGTGTACCTACGCAGTTTTCCTGCTAGTTGATAAAGGTTAGGATGCGCTGATGTAGCCGGGACACAAAGTCGTAAACTTGTGGCACAGGAAGCGCACCGGTTACAGCGGAGATCCCGAAGGCCCGGTCCTAGGTAAGTACTGAGGAAGTCCATCTAGTTTTAATTTATGGGTGTCGGATATAACTTTTTTTATTTAAATGTACCTACCGGATACACTTGTTCACGCAAAAGAAGATCAACTAAATATGAAGATTCATCAGGTAAAAAAATTGTTAATTGACTCAGGCGTGACTTTCCGGAAATCCATTATAAAATACAATAGACGACGTATATTTAGTCTGTTCTTAACGAGTCTTATAGAGCCCTGTAAGAAATCAAATCAATCAATTATTTTTATAGATAAAAAGCCCACTTTTTCCCTTTTCATAGATATAAAAATTTTAAATTAAAAAAACAGCCGACTTCCCTTAAAAACACTACAAAGTGAGCGAACTTTAATTTCGGAGTCATCGGTTTTGTATTTTCGTTTTTTGCCACCAACTTCCGAAATATTAAAATCGGTCCACAAATTAATGAAAAAATCGCTGAACAAACATAAAAAAATACATATAGACGAACGAACGCGAACGACGAACCCTGTTTCTTTTTTGAAGTCGGTACATTTTTTACAAACTGTTCCCTCTTTTCTGACATCATTCAAAACCTTAGAGTGATATATACTCTAAGTTCAAAACACAATTCAAACGAATAAAATGTCCGCCAGAAACAGTTGCCACACGGGCAAGTTTTTGTGCTCATGTAAAATAGATGACTTGGATCCTTGGATCATAGTTACCCACTTAACATGGGAACTTACACGTGTTGATTGACACCATTTATGTTCCCTATAAATAATTGCTCGTATTTCTAGGTTGGAAGTAATTGTAGCTAATATGATGTGGGCTGATACTGTTTATAAAATGTTTGTATCGATTTGAAACTGTTGTGTTAATTGTTTGTATACTACCTGTACCTAATAAATATATAGGTACCTACAGTTGAAATATAAATTAAAAAAACCTTTAATTAAAAGTCGGTTATCAATATCACTCATTAGCATTTAAAAGCAGGATATTATGTCAAAACCGTGAATCGTGAGGAAACCGGCATGCCTGAGAGATATTTCTTGACGGCATGTGAAGCCAAGTCAGAGGCCCATGGGCGGCTTTAAAACTCTGACACCAGGTTAGTTACTAACCACACGAAAAGAAGATGTCAAAACCTTGTGGTATTTTGACTGATAAAAATTATTTTATGTAGGTAGGTTAGACTAGAGATTATATGCCGACTATGACTTTGGCCGACTAGCCAACTTGCCGATTAGTCGGTTGCAAAGAGGCCGACTAATCGGCCGACTGGTCGCCCAAGCCGATCACAATCAAGAAGAAATATTTATATATGTTTATTGAAGATAAGAAGATAATATGTTGTTTTGTTTGTTAATATATATTACTATAAGTATACTTACTAATTTAAAATTAGTTATTTTGTTTGATAAATTTCATAGATATAATATATATATATAAAATTACTTGTAAAGAAATCTTTACAAGTAATTTTAGAGACTGATTACCAAAGGATAGTTTATTTTACATTTCAAAATGTGTAAAACTGGTTCTTAAATAAAAATAGTAATTAGTGACTATTTAATCATTCCTATTAATTACATTTTATTGAGAACATACAAAGTACGCTCTTTGTCGAATAGTCTACGAAAGTGGCCGGACTGTCGGCTTTACCGACTAGTCGGAACATCTCTAGTATAGACACATCTTCATATTATAGAGAATCTGTCCGAAATGGAACACCAGTGCAGTAATCACGGACAAGTCAATCAACAAAAGTAATCGAGGTAGATAATTTCACACTAATTAGTAACTAATGACTTCGTTCTAGACAAGAATGCATTAAAAGCAAATTTATTTTTACAACGAATGACATATTCACCAGTTTCTTATTACGTAATGCAGTTCGAAGATTCACCGTGTTTAGGAAGCGTAAGTATCTGAAGCGGTGCTAATTGAAAATTTAATTGGCACGGTTGAATAATTTTGTTTTTCAGGAAATTCGTTACTTGTTATGTGATTAACTAAATGGTGATTAGCAACATCTTGCCCAAGCGGTGCCGATGATTAGACCCAGATGGGAACAGTTAAACTCTGGTTATTTTAATTATCGTTGTCTTATTTTGCTGTACGTACCCAAAGTTTACATCGAAACGCGTCACTCATTAGACGTAAATGTAAATAATTATTGCATTTAAGAGCGCTGATCCTAAAAGTTGGCAACGTCGCAAATAGGTGTCAAATATTTACCTGTTTTGATAAATTTGGTAATATTACTGTATGGAAATATGAAATGTGGCTAACTAGTGAACTAAAATATTGATTACGAAATGCAATAATTAATATCGCAACACCAAATATTTAGTTTTAGATGTAAAAAAAAGTATTTGGAAACTTTCCAAATGCCTTTTTTTTACACCTAAAACGGTTACAACATCATATTCAGTGTTATAATTGCAATTCATTATTAATATTCTAGTTCGCTACTTAGCCACATTTCATATTTCCATACAGTGTAATATTGCCAAATTAATCAAAACAGCGAAATATTTGACATCTATTTGCGACGTTGCCCACTTTCAGAATAAACGCTTTTGTAATACTGCTTATTCTAAGTTATCATCGAATTTTCACCTTAAAATTAATTAAAGTGAAGACGAACTCTACTGAAAATTCCCTTACAAAACAATACAGGAATATTCCAGACCGCCATGACATACCAGTATAGTTAGAATATTCTAATATTAGCACGTCAGGACCTCCGGACTCCTGTCACCTACGAGCGTGGCCGTGAGCCAACGACGACGACGGTTTAAAATAGTTACTTTAAATGGCTACTTCCTTCGACGGTGATTGTCATAGGAATCACTAGAAAATGTGCAGTTGACTGAGCAGATAGGAAGGCGAATGCATTGGCTTGAAATACTTGAGTCTACTGCAGTCAACTACAGTGTGGAAGACTTTTTATAGAGTATACTAGCTGCTGCCCGCGTTACTCCTTATAACATCAGCTATCTGCCAATGAAAGTCCCGTCAAAATCGGTCCAGCTGTTTCGGAGATTAGCCGGAAAAAACAGACGGACAACAATTTTGAAAAATGTTTTTTTTTTTAATTACAAGTACTGTTAATACTTCATAATTATGCATTTAGTAAAAAGCTGTTATATTGACAATACCAACAGACTCTTCAATTTTATTTATGTCTATAGAAGATGTATGCCAAGTATGTGTATGTGTGAGTAGTATTCTATTCTACTCTATTAGGTATAGTAGGTACTGTAGGCTGCATGTTTTAATGTTAACAAAACCAGTATAAGCTGTCCTCTTATCATATTTAAACTCATCACTACGCTAGGCCAGCTCAAGGTCAAAGTGTTACCACCGCCATGCGGTCTACTGTACCTACGTAGTTCTGAAAAATCAGATTAAACCGGTCACATCACATCCCATAAAGTAAAAATTAAACGGAAAATTATTAACAATGAAACGGGTAAGTCGGTTAAACAAGATAAACAACTTGAGATTATGGTCGACAATAAATTAGTTAATAAAGCAGCTGACGTAGCTGAGGCGTTTAATGAGTTTTTTGCCAACATACCTGTAACTACCACTCGCTCCTTAAATTCATCCCCGTCTAAAGCGGAAAACCTTTTGCTGAGTAGTGTGTCTAAAAATAGTCCCTTATTTAGCTTCGAACATGTAACGCCTCGTGATGTAGTTAATGTTTTTAACACACTCAAGTCTAAAAACACTGGTGATTACTGGGGCATCTCCATTAAACTTTTAAGTAATATAATAGACATCGTAGCCCCCTATCTAGCTGTTACTTTTAATAAATGTGTTTATTTAGGAACTTTTCCTGACCTCTTGAAGAATAGTAAAGTCATACCATTATTTAAATCAGGTAATAAAAGTGACGTTGGCAATTTCAGGCCTACTTCTATCTTACCAGCATTTAGCAAAATATTTGAAAAGTTAATACTCAAGCAGTTGCTTAGACATTTTAATTTAAATAGCCTCCTTCATAATGAACAATATGGCTTTACAAAAGGTCGTTCGACTACAGATGCGGGTGTTGCTTTGCTGAAACACATATTTAACGCATGGGAGAACTCGCAAAATGCTATTGGGGTTTTCTGTGATCTCTCCAAAGCCTTTGATTGCGTGCACCATGACACGCTTTTGCGTAAACTGCGTCATTACGGTGTGCAAAACGAAGCTCCCAACGTTTTAAATTCGTATTTACATAATAGGTCCCAATGTGTAGATGTTGATGGTGTGAAATCTTCTGGGCTACCAGTTCAGTTAGGTGTACCTCAAGGCTCAATACTGGGTCCATTCTTGTTCTTAGTGTATATCAATGACTTACCATTCTATTTAAAGGGTATCTGTGAAGTTGTACTGTTCGCAGATGATACCTCTCTTATTTTTAAAGTAGACAGGAATAGACAAGATTTTGACGATGTAAACAGTGCACTCTCAATGGTTACGGATTGGTTTACGACAAATAACCTAGTTCTAAATACTAAGAAAACGAAATGTGTAAAGTTTGCCCTACCAAATGTTAGAAATCTAGGTCCCAACATCGTCTTAGATAAAGAGGTGCTTGAATCTGTAAACTCGGCGGTTTTTCTGGGCATAACAGTAGATGCCAAACTTCAGTGGGGCCCACATATATCGAGCCTAGCGGGAAGGCTCAGTTCAGCCACCTACGCCGTCAGGAAAGTAAGACAATACACTGACGTCGATACAGCTCGGTTAGTCTATTTTAGTTATTTTCATAGCGTTATGTCCTACGGTCTTCTGCTGTGGGGCAAAGCTGCTGATATTCAAAATATATTTGTTCTTCAAAAACGAGCTGTTCGCGCTATTTACCAGCTTGGTGCCAGAGTTTCTCTGAGAGATATTTTTAAAGATATTGGTATCCTCACGGTGGCATCTCAATTAATCTTCGCCAATATCTTATATATTAGGCAAAATATACACTTATACACTAAAAACAGTGATTTTCACAATGTTAACACTAGAAATAAGGACAAACTACGAGCTCCCTTTCACCGGCTTCATAAGGTTCATAACTCATTTGTTGGGCTTGGCTATAACCTTTTATAACAAGCTACCCTCTTCTTTGCTAGATTTGCCTTTTAATGCGTTTAAAACGAAAGTAAAATCCAATCTTTGTTCAAAGGCATACTATTCTATCAACGACTACTTAAATGATAAGAATAGTTGGTCGCTGTGATTAACTCAAGACAATGTTTATGTTCTTTCTCCAGCTTACGTACTGACAAGTTATATGAGTTTAATAATTGTTTATTTTATTTGACTTTTTAAGTCAAGTTATTTTAATTTAACTTTAATTTATTTTTGACAAAATCTACTCATCACACTGTTTTTTTATGAGTTGTATTGCAATATGTGGTTAGCTAGTGACCTCGACAATTGATCATATTATTTACTGTTATTAGTAATTAACTCTTTGTTTATTTATTTTACATCGATGGTCCTAGTTTATCATTTATAACTTCCAGTTACAACTATATGTAAGCGGGCACGCCCTTTATGCCTGGAGGCTTTTTTGTTTAGATATTAAATTCTGTTTACGTTTAGTTTTTTTATTTCGGCCTGAGTATCGATGATTGATTGGTTGAGTTCTCGATGATTTTGTTTGGTATATTGGCGTGTGCTAGCTAACATATGGCTAATAATTTGAATTATGTTTTGTGTTGCGTAATGTAAATTATTTTGAATACTATTATATAGAATCTTTTTTTTTGTTCTTCTAACTGAACAGACAGCTGTGCTGCTGGGGAGTTTGTTGCGCCTCTTCTTCTTCCCAGCTAATGCACTAGGACACTTCATAGTGAAGGGTGGGCGTTTTGGGGGACTGTCTTATGTAATTTTGACGTTCGAAAAGTGCTGATTCTCAGCCTAGTTTGAATAAATGACTTTTGAATTTTGAATTTCATCAAATTCAATTTAAAATGAAACCCACGATCAGTTAAGGCGATCTCTATCCTATATCTGAGCAAGTGTCATGAGAATTCCACAAACGATTCCGTTAATGGTCGGATTCCATTGTCAATTGCCAACGATATGATTCAGCCATAACCTCATCAGCAGTAACGTAGGTATTCCATATTATCTCTCACACAGTCCATGCATCATTTCTTTGGTCTTCCCTTATTGTAGCCAATAAGCCTGATATTGTGGTAAAAGATCGACGAGAGCGCCGTGCAATGATTGTTGATATCGCTGTCCCTCATGACGAGAATCTCGAGAAAGCTGAGAAAGATAAAAAAATAAAGTATCTTGACTTAGCACACGCGGTTTTCGACATGTGAGCGACTCTGTAATCATTGTACTGATAATCGTCACGGTTAATGGCGTAATAGCGGAGAGCCTCGAAGGGCTTGATTCAGAAAACAGTACTCCTAGACACGGCACGCGAGGAGGTTCCTCTCTCTAGAGCCCTGACCACCGGCAGCTTGGACCATGTTCCTGATGCCGACGGGCCACCTTTTTTTAAATATTTTGTAATGTTTTTTTTTTTTGTTATTTCATAAAAATGCAATTAATATGTATACAAATGTAAAAAAAAAAAAATACCAGCCTATTTTTGTCCACATTTAGACTCAAAACTTTCTTCGTGACATTTTCCTCATTCCCCCACATTGCAGCCTATGTACCAGGACAACCGATTTCCAAACTTTTCAGTCAGCAGTGCCACTTTCAGACTTCCTCATAGATTTGTGATATTGCAATTCGACACTACTATGTTTATCATAATACACAGCCGGTTTTTCGTCCTGCTACAATTAACGTTAGTTCCTACTCGTATTACGCCTAAGTATTATTGTTCCGTGTGGTGCCGGACGTAAAGAATAGTACCATCCCATTTCTTCCCGTGGGTGTCGTAAAAGGCGACTAAGGGACTCACTAGAGAATGGGCAGCAGCGTTCTCTATGCATTTTAACACCATACTGCGATCGCCAACCCGCCTGCCAAGCGTGGCGATTATGGCAACCCCCCCCCCCCCATTTGGGGGAGGCCTATATCCAGAGTGGACGTCTTTCGGCTGAAATGATGATGATGATTATTGTTCCCTGTTATGTGCCGACCTCGTCCAAAATTTATTATGTCATCGATCTTATATACCTACAGATTTCAGTCTTCTTTCGTTTTTTGTGCTTCCGGCCGCTTGTGCGGCCCTATTTCGTCTGGGGCCCTTCCTCTTGATAAAATAAATATCTTCTGTATAAATCACATCATTAGGTATTCTATGTGGCTCAAGTTCTAGGTGTTCTATGTGGCTAAGTGCGGATTTTACCAATGAAATTGAACGCGTTTTCAGCACATTCATTCAGCACATCTAAACGCGTTCAAGAGCTATCAGTGTACAATATTCAATAACAATTTTGACACTGACAGCTCTTGAACGCGTTTTCGAAATGCTGATCGCGTTCAGTTTCATTGGTGAAATCAACCCTAAGTGTATAATAATTGCGGTTCCAAAAATAAATGGAATGGTAACTAATGTTCTAGTACCTATGAGCTATTACTCACACGCACGAATTTCAGATATTGTTAGAGCTTATTGAGGGGAGGAACATTTGAATTACTAATGGAAAACCTATTATTTCTTGAATTCTTGTTAAGTATTTTTATTAATCGTCAAATGTATGTCATGTACACAATACTACTAAGAAGGAGAACCAAGCTAGCAACATAGCCCGATCAATTGCTAAACTTAAGTGGCAATGGGCAGGGCACATTGCTCGCAGAACAGATGGCCGATGGGGTCAAAATGTTTTGGATTGACGACCGCGAACCGGAAGACGTAGCGTTGGAAGGTCTCCCACAAGATGGACCGATGACCTTGTGAAGGCCGCAGGAATCCGCTGGATGCGGGAAGCACAGAACCGGTCGAAGTGGCGGTGCTTGGGGGAGGTCTACGTCCAGCAGTGGACGTCTTCCGGCTGAAATGATGATGATGAATACTACCAGACTAATATTGTTTTATAAATAATCGCTTTCATAGACTCCATTCATGTGCCATACATTTTTGTTGATACAGTTTTAATTGTGCTTAGGTACTGCCACCCAAATGGGCTCGTGTTTCTTCCGTTGATTTAATGATAGGTACAGTTGGACAGCTTTGGGTACCTTTGTAGGTATCTAGTAGGTACTATTATCAAGTATTATATAAATGACTATATACTTACATTTGGGGGGGGGGGGGGGTTGCCACGCTTGGCTGGCACCCGCCTGCCAAGCGTGTTAAAAATGCATAGAGAACGCTGCTGCCCATTCTCTAGTAAGACCCTTAGTCGCCTTTTACGACACCCATGGGAAGAAATCAAGAAATAGGGTAGAGCTATTCTTTACGTCCGGCACCACACGGACATCTATGTTCAGCAGTGAACGTCTTGTGGCTGAAATGATAATACTTACAAATTCTTGGTCAGTGATTACCAGTGATCGGAGTAGGTAGATTGAACTGGGGCCATTGATCCGAAACGTATATATTAATATGGACATTCCTCCGGAATTGGTGGATTATTAAAAAAAAACCGGAACTTATGTAGGAATTGTATTCTGCCAGAGTGGAAGGAGTCATTTGATGATTTGCCATCCTCAAAAAAAAAAAGGTAGGAATTGTAATAAAATGAGCAATATTATATTCAACAGATAAATAATGAATTAATTTAGTTTTGATACCTTCCTTAATTTAGTTTTGATACCTTCCTTTAAATTTTGATTTGAGTAGTAATAATATCACTACCAACATTAACAATATTTAATTGAATCCGGAAATACCGGAATTACTTTCCGGAAAAATGGCTTATCCATGTTATTCTTTCTGTGTGCATTTATGATACAAGTACCAAAAATCAATCTACCTACTCCGATCACTGGTGATTAGGCTTAGAAAAATCAACCTCCCAAAGAACCTGGTATTACATTTCGAAGAATGTCCATCTAAGTAATCTAACCCCTGTCAGTCTGTCTGTCTGAATTCGATCATCTCAAAAACTACCGAAAGGATTTTCAAACGGGTTTCGTCAATAGACTAATATAATTCATTAGGGTTTTGTGTAAATTGACTGAAATATGACGATTATTGTTGAAGATGACGGAAAAAATCATGCCGACTGGCAGTTTTACTGGCGTGCGCCGCGTAAACCGGGGGAGATAAATAAAATTTAAGTTCTGCAGGATTGTATATCTTAAAAAGTTCAACAAAAAGTCCACAATGGCATGTCTATCTTCTAAGGATGACCCATAATAACCATTTTAATCTTTCAGAATTTGATAAAAATTTAATTATTATTTCGGAAGCTATTTTGACCAGTATTATATTAATCCTTATCCTTACCGGTAATTATATAAATAAAATATGTTATTTAAATTGGGCATTTAATTTAGATTAAAATATGTCTTGACATCGTATCATTTAAAGATATCTAGACAAAATCAAACTGGTTGCTAATTTAAGTTGCATAAATTATTAAACATATATATATATATGACATATATATATGACATTGATTTTACATTCTATGAGTACTTCCTCACACACTGACCTATCAATTGTAAAATTTTAGGAAAATCGTCTACTTTTACAATGTTTATAAATATGTGAGAACCCTGTATCTATCACATAAGTAATTAATTTCTCTGTTGTTGCTTTTTTTTAATTCTTTTTACCTATTCTTGTATAGTAATTTTATTTTTAGATGCATCGTCTTCACAAATAATTATATAACTAATGTACCTACATATACAAAATATTATGAAACATTTTAAAAGAGTAACGCTGGAGTTTGTTGCCCATTCTTCTCCATACGAAAACTACCTTTTGGAAGGGGCGACTAGAATCAATCAATCTGCCTAGCCTTTTCCCAACTATGTTGGGGTCGGCTTCCAGTCTAACCGGATGCAGCTGAATACCAGTATTTTACATGGAGCGACTGCCTATCTGACCTCCACAACCCAGTAACTGGGTAATACGATACCCCTTGGTAAGACTGGTGTCAGACTTTCGGGCTTCTGACGACTCGTAACGACCATCAAAGATCCACGAATGACAGCCGGGCGACTAGAATCAATATTTTTTTTTGTGATTTTTGACGTTTAAAAGTGCCTTGCAGGGGCCTATTTGAAATAAATGATTTGACTTAAATGAATAGTTTAAAAGATATCACAGATTTAAAATTACTCGTAACAAAGTAGGTAGTTATTGTTGACGGCGACGCGGGCGCAGCGGTATGACGTCTATGACCTTTTACTCGGCTCTATGGTATGGAACCCCGGTAGTACGTTCCCGTGGGATATTTTCCTACATCCACGCGGACGAAGCCGCGGGCAAAAGATTTATGTGCCGACATAAAAAGTGACAAAATGAAAAATGATGAGATTTAGATACCTGTTATTTTCAATGCCGTGTATTAATAACTCGGCGATTTACGTGTTACAACTTGATGCAAACCATCAGGAAAGACATAAATATTCGGACTATGTATTTATTTGTTCTAGACAAATTTTCGCGAGCTATTTGTACGGTAGCTCTGTCGACACTGGCCATTATCTCAAAGGTATCTTTTACTAGGTAGGTACCTACCGGAGCTGTGCCAAAGGTCGAGATGAATCAGATTTAGTAATTCTCATTCCTCTCAGGTTTGGCCGATTGCTTACGTCACACCCGTCCGCGTCGCGGACGCACGCACTGCATCCAATTGCTTTCATTCAGGTTTCTTATTTTATCATGGCTATCATTGGTGTGATGTATGGTGATAACTATTGTTGCATAATGATTATTACATGCATGTATACATGTATGCATACATTCAGCATCAGATGAGTTATTGTAACTACCTTAGCTTTAAGTTATCTTTAAACGTTATGGAATGCAAATAAAAATATGAATATGAATTCCTTAGTTAGGTTAGGTTAGTAACGTCCAATTGTTTCATTTACAAATAACTTTACACATGAAAAGCTCCATATCGTTTATCTGGCCATTGATAAGGGTTCACTAATGTTTCACCAAAACTCCATTGACAATTTTTTAGTTTACAACCAACGTTTCGTATACTATTTATTTTACAAACAACTTATTTCGCAAATATTTTATTTTATAAACACATGTTTTACAAACATTTATTTAGCAAATGCTTCTCTTTACAAATGTTTCGCATGATATTTAATCATTTATACATTTTTCATTTAACATTGTTATTCTTTTGAAAAATTTACGTTTATACTAAATATGATTTTATAATATATTTTCTAAACCAGTCACAAAGGGATCATGGTTGAAATTTCCATTTGGGTCTGAAGTTCTTTAGACCTACAAAAAAAATATTTTCTATATATTCTAGTCGTTTTTGGCACTCGCCGGCCGCTGCCGCGGCACCACTCGCTACGCTCGCTCGGCTCGTGCGTAGGGGTCATGGTTTTAACCTAACCTAACCATTTTCTAGAGTAAAAATATTTAACCTAATCTTACTAGTTCGGTTCCGCGTAGCCTACAATTTTTTTTTTTTCTGTTAGCATAAATCGTTTCTGGCATTTTTTTTATTTTTATGGTTTAAATATTAAAATTACCCTTTTGCTTTTTTAATGAGTTTAATTTTTAGGAAATTGCGTAATTAATTATGTAAAACGTTTTTTTATGAGACAACATGAATAAAAAATGAATAATTTGTCAAATAATACGTTATTAAAAAAAAGTTTATCGGATAATGATTTTCTTATGACCCTGTATCATTGTACGCATCCGAAAATCAGCTTAATAAATATTTAATATAATTCACAAAGATTACTTCTTGGCAGTTCTTAGATCTGTCGGATGTCAAGAACGGAAGTGCACAGGAAAAGCTCTCCCCCTTAAAAGGATAAGCGATGAAATTTATTATTTTACTCATGAACCTCGTTGCTATCATTCCCAGAAATGTCTCTGTACCTTCACCACACAGTCCTGGGGAGTTTGTTGCGCCACTTCTTCTTCCCAGCTAATGCACTAGGAAGTGGTGAAGGGTGGGCGTTTTGGGGGACTGTCTTATGTAATTTTGACGTTCGAAAAGTGCTGATTCTCAGCCTAGTTTTAATAAATGACTTTTGAATTTGAATTGAATTTGAAGTCCGATTTCTTTTCTATATATTGTTACATATTCTTGACATTTCTCTTTAATGAATTGGAAAATCAATTGACTCCTGCATTCAGAGCTTTTTGTTCATTCATAAACAGATAATATTCATCATTCAAATAACGATTTAAACAACCGATTCGAATCAACCTATTAACCAATAGACCGATTCACTCATCGATAACAGGAAGCGATTCATATCGACGGTCATAAGCAAAGGAATGATCAGATTGAACCTCGATCACATTGACAGTTGGATCACGTAGTAAGCGACACTAGTGCACTGTTAGCTAGCTAGCATAGACTTTGATTTTCATTGCTTATTTGCTATTAACATTCCCGTCTGTGCTAAGCTAATGTAAGCAATGTATTTGCACTTTGTTGTGGGACGTGTGCAATTAATGAATGGCAAATAAAGTTAAATGAACAAAGCTTCTTAAAAGGTTTAATCACGGATGGTCGTGTGTCACAGTTTTGTTGAATCTTGAAACCGATTTCTTTTACATTGGCTATTTGGAAAGTTGTGATTGAACTAATTTTATTACAAGCGTTATTCTCATTTTCTAGAGTATCTAGGTGTAGATTAAAGAAACAGATTAGGTACCTATTCTAGAATTATTAAAAACTAGTCAACCTTATTATAAGGGAACGGGACGAACAAAAGAATAGGAAAAGTTATACCTAAGTATGTAGCTCTTGAGCATTCACTTTTATTGGATTTAGCACTTGTTTGGCCTTACTTTTAAGTACCTACCTAGGTACGGAAACGTACCTAGGTATACCTACATTCCTTACCTCTCACACATAGAGGTGCATAAAACAAGTAGAAAAATGGAGCCGCTCTTAAGAGTTCTAGGCAATTCCATTGTCCCATTTTTTGGAGAGTTAAGGCTTGTGCAGACCAGCGCGACATGTCGCGCGACGCGACACCGGTTATTGTTATACGTCTTTTATAACATCGCAAGATTATCTCCAATTACAATATTTACCGCCTATGTCTAGTCACTGAAGACCATAGGGAGGGTCATTAGACGTTGGATTCCAGCACCCTGATTGCGTAATACACGATCAATCGCAATCTGAATAATTTTGAAAGAGATTGCCAATCCATTGCTTTATTAGTTCGATTTTTTTTTCTGCTCAACAGCGTAAACAACGCAATGAATGTAATTGAACTGTCAAAATGGTGTTAATCGTTTACCGAAAATGTTTATGCAATTAGATAGCTAGTTATTATTATACCCAAGTAGGTAATTAATGATATCGCTGCGCTTGTCGGTTAACTTTATCTCTACCTTCGCTCGTGGGATCACTGCAACCTAACACGACGACCTTGATAGGTTTCTGCTCATTATGCCTTCATGAGTAAACTCGCAAATGTCAACAATTCGCAGCATTGTTCTAACCAAATCCAGGCTAACGCAGATAGAGGCTTGGGCGGATACAAAAAGGGAAGCAATTTTCTGTTCAATCCAAGAGACAACAAATAAAGAACTGGACCAAAATGTGGGAACAAGGTCATTTAATCAGCTGATACAAGAGAGATACACGGTAGACGATAGCCCTCTTCGTCACGCATGCGTAGACAAAACGTCTCTCAGAATTTATAACAAAATATTATAGAGAAATATAAAAGCGGGTGATGAATATAACCGCAGAATTCTTCAGCGCGGTCTCCGGAACCGGGTCAGTGGCTCGGTATTTCGCATGTCACGTTGTTGTTGGCACATTTTTGCAAAGAAAATTGTATGTTTTCGTTGTTAAGTATCGGGGTGGTTGCCAGAAATAAAGCTGCAGTGCAGTAGTGAGCTTGCAGCGGCAGACTGCGGTGCTGCTGGCTCACCATTCATTGTGATGGCGGGAGGTCGATACGTCGCCAGTGTCGCCGCGCCTCCTGTGCTGCGCGGTCGTAGTCTGCCGCCGGTCCGACTCCGCGCTGCTCGTCTGACGTCTATGAGCACTGCGCAACCAACTGATATCGACAGTGAAGCCTTTATTTATAAACAAATTGTAATTACCCGTGCTTTTAATTATTTTTAACGCCAGTTTTATTCATCATCGAACTTTCCGATACGTCAACTAAGATTTACAGTGAATTGAAGAAGATAACTTATTTAATATTTTACGTGAAAGCGCACGTGACGACAGACTGTATTACATAAATATTAAATAATATGGACACATTTTTATTTGCGACTGTATTGATCAGTAAGTACACGTGGTTATTGTATGCACCTGGCAAACGATTTGTGATTCACTTTACATTATAATTTATTGCCTTGACTGTCTTGAATGGCAGTCGACAAATAAGCGAACAATCGCTCTTATAAAAATAAGGAGCTTCGTGAAAAAGATTAATGTGTTAACTTAAAAATAGCAGATGATGTGTTTAAACCTAATGAAAGATGATAATTACATAATTATATGGTACTGAAACAAACGACCATTGAGAATTAATTCTCGATGACAGCGGTTATGTGGGAACACGCATTCAATCGCCCACGGATCCACTGCCGCAGTTCAAACATGGTGACGACTGACACTCGTAAATCAAATTAAGAAGCCACACAAAAATGATGAAATAAAATTCAACAAGACAATAGTAACTTTTCAGTTTTACGAGCAGATATCACAGCAACAAAACATTATTATTACGATAACGTATGTTTGCAATGAGAGCCGGTTATCGGTTCCACAATTAGGTACCTACTTAAAAACAAACCAAATAAAGTAGGCATGTATAAATCGTGTTTAGATATTACAACAATCGCATCAATGAAGCAATTCAAACCGTAATCCAATTTGATGTAACTGGCGGAAAATCCGGTGATCCAATCGCAAAAATCTAAATATTGATACAGATTCGGAAATAAATGAACAAATTGAGTTGTATGAACTTACCTTTTATAGATTTGATCTAAATAAACTTTTAAACTTTGCCCTAAATACAATACCTACTTGAATGGCATGTAGTTAATGTTATATGCTATGAACGATCACTTCGAGTGACGAGCTTTTGTTTAAAAAACTATCACTGCTTACAATATACCCTGTTTTGTACTGACTAAAAAAAACTTTTTGTGGGAAGTTATATCAGGATAATTATTGGTTGAATACGAGGCTTTTGGCTACTTTTGCATGTGTGTATTTTGTCTTTTTTTTTCTTTAGTTGTGCGTTTTAGTTGTGCACAATAAACAACTTTTATAGGAATTTAAACATTTTCCGTTTGTCACAATTTTGTCACCAAGTTATGGATGGATTATTGGACTCCAGTAGCTACAATAAAAGCATTAATTTGACGATAGGTTTAAGATTTTCCTTCAATTTCCAATGTAAACAAAATTGTAAAATAAGCAAACAACATGATAGATTGGTCCATGATTTTTTGCCCATCAATTCAATCAACAAAGCTTTGGGTAAAATATTGATTTCTTTGGTCCGCAGTATTCTATTCATCTTTGGCAAAATTTATATAACATCTGTTCTCTATATTAAAGATGAAAAGATTTCGAGTAAAAAGGTGTCTGTATTGATTGAATAAATTCCGCCTGTAGCGAATTCACTTTTTACGGAGAGGTTGTAACTTGTAGGTACCTATTTGAATAATTTTGAATGAATATGACACACAATATTTGGTCGAGGTCAACCTGTATCTTCAAATAGTTGTAGGGACTAAGTTGCTCACCTTTCAGAATGTACTGGAAAATATTAGTCTAAAGGATAAAAAAGTAAGAGCTTAGACATCGGAAAAAATATGTCAAGGTTCATCATCAAATAGTTTAGATTGTTGCCTATCCGATCTACTATGACTTTTTGTTAACAGAACAACAATACGGCATTTATTTAATTATACAAGTCTAGTAAATGAAAAGTCTAGCTACCTACCTACGTAGAAAAACCTAGTCGTTTCATTTTCTATCGAGTCTAATGCAATATTATGTAAGATGGTCATTATAACATTGAGATTTAGAATGAAATTCCGATTAGCATGGCGTAAGAGCTGTTTGGCTCAGAATTTTGGAATAAATTATCGGAACCGGTAGCTTTTGTCAAGTTATTCTCGTGACCCTCCTCATTATGAATGCGTACGGCAATTTCTTGTGAAGCTTTGGATACAATAATATCTACGTCCTCCAGTACTTCAATTATAATATTATTATAATTGATAAAGTTAATTATGTTAAAGCTTGCGTTCTAAAGTCGTATTACAATAATTCTATAAAACTTTTCATCTATGGGAGTTAAATAGAAAATTTGGGTTATGGGTAAAACAAAGCGCATTGTTCTTTCACAGTGTATTTTAGATTTTTAATATTCCTAATGTAATTCGTGTGAATGTTTAATAATCTCCGATTATTATGTCCTCTTAAGTGATATTAAAACTATATCTTCACTGTTCTATATCCTTAAGCAAGCATCTAATCACATTGCTACATCATCAATCATTGTTGCAGTTATTTATGAAAACTTGCATAATAGAAAGAAAGAAAGAAAATAAATTTATTTGACTCAGGTTAAGGCACACAATATTCACACAAAAACAAAAAAAGAAAACAGAAAAAATAAAAATAACTCAAAATAATATTGTGTGCCTCACGGCTGCGCCAAATAGGCCCAGTTCAGCATAAATGCCAGACAACTAGTGTCTGACGCTGGTTTTCAACTGAACCTTCTGTTACGAGGACGTCTTACGGATGTAAATAGCGAAATTTATATAATGTGCAAAAATACTACGTTATTATTATTATAATAAATCTTCTATAATTTATTCTACCTTGTCAGCATCATAATTTTTTGCATGTTTAGATTTCAAAAGATGCTGAGTTTATGTTTTTTTTGTCCTTTCATCTCTATCTTAACAAAAATATACCGGGTGTCAGGGACATCGACGCGAAAGCTGTTACCATGGATTCAGTAGGTACATGATTCTGAACGCCCCTGCGTTGATAATTTTCTTCGGTTATTGAAAAAAAATCTGAAGTTTCATAGACAAGTGCCCTACCATTTTGAACTACGCGGTCAAATTTAAAAAAAATAACCAACGAAATATTTCAACGCTGGGGCGTACAGAATCATGTACTGAATCCATGGTAACAGGCTACGCGTCGATATCCCTGCCACCCTGTAGTATATCTATAGTTTTAGTAGATCCATAATCGTTTTTTCTTATATTACCATTATCAACAAGCGTAGTGACTTTCTCTGTATGTTTACCATGTTTAGATTTTGAAAGATGCTGAAGTTTTGCATTCAAATTCGTTTTAAATAGTATACCTACATATATCGCAATATTAATAGATTATTTCACTAAAATACGTATAGGTATTGATTGCTAATTAGTAAAAAATACGTTTTTTGTTTTAATTATTCATTACCAATTCACTGTTATCGTCTCGAACTCTCGACGCGACGTCACGTCGTCGCTCGTTAGCAATATTATAATTAAATCCTAATTAATTCGAGAGACCTTTGTACACAGTTCAGGAATCGCATAAATATAATAACACCGAAAATAGAATAATGCCGAAACAAAGCTTTATTGTGTTTCTTTATGGTTTTTTTCCGAACAATATATTCCGCCAATTTCAACACTAAGTAATTAACAAAAAAAACTCACGATACAAAGACCTCGTAGTCGTTTTTACTATGACTCAGTTACAAAGTACTACTGGAACGAAGTTTCACGAACTGTTACAAATAGGTTATCTCTTCCATCTCCATCAATTGTCCGATACAGATTGAGTGATCGATTCTCAGCATAAGTATCATACTGGCCATCCGTTGGCCGTAAGTATCCACAGTTAAAATAATACTCGTATATGGGCTACTATTGCTTTGTGGTTTTCTCACGATTTTTTCATTAATGTTTATGATACCCGATTAATGATTCTTTCTCTGCCAAAATTGCTGAAGATATAAGTCAAACTCATATAACATCTCGACGAAATAATGCTCCAAGTTCCACCTTAGTAATAAACACCTTCGATTTCCATAATAATTATGAGTTACTGTTATTACACGACTGCCTAAAAAGGAGTGTAATATTTTTTTAAGCTATTGCATAGGTTCTATCGCGGGCCTTGAGCGTGGAGACCGAATCCAGAAATTCCATAACGAAAATAACCTAACACCCCCATAGAGTGAAATTTTAAGATGCGCGCGCATCACTGTGACACAAATTGCATAAGTTGATAAAAAATGCTATGCAATAGCTTTACCGCGGCAGTCTCCGAGTGCCACACGTCTTTTTTTCTAATATAACGTCATTAACAACAGCATATAATAATGATTGATGGATGCTTGGAATGCATTAGTAATATTTTTGTTAAAAATCATCGGGTTCCATCCAAGATAAATCAGCTGTTATTCGGTCAAATAAGAATAATCGGTTTCTGTTTGCCCGAAACGTTACCTCGAACGAATAATTAATTGAAAGAAGTTATAAAGAACGAATCGAATAATTTGATACGTTTAATTATTCTCTGATAATTCTGCATTAAATAAAATGTTACATATTATTCACCTCCATTAAAAACCCAGTGTTATCGTTTTTGCAAACGTAAACTCATTAACGCTAAGTGAGATTATTCGTATTTTTGTTGAGCTCATTAGTGTCATTAGCACTGTCGTCATATTTTTCGCGTTCGTCATTAGAAATGTTAAGAAAATGAGTAATAGTAATATTTCTGATAAACTGTGAATTTAATATGATGCACAAAACCAAAATGTTAGTGAGTCATTTAATTTAGTGTTGGATTGTATATAAGTTTTTGTTTTTTTTTGTAAATAAATAAACTGAAATTTTATGTCACCATAAGTTTATTTCACTCAAAGGCCGTTCAGCCTCTTAATAGATGTATACTTCTTTATGACTCATTGGTAATCATGATTGTGCAGCAAAATCCATTAGCTCCTGTAGCGTGCATTATCAGGGCACGTAGACAATCATGATGAAAATTGTTTGCGGAAGACTAAGACATTATCACGTTTGCACTTCTTATTGGAACCGTCAATGCAGCTCCTGAGCAGATTTTCCTTACTTACCGTACGAAAATATCTATTTGGCGGTATTATTTGGCCGCAAGTGGTTAGCAGCCAGTGTGTAACAATAATAGTCTTCAATTGCAATTAATATCCAGGATATAAGTAAGTACCTACTTACTGCAAGACCTAAACCGTTTACCACAATTTTGTCACAAGTTTTTTTTGTTTGTTTTTAGTTAGATGACAACTAACTACGCACGGATGGAAACAGGTTAGACATGAAATCTACAATCAAGATTATTTGAAAAACAAAGCCATCGACGAATATGTCAATACCCACGAGAATAGAGGTTTGCACGAAAATGTTTACACAACAGACAAAAAACATTAGATCGTGGGAAACACTTGCTCTAGAACTCATAGTTTACAGAAGGTGGGGCGAAACCCATAATAATGTAGATAGGCAGGATTGCGCAAATCAACAATGAGATATACGCGCCAACCAAAAGTCCTATTTACACGATGCAAGTTTCTTGCTTGTGGCATACAATAAAATAAAAACAACAAATGACTTGCATAGTCTTTTATACTCTTTAGATGCCACTTTTATGGTTCCAAAATATGGCATGCGACAGACAATTAAATCACACCACCGTGTAAACCAGGCATAATATTAATGAAAATAAATGAAGTGTCTATTAGAGTTAAGTATTAACAGGGATGCCACACCATGCACTGTGTACCTACTTAATTGCCATTAAGTAATTGGATATAACAAAATATTATGAGGAGGTACCTCCTCATATATATTATTCTATTACCTCATACTATATTATTAGGAATATAGTTGGTATCAGGAAGCTCACAATTTCCGAACAAATAAAAAATATTAAACGATAAGCATGCGCTTTTAATATGGTTCCATTACCATATTAAAAGCGCATGCTTATCGTTTAATATTTTTTATTTGTTCGGTTAGTTCAGTTAGGTTCAGTTAGTTTGATAAGACACACATATTTGTATTGTCTACAGATAGCTATTCCGAGTCTTTAATTTGTGTGAGCAGTTTATATGATAGACTAGCTTTTGCCCGCGACTTCGTCCGCGTAGAAGTCGAAAATGGTTCTAATAGGATTTTTTATTGGTTTTTTACGTTATTAATTTTGTTATAACATATAAATTATTATGTTAAAATGTTTGAATAATTATAAAATATAACAATCTTTATTATAGTGTAGGGATAAAAAGGCTAAATAAATTTGAAAAAAAAAAAAGATATATTTTATGAACACGAAGCTCGGCCTTTGATCTGGCGAAAGTTACACGGATGTATTATCTTTTTACAACGAAATCTAAATACTACACCTACCGCAGTAGGTATTTCTTTGTAAACAATATTTTTTGTTTTAGTTTCGCGTGCTAGAATCACCAGGCTACTCTGTGCGCTAACTCTGGAGCATGCCACATACAACTGGCCGTGGGAGAAGCAGCTTTCCCTTAAGTCTACTCCCGCCACCTTTAAGAGTTTGACCTTGAGATTTGTTTATAGTCATTGCGAAGCATACTTTGATGGGAAACTGCACTCTCTTGAATTCGAAAGGGTAATTTGATGGTGTTAGGGGAATTCTAGGAATAAATACAGACCTATGTAAAGCTTTGAAACCTTCAAATGCGGTACTAATATGTATAGTACGGTGACTTTCGAGACATTCCAATTTTTAGGAGTATTTGCATTGCAAGCACCAAGCCTATATGTGAGTTCAACCTTTTTTGAATAAAATCGGATTGACTTTTCAAACATGTGTCAAAATAAAATGTAATTTAAATCAAAAGCACTAAGGAGTATTGATATCAACTTCGAAGCAACTCACTCCCAAAATAACTTTCTACCCCTATTTAACCCCGTTATGGGATGAATTTCAATAAAATACGAAACAGGTTTTCCATTAATTCTGTTAAAAAATGCAAAATTTGAAGTAGATTGGACCAACGAATCACGTTGTCCCATACAAACTTTGCCCACTATTTTCACCCCCTTAGGGGTAGAATTTCGAAAAATCCTTTCTTATCGGATGCCTACGTCATACAAAGAACACACCCTCCAAGTTTCAGGTCTGTACGATCAGCGGTTTAGGCTGTGCGTTGATCCGTCAGTCAGTCATTCAGGACAAAGCATTTTGTATGTATAGATTACAAAGAAGATTTTAAAAGAGATTCGTAGTGTCTGGCAAAGTCTAAATCTTGCATTATCCTCTACCAACCTAGCATGTTCAGTTATTGAACACCCAGTTATCCCCAATCTAATTCTTAATAGAGCCACAGTGTACCGTGCTTACAACAATTATAACCGGGCAGTAATATGTTATGTTCAGAGACCACTACTGGGCGATAGCCCAGTAGTGGTCTTTGTGCTTTTTGATTCTGACTGTCTAAAAGGATACTTTTAGACAGTCAGAATCAAAAAGCATGTCTGCCGTATACAGAACAGTTTTCTCTTGTGTCAAAACAGTTTTACATTTTTGTTAACTTTGCACAGCATTATTAGCACTTAAATTAGCGTCGTCATTTGGTCTTCCATTTTTTCCTGTAAGTAGTTGATCAGCGATTCATTGGGGTATACAAGCATGTGAACGTACTTCAAAATTCAGCTTTCTTTTTGGAATTACGTTCATATGGTTACATATGTTTAGACTGCTAATCTCTAGAAGATTATAAAAACACATGGTTTCAATTATCAGTAAAATACTGCAATCAATTCACTGTTTCCAATGAATACAAGGTTCAGTCAATGACTGCTTCTTACTGTTTTTAGAGCATGAATATAATGTAGGTGTGTATGATACAGGAGCTATATCAAATGTCATAAATAAACCCACTTAACGGTAATATGACCAGCTAAATTGCGCTAAGAAGCCATGATTCAGATTCTATTTGATGCGCTTAACTCATCAAATATGTCCAGCGTAATTTAGAGCCTCAAGGAAAAGTACTATGTATTTAAATGACCCTGTAATTTACGATCGGAACGTGCAATTTGTAATTCTTGGAATACTGAATATTAAAGTTTTGCTGCAGTTGTCTTTAGAACTAATGATGGCTATTTAATGTTTAGGGCTTTATGTAGCAGATATTAAAATGGTTTATTAATTGTTGCTTAGTAATCATTAGCTTTTGGTGGTCCTTCAAGATTTTTAATTCTTATAACCAAACAAATTGTTTGTAAGTTCTCTCCAATAATCCTCGTATTTGTGATTTTCTTGGAAATCTCCTCCCAGATTCGATCAGTTCCATACAATTTATAATTTCACTCATGCGAGACATCCATGTGGCGCCGTACCGCGCTGTTTATTTTATTTCCCTTTCAGTTTAACACAAAGCAAATGACAAAACATAATATACACGATAAACACATATGTTACTTCACTAACCACTAGGTGCGGTAACAACAATGACCGAATTGCGGTAAGAAACTGAGATGACACCAAACAACTAGTAATCTTAACTCATCGTCACACTTCGCGAAACTTCGTAATACTTCGGCTTTTGTACCGCTCCCTTTAGAAAGTTGACTCAGGATATGGACTACAGTGACTTCTTCGTTCTTTTACATAATCATCTGCAGTTTTAGTGAACGTTTAGCTAACTTTTACAATAGCTTAATTTGCTTATTACGACTTCTTTAAGCACAGGAGCTTATCTTTTTCATGAAATCCCATGGTATTTAGTTTAATTCGATCTAACGTTGTTATTCGATAAAGCTAGATCAAAGACTATAACGAGCTCTTGAGAAAAAAGTGGAATGAAAAAAATTCCGGATGTTATGTTAATTTTCTTACCATAATTCCAGCACACAATTTAAACGTAAACGTTAGAAAAAGTTCAAAAGCCAGGAAGAATTTACCGAATTTACTTACATACAAAATGCTTTAGTGTTCGTGCCAAAGGCAGAAAATAAACGAGCTCATGAATCATAAGTCCAGAAATAATTTTGAAAAAGGAAACCTAAAAATATTTAAACGGACGAATAGTGAGAAAGGCCAAACGCTTTCCTGTTTGATTTAAAAACCAGTGGTGCTAAATAATTTTAGTTTATTTTAAAGTAGTACTAGGGAAGTTCGTATTTACTGGTTAGGATAAGTCAATCTGCCTAGCCTTTTCACAACTATGTTGGGGTCGGCATCCAGTCTAACCGGATGCAGCTGAATACCAGTATTTTACATGGAGCGACTGCCTATCTGACCTCCACAACCCAGTAACTGGGTAATACGATACCCCTTGGTAAGACTGGTGTCAGACTTTCGGGCTTCTGACGACTCGTAACGACTGTCAAAGTTCCATGAATGACAGCCGGGACCAACGGCTTAACGTGCTTTCCGAGGCACGGAGGATTCTCGGTATGTAAAGATGGTCACCCATCCACTGACCAACCCCGGCAAGCGTAGCTTAACCTGATGGATCGACCAGTGCGGCTGTTGTTACTTAGCCATGAGCTCCTCACGGTTAGGATAAGTGTTAAATATAAATATGTTATAGGTAAGGTTCGCGTCACGTAAAAAGACCATTCACGTGAACTTGTGCAGTACGCGGCCGGTGTTCTTTTTACGTGACGCGCACAAAAAAAACAAAAAAAAGGGTTTCAACGGTAGGTCAGGGTAACCCTTTTTTTTGTTTTATTTTTTAGGGTAGGAAATTATCAAATAACTTCTCCCGCTCAGAGCGGAGAGGGAGGGCGAGTTGTGTTGTGTCCTTCCGTTGCCTGTGTGCCGAGGCCACGATAATTTAGGAACCGTTGAAACCCTGCGCCGTGTTTATTTATGTATGTTATCATATCGCGATATTCATAATCTTCCGAAGATCGAACCGTATGTTGCCACATAGTGGTCCTTAGGGAGGGCCCATGCTTCGAAAAGACATGATAATATGTCACAGATTTTGTTATTATTACATAGGTATTTACATAATCATGTCACTTGTTTGCTAGGTCACCTGGATTTTTTCGAGCGTGCGTCCAATTCTAAAAGTATGTGCAATTATATACCTTCTACACGAAATACGTTATTTTGTCTGGAAATATTGAGAAAGATTTAAATATATAAAGACGAATTGGTATACAGGCTCCTAGAAGTCCATCTACAGAATTGCGAATCAACACTTTCAAATTCACTTACTCTAAGCACGTTTTGCTATCGACTGTACGAAGTAGAACTCATCAATTGAAAGCGACGCGCGTTTTACTTGTGGTAACCAAGTGTACAAATACGCTGTGAATTTGTGCGTGAAGACGAGTAGCGTTAGGACATAACACAACACATGCCCGTGTCTCGGTACCGAGAGTTTCTGCGCTTACACAGTTCACAATTCACATCGTGTTCATACACTTAGTTACCAGAAGTAAAGCGCGCGTCGCTTCGTGAGATAAAAGTACTGTACGTGATAGGGGTAATGATGACTTCATTTACAATAAAACGGTTAACAATATACTGGAAATGTTTTACGACAAAGTTAATGATTTAGTATAAATTAGGCGTGAGAGATACAAAGCGTATCTCCTGTCACGTGCAGTCCCTCTCTACAAACAGAAACCTTGGACTCTTGCCAAACTATGTTCCCCTAGTTACAATCGTCAGTGTCATTGACAATTTAATAATTATTGTTTTCCCCACTAGAATAAACAACATAATTGACTTATTTATTTATGTTCTTCTTCAACTTTGCTAAACGCTGTCGTTTAACTTTTAATTTTATAGTCATTTGCCTCTTTATTTTCTTTTTCATCGACATGTTATTGGAAAATGTGAATTATATTACAACCTTTTTTGGATAATACACCCTATGACGTCATTATTTCTATGTAGACTGTTTTCATTATCTTTGAATATTGTAATAGTAAACAATTTGAAATTACAATCAGAATATTTGTACGCCGTTGACGGCAACCGACGTCATTATATTAATAAATAGCATCTGTATTTTTAACACCTATGTTCTATATATAAATATATTTGAATTTTTCGTTAAAACAATTTATTTCCCTTGCTAGTAGGTAGGCACTTCGATTCTAATGTAGTTGTGTATTTTTTCTATCAACCTTGATAGGTTGATGACCTAATTCACGAACATTTATATCTTCATCTTTTTATCGCGTCACAGTATTTTCAAAACCAATCTTATCAACAGACAAGATATTTTATCTGATATCTTAGTCATATGTAGGATTAGAATCTTAAAGTATGTATCTGAAAATGACACTGGTTTTTTGGAATTTCTCTGTACTACGTCATTTAGCGTGTTTATTTGCAATTGAGATTTAAATAATCTAATCAAGAGTGTTGAAACTATAAAACTATTTAAATGCCGTGGAATATTTATCAAACAAATTGGATTCAGGTTTGTAATAGAAGACATTCAATTTTGTGGACAGTTACGGAGAAAAGTTTTAGTTTCTCTTCACGACCGACAATGACGAAAACTATCATCCGTCGATCAAGTAATATTTCAAGCTTTTATTTGTGCCCACGTGGTGTGTACCCTAATTATTTTTCTAAAATAAAAGTTACTTATAAAATTAGCGATCTGGCAATGAAAGTCCCGTCAAATTCGGTCGAGCTGTTTTGGACATTAGCCGGAACATACAGACAGACCGACAAACATTTTTTTATTTTTGTTATAAGTACCGTACCTATATACTTTAATTTGCATTTAATAAAAAGCGGTTATTTTTACATTATAAACAGACACTGCAATTTTATTTATTTGTTTGAATAGATAGATGTAAGTCTCATTTACAATAGACGTTATTAAATAAATTAGTGAATGTTTTTGTTTATTTTGACAAATCTTAAATACAAGCGTTGTTTTAGTTTATAGTATATATTAGTTTTGGATTATATATTGTATTTAAGTTAAAGTTTAAGAGTTTTCAAAATAAAACCAAAAAAAAACCAAACTGTGTTAGATCAGCTGCGTTAAACCAGTAAACACTAGTACAAGATAACCATAACGGATTCTGAGTTTGGGAAGTCGGTATAGCAGTCTTATCAGCTCAATCCAACACCTTTGCTCCGGAGGAGATAACTACAGCTATTTCAACTAAAACATCTTCCGTCTCTATAATAACGGTGTTATTTGATAAATCTTACTGCAATACTAATATCGTAAAAATGAATTACATACACTTCTTATGTGTACTGTACAATAAAAATGCTCGTAGTCACCCTCATATTCTTTTATCATGGGTGTAATATACTCCTAAGGCGATGCCTGCGGCTTTATTGCGTTATTCAGCTAATTTTCCATCATAATGTAATGATCAGCGTCTGTTAGACCGAGCGACGAACCAATTCGATTAAGTCCAACGAGTTTTTATTGAGTCTATTATTAATTTAATCAATTTATTCGATGAAAACTTAATAACTACGAGTATATTGGCGGTTTTCAAAAGCATTCGTACAATTTTCAGAATTTGAGTACTTAGGTACCTACTTATAGTTAATAATTAAATGGTAATGATTCATGAAATTCGAGAATTGGATGATTAATTCGGTTAATTTATATGCTTGGTTAGGTTAATGACGTTGGTACTTTAGTTGTTTATACTTAAAACTAAACGCTTAATTGTTATATCACAATAATAACGTACCGTATGCAAAGCTTAAGAATGTTTAAATAACGGTTATAGTACAAATACTTACTCTGTTATAATTAGGCAAAAAAATAATTAAGTACAGGTATTCCTATTTAGTTTTTACTGCGAGTGTACGCGCACGGTGGTACTTACATTCACCATAGAGCTACAAAAAGTTGGAGGTGTCTTAGGGCAAAGATGTAAGACCACAAGTGACAACTAATTTTGTCTTGTAAATTGGTGTGATAATTGCATTGTTTTTCTACCTCTATGTAACTAGAACGTGTCTCGACGAGTGAGATCAGTTTAAATGCTCTTTGCCCTAAAGCGGTTTGTGTCAGAATGCTAATCATAATGACATGTTATGAGGTGTGATAATTACGTTGTATTGTATTCGTCTGGCTAGTTTCTTCCGTGTTTATTTAAAAGATATATATTTAATCATTTTGGACCAGACAAGATGTTATTGAGCCTCAGGATAAGACAGTTTGTACCTGGAGGCTCTATCGCCTACGATGTTACTCCTCATTAAATCCAATATTTTATATCAGCAATTTATAGAATAGATATTATGTATATTGTTGTTAGTAGAATACTGCAGGCCAAGGAAATTAATAATTTATCCAAAGCTTTGTAAATTAAATAAATGTGCAAAAAATTATGGCCCAAACTATCATATTTATTCACAAATATACAGAGGCTGACTTAATGCCATAGACATTTTCTACCAGTCAACCTATGAGTGATGCAGAGACAAATAATCTATCATGATGTTTGCTTATTCAAACATTTTGTTTAAAAATTATTACTTTATAATTATATATATTAAAATATTCATTAAGTATTCTTGGTTTAGTTACGAATTTTGTAAAGCTCCTACAATTACATGTGTATCAATAAAATAGAAAATAGTAGTTATGTAGCATGTCATATTATATAATTTAAGTGTATAAACAGAAAGGATGTATTAGAATTACTGATAGCCATCGAACTGCAATCATCAGACGCTAAGCTTCCACATTATGGCATTGACCTTCCGGAACGTTGCCGCGTTGTTCGCCGGAAGACTATCTTTAGTAACGGACATTCACGGGCTCGAAAAAAGTTCAATGTCGTAGAGTTTTACGCTAATATCCGTAGGATTAAAGAAATTAACCTGATGATTCTTATGAACCAATGAACAACATTGGTTTTATTTTTTTTAGTTTTATTTATTGGCTGAATATGAGGCCTTTGGCTACTTTTATATGTGTGTACTTTATGTCTTTTTGTCTTTAATGTGCGTTTTGTTTGTGCATAATAAACAATTTTTCTTTTTCTTTATTCTATAGACTTTCCGGGCTATAGGCTTTCTTGAGGAAACCGGCATATCCCAGAACCAAAAATTCGACGCGTGTGACATCTACCAATCTGCATTGGGTTCGCGTGGTAGATTACAGCCCACTCCCTCTCGAAGATAGGAGGCCGGTGTCCCAGCAATGGGAAACAAAAAAAAACATATTTTTATGCTTATGCTATCTCCGGGCTTCGCAAAAAAACATATTTACCCGTCCAATACAAACATAAGCTGGATGGTTGTCCTGATACATAAAGGCTACTAGGTATGTACTAGCCTAGCTAAGACAATCATTACTTGAAGTCAGAAACCTATAATTTGCAGCATGCAAGAAAGCAGTTCCTCGCCTTTTGAAAGCTATACAAGTATCCGATAAGCAGGTTTTACCGATAAATCCCATGCAAACACGGGATTTATCCTAGTTGAAAAGAGCTTGGTCAGCTTAAAAAAATATTTTTACACTGCAAGCCATATCAAATCCCAAAGATCTGATGACGCTAAAAAATTAAAATGCCAGGCCATTTCCCGGGACACAGAGACCCACATATCCCGCGAGCCCATGCAATTTACCCGACCTGAATATTGTACGAGGCAGAACTAGATTATGTAAACGATCTGCCATTCGTCCCGTACGTAATTGTTACAATAATAACACTGGCAGTAAACTTTAGTAACGCAGCAAAATCCTTGGTTTCCATTGCCGTTATGATAAAAGATATAAATTCTGTAAATTGGTTATTAAAAAACGTTAAAAATAAATTGCTTGCCATGTAGATGGGTGTATTCTATGCGACTCCTCTGATTAGAAAGAGCGACACAAACTGACAGGTCGCAGTCTCTTCATAATCTTGGTTAAGCCATATGAGGACCATGCAGATTATGATCATGTGTACATGTGTGGTCATAAGTGTGTGATGTGTGTGTGTGTGTGATGGTCTTTTGAAGAAAGAACCACGCAGATTTGAGTAGACCGACAGCTACTGCGATAACAATAAAATATAACCTACTTTGCGCAGTTATTCAAAGATGTCACGACTGCGTAGGCCTAGTTTGCGATATAGATTGTATCGACAGTAGCATACCTCTACCAGATCACGCAATGAGCTCGTCAGTGTACTGTAATGGTTTATGCATGAAACATTAGTAATAAACTAACGTGAAAATTAGTGGTGAATGAATTTGTGATTGTTATCTAGGTTTATGTGATTACGTAATATGTTTTCTAGCTTTCCTAAATACCATTCGTAGTTTTATATTGCCATGTGGTATCTGTTTTAAAGTCACACCTGCACGCGTAGTATGAGAACCGGTTTTGTGGACGGAAAAGTAGACAAAATGACAGATTGTGATTGTTTATCTGCCATTTTGTCTATTCTTCCGTCGACAAAACCCGTTTCTGTTGTGGTCATCCTAAGCGTGCTGTAAAGGACAGAGCTTTAACTTCTTCCCTTGATCTAATCTTTGCCGTAAACTTCACTTTGTTTTTAGACATGTTCTGTTGTTTAACATAGCTAACTTTAGTGATGGCGATAAGCTGTTTTTAGCAATTGCAGGGACTATAAATAAAACTAGTTTTTGACTGTGGCTTCGCCCGCGTGCCTGTCGGATATTACGCCACCGGAACGTATCTACTAACGAGATAAAAACTATCCGTCCTACCCTAAATCATTGTCTATCCGTGTGCCAAATTTCATACATATCCGTTCTGCGCGTGAAAAGGACAGTTATACCAGACACACAGACAAAATGTGTCTGTGTCTGGTACTGTACTGTATTACAACTTTACTCTATTTAATTGAGTTACTTTCACATCTATAATCATATTAAATAGGTATGGATGTAAGCTTTTCAAGATGGTTCTTAGCTACCGGAGATAGCATGGCATGGCATTAAGTCCACCTCTGTACATTTGTGTGCTTGAACTAATAAATAAATAATTAGACCATATCCAGGAATAATACACAGGATACTTGTACTTCATGATGACGCAGGTAATCCTAATATGCGAGTGAAATACATAAATAGCATTAAAACGTCTTTTTTTGTGGCAAAACAAAACTTACACATTATCCTTAGAAGACGGGTTTTCCTGTTCGCTAATACAAAATTCAGCGAAATGTACATTTATTAGGTCCTGTTACATAATATCGAGTTGCAATCTCATAGCTATTTTCTAGAGAATGCGGAGATCATACAATACATGGGTTCGGCAAAATGGCTCCGCAGCAAAACCAATTTTCCTCAACCCGGATGGTGGATAATCCCTTAAAAATTAAATTGCTTATTGCACAGCCTCTTTGGATTTTTTGCAAGGTACAATAGGTATTTCTGGGTTGTAAACATTTACGATTTTCTTTTCTTGTTTTCATTTTACAGTAATTGGGCGCACTCCATGTTTGTTGTTGAGAAATTCGGGCGAATCACTAATAAGACGAAATTCTAACGTAGGTTCCTGAATATGTTTAGAAAGAGTAGGTAATATGAGACAGGGGTCTTACTCGTCTGTAATAACTATACCCAGCTTTTATTGAAACATCCCTGATGTTATCTAGGCTACGTTTTTTGGTATCTAAATATTTTTTTCAGTTTACCGTTTTTTGGCAATTGTTATCCTCTTGGTTTCACTGGCTTTCTTAGGACAATCTTGGGAGTTTTTTGGTACCTAAATACATTTTTCAGTTTACCGTTTTTTGGCAATTGTTATCCTCCTGGTAGTTTCACTGGCTTTCTTAGGACAATCTTGGGAGTTTTTTGGTACCTAAATACATTTTCCAATTCACCGTTTTTTGGCAATTGTTATCCTCCTGGTAGTTTCACTGGCTTTCTTAGGACAATCTTGGGAGTTTTTTGGTACCTAAATACATTTTTCAGTTTACCGTTTTTTGGCAATTGTTATCCTCTTGGTTTCACTGGCTTTCTTAGGACAATCTTGGGAGTTTTTTTGGTACCTAAATAAATTTTTCAGTATACCGTTTTTTGGCAATTGTTATCCTCTTAGTTTCACTGGCTTTCTTAGGACAATCTTGGGAGTTTTTTGGTACCTAAATACATTTTTCAGTATACCGTTTTTTGGCAATTGTTATCCTCTTGGTTTCACTGGCTTTCTTAGGACAATCTTGGGAGTTTTTTGGTACCTAAATACATTTTTCAGTATACCGTTTTTTGGCAATTGTTATCCTCTTGGTTTCACTGGCTTTCTTAGGACAATCTTGGGAGTTTTTTGGTACCTAAATACATTTTTCAGTTTACCGTTTTTTGGCCATTGTTATCCTCCTGGTAGTTTCACTGGCTTTCTTAGGACAATCTTGGGAGTTTTTTCTATACTCTTTGTTCATTAATAATACCTATTAATAAAAACAATCTCTTTCAAAGGTTACGTTTTATAACAACTGCGGCATTACTGGATATCCCAGTTCTTTATTGATTTTCCGACCAGCATAACGCGTTGTTGATCAAACCGGTATGTGTATCAATATTATATTAACTTTACTGTAACTTTGTGAAACGGGATGCCTTTGAGCCTATATTTACTGGGGAGTAGTTAAATGAGTTAACTGTAGTTTAGTATTGGTTGGTTATCTATCTATGGATTATGTTATTCTTTTTATTGTTTATTAATCAAAACAGTTTACAAGCATTTGGTTAACCTCTATACATACCACACAAACCATCGCGGTTTTTTTTTTTTTTTTTTTGCAGTGGCAAGACACGGCAACTCGGTACCACTACATATAAATTAATGAGGTAGGCCATAGACAATTTTTTTTCTAGTGCACACTGCAATCTAGAAAATATCTTTTTAATACCTTTGAGTAGTTCTTCGAATTTATTACATTGCAGATTTCCATAGGTAAATCATTAATATACGATGGTAGCTTGGTAGCAATATTATAGTGTATAGTTAAACTTTGCACAAATTCTGTTCACTTTACATGAAAACACAATGAAGAACATGCTCTACATGAATTGCAACCCCAAAAATATTCTACTACTGCCTTCTAACTAACTATTCCTAATATTGCCTTCTAACCTAAATTAACACAAACATTGACTTTAAAAGCGAACCATTTGACAAAAGGTTCCTCAGACCTTTCAGTTCTCAATTAACTTCTCTGATATATTCCGTACAACACGAAGACTTTGTGCCTAATTTAGACCCTGTCCTTTAATAAAAATGAGGACAAAAACTGAGAGCATATCATTAACTTTTGATGTCATAAATCATGGCGATTCTGTTATGCTTTTAAAAAGCTTTTTTATGTTTTTTGTGCGAAACAGAGTCACATTATTACGCGATGATTTGCTAGACATTAGCGGACTGTGTCGATGGACAAAAGTATTGTTTAGTCATACTGTGTAATGAGAAAATGGACGAAGTATGTACAGCCTCGAAACTTCGGAGGTTAACTAAGTAGATTTGTATTGTTCGAAACATTTGGCTTGTGGTAAGGTCCTTACGAGCGAATGTAGTAAATTAATTAGAATATAAATTGGCTTTTAACGGTAATTACCTAAGTCAGTCTAACTTCAGATAATTTATTTGAATTTATGTAATATTCTATAAACCCATATACGATGGGATCAGAGTAAAATTTTAATGTTAGCAATAGCGGGCTTTGTGGAAACCAGCTGCTGGGAAAAATTGAGATATAAAAAACTTCTTAGTGGTTTTTTTGTAGGTAATGTTTTAAGTTAGATAGCGCTATTAATTGGCTGGGCCGTGTGGTGCTGGACGTAAAGAATAATACCATCCCATTTATTCCTATGGGTGTCGTAAAAGGCGACTAAGGGACTCATTAGAGAATGGGCAGCAGCGTTCTCTATGCATTTTAACACCATACCGCGATCGCCATTTTGGCAAACCCCCCCCATTTGGGGGTGGCCTTTGTCCAGCAGTGGACGTCTTACGGCTGGAATGATGATGATGATTAATTGACTTATACCATTAGATGCGAAATTGTTATAGCTATTGAATGATATAAAAAAACTAGCGTAACTAGGTTTATCTCGGAGTTAGCGTCTTTCGACTTGGCTTGGCAGTATAAAAGTTGCACCTTCTGAACATTGTTTAGACGATGTTAGTCATTCGTTGTTTTAATTTTATTGTATGCCACAGGCAAGAAACTTCCATCGAGTAAATGGGGCTTTAAAGACAAATTATTTCTTTGTTACATAGACTATTTGATTGATTGCATGAAAGATACATTTGAATTTTGCTATTGCTGGTGCATGGCTCAAAAATATTTTTGAGCCATACACCATAAATCATAAATCTTTTATTCACAGATAAGAAAAAAAATCTTTGACGCGGTGTTTTTTTTGTCCAATAATAAATTATAATGCACTAAATGAAGGGTTGGAAGGGAGTCACATAGTACTAGATCATAACACATTTACGTCCGGATCTTTGCTAATTCGCCACAGTCGTTTAAAAAAATAACTCATTGATTTCAATTGGAGCGTGTTTCCATAAAATAGAGCAGTAGTTAGGCTTGAAACGTAAAAAGTGATCCTATTTGTATGGAAACCATTACACTCATACAAATACCACCATCATTACTGACAATGACTGTTCCTATTAGTGGTAATTGTATGTGATTCTGTCAAATTACATAAATCAGTTCAAATGACCATACTATAAGTACATATTTAGTAATTACTTACAATTCTTTACAGCAACGGAAAACTTAACTAAAACATAAAAGAACAAAAAAAAAATCTTCTGTAAATTACTCGACAAAATATGGAACAGAACCACAAGAAATGATCACAAAATTTAGCGCTAAATGCATTTACTGATTAGTGACGCAAGCAGGCGTATTTTCAACAATTGAATTTAGTGTTGTGTAAATTACCTACTTAAATGTTACTTGAAATTAAAGTTCTATTAAAGTCAAGTAACATGTTCACATAAAATTTCAAAATATAAAGTTGTATTCCGCAAATTTTTCCATTAAAGTGCACTGTTCTCTTTTGTCACGCCATTAACCGTGACATTAGGAACAAAATGGCGGCTAATGAAAAGTGCCGTACTTATTCAATGATCAACATCCGTGGTGATTATCTAAATTTAGAACTGTAACAATTTTATTTGGCGCACCCGACTCGCTGGTGTCAATGAATCTGTTAAATATACACACGACTAGTCACCTACTTTGTTAGGCATATATAGATTATGTACATATTCTTTTAGTAATGATGGATTATAATATATATAAAAATCACAGTCATGGAGAAAGTTGTTCAGTTTCATGGTCTGTTCCACACCCTTCAATTTGACCACACCTTTCAGATACATGCTGTATACGATGTTTATGTTGGCATTATTCTAAACGAATACAAATAAACTTGAATTGTTTACAATATTTCGACGAAAAGTAGGATTACACACAAAATTGTTTGTGTAAACACTCCTTGATGTAGGTGCCTACATGTTGCGTGTCTGCGTACTAGGTAATCCAAACATACTCGTACTTAAGTACGTGATAATTTGTCAGTTTAAATTGACAAACACAGTAAATGTTAACACTTTTTGAAGTCAAGAACATCAATAAACAATAAGGTTCCTACGCAAGTACAGTCACGAGGAAATCCTTACATTTACGCAAGATCCAGAAGCAATTTTGTCCAAAAATATTGATAGAAATTTTATGTTGTTATGAACATCATCATCATCATCCACAACCCGACCTTACCCACTGCTGAGCTTAAGCCTCTCTTTTCTTGTACCAAACCCCACGCTCCTGCGCCAGCTTCATCCAGGTCTACCCGCGATGGTAACAATATCGTCCACCCATCTCGCCGCCGGACGACCGACTCTTCGCCTTCCAGTCCTTGGACGCCACTAGGTCACTGCCTTACTCCACCTGTCATTACCGCGCCTTGCCAGGTGGCTTGCCCAACTCCATTTGAGTTCCATAACTCGTTTTCCGATGTCGAAAACCTTCTTAAGTCTTCGGATCTCGACGTTTGGGACTCAACCCTTATGCCAAACACGGAACGCTCCATGGCTCTCTGTGCAAGTCACCCTGGTACACAGCATCCTGCGTGAGCGTCTAGGTCTCAGCACCGTACGTCATGGTGGGCAGAACACACTGGTTATAGAGGCAGGACATAGTATTCTTGAAACTATACCATTCGGAAATTGGTCTTTTCTCAGAGTTGAAATTGGTATTTTCAAAAATAAATGACAAAATTACAGTCTAAATGATTCCTAAATGACTACTACTTTATGTAAATTTGCCCTCCTGCTGCCTTGCTTTATTGTGGCACCGGGTTCGCATGCCAGATCTATTATGAATATTTGTGACTACGGTAATTATTTCTTTTGCGGGTGGATCGAAAAGTTTTAAGATTTACGAGTATGTAATGTTATAACGTAACTGATCTGTTATAAATAAAAAAACAATAGCTGTTTAGTTTGTGCGTCAAAGTTCTTTTATTACTTACATTTTAAGTTTAAAAATGTTTGCAATTTCTGTAAATGAAATCTATGTAATTTGTTATTGAGAAATAAATTTCTTTAACCATTAAATCGTTACTTCACGAGAAAATCGCTTTTGAATCTTGCGTAAATGCAAGGTATTTAATAACCCAACATTCTTTCTTCAAAGGTGAACGTGTGTTAGGAAATGTTTACAAGACTGATGATGTAAAGCATGTACACAATTTATGACCATAACTAAACTACGTAGAGCCGGTGAGAAATAGCTTCCGTAGCATGTTTACTGCCTACACCCACCTCTTAATTAGGTGTGATCGATATATCGCCACTTTTGACATTTCTCGAGATATCGATCGATAAGTATCAATAAATTACCTAGTTTATTATTCGAGTGTGAACGAACTACGTTATATGCGCTTTCAGTTTTTTGTTGGTTGATTTACGAGTACTTTTCACATTTTCCAACATTTATGTTGTTCGTGACCGCGACCGCTAAATTTGAAGAAAAGAGTTAAACAAACCGCTAAATATACTGTGAAATCGATCCTAATTGACTCAAATCTAACTGTGCCTTGTGGCTCCGTATGTATTTGAAGTTATAATTTTTGCAAAGAAAGTACCTACCTTAAGTACAGTGGCGACAATTTAGTGGCAACAAAACCAGTATATGCATAATCAGCCCATAATGTTCCCACTACTGGAACGCAGGCCTCCTCTCTGTGAGAGGGAGTGGGCCGTAATCCACCACGCCGGCTCAGTGCGGGTTGGTAGATGTCATAAGTCTAATTCTATTTGAACTCCGAACTACGCTAGGCCAGCTCAAAATCAAAGTGTTATCATCGACTGTACTAACCTGGCTACTCCTCTGCCAAGTACCATTAAAGTCAATTGGATAGTTATCCTTGAATACTTAACAAATATACCTACAGACAACAGAATACTCACTTCCGTATATTTTCTTCTACAGGTGATGCACTAAGTCGCAGTTGGACAAACAAATGAAGTGCGTGAAGACACTTGGAAGCGCGCTCAGGGTTGTCACGTAGTGTCACGATGGTGGTAGGTCGTAGGAACGTCAGCATGATGCGGTTAGGGCGCTGCGTTGCCTTCCTTGCCGCTGCGGCTTTCCTGCTTCCCTTCACTATCTTGCTGATGGTGGCAGACCAGCAGTACAACCTTACCTACAGTTCCAAAAGAGTATTCTATCAAGAGGTAAGTTCTTTTACTTTTTATTAAGCTTATTGTGTGTTTGATAACCCTAGATCACGTTAATTTCTGCAAAATTGGAAAGTCAATTTGAAGTTGGACTAACGTTTTCTAAGGTGAAAGGGCAGTCTAACTTGGTCTGCACAGTGCCTAACAAAATTAACCCCCACGACACTTTTTGACTGTAAAACACGACTTATGCATGAACCGGTTTAACACATTGTCCAAGAAAATTCAAACTTTAAATTAGTCGTCGAACAATAAGATGTCACGAACTCTTCCATCTAAAATGTTACGTTAATAGAAATTGAATTCATCACAAACCACAATTAATATCAATCAATCATAACTGAAACTTTTAAGTGAGTTTAAAGCTTCGTTAACGTCAAACTTAAACATTTACATATTGCGGGGTCTCGTTGAGATTCTATAAACTTAACTAAATAACAATAAGTCAATTCTCATTTTGTTGCTGAAAGATAATATTGTTTCAAGACCATGAATTTATATATAATTATTAAATACCTAACACGAGTTGCTAATTAAAAATGAATTTATCCAAAAAGTATTATTTGTACGACATTAAAAATAACAATTCAAAATATTATTGCAACAAAGTTCGATTCGATGAGTTCTGGCACTCAAAATTGACCCGAAACAAACGAAAATGAATTCAGGTCAAATTTCTTCTTTTGCAGAGCGACTTCTATAAAATTAATGGAACATATTACGCGCCTATTTCCGCGATAACTTCACCTACTATTTCCAGGACAAAGGTAAACAAAATTGTCGCATACACCGAGCCGAGCCAACGGCGAAGGCACGCAGCGGGCTATGTATACGTTTTCAGGACGCTACAGTGCCGTTTTCTTGGCATTAACACTTAATTTAGAAAATAAAGGAATACAATCTAGCATATTATTATTGAACAGTCAGCCAACCGTGAGACCGTGACTAATTCATGAAACGCACTACGATTACGTGCTATTAAATGAATTCATTTATTCTGAAGAGTCTCGCCAAGAACGCGTCACGTTCGCATCCCGTCAACGTCACTTTCGTTCCCGCTGTTTGCCCAAGCCAACACCGCACCCCACGCTTTACTTACAGAATTAAAAAAAAAAAACATGCAAAGGTCTAAAGACGGCTGTGCACGACTAACTAACAAACAAATTACTCATCCCTGTCGATGGGAGAGCCACTGAGCACCTGTGCCTCCAGTGTACGTTAAGGCGTGACTAGATTGCGGTTGATCGATGACATCGACCAATCTGATCGATCCAGTTTGGTGCAATCGATCGATGTCGACTCCTTACATCGTTTGATCAAACCATACACACAATTTCCAAAATGAATAGGTACCAATCGATGGTCAGTCATTCATCGATCGATACGGATGATCGTTTATGTTTTGAGGCGATCAATATCGATTGGTCGATCGGCCGCAACCTAGTTACACCTTTATGTAGACAGCGAGTTACGTTACAATTGTGATAATCTGCGCAAGCTCAATCGTAGCGTTAACTCGATAAATACACTGCATACACTTGGGGTGCTGTAGACGTGTTTGTGACTGTAACAGTTACTGTTGAGTGTTGGGTATCTTTGGGATTGTTCATTATTGTTTACTAACAAATGCAGCTAATTTAGATTTAAGGTGCCATCTGTGTGTTGGTTTTATTTGCATGGTGATGGGTTTCATTATAAATGTTTAGATTTTAAGATCACTAGTTTAAGAAAAAAAAATTAATGACGGAAAATCCGGATCGACGTTTTCATATACCGGATCGACGTTTTCATATACCGATCGACGTTTTCATAACATACCGGATCGACTGTTTCATATTTATGATAAACTTGATATTTTTTAACATGTTTTGTAGGCCACATTTCTATTTTACCCAGTAACATAGTAAAAGAAGATTCGCCACGCTTGTTCACGACACGCGAGCTTTACAACCCGACGCTGTATCCCACACAATCCATCTACAATCGATGGTCGTCGTAGTCATAAATGTTCAACAGTTATTGAATTTATCAATAACTGTTTATCGGTATCAGGGATATCGATTTTATTTCGTAAATGTTGTTTCGATGTGTAGCTTGCTGATGTCGCGGTAAGTTTATATTGTATGTGTTTTTTAATTAAACTTTTAGGTTCGTTTTACCAATTTTTTTCGCAAGAATCAACAAAAATACAAAGAAGCTATAACAATGATATTATTTCTTTATATTTTTACTTTTAAAATGTTCTGTAATAAATCTAGGGTCGTTCACCAACTATGCGTTTCTTAGTCATTATGCATACTCTGTATTCCGTAACGTCATTGTATCGTCAAGTCATGTGCTAATTAGATAACTGTATTCCGACATTTCCGACCGACCGGCGACCATGTGACCAACGAGCACGCGACCATCATTTGACTAACTCACTCTGTTACTAACTAAACTGTCAAAATTAAAAAATAAAATAAATAATAATATATATATAATAATAAATATAATAATAAATAATAAAAATAAAAAAGATAATAATGACCGTTGGTCCGGCCAACGGTCATTATTATCTTTTTTATTTTTATTATGAGAAATAACTGTGATTGAATCTCGTACATAATTCATGATGTAGTGGAAAAAGCCGTAACGGAAATTATTTCCACGAAAACTGAATTTATAAAGAAAAAGTTGGAATTTAATTACATTTTTATTATGGTTTTATGTGCAATAAATTCGAAAAGAGTTTTATCTGAAGGAAAATAGTATGTAGGTAGGTATTATAACACTCATCGCGTTCGCTGTCTGTGGCTGTAGATAAAGCTTTCCATGCAAGTTGTAATTAAAGCAATTAAAGGAGTCAGATTGTGCCGGCAAGTAATTGGTTAGAACGTTTAAAAGAGATACCTACATCCATAGCTAGTCGATAGTGAAGACAAGCAGTGGAAGTAACTATCTATATATTTCTATCACGTTTTGAGTTTTTATTTTCGCTTGAGTATAGATTTCGATTGTTTTGTTGGTCTATTGGCGTGTCTAGCTGTCATTATTGCAAAAATACTATTTACTGTTTTGTGTTGAGTAATGTAAATTATTTTGCATACTATTGTATGGAAACAATTTTTTTTTCTAACTGAACAGACAGGTGTGCTACTGGGGAGTTCGTTGCGCCACTTCTTCCCAGCTAAGCTCTAGGAAGCGGTGAAGGGTTTTCTTATTGTAAAAAAAAATTAAATACTTAAATTTTTTGAATGTGAATACGGTTTACAGCGATTTTGAAAATCTAAATGTGTTCATCAACTTTTGATGCTGACTGTACCTAACCCACACAAATTCGAATACCCTGCTATGTAAATAACAGTGACAGGAAGTTATCATCATATTCATCCAAATATACTAAGTGGGAAAAATACGTATTATTGAAGCTTACTCAAAAACTATCCAAGCAAAGTTAATAACATTTATAAGGGACCAACTTGAGAGCATATAAAAATATAATTTTACGAACATAGAACCTCCTCCTATTTGGAAGTCGGTTAAAAAATAAGTCATACTCATGTAAGTGTGCTAAGTAACAGTTATATACGCGATTTTCACATACCATTTCTACAGTACATGTCAAACAAACCCGCGTGTCTGTATGCAAGGGATAACCTCAGGTGCGTGCCATAACGGTTCATTGCCAAAGACAATGATACGGCAATGTCTGACTGCACTCCAAGGAAAAAATGACATTGCTCTACATTTTGGTTAAGGAAACATTGTGAATAATCATTGTCTATTTTTTGTATCGCATCTTTTAATTGTGTCTAGATCACACATAAGAAGGACTAAGGCTGCCTGTCCACTGGAGCGGAGAGGAGAGGAGCGGAGTAGCGGTGTGCCAATATTGACCAATGGAATTGCATAAAACCTCCGCTCCGCTTCAGTGGGCAGGGATTTGCGAACTAGTTTAAAAATTCATACAAAACCGGGAAACGGAGCGGGGAAACGGAGCGGAGAAGCGGAGAGGGGAAGCGGAGCGGGGAAACGGAGTGGGGAACCGGAGCGGGGAATTATTAGTCGTCGCGTGAACTCGGTCTAGCTCGGTACAGTCCGCAACACCGCTCCGCTACCTCGCTCCGCACAGTCCGTAACTCTGCTCCTCTACCTCGCTCCGCATCAATGGACAGACACTGTCCGCAACTCCGCTCCACTCCGCTGCCTCGCTCCGCTTCAATGGACAGGCAGCCTTATTATTGTATTATGTTGGCATCACAAGTCTTTGATAAGTTTTTTGGGATTAAATGAGCGAAACAGAAAAGTTATTAGAAAAGTATATTGTAGGAGTTAAAATAGCATACTCAGAATATAATGCTCTCATTGCTGGGACTCAGGCCTCCTCTCTTCGAGAGAGAGCTGGCTATAATCCACCACGCGGGCCCAGTGCGGGTTGGTAGATGTCACATCTCTTCGAATTATTGGTTCTAGGACATGCCAGTGTCCTCACTAGGTTTTCCTTCACCATTTTGAGGCAGTGGTCATGAAATTATTTACACAATTTAAAACGCCTGCCTGGGTCGGAACCCATCACCTGTAACTCGTAAGTCGGGGCTGTTACCACTAGGCCACCACCGCTTCACCGCTGCTTTGAAGCGGCTTCTGCCCAATCTAGGGGGTCCAAACGCCTCCTGCCGGAGGCTCTACGCGGGGATCGTGCGGTCCATGGCCCTTTACGGGGCACCGGTGTGGGCGCGTTCATTAAGGCTGCGACCAGCCCAGCGATTGAACGCGTCCCAAAGGGTCATGGCCATTAGGCTGGTCAGAGGATACCGCACGGTCTCCCGTGAGGCGGCGAGCCTCCTTGCCGGACTACCGCCATGGGATCTGGAGGCAAAAGTCCTCGCGCACATGTGGGAGTTGCGCGAGGAGGCGAAACGCCGGGGTGTAACTCCGCTGCCGCGAGAAATCACGGCACAGCGGACAGAGCTCCGGCGGGATCTCATGGCGGCATGGAGAGTGCGATTGTCGCAACCCAGCGCTGGGCACGCCACAATTGCGGCGGTAAGGCCCCTCTTTGAGGAGTGGCTAGAGAGGCGCCACGGCGTCCTCACCTTCCGCCTGACGCAGGTCCTCACCGGACACGGTTGTTTCGGGAGGTTCCTGTTCAGGATAAAGCGGGAGGAAACGCCCGGGTGTTACCATTGTGTGGATCGCCCGGAGGACACGGTGGAGCATACGGTGGAGGTCTGCCCGGCTTGGGCGGGGCACCGCCGTGTCCTCACGGAGGCGATCGGCAGCGGCGATCTCTCGCGTCCGGCCCTGGTTCAGGCCATGGTCCGGAGCGAGAGTGCATGGGAAGCCGTCACTTCCTTCTGCGAAGCAGTAATGCTCGCGAAGGAGGAGGCGGAGCGTGCGAGGGAAATGCAAGATGCGCGCCCTCGCGCCCCTAGTCGCCGCAGGAGACGCCCCGGGCGTCGGGAGTCGCGAGCCGACTTCCGGCCACCGTAGGCGCGGGCTTGCGGACGGTGGGCAATGGGTAGCTCGCCGTCCGATTAGGACCAGGCCCGGGTCGACGGCGCGTTGTGTTCCACGCGCGCCTCAAAGAGATGTCAGCACCAACTGACGGGGTCCGTAAGGGCCAATGCCTGCCAGGGTTGCGAGTTGGTCCGAAAGGGATATCGCGGCCCCGGCACACAGGCAACGGAAGGAACACGGGTGGGTTTTAGTCAGTAAAAGTCTGACACTCCCTCTCGCTCCGCCCAGAGCGGGAGGAGTCATTTGATGATTTCCCACCCAAAAAAAAAAAAAAAAAAGGCCACCACCGCTGCTTTTTATTTTTTAAATAATTAATGATCTGAATGAAATGATCCAAGGTTTTCTTTCAAGATGAGGGTTCTTCTTGTTCATGAGTAGGTAAGCACATCTTTGGTATGGAGAAGATAAAGTATTTAATTTGATGGTCTTGTGTTTCGTTCGTAACAAACTATGTTATTTACTATTTGGCACTCGACACTGTCAATCCATTCACACTTACATATTGCACTTGCATCAATTTTAATTGTCCTCTTCACTAGATAATGGGAAAACAATTACATAGAAGTGTTGGCCATCGTGTGAAGGGGTCGACAGATGTGTAAACACAAGTATCATCACTTTGGTACTTGAGTATGTGCCACCGTATCGCGTCACACTAGAACTAAAGTGGTGACAAGTTTATAGTTTGTCGCCTTCACTGCGAAATATGCAGTTTCCTTCACTTAGCTTTTGCACTTTACGCGAAGAAACGCATTCTACATTTTAATAGTAGTTACAATTAATTCATAAATGAAAATAATTGTTGATGTGATGTGTGAGTGATCATGATCAAAATTCAAAATTAGTAAGCAGGTAGGCCTGGCAGCACCGACTGATCAGGATTATAAATTATTTCTAATGTATTTAAGACAAAGAAGTGTCGAAGTCGATCCATCAGGAATAATCAGGATAAGCTACGCTTGCTGCGGTCAGTCCGTGAATGGGTGACCTTTACATACCGAGACTCCTCCGTGCCTCGGAAAGCACGTAAAGCCGTTGGTACCGGCTGTCATTCGTGGATCTTTGACAATCGTTACGGGTCGTCAGAATCCCGAAAGTCAGACTACCAGTCTTACCATGGGGTATCGTATTACCCAGTTACTGGGTGTGGGTTGTGGAGGTCAGATAGGCAGTCGCTCCATGTAAAATACTGGTATTCAGCTGCATCCGGTTAGACTGGAAGCTGACCCCAACATAGTTGGGAAAAAGCTAGGCAGATTGAAGTGTTGACTAACTTTGAATTCGACCATCACATACTGAACATAATTTGTGCGTTTGTTATTTCGCGCCACACTAAAAGGCGCAACCGCATAAAAAGAAGGTGATAATTATTTGATCAACTTTAGACAAGGATTGCTGACTCACCTGAGTACCTATACTAATCATACAGGCTTTACATAAATCGAAAATAACAAAAGACAAACGTCACATCACAACATATCGGCAGAATGTGAATGAACTTCCTACTAATATTATATCTGCCTAGCCTTTTCCCTACTATGTTGGGGTCAGCTTCCAGTCTGCCCGGATGCAGCTGAACACCAGTATTTTACATGGTTCGACTGCCTATCTGACCTCCACAACCCAGTAACTGGGTAATACGATACCCCTTGGTAAGACTGGTTGTCAGACTTTCGGGCTTCTGACGACCCGTAACGACTGTCAAGGATCCCCGAATTACAGCCGGAACCAACGGCGTAACGTGCTTTCCGAGGCACGGAGGTGTCTCGATATGTAAAGATGCTCACACATCCACGGACCAACCCCGGCAAGCATAACTTAACCTGATGGATCGACCTGTGCGCCTGTTATTACTTAGCCACGAGCTCCTCTCATACTTCCTACTAATGGATGTTTGTTACTCTTTCACGCAAAAACTACTAAACGGATTTAGATGAAATTTGGCACTCAGATAGTTTATAACCTAGATTATAACATAGGCTACTTTTTATCTTGATATTCCTACGGGGTCAAGATTTATGCGGTTGCTAGTTGTTCCATAATTCTTCAGAGAGATAACATCACGCCTTGTTTCTCCGATGTGTTGGGCAGAGGTCTACCTATAGTACACCCACATTTTAGCCAGTTATGTTTAAGTCCCATATAATACGGTTCTCCAGAGAGATACTAACAAAAAATCCCATCCCAACGTTTGGAACAAGTTAGAATGACGAAGATTATATTCCATTTTGAACAAAAAGTGCTCCTCCCATTCTGGCATCGCCCTCGGCACTGTCTGACGTCATGACGTGCTAATATAATAAGCAGTTATAGTTTAAACTCACGATTTATAAACGTGAGTTCAGTTTTACGGTGTTTAAAGCAGAGTGCGTGGTTTGCACTTTTTATGTTTTCCAAGAAAAAGCATTCTGATTCATCCTGACTCATAAGATAATCGTCAATCATTTGGACTGAGTCTGTTTTGTATGTAATTTAAATCATTATGTCTGTCCATATTTTTGACGAAATGTTTTCGTGTTTTTTGCACAACCATTGCGAGATTTTTGAAACTATTTTGATTTGTCGATATTTCTAACAATTTGGAATTGCATTCGAATACTATCCGATTGTATCGTTAATATTCCTTTTAATTATAAAACGAAAGACTATAGCAGCTTGCTAGTAATAATTATGAATAAATAATTAAGACTTTATTGATCCCAGTTAGCCAAGGCCTCGTAAACATTGTGGTATTACATCGATCGTATCATATCTTCGACGTATTCTTTACTAAGCTGCAACATTAAAATCGATATTTTTCCTTGAAAAACTCGATGACTGGGGACTCTCCGTTTCAAATGATTCATCTATTGTCGTCCTTTCATCAACCCGTGAAACAAATCTACAACAAAAACAAAACAAAACGTCTTAAAAAACAATTGAAGGTGTCCAAGAATAAAAAATAAAGCAATCACAAAATTCGTTTTTCAAATAAATTTTTGCGTCTTCCTCGCTCTTTCACTATCGTCCTACTTTTGGCCCTAACACCTCGTCAACACTCCTCTGCTATGTTCGTTGCGGTTGGGGTATATCTGTACCCCAAGTCCCCAACACACATTTGCACGTACTCGCTCTATGTGCAACATGCCTCAACTATCTCAAACAACGCTCTTGCACTTTATCCGCAACGTCACGTACGCCTTGCTTACCGACGGCGGTTGTTTGAAGTACGAGTAGGTACATAGTTTATTTATTAGAGTACGTCTCTACTAAGAAGCTATGCTGAAAACTTTAGGGCTGATCGAAAAATGCTGGCACAAAATTATAATAGCCACCATATTGATAGGTAGGTACTTATATCCCATTGCTTTTGTTGACCATAATGACATAGCTTTTTAATAACTGATTCCCTTATCATAGTAATCAGTATATACATAAATTCACGCCATTTTACTGTGAGAAATATTCCACGATGATATTACGTGCACCAATAAACGCGTTTGTATCTTTTCTTAGAACGTTATACTTAAAACAAAAGATATGACTTTTAAAAATTTTAAGATTCAATAAAGGAACTTGTAAATAAAAAATATATGGTTTTAACTTTTTGCTAGAGAAAAAGCAAAGAACTTTCTACACGTAGTTTTAACTTCTCGTTCAATTAGAACAAACGGTATTCTCAATGTGAAATTCAAGTCTATGCACGCACTTTATATTGTTTTGCGTTTGCGTGTTCAATTTAAATGATTACTTTCCGTTTCGGTATACTTTCTTATTGGTAATTGAAACTACAGGCGTTTTTTTTATGTGTGATAAAGAACGGAATCGATTTCTGGCTGAATAGGGATGTTGACAAAAATTTTTTTTTGCCGTAATGTAGATTATTAAAAAATATTGGACACGTAATCAAATGATTACGGCAATACATTGAGTAGGCAATGCATTAAAATGTGGCAACACGTCACTGGCCGGTAGATTTTATATTGACTTGTGACGTAGCGAGCCCCCACTCCCCAACTTTAATGCGTTTTATCTAAAACTTTTTTAAATTAATATGATAAAATAAAAAATACGTGTTTAAATTTTTTTTATTATCTGACTGACGGACTAAATAGTTTTTTCTTTTATTTTTCCAGTTAACATCCATATTAGGTTAGGTTTTTTTATAGGTTTTCTTTGGCCACTTTGCTTAATTATTTGATTTGTTTTTGCCTGAAATCCCTTCTCAAAAATTCTTTGTTGTTTACGTACCTACTTTATACAAGGTCAAATAAATAACAAAACATATCAATCTGATCCACGATAATCGAAATAACTTTATACAAACACACAGAACTTTCCTTTACAAACATTATTAGTAGGTACCGATCTATGTTGATGAAACAATAGTGTCATTAAAATTCTGAACACGCGAGTCATCGAGTCGGCCAGGATTGTGAGGTAAGCTCGCTACAATCATTTCAGATAATGTCACATCATTCTGCATTATAAAGCTATAAGCTACATAATTTCCTCTGCAAATCTAGACATAAATATCGACAATTTAGGTAGAGTTAAGATTATATCAAAAACTTCATCTCACGTGTTCTTTATCGATAATAATTGATTAATTTTCTTACGACAATAGATATACCACTCATCGTATTAAAAATCTTTATAAAATAATTGCTAATAAATCATCCGGATGAGAGAATCTATGGTACAAAGCCAAAGCGTCATTATTGACTAAAGAACAACGAACCACGACAATTCAATAATTACCAATCGGTTTTTTTCTTCCTTTTTCTTGTGGTTTTTATCCCGCCCATATGCCTCTGACTTGGCTTCACATACCGTCGAGAAATATTTCTCAGGCATGCCGGTTTCCTTTACCGTTTTCAAGTGATAATTTATTATACAATACGCATATGAATCCGAAGAGTCCGAGGTGCCTTGTGCTTTAGATTCAAACTCGAGACCATGACTTAGCTGTCGGACGGTCACACTACTAGGCTATCACTGCTCGCTAGGGCTACTACCAATTGGTAATTTATAGGAACAGGACATAAATAAAAATAAAAGCCCTTCCAATAAGCAAACAATATAACATAGTTCAAATACCTGCATCAAGATTATCAACACGGCGCGCGGCGCCAGCGCATTAGATACAAATGAAACGCTCGAACGTGACGCTCGTGCGCTGCGTGACATTGTGGAACACATTTATCTCGCAAATGGAACAGTTCTGCTATACATAAGTTCCGATACTTCCCACGCACAAATAAGTTTTTGCTGCACTTCGGAACGGTGCGCGGAAAAGGGAAAGGATAGAAAAAAATATGGAATGCAAATAAAATTAGAATATTAGCTGATCCTTCAATCCAACTAACATTTCCTAGTATTACATATATATATTTTAAGTTACTTTGTCGCATTAGATTTATTATTATCTGTAATGGCAAAGGAAACATGTCATGTGAATAAATAAATAAATATATTTATTTATTTTATTATTTATTTTCACACAGTAAAATATATAGAAATACGACATAATTATAATTTGAGTACAAAGGTACTGCTTATTATTATATACAGGATGGCAGGGACATCGACGCGAAAACTGATACCATAGATTCAGTAAATGATTCTGAACCCCCCTGCGTTGAAATTGTTCATCGGTTATTTTCTTTTTTATCTGCTGTTCCATACATTTTGACCGCGTAGGTATTGCACTTTTCTATGAAACAGCAGATTTTTTTTTCAATAATCGACGAAAATTTTCAACACAAGGGAATCATGTACTGAATCCATGTTATCAGTACCTGCCACCTTGTATATTACCAATATTATTAAAGTTTTTATGTTTGGATATTTGTTACTCAATCACGCAAAAACGGCTACACTGATTGGCATGAAATTTTGTACACACACAGTTTACAACCTGGATTAACACATAGGATACTTTTAATCCCGGTAGTAAGTTGTCGTGGGATAATTTCCGAAATACACGCGGGCAAAGCCGCGGGCGAAAGCTAGTGTTTAAATAAAAGTGTTTTTTAGCGGTGGTAGGTCTACTATCGCTTCTCTAGAAAACACGAAAAGCTCGGAAAGTGGAACAAAAACTCACAAGTATTCATCCACCCAATCGTTCATACAGAAATACTGAAAAATATTAATTAAACTATTGTCAGTCGTTCGACTCCGTTTTACAAAATATTGTTGGTCTATAAAAAAAATTATATTCCGGGATATGTAGGACTGTAGGCAAGCCAGAAGTTGAAAATGTGATAATATTAATATTTCCAATTGATAAACAAACAGATAAGAGCGATAAAGCGAAAAAAAACCAATGATTGTTAACATTTAGAAAAAGGTACCTATGTAACATAATACGCTCGTGTGTGCGTGATGTTTTTACCAGTGTAGAATATCAAGATAAGTAATTCTGACCAAAATCCCACCGATAATTTAGTAGGTCAAATACCGCTTATTTCTAATGTCAATTCTGATGTTGACATTTAAAGGGTGGAATGTCTATAAAGCCCAGACAGTGCCACAATATCCATAACCTTATTTCGTAGGTTTAAGAAAATACCACTGATTCCATTCAACTCCATTGTCTCGATACAATTTTATTGGAACAAAAACCTCTATTTTAGTGATTGAAATCGTTTAAATTCGAGGGAAGTACTGTCAGTCACGCGAGGGTACGGAACTGAATGGTTTGATCCCCATTATTTGTCTGACTTATTCGATCAACTGCTTGGATTTAAAAATGGATGCTCTTTTGTTTCCTAAGTGGGTTTACTTTTGCTAGCTCCGTCTTCGAGTATTAACGTTTCACTGCTGTTGTTATTTTGTTTACTAATAGGTTAAATAAGAGAGGAACTCGTGGCTAAGTAATAACAGCCACACGAGTCGATCCATCAGGTTAACCTTCGTTTGCCGGGGTTGGTCTGTGGATGGGTGATCTTTACATACCGAGACTCCTCTGTGCCTCGGAAAGCACGTTAAGCCGTTGGTCCCGGCTGTCATTCGTGAATCTTTGACAGTCGTTACGGGTCGTCAGAAGCCCGAAAGTCTAACTACCTTTATTACCCAGTTACTGGGTTGTGGAGGTCAGATAGGCAGTCGCTCCATGTAAAAACTAGTATTCAGCTGCATCTGGTTAGACTGGAAGCTGACCGCAACATAGTTGGGAAAATGTTAAGCAGATTGATATAGGTAAAATAAGAGTTGAAATTGTCCCGCAAATTCATCTAACATGAACTATTAGGATATGTACTAAGACTGAAGTTTTATATGTGGGATTTGTTTATTTTTCGTTGAAAATCGTTAACTTATGGCATTTAATGATTTACTAAATAATGCTTTACGTTTCAGGCCGCCGCCATTGATTTGGTTATATTGCTAAAATCTAGCTCAAAAACTAACCAATCAAGAATCCAGACACACCTAAAATTAGTTACACGCCAAAAAGTATATTCTCATGTACAAGAGTAGGTACAAAAGCCTTTATAAAGTACATAAAAGGACGGTACATATAAAACAAGAAAGGGAGGCTGGAAGGCAATATTTTCCCGTTTTCGGCGGAGGATATCGAACCCTGTCAGTTGGCGGGCGTCCTGCCGCAATGCGTCACCGGGTTTACTGCATCGTCAAGATATAGGCCTTATTATTTACTACTAGACAGACGATAATGTTCTTTATTGAGTACAACCATAAGCCATTGATATTAAAATGAGTAAATTTTAAAAACTACAAACATTGCGTAACAAAATATACGCAAGTTCAATAGGTACAGTGAGGTCAATTGATTGACACCCTACCTCAATGTGTCGTATTATAGCCATGTCATACAATTGTCAAAGAATGACAGCTGAGATCTGCATAAACGGACAACATTAGTTGGAAGTAAATTAATTTCCCTGACAATAATCATAAAATATACAAATTTTGCTCAATCCTGAAGTTACAATCACAATTAAATTTTTTGTCGATTTAGTCTGAAAAATATTTTCTAAATCGTCTCTGAGTCTGAGTGACGGTCATCGATTTATATTAAACAATCGATTAATATTGAAACAGTTGAAAGTAAATACTGCTGCTAAAGAACTATAATCAGGGATTTTAAAAAATGGTGCCCTCCTCCTATCCGTTCATAATTTAGCATTTCAAATCCAATTTAATTTAATCATTGCTAAAAATCTTTTAATACTTTAAGCTTCTCTCTTTCTTATCGTTTTTAAATTTAATTCTAAGCCTTAAAAACCGAATTGAGGACGCCCAAACAAAGATGTAGCGACTATAAAAAAAAAATTAACTCGAAGTATCAAATTGACTTAAAAGCTCAAATTATCACTGTCCTTTTTGGTTAAATAACGGTAAATTAATTACCAATACTTCCAAAATTGGTAGACTATCCTCATAGTCTACCAATTTTCGGTATCATAATTTGAGGAAATTATGGTAGTATTTTTTTTTTTGCAACGGTTTTTTCAACGGTTTGGACTTAACAACGACGTAGATTCAATAAAACAAGTACTTTACTACCAATTATCATATGCCCGCTAATTGTCATCGGATCAAATATCTACATATCCACGTATTATTTTATTTGTTTTATTACGTTCAAACAACGTTTGATTTTTTGCGAGCAATACCTAGAAATATTCGCACTTCGCGCCATATCGCTTTAATCAAACAATTTTTTTTTTGGAAGTCTCAAATAGGTCCATCATTGACATAAATAATACTGTGGTATTGGTAGCTACCCAGTTTTATTTAGGAGTGCCCGGAGAACAAAGCTAATAAAAATAGAAGTGTTCCAAGTTCTTAGTTAATAGTTGTACGGTCTAGACCTATAATACACTAAAGAAAACCTTACCAACTACTTACGAGTATATGGTTTGACCGAGGACGTATAACCCGTTCATATACCTCAATAACAATTACTTTATAAGAATTATTTTAGTTTTCATAACTGAATTAGTACACTTTTGTAATTTTTAGTTTTGCAGTCTCGAAAAGACTAGTTTATCTGTCGCCAATTCCAACTTTTATTTAAAAATAATCAAAAATATAAAATATTTTATATTTATAAGTAATGGTGCCCAAGATACAGGCTGTGCATAGTTTGGGACCAACGGTACCTCAATAATGTAATTTAGATGTTGAAATAAACGATTTTCTTTTTTGAAGTTGGTTAAAAATAATGGTGATGATGGGAATCCAAATCCTAAAAAGTTATTATACTTTACCGTTTCCAAATTCTATCAAATAATTTGATACTTAAACCAAGAATGGCAATTTGATGGCACGTCGTATTATAACCGTATCATCTCACAAAAAGTTTCATTTTATAATAATTATTATGTAAAAAATTAGAGCATTTTTTCCATTCGCGTGCATTAAACTGTAAGTGAAAGTAAGTAAGTAAGTAAAACAAATAAAGCAGTGGCTGTTACTTCACGTATTTATAATAATTACATTAAATTAATGCTCTTTACATTACATTTACCCTACTTTGTTTTACTTAAGACTGGCCCTTCTTTGGATAAACCGATTCAACACCATCAGTGCTTTGTTAGAGCGATAATATATCTAATAGATAGTCTGGACTGGCACACAGCAAAAAAATTCTAATAATATTTTTTTTAATTTTTCATTGATTATATCCACAATAAAATCCTTCTAGATTTTAGACTTTTCCCACCACTTTTAGATTTTTTCTGGTAGAAAAAAAAGTTGGATCGATTTTAACCCAATTTTGGCGGAATTTTAATAGCTCAGCTTATACTGGAAATTATAGATCTCATTGTGAAAACCTAAGTGAAGTGAGCTGTCAATTGTGTCCCTAGCAACAAGAGGAATGACAACTCACTTCAAGCTCACTTCACCTAAGTTTTCACGCTGATAATTTTACAACATAGACCGGCTATATCTAGGTGTAGGTAATATCATGTACTTAGATAAAGTACATGATATTATAATTACGCCTAGTAAAGTAATTTCAATAATATTCGTGGGAAATAGGCATTAGAATGGAATGCTATTATTACGAGTTTTATAGCTTAGCTTATAAGCAGTTTATCGTTCGAGTTATTTTTTTCTATGCTGTTTAATAGGTTTCCATTAGACACGGGAAATTGCTAGTAAACCATGGAGCAGTCTTAATTTATTCTCAACGTAATTATTATTACATTGTTAATTAAAGTTTAATAGGACTTTAATCTTTTAAAAGCTTCAAAATTAAGAAATTGATTTGCAGCCTAATGCAAAAAGTCGTATCGTTTTTTATCTTCTAATAAGGGGCTATAACATTCGCGTACCTAGCTAGCTACCTACCAATTTTTGGAATATATGTAAAAAACGCACAATTATTAGTTTTTTCAGGTTTATCCTAGTACAGGCATCATACTTTGTAATACCAACATTATTTCTAAGATTTTTATACTGTTTTTTACCAATTTTTATTTTTGAATAAATGTTATTATTATTTATTATATTCCAAAATTTGTATAATGGGTATAAATGTTTCTCTTTCTATAACAGAGACATATATAATGGCCAATGCCATTACGATAAAATCTCTTCCACAGAAATTCAACAAAACGCATTACCCTCCTTATAAAGCAAGTGGGGTAAAAACGAGATTGACACTCATACGTTAAGTGGCGAAATAAACTAGTTTTTTTACAATAAACTCGGTTTTCTAAATAAGAAAGTAAGAAATATATACGTTTCCGTTTTACAGCATACATTTTTGGCATAACGTAGGACAGAATTTTTAGTAGAAGATAGAACAGGTTTTGGTTTAATTTTATACAACACTAGCTTCTGCCCGCTACTTCACCAGCGTTGTAGTCAACTATAGGTACTATTTACAGCATACCCTATTGCACTTGGCAATAGTGTAGCTTTCTGCCAGTGACATAATTTTCGAAAACGTATCAGTACTTCCTGAGATTACATCCTACATCCAAACTTACAAATTTTACCTCTGTATATTACTCAATACTTAAACTAGCGACAGTCTAAGAAGTCCGATTTGACAGCTATAAAATTTTCAAATAAATGAATAAAAGAATTAAAAAATACCTACTATAAGTAATGATGGAAAATAAATCGCTTGCTTTAAAAACCCGATGCTCGAGACACATTGATTTATCATACTTAGAGAGTTTGTAATCGAGACGGTTTATCTACATTGCTTAAAAAGTTAAAACTGATTCTCGAGGCATATCGTTTTATTACACGTACGAGTACGAAACGTCAAATCGGACTTCTTAGATTATCGGGAGTGTAATACAAGTAGTTTATTTGCATTCCACAATGTATACTTAGGTGGTAAGTTAAAATGATATGTGATCATTAAGGACCTTGTCGGGCACAGCAAAATAGTAGAAGAGAGGAGGAAGCTTTGAAAGAACTTAGCTCATCAGTCTTCTGAACGAAATTTAATATTATTATTATATTAGTTTTTTTTTTTACATAATTAGTTTACTGTATATCTGCCTAGCCTTTTCCCAACTACGTATATATTGGGGTCGGCTTCCAGTCTAATCGGATGCAGCTGAATACCAGTATTTTACATGGAGCAACAGAATATCTGACTTCCACAACCCAGTAATTGTGTAATACGATACCCCTTGGTAAGACCGGTTGTCAGATTTTCGCGCTTCTGACGACCCGTAACTGCTGTCAAAGATCCACGAATGACAGTCGGGACCGACGGCTTCCGAGGTACGGATTAGTCTCGGTATGTAAAGATGGTCACCCATCCACGGACCAACCTCGGCAAGCGTAGCTTAACCTGATGGATCGACCCGTGCGGCTGTTATTACTTAGCCACGAGCTCCTCTTATTTTAATATTAATGTAGACATAGAATTTTCAAAAAATGTATCAATCGAGTCTTCCAATTATAAATTCACTTACGTTACAATTCGTGACGCCAAATGATTCTTACTCTGAGATAACAATCAGTTTAACTGCCTGTTGTTAACGAATTAGTAAGTAAACTGCTCGACAAGCCATTATATTCAGTTTATAGCTTTAGTAGTAAACTACATTAGTAAGTAGGTACATAGTAATTCAATTTTTCGAGTTTCTAACTAGTTCACTGTGTCATGCTGAACTTTAACGTGTGTTTAATTTGTGTGTAGTTTTATGTCAATAAAAAAACCGACCAAGTGCGAGTCGTACTCTCAGTCGAAGAGTTCCGTACCGTATTAAGATCTAGGAAAAAACACTTGTACTTGTATAGCGGCAATAGAAATACATAATCTGTGAAAATTTCAACTCTCTACCTGTTACAGCTCATGAGATACTGCCCACTGACTGAGAGACGGACGGACAGCGAAGGCTTTGTAATAGGGTTCCGTTTAGCATTCTAAAAATATTTTCATTTATTTACTGGAATTCTTTACTCCTTTCCCTACTGAAAAGACAAACTGAAAACATAAGCTTTACGCACGTTGCGAATAGCAACACGAATATGTAGCATACCTAGGTATACCTGGGTATTACCGGATGCCAACTGAAATACTAAACTCCGTTGAAAATAGAGCTCAGTCTCCCGAGAGCATTGTGTAATGTTTACGCGTTGTCATCATTTCTAATTTAAACTGCAACCGGTTTATCTAAATAGGGATGATACCTGGGTAAACAAAACTAAATTCTAATTAGTCCGTCAGTCAGATAATAAAAAAACATTAGACACGTATTTTTTGCTTTATCATATTAATAATAAATTACTTAGATAAAACGCATTTTAGGTTGGGGAGTGGGGGTCGCTACGTCACTAGTATGTATAAAATCTACATACTCGTGACGTCATGGCACATTTTACCTCCATGTATCGCCGTAATCTTTAGATTACGTAAAAAAAGAAAAAATACATGTCCAATATTTCTTTATAATCTCAAAGCCGGACAAAAATTTTTTTTCGTCGTCATTCCTATTATGCCTGGTTTCTAAATACACTATTTTTGTTTTAGCATAATTATGCGTAATCACCCTATAATTTATCCGTACCCAATCCCAATGTTGGGACACGGGCCTCCTCGGTGAGAGGGTGTGGGTCTTAATCCACCACGAGGGCCCAGTGCAGGTCGGTAGATGTCACATGTCTTCGATTTTTTGGTTCTAGGACATGCCGGTTTCCTCACGATGTTTTCCTTCACCGTTTTGAGAGCAATGGTATAAACTAGCCAAGTAGCCATAACGGTTTATGAAGTTTTAAAAACATGTTAATATTTTCCGAAACTCTAGCTATCATTGCTATTAAAAACAAAAAATACTTGAGTTAATCCACATAATAAATAAGGATCTATTTAACACATAGCTGATCTAAGATTTTAAGCATTACAATGTCTATATCTCAACATTTTTAATGGCATAATTCATAGACTTTGAAAGAAGAAAGAAAGACAAATGCGTTTAACTTACTTTGCTTACTTTGACTTACTTTGCTAAGTAAAATAGGCGTTTTATATGAATATCAACATTATTGTATTAAAATAAAGTTCTTATTAGTGTAAAATTCATATTCACATTGGCTCATAGGAATATAAACATTGAACACATAAAAGTTACGTTCATAAAAAATTCAAAACGTCATTTATTCAAACTAGGCTGAGAATCAGCACTTTTCGAACGTCAAAATTACATGAGTCCCACAAAACGCCCACCCTTCACCACTTCCTAGTGCATTAGCTGGGAAGAAGAAGTGGCGCAACAAACTCCCCAGCAGCACAGCTGTCTGTTCAGTTGAAGAACAAAAAAAAAAGATTCTTCAAAATATGGATCATATTCGTACGGAGCGCTAACTTTACTCAGCAAAGTAAAGTTAAGTATGATCAGCACGTGAGCATGACGACCATAAAAACGGGTTTTCTACTGGTTTTGTCGACGGAAGAATAGACAAAATGACAGATTGTGATTGTTAATCTGTCATTTTGTCTATTCTTCCGTTGACAAAACCCATTTATATTGTGGTCATGCTAAGCGTGCAGTGAATTTTGCCCTAAGACCTTGGAATTTCTGCATCGCAGTCATATCACAAAAAAAGGTTATACATATTTACACCGGACGGTCAAGTTTATTTTGAGGACACTTTTTATAGAATTGGCTTTGCAAATCGAATGCCTAAATTAAATCATAAAAACAAACTAACGTCATTAAAAACTATACAGGTAACGGCACAGTTTCTTTAGTTCAATAAAGTAGTTCAAATAAAAGCTATTAAATAAGTAAATTGGTTACCAAATTACCATTTAAGAAATGTGAAAGTTGTTCATATTCACAATAAATCTGCATAATCACAACAGATAGATAAGTCGCAAAATTGTCTGTTTTTCTCTGGAGGTAACAAACTCGGAGCATTTAGCATTCAGGCTTTTTCAATTATACCATTTACAGGGACTTTTCAAATGTTAACGCATTGAAGGACACTGAACGAGACCATAGAAGTTTTATTATTGGCCTATGGGCGTTTACTGTCCCTCAAAGTGTTAAGGAATCGTTCAGTTAGTCAGAAAATTTAAACTAGCTGCCCGTCCTAAAGTGTAGATCTCTATGAAGAAGAACGGGCAAGAAACTCCATGGATACTCTTTTAAATCATGTTATTACCAAATCCTGGGTTAGATACCCAGGATTTTGGAGGTAATAAACTAATAACATTATTCTTTTTGTTTCTAAATGTGTACAACATACTACTAAAATACTAATTACTAACTCAGTTATTCACTTTTAGTATTTCGAATAAATAATTTTATCTGCTCACGATCGAAGGGACAGTCCCATTATTTTATTGTTATTTAGATCGAAAAGACAACAGAAAACATTTGTTACTAGAAACGACCTTAACAATGATAAATGTTGCTTTTGTATATTAACAAAACCCATAGAAATTGAAACATTGTTTGAATTTGTACTTTCATTTTGTTTTATTGATACTACCAACATGTATATGCCCAAATTACCCCTACAGCATGGTTATTTGGGTAATTTGGGCATATGTCTCCATCAATCAAGAAAAGACTATACCATCCACAAATCATTGAACAGCAGTAATTCTTTATTTCCAAATAACACTTTAAATTTATCAAATTCAACACTTAATTGTAATCATTAGAGCAGCTATCTACGCAAGTTCTGTTTCTACGTAGAGTTTAACAAGTCACGGCCAAGGATAGGCGGCCGTTAAGTTACACTAATGATTCTAATTAATTAAACCTTACGATACAAATGTTGCTTTTTTGTATTAAAAAAGCCTATAGAAATAGAAACATAACGACTTTTGTGTTGTTTTGTTGACATTACCAACAAGTACATGTTACCCCTAGAGCTTAGTTATTTGGGTAATTTGGGCATGTCTCCATCAATTAGGAAAAGACGATAAAATCCACAAATCATTGGACAGCAGTAATTCTCTACTTCCAAATTACACTTTGAATGTGACAATTTCAACCCTTAATTGTAAGCATTTATCCAAGCAAGTTCTGTTTCTACGTAGAGTTTAACGAGTCACGGTCAAGGGTCGGTGGCCGTTTAGTTACCACTAAAGATCCTCATGAATTAATCCTTACGAAATCAAATGTTTGTTTTTCTATATTAAAAAAGTGTATAGAAATAGAACAATAACGACCTTCGGGTTGTTTTATTGACATTACCAACAAGTGCATGCCCAAATTACCCCTACAGCTTAGTTATTTGGGTAATTTGGGCATAAGTCTCCATCAATTAGGAAAAGACGATCAAAACCACAAATCATTGGACAGCAGTCATTCTTTATCAATCATTAGAGCACCGTCCTAAATATATTCTTTGACTTAGACCTATCTAATTATGATCTTTCTACTTACTCGTAGAGTTTAACAAGTCACGGTCAAGGTAGGCGTTTAGTTACTACTAAAGATCCTAATCAATTAAACCTTACGACAACAAAGCGGTCAAAAGCGTATTTGTCTAGCATTGTAGAACGAATCAATTTCTCAAGGTTTTTTTTTTTGGTTGGAAATTATCGAATAACTTCTCCGGAGGGCGTGTCAGACCCTTACTGACTAAAACCCACCCGTGTTCCTTCAGTTGCCTCTACGTTAGGGTCTGTATGTTAGTAGTCTGTTCTTTCCCCTAAACTATGTGGAACCATGATAATCGTGGTGATCTTATTGATACACCATTTACAGATCATGACAACCCAATCAAATATTCTAATCTTTTGTTATTAACTAACAGTCCCTGGATTAGTTATTCCATGGAGTGAAAGGTTGTAAATATTTTTACAACCTTCACTCCTTTGAAGAATCTTATTTTTCGAGGATAGGAAAAAAAAATGAGCCTGTTTTTATAGTACAATAACTAGGTATTAGTAAAAAATATTAAAATTAACCCCAACAACAATAATCTTTAAACAACACAAGTTCAACAATCAAAACAAAAATAATGACAATTACACTTGACCTTTGTGTAACAAGAGCGATGACGTCACTACTCACTGTCCACAAATAGCCACAGACCACAGAGCACAATAGACCGGATGCGGTTCCGTGTCACAGGTACTCACAAGCCTGCAAGCCGCGCTCGCGAGTTCCTTTGTTGCACATCCAGTGACCCACTTGCAGTGGCTCTTATATCTGTTATGTAATAGGTATGAAATGCACGTGTTTTTGTAGATGTTGCAATTCTTTTTTTATTCTTCTTTGTTACAGGTTAAACACTACAAAGTGACAAATAACTTTAATTTCGGAAGTCGGTGGCAAAAAACGAAAATACAAAAAAGACTGACTTCCGAAATTTTAGTTATTTTTCACTTTGTTGTGTTTTTTTTTTTTGTAAAAAAGTTTTGTTTAAAACAAGCTTTTTATGAACTAAAAAGTACTAAATAAATCTTTCGTAAACAGAACTTTAATATTTTCCTAAAAACTTGAAGCTTACCTTTAAGAATAAGAAGGACATTTACGCCTCAGGCTTTTAAGAAAATATGTTTTGCGTTAAGTCCTTTCATTGTTATCCTTAAAGAAACAATGTAGTTATTGTACATTACAGATTGTATTATTTTATGTCATGTTATGGAAAACCGTAATTGTTTTCGATAGATTTACTGGATTAACGGGTAAATACGTTACGTATTGTTGGAGGAGTAGTGGCTTTAAAATATAATATAAATAACAAGGTCAAATTTCCCTTTTACCTATCATAGTTAAAAGTTCTCGGTATTTTCGAAAGCCTATGTTCCAAAGGAGTTTTCATAAAAATCACCTTATCCACTTTCAACGTATAATATCTACATGAATTACCTGAATGGTTTCACAAGCTGCAAAATGTCTTGTTTTCATTAATATTAACTGTATTACATCATATATAAAAAAAAAACCGTATTAAAAATAATTGAAATAAAACAAATTGAATATTTTATATCTATGGATTATAATTATCTGAAATAAATGAATTAATAATAATATGATTACATTTCCCATTAATAGTGTATGACTGAATGAACGTACTCGTAAACGAAGCAAAAAAAGTATGTAAGGGTGTCCGAAAGGGATACCGTGGCCCCTGGCAACGTACAGACAACTGAAGGAACACGGGTGGGTTTTAATCAGTAAGAGTCTGACACGCCCTCCCGCGCCGCCCAGAGCGGGAGAAGTTATTGGATAATTTACCATACAAAAATAAAAAAGTGTCGTAGCAGGTACCGTTCTGTGGTTTCTGGCTACCCCATGGCAAGAAGGCGTGAGTTATGTATGTATGTATGTATTTCCCAATCCTTACTAATATTATAAATGCGAAAGTGAGTTTGTTTGTTTGCTACCCTTTCACGCTAAAACGGCTGAACAGATTTGGATGAAATTTTTCACATGGGTAGACCATGACCTGGATTAGGACATAGGATACTTTTTATCCCGATATTCCCACGGGATCGAAACATACGCGGGTGAAACCGCGGGACGCAGTTAGTAACACTTTCAATTTCAAACATTGCTTCATAAGTGGAACTCATTCAGGACAGGGATAATAAAACAGATTTAATGGATGGATGTAAAATAACCAGTTATATCTAGTAATAAAATGATTACAAGTAAGCTGGTAGACCGACCGGCTTGTCCATTAGCGATATTTACTTATATGTATTCAGTGCTCTATGCAGGTAAAATATCGATATTATATCGTTACTTTGAGATTGAGAGAGATCAATATTAGTTACTGGCATGCGCGGCCATCTGATACTGGTAAGAACTGCATATCGTCCCTAAGACCCAAATGTTTCCTTATTAACAAATCATCATTCCTCATAATTCCGTCCACTGCTGAACATAAGTCTCCTCCAAGCACCGTCACTTCGACCGGTTCTGTGCTTCCCGCATCCAGCGGATTCCTGCGGCCTTCACCAGGTCATCGGTCCACCTTGTGGGAGGCCTTCCAACGCTACGTCTTCCGGTTCGCGGTCGTCAATCCAAAACATTTTGACCCCATCGGCCATCTGTTCTGCGAGCAATGTCCATTGCCACTTCTTCAATCAACGGGCAATCATCGTTTGGCAATTCTTCGGGATATGTCGGTTACTTTGATTCTCCTGCGGATCATAGCCCTTTGGGTAGGCCCATTTTGAACGACATTAACAAATATCCATCTATAATTATTATGGAAGAAAGTTCTGGAATGAAGGCTTGTCATAAATTCGAAGTTACGTTTAGTATACCTGATAAACTTTGGCCATCTCACTGGTTATGACGTTTTCTCTCAATACTACTTTAAAAAAAACGAACGAGTCTGACAGTAGTCGCGTATGATGTGTAAGATCTAACATCTCACCTTGGTAATAAGCAACATTAAAGGGGCGGGGCCTCGTCAAGGTGTGACGGCGAAATCTAGCACCGCGCGCGCTCATTGGTCAAATCAAATAGCGCGCGCTTCCCCGGTATTCTGTTACACACTTCCGTCCCTTTTCACGAAATCACTCCCAGCGATTGTAGGAGAGCGAGAGGAAAGATATGCAGGAAAGCGAAAAGATGTTACACATCAAAAAGTTCAAAAGAGCTTTCAGTTCCAAAATAGGAGGTCAACCTGGGTTTGTTGGTAGTTGAATTTAGAATAGGATATATTTATTTGCTTTAAACCATGGTAAATTAAGGTCTTATGAATTTAGTAAAGAGTAATGCATCAATAAAAAATTTAGAGGACAACATTATGTTAGTAAATACACAGTGTTGTTCTCGTACAAGTGTTGACAATAAAACCAAGTCATTTGTGCCACAAAATCCGTTATCCGTTGGTACAGCTCGCCCATAGATATAAGAAAGAAGTATTTCTATGAGCTCGCCTAAAGACGAAAATGCAGAAATTAAGAAATTTTAACGAGAAGGATTGAGCTAAACCCGTCATAATGAGGGTAAACATTATTATCAGTCGTAAAATTCGTCTGTAGTCCTCATAAAATGACGGACGAAACACTAAATATTATCTAAAACTGCAGGATCCATGTGTTTCGCAGTTAAGCTCAAAATAACTGAGTTTTATGCCGAGTGGCACCATTAAAAAAGAGGTATTTTTTGGTCACTTTCAGAGGTTTCCTAGTAACATCGTGTCACTGGATCTGTAGACTAATAATTCTAGATTTGAACTAGTTTCTCCCATCAAAAACCTCGTTAAAAAATAAAATAAAATATTGAGTTCATCGTAAGCAACACGATGCACACTGCTGTAAGCGTTGCGAGCGTGTTTTCAGAGAGCTGATTTTTTAAGGCGACAATAAAGAATTTTAATGATTTTATACTAAAGATCACGTCTAAACGAGTAGTGTTAATGATTTGGAAAAAATATATGTTAAAGAAGAGCATTTTCTTAATAACTTTTTCTGTGAATATTTTAGATTATGTTTATATTACATAGTGTAAATAATTAGTAAAGTTATGTCTAACGCGGATAAAACACTGAAAATCACGCAAAAACTATCAAGCGTATTTTTCTGAAACCTTCACCATTTTAAAGATAATTTAATTATTTATCTTTTAGTATACCTACTTTTTTTGATTTGTGTTTAAATGCTTCTAATTTGGGACAGCGCTCCGTGATGGGTTAGTTCTATTGGCTGGACGTACGACGCATTGCGTGAGCTCAGCACAGAACACGCAAGCTAACGCTCTCGCTGCGTGTGCATTGCGAGCACGCCACGTGCGATCAACGTGTTCGCCGCGTTCGCGGAACGAGAGGGATTAACGTTAGTACAAGACAGAGTGCGACAAGCGAGAGTACAATAACTGTGAAAACGCGGAGAACACGTCGCATGGTCGCGGCTTGATCGCTTGGCACCCGCGGGGAGCGCGTTCGCAAATCGCCTCGCTGGAAACACGGTGGCAAATCGTCAGTTTGATATCGCTCTAAGTTTAAAGCACCTACCTACTTACACACATATATAAAGATAATATATGCTCATAGTTTGCGGTTATACAATGCTCCGTCTAACCTAAATCCGTTTCTCGTAACTTAGCATAATAATCCACGTAATGATAGGCTTGCTACACAACTTCCATTCCCGTAGAACAATGACATGGGTTTATCGTTGTGGCGCCTTGTGTTGCTGAATAATTTCTAATCATGTATAGTATTCCATGTAGGACTTGTAGGTGGGTCTATAATTGTCTTTTCTTCTTGATAAAGGCGCGTGCAACTGGCGCGACGTTTCGCGCGACGCGACACCGGTAATTGTTCTATAAGTTTTTTTTTTTTTTCTTTATTAATTTAGGGACATTTATAATCGCAATGCGTGTGTCAGTCCCATCGTACCCTAAATACACATTAGTCATATCTGGGCCATGAACCTAAACAGACTCTACGCATCATCGCTATTTGGTTGAGCCAAGATTTTATTGTATGTGCCTGCTTCAAGTCTGTTCAACCTCAAGACCCTAAACAAATCATTTCTCCCAGACTCATACCCAAAACCGGTTAGCCAGCCTTTCTCAGTCCTCCATAGAGCATCCATTCTTGCTTGGCAGAAATTTGTGAGGTTTTTGTACTTACAAGTAAAATTCGTAACTACATCGGCATCTTATGTTTGTTCCCTAATTTGTTAGTTGATATAATTGATAGCTGCCTTCGCAAATTGACAAACTGCCTTGACAAACTATAATTAATTACGAAATATTATTATGACAGCAGACGCGACGGCGCGCCACACGACTCCGGTAGAACAATTTCCATGAAGTTTTCATACAAACTGTTCCGCCAGAGTCGCGTCGCGTCGGAGTGCTGTGAGGGTTTTCATGCAAAAACTAGAAGTCCTTTCCCAGCAATTATTTTAAATCAATGCCACGGAGTTAGGTGAACTGAAAAATTTGTGAAGGCTTGGTGTTGGATCTTTTTACACCCTGTAGGTATTTAGAGCCAGTTCTGCATTTCTAATTTACTTATTATTATTTTAAAAAGCGATACTATATCACTTAAAGTTATTTTAGTTTCATTGAAAACTTATCATACCTACATACTGATTAAAAAATTTAAAGCCTTTGTAACTGGATTGGATTTATAGTTTTAGTCATAAATTTAGATAATTCTCTTAATTTTTATTATTATTATGAGGATTTAAATAGGCTATAAAAATTCGCCGTAAAAATACTTTAATAAAAGAAAAATAAAAATTTAAGTATGGTTATTTATTTATTTTATTATTTATGTACATACAGTAAAATTGATACAAATACGACATAAACATAATTATGAGTACAAACGTACGTACGTCGTACATAGTATGTTTATTACTAATTTGCTGACATCATACGTACACGTGTTTTGAGGTATGATCATACTTAACTTTTATTGTTTACATACTTTTAAAATCGCTAAAATCGGATTCTTTAGATTTTTTACGTTATAAACAATATTTTTATAGCTTGAACATCAAATTATTGACTAGCCGTGGCTTTCTCATACCTACCTATTTATCACGATTGGTAAACACATCGTATATGGTGATCATCATTATATCTTTTATAGGCCAAGACTGATTTGTTTCTAATCTTCTCTTGCTTTGGCAGATACTGAACTGTGTGTGATAAGCTCATATACCAATAGAGTCAAACTTGAACTGGGTGAAATTAAATGAAAAGAGAAAGCGAGAAAACTCTATAAATGTGAGTAATTTAGGCAGGCTCGTCATTTTAACCCTCTAAAACCTCTATAAGTGAGAAACAGTAACCTCTATAAGAGAAACTCGCTTTTCACTCGTGGACCATCTATAACTGAGTCAGCTAGTTGCCTGCGCCTCTATAAGCGACAGTCGAGCGTAATATAACATCTGCTACTTGACCCATTCTTAAATTTCGATGAACTAACTAACATTGCTTTTGTATCCTATTCTATTCGAATGGCAAAAAGTGTTTTTTTTATATACCTCTACAAGTGAGAAATGACACTGCTGTGCCTCTATAAGCTAGAAACTCGTCTTAGTGAGAAACTAGCGTGATTAGCTATTCAGCAAGCTGGTTTTGGGGTTGCCTGCCCAGCACCCTTAGCATGACAACCATAGACACGGGTTTTCTACGGGTTTTGTCGACGGAAGAATAGACAAAATGACAGATTGTGATTGTTAATCTCTCTTTTTGCGACAAAACCCGTTTCTATTGTGGTCATGCTAAGCGTGCAGGACTGCAGGTAGACCGTACCTACTAATGTAGGGTAAGAAGGTACAGTTGATGCACCGAGTACCACTTATATGGGTTTATAAATGTAGCCTAGCTGTTTGCTACTTTATATGATTCTATTTCCAAATCAAAAACTTACATTATGCCTCGGTTACCGTGATACAAACGAAATTTCATCCACGCCCAAACGCAGTGGGCTATACAAATATGAATTTGTCATGTAAGATTGAACCTTTGACCGTGAGCTCAAAAACTAGACGTCGAATTGTTTAGACAAGTTACATAATTTCTTTACATAATACCATACGATGTAGGTAGGTACCTAATAATATATTATGTAAAGGTATAAACGAGTAAGCAATTTTGAGGAAATTCATAAAATGTTTGTGGAGTAGAGACATAAAAAACCTCATTTCAAAAGGCGGTTCGACAGTAGAAGTTTACGATGAAGTCAATGATGATGCTGATTCAGGCCGCGTCATAATTAAAATTTTGGACGCGGGGTGACTGTTACGATAGTAAACTACATAGTAAACGTATTGTATACTAGCTACGCGTCTCGGTCCCGTGGGAATATCGGAATAAAAAGTATCCTATGTCCTAACCCAGGTCATGGTCGGTCCATGTGCCAAATTTCATCCAAATCTGTTCTGCCGTTTTAGCGTGAAAGCATAACAAACAAACATACAAATAAACTAGGGACGTAACGATACATAATTTTCCCGATACGATACCGATACCGATTATTGTAGTAAAGTAGATACCGATACCGATGTCGATATCGATGGCTTAGTAGTTAATAAATCAAATAACAAATGAAGTATGTAAGTACGCTGCGCGGCTCTCCCGCCGAGTCCCGCCTGCGACAACGCCGACGACGGAGCGACAGTGTTGCGCACGCGTCGTTGTTTCTCGCGCTTTTCGAACTGTTTGATATCGGTTGTATATAATCGCCGATGCCAATATATCGGCATCGGAATCGGAATCGTTACATCCCTAAAATAAACAAACAAACTCACTTTCGCATTTATAATATTAGTTAGGATTTTGGTGAAGATGCGAAGGGTACACAGTAGATTAACGTTAAGTAAGATAGTAACATTTTTTTATTCACACAGAAGACTAGAAACACACTCGTACCCCTGATACTTCCGAAAGGGATATCGCGGCCCCGGCACACAGCCAACGGAAGGAACACGGGTGGGTTTTAGTCAGTAAAATTCTGACACTCCCTCTCGCTCCGCCCAGAGCGGGAGGAGTCATTTGATGATTTCACACCCAAAAAAAAAAAAAAAAACAAAAAAAAAAAACCCCCTGATACTTAGTTGACAATGTTACTCAAACACTACAATTACGCCAACACTGTAAAACATAATTACTTTATGTAACAACACAGCATTTTTTTTACAATTAACCGCTTATTTAAATTACCGGCCATATGGCCCGTAGCCTTGTTTAGACGAGCCTGTTACAGGAAGACGCTAACTGACATGAAACAGATGAATTAAGAGCAATGCAGTGACTGTTACTGTAATTAGGGCAGTACGCACTTAATTACGCATACCATACAGATAATTTATAGGAACATGACTGAGAGATGACTAAGTATGAAAAAAAAACATGCGGGGCAGTCTTTGGGGACTGCCGACAAGTGAAAACTAAGTAACTTGTGAATTGTATGTCTATGTACACATACACGGTATACATATAGCTCATGGGAAACGTGCGGTGACGATGACGCGAGGTTCACGCTTTTTGTTCACCTAAAAATTACACATATATACACAATATACATATAGCTCATGGAAAGCGTTCGGTGACGATGACGCGAGTTCCATAATTTTTGTTCACCCAAAAAGTGCTCAACGCACCTAAAGAAGTTTTGACTTCAAAAATTGCAGAGATATAGATGAAGTTTGAAAGTGTCACTAGTGTCAGAAAAGTTGAAATGAAATCGTTTGGCTAGTTATGGTTACTGAAAAGAGTGATGAATGTAAATCTTGATGGATAGGGAGAGTGAGGCCAAAGAAAAGATGGAATAATTGTGTGAAGTGTGAAGAATGATATGAAAGAAAAGAGAGTGAATGTTAATATGACGGTTGATATGAGAGAATGAAAGAAAAAACGTATTGCGCTGACGCATAGTAACACGTTTTCTTGTCCCATCACAAGAACAGGCTGATGATGAAGACTGAGGGATAACTCTTCAACTTCGTCAAGTTGACCAACTATCATGATTTCCGTTCAGAACAAAAAGAACATTTTGATTAAATTCTGCCACTTTTGCATTGCATGCTTTTGCACATCCCCGATAAAAAGACACGAATAATGATCACTAGAAATCGAGACGTTGTAGAACAAGAAGTAATCTTCATAAATAATTTCTAACTTATTAAACAGACCGCTATAAAACTAGTCTTGTTACGGAAACTAAATTGACGTATAAACAGGTTCTAATTATAAGTAAACGAGTTAACCATTAGTCCATATTTGAAGCAAGATTAGTTGCATATATGACATTGATTGCACTCGGTTACTTGCCTCTACACTTTCTACTGGAGTCAGCGTCTCACTGCAGGCGAGTAAGCGTGAGTCGATTGAGGATTAGAATACACTGGCCCTGGTCCTTGCTCTATTGATACAAGATGTAATTGAAATAACTGAAAACCTGACAAGGGATCACTTCATCAACTCCCACTTCTAACCTTTGGCAGACCATCAGCTTCTCCTAAATCCTAAGTTTTATAACTGTGCACGGAAAAATATATTACGGTAGTTGTGTGCGTATAGCCCTCGACGGATGTGAACACAGCTATCGTTATATTTTTCGCTTTACGTTGTTAAATTACTGAAGATTTTTTAAAGATTTGTGTGTACCTATTAGATGGAGAAAAATACTTCAATTTCAAGAATTCGGACAAGAAGCGAGAAGTCACCAGCCATTCACAGGCTTGTTAGCTGCCTGAGTTCTCTCACGAGCGATTAATATGTCTCGCTTTACGCAATACTCGACTCGCTCATTACAACTTCCTTTACTCTTCGCCAGTGGTTATTGGAAAAAGTGCTCGAACGAGAGAAAAGATATCTGGACCAAACTCAAGAGATTAATCCATAAGTTTCATCGATACCGCCTCTCGAATCCTACAAACACTTAATTTATCTGATGATACTTTACGAGTGGTTGGCGGGAACTGCCGTCTAAACATGTTATTGCGTTATTTATTAAGTCCCTTAATGGTCTCCTTTCTTTGTCTGGAAATTATTGGATTCGAGATTCAGTACCATTTGTTCGTTTTTTTCTGCGCCGCATAATTAATCCAAACTTTTGCATCTTATAGATGTTGTAACGGGCAGTTAACCAGTTACGTCAATCGATAATTCGATTGCCAATTTAGTAGGTAAATAAAGTTACCATTTACCAATCTTTATGCATAGAAACGACACATTTTATGAGCAATTTCAATTACCTTTCGAACTAGCCGATAAAAATTCCTTTACCGAGTAGGACCAAGAGCACAATATTTACATCATTATGATAGTCTTATACTCTTATGTGTTCGTCAACAGCGTCTTAACATCATTATTTGGTAATTACACTTTAATATAAACACACAAGATATCACAGTACCTAAGTCTCCCTCCTGATAGCTGTCGTCATCATTCTACTTTGAGTGAGGATGATCTTGCGACGCTCCCGTTATCAGATTGTGTAAACATGACATCGTATCGTCACGCTCGATAACGGGTAACACTTTTACGATAAGCGTCAAAGCTCTTTAGCTCCACTCGTCGTTATACCTACTTTAAGACGTGTAGAAATGTAGTATATATGAGAACGCCCCCACAAATTGGTGAACTAGATACTGTGCCATGTTTTGACTTAACGTTTTTGGCAACGGCTCTTCTTACAGACTCTCCTCTCAGAGGTTTAGTCTTGAACTGGCATTTCTTATTTAACGTCGTCTACACCCCTAACAAACTAACTACTATTATTAAGGGTCATTTTCTTCCAAATAAGGTTCATCTCCGTGAGTCAGCCACGGAACTAGTTCTTCCAAACATTCGTTTCACCCAGTCAGGAGTTTAGCCTTGAAACATACTTTCAGTCAGAAATCATAAGAAATGTTCATTTGTTTAGGCTGTGCACTTTCTGTCAATCTATCACGGAGCTCACGGAACAGATCAAAGCACCTATTTGAATAACACAGTGACATAGAAACACCTACATTTGTATGTCACGGTTAATTTAACACATTGTCGCTTCACCAGCGAGTGCAGTGGTCTCAATAGGCTCTCCCCCGATACTGTCCTACTAATCATAAATAAAATGCTCTTTCCGGCCTTCGGGCAAGCTATTCAATGAGCCGTAGATCATGTTATTGATAGGTACCTAATAGTATCTTCATATAGATGCATTTATATTACCCATACAATTTATGCTAAAGCTAAATAATCAAGCAGAGTCTTAAAAGCTCTGTCAATAAGCGATAATGTGTTTTGCATTGTTGCAAATACTTCGTCATGACCTCTTTTATTTGAAGAAACGAAGGTAGGTAGGTAAGGTACGCAGGGAACAGAACAAACTAGAATTGGTTCCTTTCCAAGTTAAAAAATAATCATAAGAACCGGTTAAAATATTTTTAAGGATGATGCTAATGTATACCAAATAACCAAACATTTGCATATTCGCAGACACCCTCCGTTTTTCTTCGTTCGACAAAAGAGCAAACATGTGTGACCCTTTTGATATTTGCCATTTATCAGAAAAGATGACCATGTTTGCCAAAACCAACAGCCAACCCTTTGCCAAATGTTTGTCTCCCAGTCAACACGTCCAAATATAAGTTGGTGATCTTTGGCCAAATGAATCTGAATGAGAATGATCGTCTTGGAAACTTTCCACGTGCACCTTGTAATGTCACGAATAACAACAGCTGCATCGCATCTAGCATGTATCAGAAATTCAGAGCAAACTGGAAATGTTACTGCAGGGTTGATTCTTGAGTCTACGTAGCTCAAATAAATAATAAGTATATATATATATATTTGTAATCATGATCTCGAAAACGGCTCTAACGATTTCTATGAAAGTTGCAATACTGGGGTTTACGGGTTAGGTCACATATCTGAGAAAATTCGTTTTCTCCGTATTTTCACCCGAATATATTAGTCTATGGCATCGTGATATAAGTACTGTACGTTAGTACTTATATCTCGATGGTCTATGGAGTAGACACAGACTACGTGGTAGGGAGTAGAGCTCAGTCGCCCAAAGTATAGAACAAGAATAATGACAAATGACACCTTAGAATAATGACATGGCAGCATGGAATTAATAAGTACCTACTATCATGGCAGCATGGAATTAGTATGTACTATCATAGCAGTATGGAATTATGAGCTTTCCTATACTATTAAATGAGCATTCTCTTTTTTCACCAGAGCAGAGCTCGATCGCCCAGGTACTTACTGTGAAAATCGAAACGTTAGATTTTCGGTATGTTCAACGACCCTGCTGATAGAAAGTGATTTCCTTCGCCTTTGGACAGTCTGTGTCACTGTCTATCGGCGGCAGGGCGACGGCAACAATTTGTTTGGTGATTAGTTGCCAAGCCAACACTAATGACAAAGATAAAATGTCGTGTTCCTTAAACACCGATAGTTACCTGAAGGCCAATTCTCGTACTTAAAAAACGTTCACATTCTAGTCGCAATCTGTCAAACTTGTCAAAAATGTTGGTAAATTGGTTGTATTTTTGACATATTGCGAATGAGATGCGAATGTGAACGTTCTTAAAAATTACGGGAATTGCCTCTCAGTTCTGTGGTTACGCCTATACTTTTGTTTTGCCGGCTTATGCTGACATTACATTTGGCAGCAATAGTATCAGATAATAGCAGTGATAGCCTAGTTGTGTGACCGTCGGACTGCCAAGTCATAGGTCTCGAGTTCGAACCCAAGGCACGCTCTGCAGCACCTCAGATTTTCCGGATTCATGTGCGTATTGTATAATTATTACTTGCTTTAAAAACGGTAAAGGAAAACATCGTGAGGAAACCGGCATGCCTGAGAGATATTTCTCGACGGTATGTGAAGCCAAGTCAGAGGCCCATGGGCGGCTTTAAAAAAATCTTTGACACCAGGTTAGTCACTAACCACACGAAAAGAAGAAGCATCAGATGGTAGTTGAGATGTCCTAACTTATATACAAAAATCATCTTGACAAAGGAGTAAGTTGTTCCTGTATTTCATGAACCATTGAAAAATATCCCCTTCGGTAGATCTAAAGGAACACCAAATTAGAGCAAGATTACAAAGTCTGCATACTCTTGAGACCATTAACCTTATTTCCCGAAGGCAAGAAACACAAGCGTATTTATTTATTCAAATTCTTCACAATTTTTTGGGTATTGGCATTGCAAGCAAACACAATGACGTGCCGGGGCCAACGCCCCTCTGCAAATAATACAATAAATACATGGTAATCTGTAGATCTGCTTAGTTACAGCCGTGTTGTTGCGTGTGTAGGCAGAATCATAAATGTCGCATGTATTTCATAGAACCTTGAAGCTAAACATCTGCAATCAACTATAAATAATGACAACATTGTCGGCTCACTGAAATCTTGTATACAGGATGACATACATAATACCTACCTACGAGTACCTATCGTTGATCAAAAGGCTAATCCATTCACTATTGTGGGTACCGGCAAAACTCTCAAGATGGGGGAATCGACTTAAACACTAATGTTACCATAGTTAGGAAAAACGAAAATTTTATCAGCCTAGGGTAATTTAGGTACAGTCACATGTGGTCATATTTTGACCAAAACAGTCAGCAAGGTAGTGGGGGATTTCCCTAGCTAGTCTACGGAAGTCTAGCCTTACATATAGCCTAAAGTCTACAACGGTTTAAAATACTTTGTTTCAGTAAGAATATAATTAAAAATAATACAATACACTTCTATGAGGGAAACCTAATATTTATTAAGAGCGTTTATTCTGAAAGTGGGAACGTCGCAAATAGATGTCAAATATTTCACTGTTTTGATTAATTTGGCAATATTACTTACTGTATGGAAATAAGAAATTTGGCTAACTAGCGAACTAGAATATTGATTATGAAATGCAATAATTAATATCGTAACACCAAATAGGTATTTAGTTTTAGATGTAAAAATTTGGAAACTTTCCAAATGCCTTTTTTACACCTAAAACGGTTACAACATCAAATTCAGTGTTATAATTGCAATCCATTATTAATATTCTAGTTCGTTCGTGTAATATTAGCCACATTTCTTATTTCAAACTCAAACACAAACTCAAACTCAAACTCAAAGAATTTATTTCAAATAAACCAATTACAGGCACTTTTGAATTGTCAAGGGGTCGGTCAGTCAGAAATATGAAGCTAGTTGCCCATTCCAACGTGTAGTAGGTTCCTATGGAGAAGAACGGGCAAGAAACTCCATAAAGTTATATTACCAAATTAATCAAAACAGTTACATTTTTGACAGCTATTTGCGACGTTTTAGGATAAACGCTCTTTAAGTTAACCGACGGTTTCACCGGGTGATAAAACTAAAATTAAGTTTAAAAAAACGATTGGTAAAAACATACAATTATTATTGCAACATTTTCAAAACATGGTGCCGATGTTATCTAATAGATATTTTCCAATAACTTAGGCTGTAATTGCTCATTATTCTCGTATCATACCTACACTGCGAAGTTACGATACTTCTCAGTAGCTGTCAACACGACACAAACATCTCAATAATAAACTGCAGACGAAACACTTTCTAGACGCATCTTAGTACTTACGTAGGTAGGTCTTCGCGAATATCTACATTACTTTCACTTGGACTTTCCCAACACGGACTCGGCGACCTCCCCTGTCCTCATTTAGGCACAGGCTCCCAATCTCTTTCAAACTAAGTTGGAGTACAATAACACATGTAACAGTCTTGTTATGTTATGTAAATATATTAACAAAATTGTTACAAAATGAACTGACACTAGCGGGACTTGACGGACCCGCGACCCTTCTGGTAAACCGTGCTACCGCTTTCACCACTGAGCTACTGTGAATTTCTGTGTGTTATGTAAATATTATATTTAAAATATATTTACTTAATAAAGGATTTAAAAAAATTACACTAGCGGGACTTGACGGGCCCGTCACCATCGGTAAACCGTGGCATCGCTTTTACCACTGAGTTACTGTGTCCTTCTGTAAATGTAAATATTTACCTACTAAAAAAACTGACACTACTGGGACTTGACGGATCCGCGACCCTTGCCCCGTCGAACCGTGCAATCGCTTTTACGAATGAGTTACTGTGCCCTTCTCACATTTTTTTCCCAGGCGTGGGTCATGGTCATGGGTGACATCTATCGGAGTCTAAAGTCCAATTCCCACACGCGTGGTATTTAAATATCGCTAGAAAATATTTGGAATATAATCGCCTATTTTTATCCCATTCATACGTGAGACGCACTGCGGTTGAGTTGCGGTTGAGTCGTACGCACGAAAATAGAGCATCAATAAAACTATTTAAAGGATGTTTATTTATTCACTTTTTATATTCCTACGTGGATTCCTTGAGGCGAGTAGTAATAAATTTTACGTGGACATTTAAAAGAAAAAACTTATGAAACTGGTTTCTCGTTTCATGTGCGTAAATTCTATTGCCGTTGAAGAATTTTTATTTGCATCTTATGGAACTTTATATGGTTAATTTACACCAGGTGTAAATTACCATGGAAATAGTAACCATGTAGTAGAGTTATTAAAGAGGTTTATCAACTATATAATGAGAGAAGCAACTAATGGGCAAATTCCACTGTTGAATAAACGAAGTAGGTATATGAAAGAGTTTCCATGGAGTTTCTTGCCCGTTCTTCTCCATAAGTACCTACGCTTTGGAATGCAGGACGAGCTTAATTTTTCCGAGTGACCGCATAAGCAGAAGCAGCTAATAATGTTCCCATTGCTGGGACACTGGCCTCCTCTCTATAAGAGGCAGTGGGCCGTAATCCACCACGCGGGCCCAGTGCGTGTTGGTAGATGTCACAAGTCTTCGAATTTTTGGTTCCAGGACATGCCAGTTTCCTCACGATGACCGGCCCTTTGACAATAGTAACCGTGTAGTTTCTTGCCGGCTCTTCTCCATATGAAACGACCAATTGGAACCGTGCACCTAGCTTCTGACTTTTCATAAGTGCCCTTGTAGGTTTATGTGAAATTAAATACTTATTTAGTTTTTTTTTTTTTGACAATTCAAAAATGCCTGTAACTGGTTTAATTTAAATACCTAAATCGCTTGAGTTTTTCGGTTGCATATTTTTGAGATCCGTAAAATCTCTTTAATTTCTTAGTGCTAGATACATACGCAAGTATTGTTTACAAACGCAATAAATACTTCCTTGATGTTATCGCATAACGTTGGCGACAATAAGGAGCTAAGTGAAAGTCGTATTAAAAAATCGTACCAGCTTGTTACGTGGTTGGATATGGATACTGGTAACACGGTAATCCCACACAATATTAATGTTGGTTTGAGATTACTTATACAAAAATATTTTACAAAACGACATAATTAAGGTACAAATCCGTAACCAACTGCAGGCAGCAGCAACAGGTTATGTGTCGTCGCGACGTCACTGGTCTATGTATTTCTATGAAATACCTTTCCGACTGCACGCATCAGCAGCAGGCGACCTGTCGTCGCGACACTACTGGTTCCTAGTATTTCTATGAAATACCGTGTCCTACTCACCTAACAAACTTTTGGTACCACTTTCTCGATTTCACCTTATTAAGGTAACTCTTGATGCAAAAAAATAACGCTGCATATACTGCCTACCTAACTACATAATTCGACCATATTATAAAAATTTGTGAAAGCCAAGAAAAAATTTAGGCGAACCTGTACCTACAATGAACGCAATGCCGATTAAAATTCATAAAATTCACAATCTTACAGGAACTAAACTGGAACATGATTGCATTTTCTGCAAGTGACAATCAATAGGCGTTCTTCAATTTTCAGTATTGCAAGGTTACTAGGTATTATAAGTGTAATGAATGGTGGATAACTATTGTTAATTCATGAAAACTTGTAGGTAGTGTATCTGTCGCAGATGCGGATTGCCGAATCCGCTGTTTTACATAACATCTCTGTTATTTAAAACAGTTGAACGGCGTTTAGCGATTTTCCATAATTGCTGAACTTTAAAACAATTGGTCAGGGTGCCCTAGCTTAGTTACTGCGACTAATTTGGCATTAGAAGCCACACCAAACGTTTATTGTGACTGCAGATAAGTAATTCTGCATTTCATCTAAACGTGGGTAGCGATTTTGTTAAACTTAACGCAATGACAATCCGTTTTCAACTTCATTCAACTGTTTTACATAACGAAGCTGTTTTGTAAAACAGCTAGCGGATATGTAAAACAGTGGATTCAACAAACCATCTGCGCCATATATGCATGAAGTGAAATAGCTTCAAAAGCCGGAAAACGTCTTCTCTCTACCTGTAACAAAATAATGTCATTAACAGATTATGCCAAAATAGATCACCTCATATTTATTGTAGCAAGCTGTCATTATATGGCTGTTAAAATGATAACGAAACGTTACATAAATGCGACTCGGAAGTAGCAGCAGGTACTGTACTGGCAAGTAGGAGTCAAACGGAACTCCACATAAACATAGTCATAATATACGTAGGTACAGTACCACTATTTTCTTAATGTCCCTCGGCAAACTTCGTGTTTCGTTAGTCGTCGGATTTCTATTAGTTGCCCTTTGCAGTTGGTACTCGTACGTATTGACTCCTACCACTGCGGTCGCGTTGCCGTCAACCATAATTACCAAGTGCAAAGGGCAACTGATAGAAATCCGACGACTGACGAAACACGAAGTTTGCCGAGGGACATTAAGAAAATAGTTGTACTGTACTGTAGTTTTCATCGTCAGGTCGCGTGCTTCCAAGCCATAATACGGTGAATCCAATAACGTTAAGCGATGAAGCGAACTGCCTCATTCATGCAAAGCAATTCAGTCTGATGCATTCAATTGCACGATGGGGAGGTGCCCCGATTTTCTGTCATCTTGAAAATGTTATTTAAATACAGAGTCACTGACACTTCATAAACTATTGAAAGCTATTTATTTAACTGTAGTTTGTTCTTATTGTTGTGGAGTGATTTTCTTGCCTTCGTTTTATAATTAAACACTCTTTGAAGGCTTCTATACTGCCGCATTTACTGTTGGGGCAATATCCTTTACATCAACAATTACGTTCGCGGTTCCCGTTATATGCCGCAAACTTGGTTAATATATTTGTTTGATATCAGGGTCGATACTTACATACCATCACGCCTGGAATCCCCGAAGGGTCAGGCAGAATTGTGCCTATAGTACACCCACATTTCGCCGGTTATGTTTAAGTCCAATGTAATAAGGGGCGAGCCTAATGCCATCAACCGGGCTGCTAATGAGAAATACCTGATGAAAAAACCCAATAACACTTCCGCGACCTGGGAATCGAACCCAGGACCAAATGCTCAGCAGTAGTGCTAGAGGCTGAGACCACTAGGCCAAAGAAACAGGATACTAATTGTCTATGAATCGGTAAAGTCAATTTAAGTAGATAATATTTTATTAACGCCTAATGAGGCGTTTCGAGGAAGGAAGGAAGGGTTATTAATTTGTATTTGATTAACAAAATAACAATAGATAATTACCTATTTCAGTTTTTGTGTGCTGTTGATGGTAATTAGCTAGGGGAGATGAGACCCCATTAAATAATAACAAAACGAAGTAGGTAGATTACATTATAAAATAGATTACTGGCCGTCGATAGAATGCGTTCTTGACAGCTGTCAGTTTCATACTAACGAAAATGAGTTTTGCGAATTTGATCCTTCAGGGACATGCTAAGTAAGCCCGCGAAATTCAAATTTTCTTTAGTTATTTACATTTTGCAGGTCAGTGTGAGGTTTTATGTTGTTTAAAATATGATTCGCGACCGTAACCAATATGGCTTTACATAATTATAATCATTACAATCAGCAATACAACTCCATAAGTAAGCACAATCGCCAAATGTCATAATTTCATGAAATAGTCATTCAATGCGATTATATGAACTTAGAGAGTTGTATTGATAATTTTTATGATTATAATTATATAAATAAACATTTGATACGGCCGCAAATCATATTTAGATCAACATACAACATGATACTGACCTGCAAATTGCAAAAAACGTAAGAAAATTTGAATGTAGCGGACTGCCTTGACGCTTTTGCCTTAATACTTCTAGAAATTGTCAACTGACAGGTGTCAGAAATGCATTCTCTCGACGGTCGGACTGTGTAGTACAATGTTACGAAATACGAACAATTACCGGGTTTTTCCCAGTGGTCAGATTGACAGTCAGACTAGTCTTTCTAATGGGATTTTTTTTTCCCGTTGGTCAGATTTAGTCGGCAGCTGGGAAAACAACAGAAAAAAAGTACAATGAAAGTAAAAACTGTTTTGCATTTTAATAGGTAGTTATCTTACAGTTTTATCTTACAGTTCTAAAAAATTACCATCATTCAATTCTCCATTAGTTAACATCATTTGGTTGAAACTCTTTGCAAGCTTGTTCCCGCATGTTATGGAATGAAACTTCTATGTCATTCTTGCCAACATCTTGAACGCTGCCGCTGGTGTGATGTTTTGACTTAATAAGTTGATTGCGGTTCTGCAAAACATACACTTACTAGCAGTCGGGACCGGGACCCGTATCTACATACATAAACCTATACATAATACTTGGGCATTGAAATGGACATGAGTTTGTCAATAAAGTGATCAAGGTGTGACCTAAATAACAGAACTAACTCCTTCAGGTAACAACCAGTTTACTCAATTGAATCGTCACAGATCCCAAGCATCGCATTCTTTTGAAATTACCGCAAAGCCAAAATTCGTTTCCGTTTGTGTACGTTTTGTTTTTATAAAATTGATACCCATTATATAGTAAGTCCACCCCACCCTTTCTATTTATAAAATTACGATCCATTTAGACCGAGCACAATACTCCACTTCTTGTTAAAATAGACATATCATGACATGTTGTGATGTGATTGACATTTCATAACAAACAGGAAATATTTGTTTTAAACAACCATGAAACAACTTGCAAAAAATTTCAACCAGTGTCAACAAACTCCATAATGTCACAAATAAAACCTATTTAATAGTTTTATAACCTCTTCGTATTCAACAGTACTTTACTAAATTACGAGCTGATCTGACCAACGGGAAAACAAAATCCCATTGGAAAGACTAGTCTGACTATCAATCTGACCACTGGGAAAAACCCCAATTACCAATGGTGTAATAAGCGACCTCTGACATGTACCTAGTTATTGAATTAAGTCAAATGAGATGTAATTTGGCCAATTACAGGTTTTGGAACACAGTAACAAGTAGGTACACTCGACAATTGGATTGTGGCCCTAATTTTACAGCCAATTTACTATTGCAATGTCGATTCATTTCATCGAGGGAGTGGGTCTAATTCTGTAACGATTTAAATTAAGCACAGAACATTGATATACAAAATTACAAATCGATATACAAAGTTTTTTTTGTATATCAATTGCACAGAATGGTAGATTTTATTACCTATGGTGATTTATTCAATTATTTTCATACGCAGAAAGTTACCCCGCGGTATTGTATGACATTACTTTTCTGCCTTCAACTGACTTCTGTTTTCTTTTTCTCTCATAGTATGTAATAGAATGTATAACTAGACACCAAGGTATACGTATTCCTGGATGTTCCGTTATTATTTATTTTTCTTGACACTCATCCTCTATTGAAAAGGGAGGATCCTCCGACCAGACGGGTGTGGCGGGAAACTGCCCAACGATTGATGTCGAAAATGTATATATTTATCTCTCTAATTGCGCGATGCAGGATTTTGTGTGACATCAGGTCTTTGATGCGTAGTTCGTACGAGGAGATGTAGATGCCAACCACAACACTATCGCTTCCTCTAATAAACTTTTTTATCCTTCTTTTCCAGTTAGAAATTATTAATAAACAGGAAACGACTGTTCGTACCTCTCTACGACTCCTAATTAAAGAAAATATGGGGATTAGAGTCCAATTATAGCATAGGAAATATTAATTTTATCGAGACTTTCATCCGTTTACTTCGTTTATAGAGAAATGAGAATGAACGTTGCATTAATGGTTTCCTCAACTTTGATGGAGCAGAAAGGCAATACGAATGAAATAGGAATTTAAGTTCCGTTTCAGAATAAGATTTCTTGGAATATAATTATTTTGAGAATATTTTCTAACCCAAAAATCAATCTGCCTAGCCTTTTCCCAACTATGTTGGGGTCGGCTTCCAGTCTAACCGGATGCAGCTGAATACCAGTATTTTACATGGAGCGACTGCCTGTCTGACCTCCACAACCCAGTAACTGGGTCATACGATATCCCTTGGTAAGACTGGTTGTCAGACTGTGTGTCAGACTTTCGGGCTTCTGACGACTCGTAACGACTGTCAATTATCCACGAATGACAGCCGGTACCAACGGCTTAACGTGCTTTCCGAGGCACGGAGGATTCTCGGTATGTAAAGATGGTAACCCATCCACTGACCAACCCCGGTAAGCGTAGCTTAACCTGATGGATCGACCAGTGCGGCTGTTGTTACTTAGCCACGAGCTCCTCCAAAAATAAAAAATAATAAATAGAATATTTTCTAACCCATTAAAAGTTAATCAGGTTTTCTTTTTCTGTTACTCTAATTGAACAAAGTCGATAATAGAAGTCTAATTTAGTCTGATAATTACATTTAACAGTTGTAATGGCAATCATGTTATTTATTTTTATTTTATCCTTTATATAGATTCTTTCATGGGCGTACCCAGATTTTGGCCCAGGGGGTCGCAAAACAGAAAATTGTAACCGTAGAATAAAAGTTACAACGGCCGCGCAGCGCGGTTTTCGTAGTCCGTAGAGTTTCTTGCCGGCTCATCTACATAGGAAACGACCAATTGGAACTGTGCACCTAGCTTCTGACGTTTCATATGCGTAATTTAGGTTTATGTATAATGTAGGTTTATGTGAAATAAAATATTTTAATTTTATTAATTTGAAATAGAGGGTAATTTTGTACCTACACCAAAAAAATTTACGAACATGAACTGCAGATTCAATATATTGAAACGCTGCTTATTCATTGGCCTCCTTTCATAGCATATTAGCAAATAACGCAGTTTTGATTTCCGAAACATCAAATAGGTATGGCATTACGGATGCCATATTTAAAAGACGTCCAATAAAATAACATTTACATAAATAACTAAAATAAACATTCACACACAAACAATATTTCCTTATCCCCCGCTTCATATCGTGACGATCTAAGATCCCTCGTTCGAGTGACGTCGCATGTCAATTGACATTGCATGTCATTACTGTCGTGTATTTCAGGCTGAAAATAGACACGTACATGAAAATAACTTCAGTTATTTACTGGCGACGTATTTAAACAACTATACGAATCTGTAATCATTTGCATGCACGTATACCCACTGCATGCATACCTATAAAATGTAATTGTATTTACAATAATATAGGCAATAATTGTTGTGCGGAGTAGGTTAAAACAATTAAAAATGTTTTCTACCAAGTGAAAACTACATGTTTGAATTGACACAACATGTGACCATGTTGACTTTTGAGATATGTAGGTACCTACCCACCTACGTATAGATGCCTACGTACCTACCAAAACTAATAGGTAGGTACACAAAATATTATCTATAAATATACCTACTTTAAATGATTAAAATAGTGTTTTTCATATATTTACTTTGAAATATATTAGGTATAAGGATAGGCACCTATTTGCTCCCCATTGTATTATGATTTCAATTTTATATTTAACTAGCTCTTGCCCGCGACTTCGTCTGCGATCCAAGATGGAAAGTAGCCTATGTCCTTCTCCAGGTCATGGTCTACCCATGTGCCAAATTTCATCCAAATCCGTTCAGCCGTTTTAGCGTAAAAGCGTAACAAACTCACTTTCGCATTTATACGAGTAATATTAGTTAGGAGTTAATCATGTAGGTAATCTGCGTTCGCAATTTATTTGCCAAACATGTAAACAAACACGAGTTTTAGGAAAAACAACTGTAATGCACAAACAATATAATAAGGTTCAGTTTGCGCTACAACAATTTTTTTTTTTTACTTTTTCAGCAGTAGTTGATTTTATAGTGACTAGACTTTAAAATCAACTTTATTTCCACTTGCATATAGTTGATGTTTGTTTAAGTGGTAATAAAATCAATTGGAAACAAGGATTTGAATAGACTTTATGTTGGTATGAGCTGTTTATCCGCCTAGCTAGCCAGACGCTGCTGAATGTACCTACTTAAATATTTTGCAAGAAGTACCAAGATATTATTACGACCTCCATGCAACCCGATGATTGGGCAAAAGCACGGACGATTTTTTATCGCGCACTGGATTTTCAACTCTCGGTGATAAGCCGAGCATTGATAATCCAACAGAGTGCATCCCAGATTCCCAGCGTGCGTCAAAAAAGCACAATATTAGATTTTCAAGTCTCCTCGCTAAGCAGTGCGTTAAAAATTCAGTGTACGATAATAAACCGCCGTGTTAAACAATCGCACGTGGGTATTATTATTATTATTATTCATTTATTAATCAAGCTACAATGACTCATAGATGATATTCAATACATTACACAGACAACAAACAATACTTACATTAACATTACAATACAATACAAAAAGCCCGATAGGTATGATTTTTATTATGTTATTATATTTTTATTTAAGGCGGTTCGACATCACTTCATCACCACATCGTTCGACACACATACATATTTTAAAATAAACTCACCCCGCCGCGTCTGTCTGAACGCGATAAACTCAAAAACTACCGAACGTATTTTCATACGGTTTACACCACTGGACGAAGTGATTCATGAGGAAAGTTTAAGTGTAATAATTAAGGTTTTGTGTAAATTGGCTGAAATATGACGATGATTGTTGTAGATGGCGGAAAAAATCATGCCGACTGCTAGCTTTAGGTACCTACTGGCGTTACGGTAGTAGGTACGTTCCCGTGGGCTAATTCCCGACCTCCAAGCGGGCAAAAGATTACTATCAATTTTACTTTGTTTTTACTTTGTGTTTCACGAACTGTGTCCTAATAAACGTTTTCTTTCTTTGTTTCTAAAAGCTAGTATTCTCTATACAAAAGCTGTCAAACCGCAATTTTTATGCCTGATATAAACATATAATTTCATCCAAAACTATCCAGCCATTTTAAATTTCATCCAAAATCATCCAGCCGTTTTAACGTGAAAGCGTAACAAACAAACAAACAAATAGACAGAAAAAAACTCACTTTCGCATTTATAATAATTAATAATTAGGATAGGCAATTAGTGGTCATAGAACAGGTATGTGTACTAATAATACATTAATTACCTAATGTTATTAATTACCTAATACATAGGTATTAGGTAATTAATAACATTACTGGAAAACTTAAAGGAGCGCCTGCCCTTAATTGGAACTTGTCTCCAAGGACTTAAATTAAGGGGGATGTGGTAAGATAGCCCGCGAAATTCAAATTCTCCTACGTTTTTTACAATTTGCAGGTCAGTGTCAGGTTGTATCTTGATCAAAATATGATTCGCCACCGTAACAAATATGGTTTTACAGAATTATAATCATAAGAATCAGCAATACCACTCCTTAAGTTAGAATTGGCCTCAAATGTCATCATTTCATGAAAGAGTCATTCAATAGGGTAGTAACTTAGAGAATTGTCTTGATGATTTTTATGATTAAAATTCTATAAATAAATATTTGTTACCGCTGCGAATCATATTTAGATCAACCTATACAACCTGTTAAAGACCAGAAATTGCAAAAAAAAATGAATTTCGAGGCTACCCTAACGCTTTCGCCTTAATGAGTTATGGAACAAAACATTACGTTAAAAAAAGGAAAAAGTATTAACTTAATTATTAAAAAACATTTGTTAATAAATGTAGGTAAAATTAACACCAACCATTATGATTAACAAATACCACACCACACCATGACGATGTAAACATTAAATAATTAATTAGTGAAAGCCAACTACATGTTAGTAACAGTGACATTTTAATTAGTTACACAATACTATGAGTTCTTGATAAGCATGGGTACCTAAATTTTTTTTATTTTTTAGTACTGTAGGTATGTAGGTACATAGGCATTATTAATAAATTATTTCAAGTCAAATTTATTTATTTGTCTTATGTATCGATACAACTTAGGTCTTAACATATTTATGTTGAGACCCATTTGCATGTCACATTGTTATGACTAGTTATGGATCTGTATTTTATTATACAGATCCATAACTAGTCATAACAATTTGACATGCAAACATTTGGGTTTATAATTACTAATTTAATCATCATTCAAATAAAATTAAAATTGAGTACCTAGCAATGTTGTTATATTATAAGATATATTTTTGAAAATACTACTAATGCCAGAGGGTAAATGATTCTGATTGTTATTTATTCAACCTCTTATTAAATATATCACTTACTGAGTTATAATTCTTTTCCCAATGAATCTGTATCCATGGTAACAGTTTTCGCGTCGATGTCCCTGCCACTGTATAATGCTGTACTAGGAATGATGGGCAAAACTATTATATTTCTGTGCCTAGTACTTTTTTTAAACATTTTATTTCGATCTACCATGGTCCTTAAATACCATGCAATAACCTATTTGAGAATTTAATATAAAGTAAAAAAAAAAAAAATATTACCTAAACATGTGCGTTTCTTTACGACGACGTTTGGAGTCACCTTTTAAGGAAGGAATCGCTTGTAATAGAAGAAAGTGTAGGTTCATTTGTTTATTAAAAATCATTCATCCATTCATAAAAATCCTTAGGTCGTGAGTTTGCAACCCAGATAGGTTATCGGTTGCTCTGTATACCTAAGTACGGGTGTTTTTTTTTTAAATCCCTGACGGGGTAGCTCTTCGCCTGCACCTCACCTGATGATAAGTGACGATCAGGCCGAAGGTGGAAGCGAGCTTCACCCGGAATCCTCAACCACAGAGGAACTGGCTATATTACCTCCAACTGCTGAAACACGATGGCGACAGACGTAGATAAGATGGTGGTAGCTAACTAGGCGGAGTCATAACAAGTCCTACCACCAGCCAAACCGAGCAGAAAATTTTGCCTCCACTAGGAATCAGACCCGGAACCTCGGGGTCTGAGACAGGTGGTCTAACCAAAGAAGCGGTAATGTAAACTTAATCCAAACACAAGCATACTAATATATAATCTTCGAGATAACCTACCTATACTTTACCTGTTTCCGTTATAAAGCATAACTTCACGTAAAGAGCACAAAGATTTGAACGTAATCCATAATTAGATACGCCAGGACTTAACGGGTTTGTGTTTGTTGCACGTAGGTAATCATGGTGTGAGGGAAATATATTTTTACATAGCGATAACTGTAGTAAACACCGTTTTTCGCCATAAAAGTTACAAGTCTGTTATGTGTTATGTTTATTATTATAATGATAATATTGTTATGTTATGAAAACCATAATACAGTCTGCATAGTACACGGCCTAAGTAGGTGTTAAATATTACTGAAAAAGGCTAGACAATTACATTGCCACACAACCATTTGGTTGATATAGACAAACCATAATTTATTTGTGCAGCTAGGTACCAAGATAATAATAGTGAAACAAAAAAAAGAACTGACTCCCAAACTACAATCTTTTTTGCCACCGACTTCCGTAATTAAAGTTATTTTTCACTTTGTAGTTTGGAAGTCGGTTGTTTTTTTTTGTAAAAATGTACAACCCTGTAGTCTCATCTGTCACTGCTCCAATAAAACTGTCTCACAAAGCTATTAAAGGCTTGTAGACATAAAACATACAAAGGGAGGAAGAAGCCTCAACGTTCAAGTACGGAGATCTCCCCACAATAGTGAACGAGTGTCTATTCAAACAGTTTTACGAGCACAGTTTTCCTCTACAAACGGGCTATTAAAGCTTTCCTGAGCTTGATAGACAGTAGGTACATAAACTGTAGATACATAGGTACCTGCCGATACCTACTCACAAAACGCTTACCATTTCATTAGTAAGACATATCATAACACCACGCCTTGTACCCCGAAAAGTTTTGCAGAGGTGTACTTATAGTACACCCACATTTTGCCAGTTATATTTTTAAGGCCGATGTAATAGGGGACGAGCCAATTGCCATCAACCGGGCACAAATTCATTAGTGGAATGCGACAATTTTGTTTAAAATCGAACGCGAAGTTATAAAGAAAATAGTTTTTCAGGCCGCGATGAGTAGTGTAGATTGTCTGCCTAAGGGAACCCTTTATCATGCAGTCTGGGTGAAAAATGGTTCTGGTTGGATTCGATCTCTCAAGCGAATTTAGAATCGGTTTTAAAAAGCCAGCCTTTTTATTGGAAGCTGCTACCTATTTATCCCGCGGTAGGATACGGTTCTTAAACTCTATATTATGTAGTACCTTATACCTACGTACTGATGAACTCGCGCGCATACTTAATATAGGGAAGCAACTTAAATAGTATTCAACCATTGTCTTTAAAAGATCGCTTTTAGCGATAAAACCACCCGTTCTAACACCATATTTAAAACGTCATCTATCTATACATATAAAATCCTTTGTCCTGAATGAATGAATGAATGAATGAATGAATGAATGAATGAATGAATGAATGAATGAATGAATGAATGACTGACGGATCAACCCACAGCCTAAACCGCTGATCGAAGAGACCTGAAACTTAGAGGATGTGGTCTTTGTATGACGTAGGAATCCGATAAGAAAGGATTTTCCGATATTCTACCCCTAAGGGGATGAAAAAGGGGGACAAAGTTTGTATGGGACAACGTGATTCCTTGAGTTAATAAACTTGAAACTTGGTACAAAAAGTACTAGGCAAGATAGTATTTCAATCAAGGACGTTGTGCACAATTTCTAAGCAGTAACGGTTCACTAATGTTTCACCAAAACAGTAGTTTACAACCAACGTTTCGTATACTATTTATTTTACAAACAACTTATTTCGCAAATATTTTATCTTATAAACACTCGTTTTACAAACATTTATTTAGCAAATGCTTCTCTTTACAAATGTTTCGCATGATATTTAATCATTTATACATTTTTCATAATTCTTTTGGAAAAATCACGTTTAAAATCACAAAATATTATTTTACGATAAATTTTCTAAACCAGTCACAAAATGATCATGGTTGAATTTCCATTTAGGTCTGAAATTCTTTAACTATAAAAACTATTTAACTATTTAACTTTAACCTATAAAAAATATTTTTTATTTATATATTCTAGTCGTTTTTGGCACTCGCCGTTGCCACGGCACCGCTCGCTTCGCTCGCTCGGCTCGTGCGTAAGGGTCACAGTTTTAACACCTAACCTAACCTTTTTCTAGAGTAAAAATATTCAACCTAATCTAACTAGTTCGGTTCCGCGTAGCCTACAATTTTTTTTTTTTTCTGTTAACATAAGTCGTTTCATTATTCATTGCATTTTTTTTAATTTCTGTGGTTTATATATTAAAATTACCCTTTTGCTTATTTAATGAGTTGAATTTTTAGGAAATCGCGTAATTCAATATGTAAAACGTTTTTATTCCAAACGTTGTTTTATGAGACAACATGAATAAAAAATTAATAATTTGTCAAATAATACGTTATTAAAAAAAAGTTTATCGGATAATGATTTTCTTAATTGAATTATTTGGCAAAGTTGTTAATTGTGTAATGATGAAATAACAAATCATATTTTTGTCAATCGTTACTTGTCAAATGAAAATTTGTAAAATAAGTTTTGGTGAAATGACTGTTCACCAAGCCGTGGGCAAAAGCTAGTTTATATCTATAATTTATGGTTTACCCATAATAAAGAGTATTCTATTCTAGATAATATCTATCCCCTGTGCCTTAATAATATCTAGGCACAGTGGATAGAAGTAACATTCCAGCTACGTTGTTTACTATAATTACACTGGAAGTGTTTACACTTCAAAGGAAACGTTCCGCTAATTTTAGTCTATAATATTCAAAATGGTGCCGATTCTCTTGTACAACGAACTAAACTAACTAAACTATCACTAAAATTCCTTTCTTTAGGCTATGAGAATCTTAGAGCTATTCTGTAAATAAAATTCTCTAAACTAAAAAATAATTTTGACACAACTAAAATAGAATTTGACAATCGCGAAACCACGTGGTACCCGTGGTTTGCCCTCACCCGTGATTTTTTTTAGAGCCGGAGGCGCGCATGGGTGCCGCCTCGACGTGTTTTATATGGAATTTTTCACTTTTTGTACGGAAAACATGAAAAAATATTACCTACATGTTCAGGTTTAGGGGTTTAAGGGTTACATAAAGGGGGTCGAAATTTTCATTATTTTTGCGATAGGACGCACCATTTTCGAGATATAAGCAAAAGAAAAAATAAATACAGTACTGTTTTTGCACGTGAAGTCGAGATGTTGGTGTGAATTTTAGTTCATGACAACTTATTTTACACCACACCTTTTTAATCACGATTAAAAATTGTCAGAATTAGTCTGGTTTGGTATTTTACAATCAAAATTTTAGGTGAAAAATGTCATATTCAGAATAGCAAAATTGCCATTTTCACTAAACTAAAAACTCAGTACTATCTTAGTGCTGTCAAACTAAAATATAGTTTAATTGTGTCACTTTAGTCTATTTCAGAATGGGAAATCGTCGTTTGACAGGATTAAACTTAATTTTAGTGATTTTTAGATTTTTTAGTCTAGTTTAGAGGCATTTGTGACAAGAGAATCGGCACCACTGTCACTCACCCGTCGTAAAAGATTTGCAGAATTAAAAACAGAAGCTATTTTTTTTATTTCCTGTAGATATAACAGCTTTATCGATAAATCTCCTCAATAGAAGACTAGATAATGTTATTGTAATAACGTTCAAAATAATTTAGTTTAACCTTTTCCCAACTATGATGTGTTCGGCTTCCTAGGCTAACCGGATGCAGCTGAATATATATATAATAAAATTACATACAGCAGCTGCCTGTCTTACCTCTACAACCCAGTACCTGCATAACACGATACCCCTTGGTAAGACCGGTTCTTAGACTTTTTGGGCTTGACTACCCGTAACGACTGTCAAAGATCTACCAACGGCTTACCGTGCTTTCCGAGTCACGGAGGGGTGTCGATATGTATTATTAAAAAAACCGGCTAAGTGCGTGTCGGACCACGCACAATGAAGGGCTCCGTAGTTGGGATGAATTTATCCCAAGAACAAACTTAACATTGTAGTTGAAAAACGTGTTCTCCCATACGGAATGTATGTTTTTTTTTTATTTTATTTTACTACTTTGTCGGCATGATTAATAAGTATACATATGCACAGACAGACATGGCGAAACTATAAGGGTTCCTTGTTTACTACGGAACCCTAAAAACCTAATCGATTTTGTTCAGAAGATACTACACTGACTACAAAAACAACCATATAAATGAAGAACATCACGCAGCTAAAGAAAATAGCCATATTATTTCTAATAGTCAGTCCAAATAAACGTGGTACCATCAAAGGAAGTTATCTTAATAAAATAAAAGGCTGGAGAGCGCTCCCTCGAGATATTTCTTTAATTAAGCATCCGTCACGGAGCGTCTTCGCTTACACGATGAGATTAAACCAAAATATTCGTTAAATGAATCTTGCACTCAGTCAGCATTGCGTTCGAGCTTAAAATAATAACTTGGAGATTGAGTTTTCATAATGCTATAGGCAAGATTTACTCGTATTAACTTCTTGAGTGGATTTTTCATTATTGCTTGGATTCAAATCAAATGATGGAACCAGATAAGATTCTTGATTCAGAGCTTAAATCATCATTAACTTCATCGCCCTGATTGCCTGCCTGTAAATGGTCTCGACGAAATAAAAGCTTTTAATTTTTTGGACTCCTAAATCTACAGCTATTACAGGAGCTAGGGTCTGGAAAAAAAACACAACGTTTATAAGGTCATAAAACATCCTGGAAAATATAACAAAATATGCAATGCCAACGCATATGACATCTTCGAAGGTCCCGCTAAGTTTGTCGTCTGATTCAGCTATTTGTTAACATTTTTTTACTATCTTATCGCAGCGAGGGAAAACTTGTAAAATGAATATGTAAACACAATAACTAATATGGCAAGAGTTTACAGTTATAATTGCTACATGTTTTACTAGATTACCCAGAGCTCCTGGCCTGGTTTCTATTGCCTTAAACAAACCGCTATATGACACGGAATAGGCTTAGAAATCCTGGATCATTATTAGAATTTATTGCCAAGGAATTATTTTCATTTTGTAGAACCGTCACCTTCCAGAAAATGAAAATCATTTAAAAGCAAAATACTTATACCTACACTACAAATATACACAGGTGCAGTGTGTTATAAATTTAAAGTTGACCCAAATTAAACAAGAGACTTTATTTTTCAGCACTTACCTACAGCATGTTTCAGGTTTATTCAACAACAACCATAATCCATTGCAAAGTGCAAAGTAATTTTGCTATTCTCACTTAAAACGCACTCCGTAAAAAAAAATATAAATAAATAATTTACCCATAGACTAATTTCAAACTTTTGTTCTAGTACATCTTCGAGAACGGTTCCCGCGATGAAGGTCTACTGACCAGAGACAAATTCATGGAAGTAAACGCCCGGATGGAAGCCAGACGCGACTACATGAGGGCCGAATGCACCAGGCTCAGCCTTGACACATCCAGTCACAAATCGAATGCCTGGGAGTATCTCATTAACAGGCAGTATCACGTCATATGGTGAGGTTTTGTCTTATTATGATGGGTCCTTCGGGAAGCTTAGGCAGACATTGGCACTGATTTAGATACACCAGCCATCCACCATTTTAAAGAAGCACTAAGTAGATATTGATATAATTGGTGCAACTCAAATCAGGAGCTCATGAATAAGGGCCTAGGTTGATATCCGAATCCGAAATTGCACTGGACTCAAGAGCCCTTTGGCCTAAAGGCTGGGATAATAAATTATTTATCTGAAAGTCTCACTTCATTTTTAAGAACTGCACGCGTAGCATGATCACCATAGAAACGGGTTTTGTCGACGGAAGAATAGACAAAACGGCAGGTAAACAATCACAATCTGTCATTGTATCTATTCTTCCATCGACAAAACCCGTGTAAATAGTTGTCATAATGCTACGCATGCTGGCAGTAAAGTAGCATAGAGGTAGGTAATCTGAGTTCTGAACAGGCAACTTTAGGTTAGATAGTAGGTACCTAATCACCATCAATGAAGCATTTTCAATTAAAGTAAAGATCCAAAAACTTGATAAAAATCAGTCAGGAGGCCACTTTATGGCTAACTCGTGGAGTTTTACGCCTCTGTGACATTATACCCAAATGCATTATCGTGGAGTAGGTAATTACTTTCCACTTTGACCAAGCCAATAATTAATTTGATGGGTTTTTAGAATTACCCCTTTGCGTGTTAGCATTAGCAATGAGTTTACCTGAATTCATTAGTATTTACGAATAATTCCATTTCCTGAAAGAAAGTAGCTAATATTTGTATTCGTTTCAGGTGCAACATATTCAAAGCGGCGTCCACATCGTGGATGTACAACTTCAACCTGATGGCGAACTACACAGCAGCGTTCTTAGACAAAACAAAAGAAGTGCCGCTAGAATTAGCAAGGAGGAAATACGCGAGGCCCACGACAGAAATGATTAAGAAGGCCCAAGGAGACTCGATCACATTCCTCATCGTTAGACATCCCTTGGAGAGATTGGCTTCCGCTTACAATGACAAAATTGTGCACGCGTGGCCTAAATCTTTCCATGACAAAATGGGCCGTCGAATCATAAAGAAATATAGAAAGGTAAAAGCATCTTCGTCTATTAAAGTCAAGGATTTTCGGGAGCAATAGGGTCTTCACTGATGTCCTTATTATATTTACTCAAAATGATCTTATCTTTCTAGCCATTGGACAAGTCCCGCACAGAAAAGTACCCAGTATTTGAAGAGTTCGTGTCGTACGTGTTAGACGAAGCGAAAGCAAAACGTTCTCTAGACATGCACTGGACACCCTACACCAGTTTCTGCACTCCGTGCAAATTCAATTTCGATGTTATTCTCAAGTTTGAGACACTGGATGTAAGTGAAATATTAACTTAATCTTGGCTAGACTAGACTCAATGCCAGAGCAACATTTTGGAAAGAATCTCTGAAAGGTTTGCGCATTTTCATTCTACATTTGGCATGAAGTCTGCATTTTTAGGTGGTCCAAAATCAATTTGGAAAGCATTCGTGCAAACAGTTTCAGCGAATTCTATTTTAATGGCACAGTAAATATTCTTGGATTCGTATTCAATTTATCCCACAATCCAAAGTTTTTAAGTGAGCGTGAAATGGGCAACTCGACAACGGTCAGCGGCGTAGTGATAAATAATGACTGGATCCCGACCGCACGCTGCTTTTGCCAATGCGGTTTAACATCCGTTTGGCGTCGCATTTACGATTCTATTTTGATAGCGGACACTAGCACAGAAACCTGTACAATCATCCGAAATTTTTAAATCTTCGTCCAAAAGGACCATTTCCCTTTTTTATGTTGTTTTCCGACCGCAGATTTTTGTAATTTGTTTGTGGCAGGAGGACCAAAAGTTCCTGATCCAGTTGGCTCACCTCCAAGAGGTCGTGAAGCCAGAGTGGCGGAACAGCGGGAAGGGTACCAACACACTGCATATCATCAATCATCTGTACTCGCGGCTGAAGAGACGCCAGCTTGACGGACTTTATGACTTGTATAAGTACGTATCTACCTAACTATATTCTGTATTTTCTAATATTATATTTTAGCTCCGTCACTTTGCCTTCGTATAGTCGTGATTACTACTGTCATCATTATAGATTTTTGTGACAGGACTCCCACGTCTCCCTACCGTCACCAAACTGCCGAAATTTCATCGGTGTGATGTTGGGCGAGGTCGAACTTGTTCACTGAACAATCAGGTGCTGCCAATGGTGGGAGCTTTGACCCCTGGGCCCGGCTGATTTTCGTCCAACTCAGGGTTTTTGCCATGCCTTGTCTGTTACTGGGCGAATTTATTTAACCTTAGGTATTCTCCAAAAACGCTTAGCAACATTATTGTTTCTTTTCCAGGTACGACTTCCGGCTATTCAACTATACCATAGACAACTATTATGACTTGATGGATAGGGAAAAGATGAGCAACCATGGATGAACTCTCAATCAATCAGTTTGAACGCTTACAGATAATGTATCATTAACGCAGCAAAGCATCGATGGTTGATGAATGAAGAATGAATTATTCATCAATGGCTGGAAAGACTGATCGCAACACAGAAATGATTGATGGACGTATTATTGATCCACCGGCCGAGTGAAAACTTGTCCTTTCCGTCAATTTTCGAAATTTGTTATCGCTGGAAATATATATTTTGTGATACGGCGTTTCGTGGTTTCGGTTCCGCACTATAGAATAGTCATAGACTTAGAAAAGTTTTTTTTTCTGAACTGTCAAAAGTGCAGTTCTATTTTCAAACACCGCTACGCCGCCTGTGAGAGTATGGGAAGATAAGTGTTTTAGATAGCATACTTGAACAACAATGGACGGGTTCAGTATCAATTTGTACTGGTTTATCTTACGGCGCCTCATCAATCACCTTGATAGTTTTAGTGTTAGAGTTAAGATAACGAAAATTACAAACTGTTGAGCTAATCAAAATTATACGTAGAATTAATAGCTGAATTTAGTTGTTATTGACGCATAAGACAAATTGATGTAAATAATGTTTTAGTTTTATAACGCAAACAAAATTCCTTAGTGCTTCCATTATAGAAATATGGAAATAATGTATGTTGTATAATATGAGAAACGAAGTCACTAAGTAGGTATAGTTATGGCATTTAAGTTTAAAAGCAGGCGAGCTTGTTTCGTTTGCACATTATTTTTAAAATTAAGAGGCAAAGAGCCAAGTTGGCCTTTTTAGAGTTAGGAACTAAATAATTGTTACCGTTGCATTTTATAAGTACGATTTATATGAAAATGTGATAATTTGAATCAAAGAGTTTCAAACGTTTAATTTTATTGAGATCATTAATTTGTTGTTGTAATTGAATCAAACACAGAACTTATTCAAAAGATTTTGAGAAATATTTGTATTTTTTTAATACCTATAGCTATTAAACATTTTAAATTTTGTAATTGCCATGTTGTTTTAAGTGTATTTTATTTATTCGTTGTTTATATTCAAAGTTAAACTGTTATACATGCAAATAGTTTAACAGTGTAGGCACTTGTACGTAGCCTTAACGTCTTCGACATCGTCTAGTTATAAAAGGTTAAAGTGGTATTTCCCTGGCTGTATTGTGCTCTTTGCATTTTATTGTATACTAAATTAATCCAAAATGAGCATAGCATTCCTATTTGAAAACTAACAGTTATTAGCTACTAGTACATTTGTCTATGGTTGACCCATAGACAATGTAACAATTCACACCAATAAAAAGTTCCGATTCCCTTTACACCTGTAAATAAAGAGTTATTAATATTTATTATGTATTAGTAAGTACAAATGTTGTATTTCTATACTATGATAAACTACAAGAATTGTTTCGTTTCACTTTTTAAATATAGAAATTGTTGTATAATTATAATGTACCTATCTATAGTTTTCAAAGTTCATTATTGTAATTTTTCACATATATTTCCCCAGTTACCATAGCTATGAATTTTAATAACTTTATAATTCGGTCACGGTCGTTTAGTAGACTATATTATAATTAATTACGTAGGTACCTGGTTTTATGAATATATTCATGACCGCGACATTGTGACATCGAAATTATGCCTTTGATCCTAATAATACAAATTGTTCGCTGACAAGATAAAAATGTGCAAGGTGTACCAAGGAGTCCGCCAAAGCGCCAATGTCCAAATAAAGTAAAAGTTTGAATTTAAAAGAATGCAAAAGTAAGATGGCCGCTTGACCCATAGATAATAATGCTTGGCCGGCCGGCTCCTTCATGCACAGAATATTTTGATAGTTTTCTAAAGGACTCGTTAGCGTTAAAAGACTAGAAGTGGAAACGTAGTAGTCACTACCTTTGCCAGTAAAAGTAAAGAACATAACGTAGAAGAACTAAAATCACTAGTCGTAGCTAACTGTAATTCAGCTTAGGACAATTTAATTAGCGTTAAATACGTCATTTATATAAAACTTTTCCACATACTTAGTAATCCTACAAATAATTTGCTCTTAAAGGTCCTACACACAGTGCCGGCGGCATTGCCGCCGGCTTTTGCCGAGCGGCACGTGCCACAGGCCTTTGCGCATCCATTTCCTTTGTGATCCTTTGTGAGGCTCTGTGCAGCAAGGCCGGACGCGCCGCGGCTTGCCCAGCGGCAAGGCCACACCGCCGGCATTGTGTGTAGGAGCCATTAGTGAGGTTTACTTAGATACATAAATAGTTGATACGGAATGAATTAGACCAAAAAGTTATGGCCTATGAAAGTAACTGTAAAGGTGCTATAGTCCTATAGTTTTGATCTCATATCTGAATGTGAGACTCGAATGCATGCACAATCGATGCTAATATTACGTAATGCGTTATAGATTCCAACGGTAACTGAGTCGGTTGTGTTTATAATAATGTTGAAAGAATTATTCTTAGTACTTATAGAAAAATAAAATTGGATATTTAATATTTTCTTGTTTTATTACTGACCTCTTGTAACGAAACGTAGCCTTGAGTGTGGACCAAAGAGATCAAAAAGTTTGCGGCAATTAAATGCTACTGTCGCATAGTCAAAAGTTCTAGACAAAGCTATCTACTGCATCTATAAGAAAGCTTGCAGCGCTGCAGAAAACGACTGCTTCCCTACCGTATTTTAATCAATGCTGTAGAGAAGTAACCGGCTTCTGCGTTTTATAGTAAACCAAAAACGCTACCTCCTATGCCATGGACGTGTGTACTAAGATGGCGATGACCAACCAAAACAACTATACTCCATAGGTTTAGGTAGTTATATACAGGTAAACAAATCGTAAAAAGGATTTTTATAGATGACACTTTGTTATTTAAAAATACTTTAAAACCAAATTAAATTTATTTTAGATTTTTACAATAGTTTCCTCTTTTATTATTTATTCTTAAACTACTTCGTAGCAGTAACTGCTTGAGCACAATTTTTTTGTTAGATTTATAATAATAGTATGATTTTGTAATCTGTCTATTAAAAAGAGCCCAAACTCTAAACGTCAACGAATTATAACGTTGCTAAATTGAAGAGTAGAACTGTGACGTAGCATGACAAGTGCAGCGACGGGTATTACGTTTAGTAGGTTACATAACAGACGGTTCGTCACGTAGTTTTTTTGTTTACCTTAATTATCTACCTAAACATATGGAGTATAGTAACAAAATTATCTATAAATTTTATGAGACTACTAGGTACCTACTGCTCGCGGCTTCGCCCGCGTGGACCCTAAATCTTTTTCTAAAATAAAAGTATCTGTATATAATAATAGTTAATTTAAACTTCGGTTCTTCATTTATATTGCTATTTAGCATTTATAATAATATTAAATGAGCAATATTTGTATACAGGGTGGCATCGACGCGAAAACTGTTACCATAGATTCAGTATAAGATTCTGAAATTCCGCGTTGAAATTTTTGGTCGGTTATTTTTTTTTAAATCTGCTGTTCCATACATTTTGACCGCGAAGGTATTGCACTTTTCTATGAACAAAAAAAGTTTTTTTGTTATAAGTACATATACCGTATAAGCATTTAGTGAAAAGCTGTTATTTTGACATTACAAACAGACACTTCAATTTTATTTACTTGTATAGATTTAATAATGGGTCACCGAATCCGGTTTGACAACTAAGTACACCAAATAAGCCTACTACTAAAATGTTGCAACTGATCTTGAACTTGGCCAGAAAAGGCCTCTGCACTCAATCTGCCTAGCCTTTTCCCAACTATGTTGGGGTCGGCTTCCAGTCTAACCGGATGCAGCTGAATACCAGTATTTTACATGGAGCGACTGCCTATCTGACCTCCACAACCCAGTAACTGGGTAATACGATACCCCTTGGTAAGACTGGTGTCAGACTTTCGGGCTTCTGACGACTCGTAACGACTGTCAAAGATCCAGGAATGACAGCCGGGACCAACGGCTTAACGTGCTTTCCGAGGCACGGAGGATTCTCGGTATGTAACGATGGTCACCCATCCACTGACCAACCCCGGCAAGCGTAGCTTAACCTGATGGATCGAACAGTGCGGCTGTTGTTACTTAGCCACGAGCCCTCACAAAGAGGCTCTAAAAGGCCTCTGCACTAATCAAGATAATATTGGGCGACACGTGGTGGACACATTTGTGTGAAAATGGTTTTATAGATATAGACTTTATTATATAAATATAGACTATATTATCGCTTGGTGTGTCCGACGCTTTAGGGCCGAGTCACACCGGAATGGCAGCGGCCGGCAGCGACGCGGCGAGCACTTTCAGTGTGAAATAATTTTAAACTTTAAACTTTTAAAGTCCTCGAACGGTTAATCCACAATCAATTAAGCACTTTCCTCTCCAAAAATAATCTCCTCAACCCCTTCCAGTCCGGCTTCCGCCCTGGTCATAGCACCACCACAGCGCTTTTGAATATTACGGACGATATAAGGTCAGCCATGGAAAATGGTAATCTAACGGTTTTAACTTTACTAGATTTTAGTAATGCTTTTAATACTGTTGATTTTGATGTTTTGCTCGGCATTCTATGCTCTCTTAATATATCTCCATCGGTAATTGACTGGTTTCGAAGTTACCTGTTCGGTCGCCGGCAACGTATTTGCATCGGTGAGACCTTGTCTACCTGGAGTAATACTTCTGCCGGTGTACCACAGGGTGGCGTGCTATCACCTTTACTTTTCGCAGTTTTTATTAACTCAATCTCCGATGAACTAATTTCTTCCTACCATCTTTATGCAGATGATTTACAACTTTACTCACGAGCTCCTCTTGGAAATCTTTCAGAGGCTATCTTAACGATCAATCGCGATCTGGCCCGTATATGCGACTGGAGCAAGAGGTATGGACTTATGGTCAACCCCGTAAAGACGCAGGTTGTTGTGGTGGGCAGTAGTAGGATGGTCTCAAGGATTGACTGGACGACTCTTCCCCAAGTTTCTTTTGACAAATCAGTTATCCCCTTCAGCGAGAAAGTTAAAAACTTGGGGATTTTCATTGATAAGAACTTCTCTTGGACTGCCCAGCTACAGCAAGTAAGCCGCAAGCTGTTTGCTTCCGCTGCATCTTTGAAAAGAATACGTAATTTTCTACCGACTGCCACCAAGATTGCGCTTGCACAATCTCTTCTTCTACCCATCCTTGATTATGCTGATGCCAGCTATCTTGACCTTACTCAAGACCAACTCGATAAACTTGAGCGGCTTCAAAATTTTTGTATAAGGTTTATATACGGTTTACGCAAATATGACCATGTTTCCGAATTTCGCGTGAAGCTCAAGTGGTTACCAATTCGCCTTCGCCGGAATGCTCATATTCTTTCCCTTTTGTATAATGTGCTCTTTTCCCCTTCCACCCCTCTTTATCTCAAGAAACGTTTCCAGTTTCTTTGTGACTCTCACACGAAATTATTAAGGTCATCAGATAACTTGAAGCTTAAAATGCCAATGCATTCCACAACTTTCCTTGACAAATCCTTTACTGTCCAGGCAGCCCGTTTGTGGAATGCATTACCAGTTCCAATAAAGCGCGCGCAATCGTTGCCAGTGTTTAAAAGACTCGTGAAGGAACATTACTTGTCGTTATGATTCTGTTTTTATCGTTAGCTGTAATAATATTCGTCATTTATTTTCGTTGCTTATATAGTTAGTATGTATGTATCCATGTATCTATTATATAGCATTTATCTGTGTATCTATTATAGTATATTGTACTTATATACCATTTATTTGCACCTAAGATAACCCCATTTTATGTCCAGAAAATCACTGTCCATTCCAAGGTTGCCTGGAAGAGATCGCAGTAAGCGATAAGGCCGCCCATTGTATATTTTGTAGTGTATTACTATTTCTTTATGTAATGTATAATCTGGTGTACAATAAAGTATATATAAATAAATAAATAAACTTTATCTACATACTTAGAAGACCTATCGCTTGAAAAGCTTGTAAAGGTCGAGCGGCCGCGCGCCACGCGCATCTTGACTAGTTTAGTTTCTACATTACATACGCGCGGCCGCCTGCAGAGCCACCGGGCTCTGCCCGCGGCTAATAGCGGCGACGCGAGGCCGCTCGCGGCACCGCAGGCGGCCGCGCGTATGTAATGTAGAAACTAAACTAGTCAAGAGGAGACCAGGCGCGTGGGATGTGGAGGTCGCGCGAGGCTGCCAGCGGCGACGCCGGGGGCCGCTGCCATTCCGATGTGACTCGGCCGTTAGTAAGTGTGTTAGGTCCCTTTGAAGATATTTTTAAAAACATAGTTGGTTTAAAGTATTTAATCATTAATTTAATTAATATTAACAATACTAAGGCATACTAGCCCGTTTTTGTGTTCTGGACTAGGTGCATTGGGAACTGAGGTAGATATTCTCGTTTTTCTAGCACTTTGGTTTTGTTCCTGAAACAAAAAGGTTCATTATTTGCCTGCCTTGCAATTTTATTATGAAGTAGGTAACAGATTATTTTAAATAAATACAAAAAAAAAGCTGCTTCAATTTCATTTCATTTAATTGAAAACTGTCTTTGAGAAAGTTTATGATAGAAGATTCAATTTTGGGAATCCTCTCCATGAAATCTTGTCTGTAATGCTGGGGCCACATTGTCGCGCGCTCTCTGTTGCTCAGCATGACGTCGAGCGGTGTCCGAGCGAGAGCGCGCGAAGTGTAGTTCGCGATAACGCGACAATGTAGCCCCAGCATTAAAATCATTCGATACGGTGGATTTCGTCTAGCGTACCGCTCAAAATGGTTTTCGCACCAACGTGCGCCGCAACAACGTCATTCAAATCTACATACAAGACCCCTAAAAGTTAGTTCCAATTAAAACTCCATTTATGACAGCAGAAAAGTCATTTCGTGAATGATAATACTTACTCAGGCTTCCTCTTCCTCTTAGGAGTATCCAGTATATCAATAGGGTCTGTAGTGATGATCACAGGGCGCACAGACCCAAAGAAGTCAGTGATGGGCACCTTGTCTGGGTCTCGCTTGAACAAGTCTTTACGGACTCCCACTGTCGATAGACACGCGCTTTTTGGACAGACAGCAAGCTGAAATCAACAATGTGTATATGGTTTTAGGAGTTTAACTTTGATGACTCAGACGGCGCTGTGGTTGAGCGAATGTGCACTGTGCGAATGGGATCTCGCTCACAAGGCGGCCACGACCAGGACCAGTGTGGTCAGTACCGACGGAAGATTAAACAAAATGACAGATGTACAATCACAATCTATCATTTTGTCTATTCTTCCGACGACAAAAACCGTTTCTATGGTAGTCATGTTACGCGTACAACTATAGGAAATGATACGAATCGCTCATTTGGTCAGCTAGTTGACCGTGCGACCAAGTGCACGATTCGTATCGGACTATCGGTCTAGTCCGCGAGATCCCTTTAAATAAATCTAACGTGACGACACGATATTATCGTAGACGGTAGACCTGCATGTCCACGTCACGGCAACGAAAACACAGGACTGGAAAATTATGGAAATATACGAAAACGCTTTTAAATTTCCGTCCACGATAACATTATAACGTGCACATATTTCCATACATTTTATGGACGTGACCGTGGACGTTCACGATAAAATCGTCACGTTAGAAATTATAAAAGCGCACATTAGCTGTTGTAGGGCCTATGACAGTTTATTTGGTTGCATGTGACTTTACACGCTAGTAACTAAGTTCAGTTACAGTAAAGCACAAAAATGGGAGTTAAACCCCGCGTCCTATATAAAAGCGATCACCGCGCGAATACGCGATCACATGCATCGGTTTTCAGAACAAAGAGTGACATATCTCTTTTTGTTCGGAAAACCGGAAAACGCCCTCTGTCGGCGCGACCACACGTTCGAAAAAGCGATATTGAGCTACGTTTTCGAGCGCTTTGAAATAGAACGCGGCCTTAGAAACTAAAAAAACATAGGCAGATTATTCACAGGCAGCAAGTATTTTTTTTTTTTAAGTCTTGTTATTTAATTTTGCTAGGCTAACCATATAAAATCAGGTCCTTCATGCGTGTATCAACACTGATAGCCAACCAAGTGTACAAACTTGAATGTCAATAACAGAAATAAAGGACATCATTCAGGTTTCGAAAATTTTGTACCTAAAAACTAAAGTCGATATGTTAAACTGTTCAGGATGTTATTTTCAATTTAAAGTCGGTATTTTTTTATGTTATTCTGCGTATTTCCAATCTATACAAGGCCAGAACGCAGCCATAGGAAACTGCTCGCGTATACATTGTAATGCTATTTTTAAATCTGTGATTACAATGTATACACGAATTTTGCGTACTGCTCATGTATAGTTCGTAACGTGGACGCGCGCGTCCTGGTTCCAAACTATACTACATCACTTACGCTTGACATGAGTTTTATTATTATAGATAAAAAAAAAAAAAAAAATTGTACTGGAGGAAATGGAACAGCTAACAGATAACGGAATATGAAATGAGTTAGGTTAGAACTGTGACCAATCGCGCGTGAGCCGAGCGAACGTAGTGAGCGGTGCCGCGGCAGCGGCCGGCGAGTGCTACTTCCAAGTTGCTCCCAGCCAGGCAGGCTATTTAGCGCTAGGTGCATTACGTTGCAAACAAGTTGAATACCAGTTCACAATTTGTCGCAATCTATACACGATTAGTCCGTATGCGTACTGGCACTGTATATTTTGGAATAAGGTAGTTAATTAGGTCACTACAAAGTATACGCGAGTATTTGCGTACTACTCTTGTATAGATTGGAAGACCTTAGTAAAAAAGTGATTTCCAATCTATACGCGATTAGTTTCACACCCTTGCGTTCTGGCTTTGTATAGAATGGAAAGACGCTGTTATGCTTATTACATCTTTTTATTCAAAAATGAAATGCTGCGTTGGTGAGCGCATCACTTCAGAACCTTTGTTACTGAGATAAAAACATTAAAAATTGCCGGGTAACTTGGAAGACTCGGGAAAAACTGAACGTCCTTTTTTATATGAATGATTGTTTTAACAGGACAACGTCATCGCCAGTCGGGTCAGCTGGTTTTGAATATAAATAAGTTTTTTTTTCTATTTTCAACCTCAAACACAGATCACTTCGCATTTTAGGTATGAAGCTAGAAGTAGGGGCGGGACCGACTTATCGAATTCAGTGCGTAACGTAGTCAGAAGAAATAACAGTAACGCGATAGAAAGAGAGGCAACTTCTAGGTGAATATGTAGGTAATTAGCGCTGTGCAACCTGAATTGCACTTTATTGAGTAGTAGCAAGAGTCGGTTTTTATTTAAATGATTTTGCGGAGTGAAACATCTGTATTCATCTGTGCCTCAAATGGGGTTAATTGTAGACTTTCGTTGCAATATTAAAAAATGTTCAAGATATAATTCCCCATAAGAAACCAGTATTTTACTTTTACTTACGAAATGAATGATGGCATTGCTATTTATTTCTGTTTTTAACATCTTTTTTTTTTTGCCCAGGTATAAAACTTATTGAGCATACTTACAAATTCTGACATAGTTCTTTTGCTGTTAGGGTGTACATCTTCCAAGAACTCCAGCACATAGTATGTGTACCTATCTATGATGTACACGCCGATAGCCGAGTCTACATGGTGCTGAAAACAACAATGATTATGAATTACTAATCAATCTGCCTAGCCTTTTCCCAACTATCTTGGGGTCGGATTCCAGTCTAACCGGATGCAGCTGAATACCGTATTTTACATGGAGCGACTGCCTATCTGACCTCCACAGCCCAATAACTGGGTAATACGATATTCCTTGGTAAGACTGGTTGTCAGACTTTCGGGTTTCTGACGACACGTAACGACTGTCAAACGGCTTAACGTACTTTCCGAGGCACGGAGGAGTCTCGGTATGTTAAGATGGTCACCCATCTACATACCAACCCCGGCAAGCGTAGCTTAACCTGATGAATCGAACCGTGCGGCTGTTATTACTTATCACGAGTTACAAAATAATAATTAATAATAATGCTAAATGCCCATCAATGCTGGGGAGTTTGTTTCACCAGTTCTGCCGAAAGTGGTGAAGGGCGAGAGTTTGGAGGCTGCCATTTTGACGTTCAAAAAGTGCTGATTTTCAGCCTAATTTGAATGAATGAATTTTGATTTCAAAAGAGCTGGGTGTGAAATTAAAGAGTAGGTAAATAAACAAAAACCAGGAAAATACTGTAGTACTTACAGAGAGAGAGTCCTCTCCCACTAAACTTGAGGCAGTAGCTAATATGTTAGGAGAATAGAATTTTTCATACATGGATGACGCCTGGCACGTGTCTATGATGAAAAATATCTCATTGTACCTGAAATTGAAAAGATTATTGTTGACATTCAAGAAATCATTATATCTGTAGGTGTAAAAAGAATTTAAAAATGTAAGCCGGAAAAGTCTTCGTTTTTTTGTGTTTCTCTGCTTTATTAATTTTTTTGTGCAAACAACTGTTTGCTCGGGTCTAGTGGTCGCAAGATCTGAGCTGAGGATTTTCTCAGTAGGAAGCCCGGAGTCTGGATTTGTGCCCGGTTGATGGCAATAGGCTTGCCCCGTATTATATGGAACTTAAACATGACAGGTGACATGTGGGTGTCTGTCTACATACATATATGTACACCTCTGCCCAACCCTTCAGGCAAACAAGGCATAATATTATGTAAAATAACTTTATTGTGATATAAAATACCATTATTGAGTCCAGTTATTTCCAATTCCATTATTGTAGTTGGTTCCCACATACAGTGGCGTAGCTAGGTGACCAAAGGCCCTGGGGCAAAAAATAAACTAGGGCCTCAACTAAACTATTTAAAATCGTTTGTTCGTAGTGTTCCGAATTAGACGTACTCCAGATTTGTCGTAATCCAGATTCGTCGTAATACAGTTGATTCCATAATAAAATTAAAAACAAAATGCAAATTGTAACTTATTTTAATGAACAAATTAAAACTATTTTATGAAAATAAAAGAAAATATCTACCTGTTACAGTTAAAAAAATACAGTCCTGTGACAGACACGCAGACAGCGGAGGCACGTTAATAGGGTCCCGTTGAGCACCCTTTGGGTACGGAATACTAATTAAGTAGAGATTTTTAAACCAATAACACCACTTTCTTGACCGACTATACGTTTTACGGCGTATCTGGAGTACGTCGAGTACGGAAAACGACGAATACGGAACAAAACTTTAAAATTTTAGTCAATATATAAATATATAGTATACATTTAAATACTTTAAAGTTGCAAAGCTACTGAATCATCAGTTCTTTATTGTGCATAGCAGGGCACGTCCTGGTTCTGACACGCAGAGTTTAGGAATAAATAGTAATTGGATAAATTAATTAATATAGGTATTGGTTATAAAAATAAGTACCTAAATCAAAAAGTTTTTATTTTGCTTTATTGTGACATAAAACATCAAAAACAATTTATTTTGCGATGTCATGTACAAAGGTAAACTTATCTCTTTATAGCATCTCCTCTAGTCTATATCTATAAAAATCAATGCCACTTTTCGTTGTAATTTTATAACTCAAGAACGGCTGGGCCGAATTAGCTGATTTTGGTTTTGAAATGTTTGTCATAGTCCAGGGAAGGTTTAAACGGTGAGAAAATTAGGGTAGGTAAGGTTGGTAGGTAGGGTAGGTAGGGTTTAGTGCTACCCGTGCGAAGTCGGGGCGGGAAAGCTAGCTATTATATGAAAGTCGGAAGTTTAGTTTATCTATATTCGTTTCCTAGCTTTAGTTTTCGCAAATGTATCAATGTTGATGCGGCTTTGTTTTCGATTGCTATTAGTGATAAATGTCGGAATCGAGCTTGGCCCATAGTATTCCACAAATAGATTTTTATAATTTTTAATTTGCTAAATAATTTTTCAGCTTCTGCAGAAGTGACAGGAATTGTATGGAACAGTAACATTGTTGTAAATACTTATGTTTTGTCACATTCCAACACTCCATATTTGCTCATTATTTCTTTAAAGAATTGGTGAATAGTCCATGTTTTTGCCTTAGTTAATTCAGGTAAAAGCAGGTGGTAAATAATAAGAAATTGAAAGGAAAAGTTAGGGTCTATTATATCAGAATTGGTCACACTTTTGTAATAAAGTTGTTTCATCTATATCCAGTAAAAATGTTGGTGTTAGAAAAATTAATATTTGACTGACTGCACTCATGCCAGTAAAACGTGCATTTAACTGAGTTATTATTGTTTAAAATTACAAATTAATTAATTCATTATAAATTATTGTTTACATTATTCAAAATAGTCATTTTAAATATTTCTTCCCTGTTTTGAAATCCGTAATCTGAAGATAATTCATCAAAATGTTTATTTATATTTTCGTTTGCCTTTTTTCTTTGAAATGGGGACCTATGCCATATTTTGTTGCAGTTTCACTGGCTTTGCGTTTAAATGATTTGAAGTCATTTCTATAAATTTGTATCTTTGTATTTGTTTCTTGTAAATCTCTACTTACTTCGTCCATCAATCAATGTTGCATTTTTGCAAAGTTTTAGATGCATAATTGATATCTTTCAATTTGCAGTGCATGAATTCACAAAGGAACACGAAGTCAAAATTTTGCATTTTTATTTTAATACTTTCTGTTTGACTATGCTCATCTTTACTGTGAGAATAAACTTTTGAGCATGATTTCTGATAATGCTTTGATTATATCTAAATAACGAAATTTCACTGCAGATATTGTATTGATCCTACTGGACTTAATCGGCTTTAGTTTTTTTAGAGTGGTGTCCGATTCGCCAGTGAATTTTGACAGCAGATACCAGCGTCTGATGCTAAGTTAAAAATTAGTTAGTAAAATTCCCCTGTATTTTTTCAAATAAGTTGCCATTATTAAAGTCGCGTTCCTGGAATTTGGTTTATTTATATTCCGAATGTGGAAGAAATGTTGAATTTGTTCAATTTATAGTTTGTAAGTCAGAGTCTGAGGGGCCCCCTGAGCTTGGGGGCCCCGGGGCACTCCGTCTAGCCCTCCAGAACTAGACAATAGCCTGTCTTTATCTGACTTAGTTTGAACATTATAAATAAAAACTTTAACTATCAAATTCTTTACCTTCTCTTCTCCCACATTTGTTCAAGAACATCAGCTAACTCTTGGCTCGTGATTTCCTCAGAATCCTGGAACTTGAGGAAGCCATCACCACCGTGTCCTGTGAGGTAGATTAATACGTTGCTGCCTTCATCTGTGAGGAGCCTCTTGGAGCGAGGAGTTTCAGGAGGAACTCTGCCAGTCAGTAGACGCACAAAGCTCTCTACTGATACCTGTAATCATACAAAAGAAACTTTTAAAATAAAATATGGGGTTTTTCTGTGTGCATACCCTTCATGTGCTTTGGTTATCAGTCCATTGTAGGAAATAGTACTCACCATATTTAAAAAGCTAAGCTTTAATTATCAAAACCTTATCCTCCTTCCTAGTTAAAAAGAATTCATATATATTTACAAACAATGTATGGAATGTAAATTTATTCTGAATTAAATGAATAGTACCTAATAAATAATAACCACAAGTTTTTCAAAAATATGGTTGGCCACAACCATATTAGCCTACGAATATGGATCTTAACAAAATAAATTACCCCATGAAGGTAAAACAGCCAAAAACTAATTTTCAATAAAATAAGACATTCTAACCTCATATCCTCTGTAATCAACTTCTACATCATCTCCGTACACATTGATTTGTTGATGGGCATTGTTAAATATAGTCGCAGGACTCGGATTTCGAGGGTTACAGGCCATATCATCAGATATCATCAGGATAATCTGGCTGTCGGGTATACCAAGCCGCTTCACACTCCGATAAAGAGATAACACGTTCGCTACATGTCGATAATTAAACCAAAACCGAGATGTGTCCACTAGTACTGCCCAGTTGTTCGAGTGGTTAGATTTCTGGAAGTTTTCCGGTATCTGGAAACAATGATAACAATGTTACTTCGTGATCTCATTAGCAATTTTGTTGAATTTCCCTGATTGATAAGTGTGTCTACCTCAATACCGTAAGTAAACGTTAAACTCGCAGCTACAAAAAGTAGAACACAATAAATTATATTTGTTAGATACATTTTTACTCATTAAATGTTAGTTTATCGTGTAACTACAAGAAAGAGAATTTAAATGAATAAATAAATTCAATATTTTTATTTATCTACTGACACTGACACTGTCACTGACAGCCTGTCAGTCTGTCAGTCTGACACTCAAAATGTCAAAGTCAAACTTCCAGCTGTTTTTAGGGTTCCATGATGAACCATGGAACCCCCATGGTCTCGCCAACTCCGTTTGTCTGTCTGTTTGCGATTTAACTTGATACTTGTTAAGTATCAAGTTGCAATTTGGCGTAATTATCATAATCTCGCCTACAAAGTTGTGAAATAAAATCTTGTAAAAAGATAAAATCTTTTTTTTTGGGTTATTCCCTTACAGGCAAAGCGTGGATATTTTTTTTCTAAATACTGTCTATTCCATTTTGTGGGGTGTCGCAGGATAAGTATTTCAAATACAGGGTGGCAGGGACATCGACGCGAAAACTGTTGTCATGGATTCAGCACATGATTCTGAAAGCCTCTGCATTGAATTTTTTCGTTGGTTAGTCAGTTATTTTAAAAAAATCATTTTGACCGCGTAGGTAAACTCGCACTAGCACTTTTCTATAAAACAGCAGACTTTTTTAAATAAACCGACGAAAATTTTAAAAGAAACGCTCTTAAAAGCGAATTTTGGAACGGATATTCTCTGAATGGGGAAGAAAACTGAACGTGGGCAACGTCGCAAATAGATGTCAAATATTTAACTGTTTTGATTAATTTAGCAATATTACTGTGTGGAAATAAAAAATGTGGCTAACTAGCGAACTAAAATATTGATTATGAAACGAAATAATTAAATATCGTAACACCGAATATTTAGTTTTAGATGTAAAAAAATAATATTTGGAAACTTTCCAAATGCCATAGTTACACCTAAAACGGGTACAACATCAAATGTAATGTTATATTTGCAATTAATTATTAATATATTAGTTCGCTAGTTAGCCACATTTCTTATTTCCATTATAGTAACGGTAAATATTTGACAGGTATTGGCGACGTTGCCAACTTTCAGGCTAAACGCTACCGAATTTTGGAACGTCAAATGTCAATTTCACGCAATTTTCTGCTAGAATCACATCCCCTCCCCCTACCCTACGATAGTAATAATGATGTCTATTGAAGATGCAAGGAAAAGTAAGTAGGCTCCACAAGTTAACGAGTAATCGTCGACCAACTTTTATAATGTCAAGTACAGACGCCAGCAGGTCAAGCTACCCGAAACTGTCAAATTTTCGCAATCAACCTTGAACCTTATGCTCTAGTGCTAAAGTTGAAAATCTATTAAATAAATTTGACAGATTGTAGTAGCTTGATGTGCTGGCGTCTGTACATTATAAAAGTTGGTCGACTATTACTCTATAATTAAAATATTTGTAAAAAATATGATCTTAGGATAAAATGTAAAAAATATCATCTTAGGATGAAAATTGAAAACTACCTACGTAAATGTAAATGTACTATTCTATTTACTTTACGCTTTCATAAGCTGGGAAGGCAGAGAGAATCGAGCGGCACAGTTAAAAGGCTTGTAAGTTGATGATGTTGATAATGTTTGTAAGTGACTTTTAGTTTTTTGATTTTATTTTCGATTACAACCGCAAAAATAAACGATGAAGAACAAATCTTCATCGGTTTTTCAAAAAACTATGAATTACTTGCAAACTTACAAACAATACTGTACAAATACGCGTAAACATTCATCCTAAGACCATAAATGACCTTTACTATTGTTCTTGGAATACTCGGCGTCCTACCTCTAACTTTTATTCTCGTCAGCCTTAACTGACACCTAGGACAAGTTCTCAAAAACCAAGAGGTCTTATTACTGTAACAAGTAATAAAAAAAAAAAAATGTCAAAATAGAAAATGGCTGTCAATTTAAAAGTCAAGTAAACAAGGTAAACTGTTAGCTTTATTGAGCATTTAATAAATTTAAACCATGACCAGCCGCAATCCTAATACATTAATGAGTGTGCCAGACGAGCAATTTGACTATTTATTCAAAATAGTACTCATTGGAGACTGCGGGACCGGAAAAACATGTATTGTGCAACGGTTGAAATCTGGTAATTTCATAGAAAGGCACGGAAATACAATAGGCGTAGACTTTTCAATGAAAACATTGATAGTGGATGGGAAGAAAGTCAAGGTTAGTCTAATTATATAATCTAATAATGTAAATGCGTTGTAACATAACAATAAAAACAATAAACATGTCATATTTCAGCTTCAGATATGGGATACTGCAGGCCAAGAGCGCTTCAGAACTATCACTCAGAGTTACTACCGCTCGGCGAATGGTGTAATTATTGGTACGTAACATAGGTATGCGATGTACGCCCACACGATATTAAATTTCCTGGTTAAAATCCATGTTTAGTTACTATGACTCATGTATGACAGTAAAATGAGTGCACTGATATGATGAATAATAAAATGTATTCTAATTTAGTACATAGTTACGTGAATAATCGATATTTTCATGGTGACTGAAGCTTGTGTCACAGTAGGGCTGTAATTGGATGCTGATATAGGTTTATCTAGTATAAGCACCAGCCACACACAACTATGATTTATAAATAATGCATTCATTCATCTATTGTTTATAGAATGTGTTTGTTTTTGATATCCCATAACTCTAGGGTTATATTATTTAAGTAAAAAGAACACAAAATTTCCTAGAATAGGTGGTCCAAAAAACATAGTTTCGAAGATATAATCAATCATAATTAAATTAGGGCAAAAATTTACACCAGTATGACGAATCTTTACTTTTGCGACGTTGCCAAACTTCGCAGTAGTGTAGTAAAGTAATTCATTTTTATTCAAACCAATCATTCATTTTTAAAGCTAAGATAATGCGACGCTGTCATATTTCACGTAAGGGTGTTTTACATTAATAATCGTGACTTTGTCGAATTATTTTGTATGAAAATAAATAAATAATATGATTGAAGAATAATTCATATGCCAGTTGGTTCTTTGATATGGTCTCAATCATACCCTAGAGTTATGGGATATAAAAAAACACATTGTATAATTTAACGAATAATAATGACATAAATATGTAATCTAACAACCTACTTACTGTTTTTTATACTACACATTAAAATGTAATAATTATTTTATCATTATCAATGTTTATTTGGCATTCTAGTATATGACATTACAAAGAGGTCAACATTTTTGTCTTTACAAAAATGGATTGAAGAAGTACGAAGGTACACCTCATCTAATGTCATAGTATCACTCATCGGCAACAAGTGTGATCTAACGGACCAACGGGAAGTGGAGCCTGATGAGCCGCAATCATTTTGCCGTTATGTGCCGGAGATCATGTTTGTGATGGAGACCTCTGCAAAGGACAATACTAATGTTGAAGACACATTCCGCAGTTTGGCTACAGAATTAAAGGTAATAGATTAGAATTGAGTCCTGTAATACAGTTTTTCAACTAGTACAGAATACAGGTGACCTTTTCCAAAAAAAAATTGTTAAGAATACTCTTTAGTATGTACTTGCCCTATATAAATGTTGGTAACTGTGTGTGTGTGTGTGTGTATATATGTGTGGTGTGTGTATGTAATATTCTAAAATAGAATTTACAAAATAACAACAGTATTTTCATTGAATTCATCATTCAGCTTTAAAAAAAAAACTAGATAGCTGTAGTTTCTGCCTACAACCATGATAAATAGGCATTGGAATACCATGAAAATAATACCAAATGAAATATCTCCCTCCTTAGTCATTGCAAATATTCCTTCCAAAAATAAACAAAAGTTCTACATTCAAATTAAGATATTTAAATTTATATCTGATTGGACATCTTAATTATATATTAAAAAGCTGTCAATTCTCTAGTTTATTAGCACAGTTACTTGAATTAAGTGTAAGTTATTTCCTTGCAGTCGCGGGTGGTTACCAACATTAGGAAACACCTTCATGTCTCAATAGTTTTATGTTTTTGTTACTGAAACTACTATTGTTATGTTTCATGCTTGACTTACAAAGTCTACAGTCATTATGTCTAACAAGTTTTAAATGAGTATTTCAGTTACTAGATTGATTGAAAAGTCATGCAATGTACTAGCAATTGCATTATTTTAACAGACTTTCTTGGCTTAGGAAGAGTTACAATGATAGATAGTAAACAAATATTTTTTGGGTTTTTTCACAAATATACGCGTTAGTACGTACCTGGCATACATAGGTAAAGTATTTCATAGCTGACAATGTATTAGTAATCAGTAGTCCCTAAGGACATCAGCTAGGAACACCCAGTTTCACATGTCGCACGCTCATCGAAATTCAGACTTAAAATAAAAGGATGTACAACAAACGAAATAGTTGGAAGAAAAATGCAACACCATAAAGGCTCGAGTAGACGGCACAGCAGCCGCGCCGACACCGCTTCTCGTAACTATGTAGACATTAGACTGAACGCTGCAGTCTCCGCTTGATTTTGCCATATCACTCTACAATCCGCGGCGGCTGCGGCGAGGCTGCGGGCTTCCAACTTTGCACTTGCATATACACAGCTTAGAGGTCCGGCGGCGCGGCGACGTCGTCGTCGCCGCCCTGAGCACAAATTCAGATTGTATTCACTTATACGAGTTTTTCTGATACTTCACGAAAGTGTGAACATTTTCAAGACAGTCGTAATCTAATCTAACTATCCTGTATTGTCTCTTCTTTACTTCGTCGTTCCCTCAATGCTAAGGATCTCGACCACATACGACGCGTCTCCTAAGCTATGCGGTCTTCTGCAGTGTGGACCGCTTGGTAAATGCTGCCTTCTTGATCGCGTCTGACCATCTCACCAGTGCACTGCCTTGAGCGCGTTTTCCTTCCACCCGGCACAGTAACATAAGCCTTTTCAGACCATGCTTAGGTGAAAGGTATTGTCCTACTGCAGGGCAAAGACCTTTCTCTCCCTTTCCCTCACAATTCTGTCTTTTGCTGGCCAGTGTTCGCCTTCGCCAAGTCAGTACTAATGATAAATAATTAATTATTTCAGAGACAACACGACAACAGTGAAGGTCCGCCTGCAGAGAATGATTCCGTGGTTCTTGGTGAGAGTCACTCAGTAGCTAGATGTCAACCTTGCCGGTCATCTTAGATCTTATAGATAATCCAGACCTCTGACCAAATTTTATACACTGTGTCCCTTGCATGGTGCTTTTTTGCACCTAATAATTGGTGAGAAGGTGACTAATATTTTATTTTTGCCATATGATGTTAGCTATGCTTCTTATCAATGAGTTCTTGTCACAAAATTATTTTTAATTTTTTTAACGTTTCTGTGCCAATGCCATATAAAAAATATGTATAGCATTGAGTAAATACATTTGTTGAATGGTAATGAAGTATGATAATCATTGTTAATTCGAATATGTTCGGTTCATTAGATTTGTTTCATGCAATGACTACATAATGTTCTACATGCATCAATTATTTCTGTTCATTCGCAATTCTGATTATAAATAACTTCTTCACCTCAACAAGCTGTATTCAATTGTTAATGTTTGTATTGTTTTGCTAATTATGGCCTACAAACACATTTAAAACAATGGCCTTAAAAGCGGCAAAGTAGTATACGCTGTTTAAGCTAAATTATTTGTAATTATTGCAAGGTTTTCACGTATTTGAAACTCACAGATTTTGGCTGTTTTTGTTACACTTTGTGACCAAGCATCATGTTTTAAGATCTTATATTTGTATTATTTTTATATTATTATGTTTAGGTTCAAATTCGAGATTAACCGATGAACGAAATTCTTCGATGTATGAATTCTTTATTTTATGTAAAATATAATTTCGGGAATAGTTAAATGAATGTGGCTTTAAGTTATAATTTTAAGATCTAAAATGTAAGTTAATAATGTCATTGGTTTCTTTTCAATCAGTTTCGATGATGTAAATAACTATTAACTGTAGATAATTGTAATATCAAACCACCTGCTCGAGACTGATTTGAGCCATACCCTTAGTATTGAATGTTGTAACCAGACCATAGATTTTTATCTATAAATGTTGTATGTTATTAAATTTTGAATATACAGGGTGTAAATTACGCATTAAGTTTTGAAAAGTCGCAGCAATAAACAACCATGTTGCTTTCTATAAGAAAGTCAGTAAATATTTTTGCAAGATTAGATAATTTTGTAAAAATTATTCATGCATATTATTGAAATATTACACCTTGTATATTTTTTATTAGCACTTATCCTTTATCATTGTTCATAACTTGGTATGAATATAATGGAATTTTAGATGTGACGTCCAATGATAATATGCAATTAAATAATACTCGTATAGGATGTTGATTTAAAAATGCAATTACTTCTGTTAAATGTACGAAACTTTTAAAATCTCTGTGAGTATGTATGTGAGGCAGTTTTAAATCAACACCGTATTTATAAATTAATCAATAAAATGTTAATGAAGTAACGATTCCTTTATAATGTATTGTACAGGAAAGTCTAAGTTTGACTTAAAAGTAGACTTTTCTATTCTGTTAATCTCATTAATTGAAGTAAACTTAGAGAGAGAATACTATAAAAAAAACTATCAGTTTAAAAATCTCGTTTACTACTTTAAATTATTGTGGTTTGTATAAGTTAGGTAGAAAATTATATTTTCTTCAATTATTAGTCGTGTCATAAGAATCTCTATAAATTAATTTTGTAACGTATTTTTTTATTAAAATTAACAGAAGCTAAAATTGAAAAGTGAAACAAGAGATCAAATTAAATCACTTTTATTTGTATACTTATCTCAGTGCTATAATTATCTCAATCATATTTTATTTTACTTTACATTGTGACATAATGTTCAATATTGAAATAAATTGTTATCATTTTAATACATCTGTTAAAAAAAGTTAACGCTGTGGTTTTTAGTATCACTGATGATGATGTCAAGTTGTTTGGTGACGTGGATGCCTGATATCCAGCCAAACTTTCCTGGTTGGCTGCCTAGGCCTCCGAAGACCCTGACGAGTTGCCCTGTGGGTTTGAAAACCTGGACCCTGCAGTTTCCTGAGTCTCCTACTAGGATGTATCCCATGGGGTCAACTGCTAAGACTTCTGGGTGTCTGAATTGTCCTTTCCTTTGTCCCATAGATCCAAACTCTATAATTTTACTTTTGTCTTGTTTATTGTACAGTTTAATCCTTCCGTTTCCGCTGTCAAGTATTACAACGCGATCGCTGGTGACGGCGACGCTGGTTGGAGCGTTTAGTTCGGTGCATAAGACCTCTTTGGTCTCCCAAACGGACGGCGCAAGCGACGCCTGTTGCTTCACTGCTACTCCGATTTGGGCCACGAATTTGCCGTCGGGTTGGATTATCTGAAATTATAGTGACACTTGAATTAGCATGATAAGGGGTTTTTTTATTGCAGGAAGAATGTAATAATGGCTTTATTAGCGTGTTTACAGATTGATGTGAGTTCCAAGTGCAAGTAGCGGATACCGTAACATAAAATAACATCTATTACGTAGTATTAGGTTATCATCATTAAGCTATCTTTGGCTTAGTATAAGCCCGGATCAGCTGTTTCATTAATTATAAGGAAATTTAAAAAATAATAGAAAAATATATTATAGGATTATAATTTTAGATTCTCTGACGTAGTGCTCAGTTTTTACGAAGTTGGAAAGGAGCTTGTTACTTTCTTGGACGATACGCTTTAAATGATAGAAATTCAGTAGCATCCGATACGGTTTGAAGCTTCCCCCAAAAGTTGCATAGTAGGTATCCCTCATTTGTAAACACACCACAGTTACATACCTGGGTATTGAACCCAGGAACACGGTCAAAAGTCGCGCTTGCGACCACTAAACCAAGTTTTTGTGAATAATGAGTTAAATCTATTACTTATAACTTATTTTTTCGTCCATTACCTGCACTCTATCATTCCCAGTGTCAACGACATAGATGAGTTGTGTCGCGTTGTCTGTGGCGATGCCCTCCGGCGACCTGAACGTGCCAACTCTACTGCCCTTCTGTCCTATACTGCGCAGGTAGTCGCCCTCTTTAGAGAACACGTGGATGCAGTGCTTCCATTTGTCTGAAAAAAGATTTTAATTATTCAGTACAGCCCTTATTTATGAGTAATAATAGAAATTTAAGCCGCATGAATCGACATCGCACGTGTCGCGAAGAGCAGCGATTAGCTAGTTAGCCACATTTCTTATTTCCATACAGTAATATTCCCAATTTAATTAAAACAGCGAAATATTTGACATATATTTGCGACGTTGCCTACTTTCAGAATAAACGCTTTTAAGAGCATAGAGGTGAAACTGTTCAACCGTCATTGTTTGTTAAGGGTACCAACTAGAACAGCATGTCGTGCTGTGAAAACTGAAAAGATTCGTGTCAATATTAATGTAGGTATTAAGTGGCCAAAATGTATTTTAAAAGCCTTTAATCCAGCGCAATAACCGTTATCTTGCATCGGGTAAGAAATCGCAATCACGTTTTCCTCATTACGCGCGAAGATCATAGGTCACACTGACGAGTGAGTTGTCTTCAACAAAGAAATACGTCACCAGAAGCTGTTGCCACAGATGACCTGTGCACGTGATCTATCTACTGAAGTCGGCTTGTGCCCTTCATCAAATGAAAAATCTCAAACCGCGACATAACAATGTAGCTGGTCGGCAGAAATAAGTAAGGTGATGGAATTCGTTCGTTCCAGGGTATGTTCGATACAAGTGGCAAAACTATAGTGCATAAGCTTTGGTAAACTCACAAGAACTTCTATTCCTTAATTACGTCCAATCAATCTGCCTAGCCTTTTCCCAACTACGTTGGGGTCGGCTTCCAGTCTAACCGGATGCAGCTGAATACCAGTATTTTACATGGAGCGACTGCCTATCTGACCTCCACAACCCAGTAACTGGGTAATACGATACCCCTTGGTAAGACTGGTGTCAGACTTTCGGGCTTCTGACGACTCGTAACGACTGTCAAAGATCCACGAATGACAGTCGGGACCAACGGCTTAACGTGCTCTCCGAAGCACGGAGGATTCTCGGTATGTAAAGATGGTCACCCATCCACTGACCAACCCCGGCAAGCGTAGCTTAACCTGATGGATCGACCAGTGCGGCTGTTGTAACTTAGCCACGAGCTCCTCAATTACGCCTAATAATATACCAATTACGTTTAATTATTCCTTAATTACGTCCGTCATATTTTAATTCGTCCGTCATTTGTATGTTATGTGTCAGCCATAGGTCCCGAGTTCGAACCCAAGGCACTCATGTCTTAGTTTTTGGATTCATGTGCGTATTGTATAATTATCACTTGCTTCAAAAACGGTGAAGGAAAACATCGTGAGGAAACACGCCTGAGAGATATTTCTCGACTGCATGTGAAGCCAAGTTAAAGGCCCATGGGCCGCTTTAAAACTCTGAAACCAGGTTAGTCACTAACCAAACGAAAAGAAATGATGATTATGTTTAAAAGAGTAACCGTGGACTTTTCGCCATAGGGAACGAGCAATTGGAACCGTGCACCTAGCTTCTGCCGTTTCTTAAGTGCCCATGTAGTTTTAGGTATGTGAAATTAAATATTTTGAATTTACAGATACCTACTAAACGTTCCGGAATTTGCTACGATTAGGTGAAAAGCTAGTTAGGAATAGTAAACAATATTCACCTGTAACATAAATCTCTCCCAAGCTCTTCATGAACGCGATCTGCACGGGACACAGCATCTCTTCACAGGACAGTCTGGTGATGATTTTGGCCTGCGCGCGCTCCATCACGAGTACACAGTGGCTGTCCATGCCGCACACATAGAGGTGGTTGCTCCACGGACTGACTCCGACGCCGCAGGGGCGGGAAGATTTGCGCCAGACGAAATGGGGGATGAAGTTGCGAGATCTGCAGGGAAACAATGAGGCCTTTTAGCTAAGGAACACGAATTGAAATATTTTTTCATACAAGTTAGTTTTTCTCTTGGAATTTCTCCTATAATATCACGAGTAATATGTAAAAAAAAAAAAAAACATACAACTGAATTGAGAACCTCTTCCTTTTTGGGAAGTCGGTTAAAAACAGCCGGACATGATCTGGCTAGGTCATCTAGGTAAGTAGTAATATTTTCTAGCCTCGGGACCTATAGGTAATATTTTCTTAGTACAGAAATCGAACCCAAGATAGGTAGGTACATAGCGTAGCAACAATTTACAATTACCTACGCAACTAATAAAGGCGTGTGCGGACTGGCGAGACTCGACGCGACACCGGTAATTGTTCTACCGTAAAGTTTTCTTAGGATTGCAAGAGCCTTATTACGCCAGCCAACCTTGCCGTCTCTAAATAAGTATCGAAAACAAATAATATGTTTATGTTTTTCATTGTAGTTTGATTAGAGTTTGCAGAAAATGGGATTAACAAATTGATAAAGTTATTTTCAAAAAAACAAATTATGGAACATACTAAGTACGATATCTTTCCAGGCAATCTTCTACATTAATAAAAAGTAGGTAACGCTAAGATAAATAGATAAAAGTCGTTAATAATTTGTAACGTAATTTTAGAGGAATTTTCGATTAATTAATTTTCATAAATAAACACAGCAGACGGAGCCGACAGCATTGTTGCTTGCACGCGAACCTTGTGGAAATGAATGCATGCACATATTTTCGTACGAGTATTAGGAGATTTTCATCGGTCGTGGTGAGTACCTAATTCTAAGTTATCGTATACCGACCTAGTCTTAAGCCAACTGTAATTAGAAACTGTAATTTACGCGGATACGTACTGTTGTAGGGAAATATTTCTAAGTACCTAAAAGAAACATGCCACCAGCGTTTGTTTATAGCAATGTTTTCTGATATCACGAGACTGCGCATTGCGTCATGCGTGCATCAAATTCTTATTGTTTATTTGTAATGTCTGATGCGCGACATCCGATTTAAGATAGCGTTGGCCTTGAGCTTGACCCTTATTTTTAGGGTTCTGTCCAAATAAAAAAAACGGAACCCTTAAAAAACGATTATTCGTGTGGCTTTCTGTCTGTCCGTCAGTCACAGGCAATTTTCTCCGAATCAAAGGAACCAAATAACTAGAAATTCGGTACACATATGAATTTCTGTGACCCAAACACGTACGTGTAACGTTAATAAATGAATTTTGATTATGGGGGTCACTTTTCGGAGGCAAATACGGAAAAAAAAAAACAACGGTACAATGTGATATATCAAATGAAAGTTCTTACGATGAGGGTCTCAAATTTTTGTTATTTTATAATAGAAGAATACTACTAAGAAAATAGATGAAAATTTACCATTCCATATACTTAACTCCGAAACTACTGTGACTAAAATTTTGAAAAAAATACAGAAAATAGTTCTATACTTATTTCAGGAAAACATATAAGAAATCATAAAAGATATTTTTCAATATTGTGCGTAAAAATTTAAATTTGCAGTTGGAATGTATTTGAGATTTTATTTAAATTCAAATACAACGTTAAGTTTGTTCTTAGGATAAATTCATCCCAACTACGGAACCTTTTATTGTGTACACGCACTTGGCTGGTTCTTTTTCCTATGGGTGCAATTTGACGTAAGTGTAGTCACGCATTTTTTCCTTGCCCATACTGTCCACCTACTGGGCAAAGGCCCCTCCCAAGTCCTTGCAGATACCAACTCTTTTCTCGTGTCACTCCGAACCAGCCGTTGGTACGCGTCCAAGTCGCCTTGCCACCTGTTTTTGGCCTAGATGAATGATGCTCTAAATCTTCAGATATCCAATATCCATTATGTGGAGAATCTTGCCCAGAAATGGTTTATCTTTTCAGGTACCTACCAATTGAAATGCCCTTGTTTGTTTTTTGTAGGTAGGTATATTGCATTGACATCAATAAGATTTAAATAAGTAACTACCTATCTATGTTCATTTTTATAAGTAGAGCTGGAAAAAAACGGGTCCGTGCAATCGATGACCAATAAATAAATTAGTCAATCGGGTATAGATGCTAATCGGAGATATTTTATTAAAAACACGGTTACTAAAACAAGTAATTTATCACATTGATGAATTTGATTGATAAAATATTTGCAATATCAGTCAGCAAAGTAGTAGCTGGACTAGCGGGGTTGACTGACCAGCGTAAGCTGGAACACAATATCAGTGTTGCCACTCGTAAAGGCTATTTTAATGCACCCCATTAAGCCTTCGATTAAGACCACCCATCATTCCATCGGTACCGCAAAGGCAACTACAGCTGTTTTATTCATATGAAGGATTGCTTATCGAGCAGCATTCAAGGCAACTATACACTCTTCGACTAGCAATCAGCTGCTAAGTGGTTTCGTTTTCATCATGTTGCATCCGGACCTAGGTACTCTTGTCGGAAGGTCCGAGTGCAGCGGACATGTTTGGGTTATAGTTATAGCTTTCTAATTAGGACAGGACCTTGTTAAGATTACAATAAACGTAGAGTAATATAATGTATAGTTCCTACATCCTAGTCAGGCACCTTGTCGGTTTTGCTCTAACCAAGCAGGCTTTGCACTAACTCAACGTCATTTTGGGGTCTCTTGACTCATCGGTTTAACCGCTGAAGTCCCCCGCGCCCCTACGCGTTTTCGGTGGCCTAATAAGTCGGTAGGTACTTAGTTGTCATACTTTTGTCGAATTACAGTAGGTATCAAAAGGGCAATTTTAATCAGAATCAAATTTATGAGTTCCAGCATCACATTGATGCAGAAATAATTCCATACATTACCTACCTCTAAAATTAACAAAAAAGTGGATAATTTTTTACTCACCTATAATGCAGAACGAGACTTTCTTCACTCTCTAACGGGTCGTTTTGTTTAGCATTCTCTATGACTGGATCATCGGACTCGGATTCCAAAGGTGCTGCTGAGTCCATCTCTAACGTGAAATTCTCTTTGTCAAAGACAAAACGTTCAGTATCCCATTTTGACACTTCTGATAGCAGAGATACTGCGTTTTGATGGAGATTTATAAAGGTTGCCACCTGGGGATGAAAGGATTTCAAAATCGTTACTATTTATCTTATACTGATGAATCATCACCCCTATAGCAGTCCACTGCTGGACTAAATGCTTCTCCAATCGTAAGCATATGTTTTTAGCTTCATCCCCGGCCACTCTCATTCAGCTGCTACCAGCTATCCTGCGAACATCGTCGTTCTACCTAGCCTTATTAATTAGGCCTTCCCATAACTCTGTGTTTGCCGATTTGTGGTCTCCACTCATGATTACGTTTACCCCAATAGTCATGGGACTCATCGGCTCCACGGCTAATATGGCAGGTCTATTGCCACTTCAGCTTTGTTATTCTGTGAGCTATGTTGGCATTCTGATTCTCTGTCGGATCATCTGATTCCGCATAGACTACTAATGTATATATATATACTTATATATACATATATTAATTAATCCCTATTTCCCTTGGCCACGCCATAACTTGAGAACGGCGAACACCAAATCGTTTTTTAATTTTTTTGTTGTGTTTGTTATTCGCTTATTAGGTAAGGGTAGGTAGGTAGGTATATAGGTAGGTGTAGGATGGTAGGTATGTAGGTAGGTATGAAGGTAGGTAGGTAGGTAGGTAGATGCCCCGTAGATAAATACTTGGTGCTATTCGTGCGAAGCCAGGGCGGTCAGCTAGTAAAAATAATAAATACTTACCTAAGAAGGGAATTCCCTATCAAGACCATTTTAGGATGACCTAGCTGATAAAAAATAACAACCTCAAAAACCTTTTAACACGACATTTATTAAAGTTGTATCAGGCAATCTACGTATAATTAATTGAGTGTGTAAATAAAAGTTATTCCCTAAAACGCGATAGGTAATCCCTAAAATATCAAAGGTCTTGTAACAATTTGATAATATTTTATCTCAGTACTTTTGCCACTTAATATACATTTTAATCAGTCAAATGAAGTCATTTGTTGTGATTCAATTATCAAGATAAAGTATTATTTCAAATCACAGGAACGACTGTAATTTATTTATTAAAAGTATGTAGGTAGAGGTACTTACGTAGGTTGTCATTAGTAGATTAATATCCTACTTCCATATATTATAAACGCGAAAGTTTGTATGTATGTATGTATGTGTGGATGTTTGTTACTCTTTCACGCAAAAACTACTGAACGGATTTGGATGAAATTTGACACACAGATAGTTTATAACCTGGATTAACACATAGGATGCTTTTTATCCCGATATTTTCACGGGATCGAGACTTATGCGGGTGAAACCGCGGGGCACAGCTAGTACTTCATATATATCCTACTAATATTATAAACGCGAAAGTTTGTATGTATGTATGTGTGGATGTTTGTTACTCTTTCACGCAAAAACTACTGAACGGATTTGGATGAAATTTGACACACAGATAGTTTATAACCTGGATTAACACATAGGATGCTTTTTATCCCGATATTTTCACGGGATCGAGACTTATGCGGGTGAAACCGCGGGGCACAGCTAGTACTTCATATATATCCTACTAATATTATAAACGCGAAAGTTTGTATGTATGTATGTGTGGATGTTTGTTACTCTTTCACGCAAAAACTACTGAACGGATTTGGATGAAATTTGACACACAGGTAGTTTATAATCTGGATTAACACATAGGATGCTTTTTATCCCGATATTTTCACGGGATCGAGACTTATGCGGGTGAAACCGCGGGGCACAGCTAGTACTTCATATATATCCTACTAATATTATAAACGCGAAAGTTTGTATGTATGTATGTGTGGATGTTTGTTACTCTTTCACGCAAAAACTACTGAACGGTTTTGGATGAAATTTGACACACAGATAGTTCATAACCTGGATTAACACATAGGATGCTTTTTATCCCGATATTTTCACGGGATCGAGACTTATGCGGGTGAAACCGCGGGGCGCTGCTAGTAAATTATAATTTTGTCGTCTTCGCAGCCGGAAATACATCCACAGCTGGACATAGAAGTCTCTACGGATTGCCACGACTGGTCAAGCTCTGTTCACATTCTCATAATTTTATTTCTTTATCTACCTGGGTAGAAGTAGCGACGTGACCGTATAGTCACAAATGTTAATAAATCGTCCAAGTACCGTTTACACCATTAAGCCTTTAACGTTATGGCAATTAATTAAAATTCCTATTCCTTTAGTGTCTTTTTGATTAGAACAAGGTAGTCAACATAAATAAGAAGTACCTTCCTACACGAATGTTGTAATAAGGTATAGGTATATTAGTTTCAACATTAGGGATATGTTCAAACGATATTTTTGTAGCTTCCCTAGGGTAGCTCATTGTTCTGTATATGGAGAAGTTGGAGAACTGCCTTTGCCCAAAGCTTCCTTTTCGCGCTTCTTCTCTCTATCCTACTAATATTATAAACTCGCAACTTTGTGAGGATGGATGGATGTTTGTTACTCTTTCACGCAAAAATTACTGAGCGGATTTGGATAGAATTTGGCACACAGATAGCTAGATAACCTGGATTAACACATAGGACACTTTTGATCCCGATATTCCCACGGGATCGAGACTAATGCGGGAAAAACCGCGGGGCGCTGCTAGTCCTTAATAAGGATATCTAGGTACCTAAACTAGGATCATCACCATCATTTACCTTTATTCCAAATTAAACTCACCCTGTCGTTTTCATTCTCAGAACTACTCGATTCCATAGCTCTGTTCGCTACCGACTTAGCTTCTTCCAACGAAGTCTGCAGCGCTAATGCAGACATTTCTGATGACTTCTGCAAATTAGCTGCTTCCATCAGCATTTTGTCTTTAGCCTGATAGATAGTTGCTATTTTCTCGTCTCCGGCTATTTTTATTTGTTCAGCTATACGGTCGCAACGATCCTGGGAAAAGAGTAAGGGAAAAGAGTAAGGGAAAACTTGCATCAGCTGCGAAAACATCTTTGTGGGATGATTGAGGTACCTACCTATCAGAGGAAAACGTTTTATGGAGTTCATCACTAATTTCACTCCTTTGCCAGTGAATTGGCGATAAGCTAGATGGATCCATAAACAATGTAATTTTAGCAACTTCGTCAAAGTTTAATTAAGTATGTTTAGTTATGTGATTTCTGATAATATTTGTATTAGAAGCTCGTGGCTAAGTAATAACAAGCGCACGGTTCGATCCATAAGGTTAAGCTACGCTTGCCGAGGTTGGTCTGTGATAATTTTCGGTGCCCCGGAAAGCACGTTAAGCCGTTGGTCCCGGCTGTCAATTTATCAGGTTACGCTACGCTTGCCGGGTTTGTCTGTGGATGGGTGACCATCTTAACATAGGTACCTACCGAGATTCCTCCGTGCCTCGGAAAGCACGTTAAGCCGTTGGTCCCGGCTGTCATTCGTGGATCTTTGACAATGGTTACGGGTCGTCAGAAGCCCGAAAGTCTTACAACCAGTCTTACCAAGGGGTATCGTATTACCCAGTTGCTAGGTTGTGGAGATCAGATAGGCAGTCGCTCCATGTAAAATACGGTATTTAGCTGCGTCCGGTTAGACTGGAAGCCGATCCCAACATAGATGGGAAAAGGCTAGGCAGATTGATTTCTGGTAAGTATTATTATGTAGGAAGGCACTTTGGACATAACGCATTTGAGGAATCAAGATTGGTATGACTTGTTGTTGAATATGATTTCTTCGTCATATTATCCTCATTTCGCGAAATCTCGACAAAGGATGTTTATTCAACACAACATTCAAGTCACGTACCTTATAATGTTCAATTTTGTGTTCAAGATGACTGGCGGCGGTGTCCAGTTGTTTTACAATAGATTTAAGCTGGATCCGCATATCTTCCAAATGCTGTGACCAACATACGCGGCAGAATTTCTAAAAGATTTTTCTACGTCAGTAAATAATAACAACAGACAAAAAGAAATAAATAATGTACATCTACGAATAATCTTTTACTATTCGTAGCAAATAATGGATCTTTTCATTTACCAATTTGCAATGATCGCATTGTGTGACATCAAAATTATCACAGACGCTCTTACAGTGCACGCATCGGGTTCCGGCCGCGAACAAATCAACGTTCTGCGTAGGAGTTGTGACAGTAGGGGTGATCGGTGGCGTCCCTGGATTCTTTGACACCTGCCCATTCCCATTTTGAACGCCTACCAACTGTAGCAGTGAATCTATGTACAAATTAGACGGCAGATTCTCCACGAAGTTGGGGCCAAGCACTTGAACCCTCGTCCTACATATTGGGCAATCGAATATGATTAAATCTGAAAACGGAAAAGATTACCACCTGTCACATTATTTGTCGTATATGGTTATTTCCAATAAGGTGTGTAATTACTGTAATTAGTTACCGGCGATGTAGACAGACAGGCAGGCCGTACAGAAAGTGTGTTGACACGGTAACATCTTTGGGTTGTGCAGCACTTCCAGACATAGTGAGCATTGTATCAGTTCTTTGATTCCGCCAGCTGATTCTCTGTGTGTGATGATTGGATTGCATTATTTTTGCACGATAAACGTAAATACAAGGCTAAATTAAACGATTGGACTCAATAATTTTATTAACTTGGTTTTATCGGCTTTCGACATTGCAATTTTGGACATCGTGTCTCTCTACCTTTTGATTTTTATATCATAATCGTATGGTAGTGAAATTACCAATTGTGATTCATCTAGCATTTGGTTCGGTGTTTCGTAGAATCTGTACTCGTTTAAGCTCTACCCACTTATTGGCTACGAAAACACAACGACAGTCCACTTAGCTAAACTGTCTCTAGAACAAGACGTACCTAATAAGATTAATGCATATAATTAATGTCTACGATATAAGTAGTACTCACTTTCTAGGCTTTGACTCTAGATTGAAATTGACTGTCCTCGTTAGGACTGGCGGAGTATGTGACCTGAACAGGTGAGGGTTATCCTGAGGCTGTGTGGTTGGTGTCGGCGGCGTGGGCGTTAACGGATAGTTCCGATTCTCCTTCGTACTCTGCCAACGTTTCAGGGTGAAAAACGGTGGTCTTTTAACTTTTTCTGCCATTATACTTAGCACACTTTACACTTTAACATTCAATAATACACTGAAGTATAATTCCGATAATTTTATCAATCATTATCAGAAAGGTACCAATCCCGGTAATTAAATTGCTATCTCCACTCTTTAAGATTTAAATTCGATTAAGATATATCGACTCATTTGATAAGATAGCACTGATTATTTCTGAAAACGTATTTATGTTTTCCCATATCAGGCTTTAAAATAAAAACAGCGATGTCCCGCGAAAGAATCTTCGTGCGAAATCGAAACCGGTGTAGGACGTAAGGTTTCGTTTTATCTTGTAATAAAACGGAACATAAATTCCATTGATCCTCTTCAACGTTATTGTACTTTACGTATAGCAATTTTGAGAAAGTTATCAAAATAAATGTAGGCTTTTAGGTTGCCATATATTTTAGGGGAGGCCGATGCATTATAACGGTGAAAACAGGTGAAGTAAATGCTGGCCCGAGGCTCCTTGCCGAATTTGGTCACATCTGCAAACCAGTCTCGTATTCTTTATTCTCGTACGCAATGTTTTTCTATTTTATTATTGTGTTAATCTGCTGTCGTTATTGTAATCCCGCTTGCGACCGGTTCATAAATTTTTTGCTAACTTGAATAAGTCGCAGTACTTGGTTAATAACAGAGGACAGTTTTATGTAAAAGTAGTTTGTCAGAACTCAGGATTAACCAATTCTACAACTCACCGCACTAAATTCTGCGTTGAAAGTAATATTTGAAGCTTAGACAGCCTTAAATTACCATCAGAATAGCCAAAGCTTCAGATCATCACCCTAAATTTCCTGCTGGATATAGGCCTCTCTAATTGCACAGCATATGCATAACAAATTAATAAACAGAAAATATTAGGGATGTGTAAGCTAACCGTGTTATGCAAAGCCCATCCGACAGATCAGGGTGAGCGGCTTTGCGTTTGCGCAGCCGTTCTGCCAAATACATATACGATCGCTTCTTTATAGCGATATACGCTGCGTTCCGGTGCGTGTTTTGAACCACAACATCGGTTTTAGTTTATAAAAAAGTGCTCCTGGAATAAAAAGTGTCTTATATCATACTCTTAACCCATCATGGTCTACTGTGTGCCAATTTTCATCGAAATCTGTTCAGCAGTTAGAAGTGAAAGGTAACAGACAGGCAGACAGACTTTCCCATTTATAATTTAAGTATGGATGGGTATTATGGGGTTAAATGTCAAATGACAAATCGTTCCATAAATTATCTTTTTATTTTAGCTTTGCACATTTTAGGAACTGAGTAGGAATTCGCATAGTATGACATTTTTACACCGACAAATACAGATTATTAATTGATTAAAACACGGTTTTATCGCTGTTATTTGTCAACAAAACAATGTCTTAAATACTCAAATGGAATTTAAATTATTGAAACCTAACGGCCAATACATCTACAGGCTGATTTTAAATTCATTGGCATTATTTCAGAGGGTGATGTGATATATTTTCTGCAAATAAAATAGGTGCCTATATTTTGAAAAGAGATGGCCCCATAATTAAAGTTGTAAATAAAAAATCAGCTTGTGGAAAACTAAATCTCTTGCATGAAAACCAATGTAGACCCGCACATTCTTTATCTTTACGTTGTGTAAAGCTCGGATCGTTCAAAAACAAAATCAAAATTTTTCAACATAACATTACGGCTGTAATCCTACATCTAGACCATTTAAAAATATTTTATTTCACATAAACCTGTATGGTACTTCAGAAACATCAGAAGTACGGTTCCAATTAGTCGTTTTGTATGGAGAAGAGCCGGCAAGAAAGTCCATGATAACTCTTTCAAAAATAAATAGCTTTTACAAATTATTTATTATTTTTTCAAATTACAGTGTTAATAGGTATGGGAGGACAGTGTAGGTCAATAGGTTCAGGTCCTTCCAATAAGACCTCCCATAAACGAATGAGCGTACTTAAAGTGCCTTATCAATGAGTAATAGAACATTAAAAGAAGATTTAGCAAGGGGCAAACCCCTAAAGAAAACAAACACTTAAGAAAATTGCAGAAATAGTCAACTGGAATCATGATTCATGACGATATTATTATAATTCATGCAAATTCAAAGATAAAATGGAACAATATATTTCAGTCTTTTTCCAGGCGCCAATTAATTACATAAGGCATGCAGTTTCTGTTCAAGATTTTATTTATTTATTTATACTTTATTGTACACCAGAAAATACATAAAATAATAATAATACCAGCCTGTTACTGTCCCACTGCAGGGCAAAAGTCTCTTCTCATACACAGAAGGCACGAGCATTGATCACCACGCTTGCTCAAGACGGGTTGGTGATAAAAAATACAGAAAAAAATACATAGTATATAATAAATTTTATACTACAAAACATACAATGGGTGGCCGTATCGCTTTCTGTGTAATCTCTTCCAGGCAACCTTGATATTTCGATATTGTTCCAAAATATTTTCCTACCAAGAAAAAATCATGGAAAGTTTTCATAAAAATAAAAGTACCGGAGAAGCGCACGAAGATGTCCACAAGTAGCACTTAAGTGAACCGTAAGGCCACATTAATTTTTAAGTAGGTAGGTATATCTAGAAAGTCCTTGTGTGACTACATCTGAACAGGAAATAAGTAGGCAGGTGTTTTCATACCACACTCGTAGTAGGTACGTAAATGACGTATATTGTCTTCAAATTGGCGGTTCACCAGATCTTTTAGTTTCATCTTTCCAGATGCTTGGACATACGTGATATGACTGTATTAAAATATATTGTAATAGACAAAAATATATAAAATATAGTATGTTCTTAGAAAATATGCGCGTTTTCCTTATTCAAATGTCCTGTCCGAGACAGTTTTGCTTGACAAAGATTCGTTAACATAATAAAACCTGCAAGTTTGCTTGCTGAGCTGCTTCAACCATTCTTGGACTTCATTGTTTTGTCTTCCACGAGTTTCAGGACTGTTTATAAAGTCAGGTAAATAACTTTTTAAGCAAATTGACTAGCAACTTAAAATGGCCGTGTATTCAAATCACAACTGTCATTATTTGACAGTTGTATGAAATGACTACCTATAGATGTTATCTTTTTGTTTGTTTAGCCCAGTACTAACCCCACAAGTTCTACATTAAATTCAACTGAATGATCGAAGATTTTTTAAATTGTTTTGAATTTTTCGCAATGCAGACTTGCTTTTCCAACTTCACTTTAGACTGGCAGAATGGTCGACATCGGCTTTGCTTGCCAAAACAAAAAATAGAATAGAATAGAACACGGCAAATTGACGTATGTCAATTTGATTAACAATTAATTTTCCTGACTTCACATAGATATTTTATCCTGGCATAAAATCTTCTAACAAAACGATTTCTTAAGCTTCTAAAGTTACCCACATAAATCATTCATGCCTAATCGTTTATGCTAAATAATTCTAGCCTTTGGCTTTACAATGCCTGCGCTGGCGCCTTGTCATTGCCGAGTATAGTTTAAAAAAACATTATCATCAGTCTCTTTTCCCTTTGGTCATGAGCTGAATTTATAACAAAGCTTATGTTGATGACCTGTGAGCTGTGACTTATGTACTTGACTTCATAAGGAAAAGGATTAACTTCAGGCGTAAGCGCAACGTGGTTTCTATTGCGAAATAAGTTGTTATACAGGGTGGAGGTTTGGTCTAAGTCGAAACTTTATGTCAGTTATCAAAGCTGTCGGTAAAATGCTTAGATACTATGCGATGGGTCTTTTGACACTTTGTATTTCACATAAACGGATCGTTAATTTAATAGTTATTTTCTTTTTGGAAAAGTCTAATAAATGAAAATGTTACTTCGTTCAACCAATAACGATGACAATGGTGGTGAGAAACGAGCATAAAAACAACTTTCAAAAAATTCCGAACAGTCAAAGCTATCATTGACATATTTCTCTACAGCTCTCTAATTTTTAATTGAATTTTGTTAAGAAAACAGTGAAACTATCTTCAGTCGAGGCTCTATTCCAAACAATACCTGTACATCGTGTTTACGAAAAACGCAATTTCCTGGCACCGATTGTCTGACAAGACAATACAATGCACACAATATTGAGCTATTTGGCTATTTCTACGGGATCTTCACGTCGTTGTTATTAAAATGCTCGTATTTCATGAAAGATACTTCCTGAGAAATCTAGGTCATGAACAACGCGCCCTGGTCATGTGCATACAAATTCAGCTTTCCGAGTTTCACCCCGGACCAGAATGCAGGCCAAATTAATTACCATGACAATGAAGCTGTAAAATACATTATTTATATACAGGGTGTGAAAACTCGAGTTTCTACTTACATTTGTGTACATTAACGACATTGAATCTAATAACAATGCACGATATATGGTGTCGTTTATTGCAACTTATTTTAGACTTAAATCACACTAGAACATGACATTGGACATTGACATTGTAAAGAAAGATATATTAACAATAAAATCAAGTATTAATTTAGTTCATTATCTTAATACTTTGATTATAGCAATGACGAAGACGTCGCTGTTAATATCAGGCTCACAAACAAAAAACCGGCCAAGTGCGTATCGAACCACGCACAATGAAGGGTTCCGTAGTTGGGATGAATCTATCCGAAATACAAACTTAACATTGTAGTTGAAAAACATGTTCTCCCATACATTCCAACTGCAAATGTAAGTTTGTTCGCACCATATTGAGAGATTTACCATGTTATTTTAAGACCATAGGAATCTTTAAAAAAATCCTGTACCTAATCTATGAGTAAATAAGTATTCTCTGTACTTTTTTTTAAATGGTAAATTTTCATAAATTTTTTTAAATGTCTAAAGACATTGTTTTTAATATTATAAAAAAAAAATTGAAATCCTCGCAATATGCCCTTTCATTTGATATGTCACACGGTACAGTAAGCAAAACTTTTATTTTTCTTGCTGCCCACCAAAAGGGACCCCCATATTCAAAATTAATTTATTTACGTTACACGTCCGTGTTTGGGTCACACAAATACATTATGTGTACCTACCAAATTTGAACTTAATCGGTCCACTAGATTCGGAGCAAATTGGCTGTGACAGACAGTCAGTTTTTTTGCTTTTGAGGTATGGAACTCTAAAAGAACGATCCAATAGAAATGATGAGAATTATTTAATCGGATTCTAAACGCGTATAAATTTTGTAATACGTATGCTTTCCTTGACGCAACTACATAACAGTAAAGGTAATTTTGCCTTGCCTAGCCTACATTTTGCCCATACAAATGTGGTTAGATGTACTACTCCTAAGACAAACAACAATAGTTTGTGTAAACATCATGCCAAAACGTCTGTCGAAGAACATCTCGTTCCATTGTTCTTCACCCTATGTCTTCACCACAGCATTGCTCTGATAAATGAGGTGTGGTCCACTTAGGAATGGCGGCCTAAAATCATAACTGTGCAAGTTTATGCAATTTACATAATTGGACCTCTGCACGATATGTTCCGGACCGATTCTGTAGTACAATATTATGTCGACAACACTTTGATTATGTATCATAATTATCTTGTACACACAGGTGTATTATTTTCTTTGTTTTTGCTTTCATTGTTGTTTTTTTTGTGTGTAATCGGAAACTAGTTTGATTAGGAACGTATTCTTTAGGCCATTAGCAGAAACAATGCCGATAAGATTAATTTCTCGTTTCACGAAAGATATATTATATTTGAATTCCTGTGTCGTCCTCGAGTTTGTTTTGTATACCTAATTGGCTATCAAATAATCTTGAGGTTTATTTCGATCGATCTTGTCTGAATATGATTTTGCTCCATCAAGTCAAATGATTTCCTCTTTCTACCAGCTATCTCCTTCATCCCAACGTTTTCTGGTACACTAAAAGGATTTATTTGGCTTTTAAAATTATCATGGCTTCATTAATCTCGCATGTCCTTTATACGGGTCAGTTACTGTTGTGACCTCTGCAACCCTGGGGAAATCAGATGTTTGTTGTCCATTTACATCGTATGTAAGTATGATTCGTTTCATATTCTTATGAGACAAGGCTAAAAAGCTCTTCCAGATCTTGGCTTCTTGAGTAAAGTGAGTGACTCTTGATAATTATAACATACGTAACGTCTTGTTTTCCTCGAAGGGTTACCTATAGTACACCCACATTTCGCCAGTTATGTTTAAGTCCCATGCAAAAGGGGGTGAGCCTATTGCTATTAACCGGGCACAAATCTAGACTGGGCCGCTACTGAGAAATTCCAGATAGAAAAACCCACAAATTTCAACGCAGGGGGGTTCAGAATCATGTACTGAATCCATGGTGTCAGTTTTCGCGTTGATATCCCTGCCACCCTCTATAAGGTTTTGTATAAACGACGAAAATGTTAATGAGAGCAAAGTTATGAGCGTTTTCAGTACCAATATCATTTTGGCCCGTCACCACCTGCTGGGTACATACCCAGCAATTGGTGTATGATAAAAAGGAGCAGAGACCCATGTCTCTGTTCCTTTTTATCATACTTTCTGGTTTCATGCGTTCCTCTCCTTCGTCCAGATGCAATGGCAATGGTCATCGGAAAATGCGTAAACAGCGTGACTTGCTAAGTATTTCGAATGTGGCGTATTGCTATCCACTTTGTAATAGATAACTAGATAAAGGTATTTTAATATAGGTACCAAGAATGTGTTACGAAATTAAATACCTGATTACGTAGCTACTTAAACAAAGAAAGATTTACCTACCTGCCCAGTGTATTTTCTAATCCTGATAAAGATAATTATATTGATAGTGTTATGATCATAATTGATAACAATGTAACAGACGGTGCAGTATTGATATGGTTAGGTAATAGATATAATCAACCTTCGGAAATCCCGAATGAAAGACCCATTAAATTTGTATTTTGAACAAGTAGGCCTGCTCAGCCGATAATTCAGGAATATACAAACAAAACATAATATTATTTAGATACCAATGCCTACAAGAGACGATGACGATGCTCTAGCTAGATGTAAAGATGATTAACAACTTGACTAAATTAGAATTTTGTCTCTAAGGTAGCTCCATCTGATATTTTAGTTTAGGTACAAAAATAAATCGGTGAGCGCGGCCTTCACGCGCGTGCTAAGGGCTGGTTTGCATCAGATTTACTTACAATGTGTGCTACCCATTAAGAAACGAAGCAGGAAAAGGAACACCGCTAACCCAGTGGCCAACTGGCGAGGCGACGTCGAACGATTACACCCGCCCGAGCCTCCATTCCGTACCGGTATCGCCGCGCCAGCGCTCGCAACCAGATACTTAACTGACTCTCATTACTAAACACATCGCCACTAAACAACCGACCTTATGACGAGCCAGCCATAAGCGATGAGGACCCACCTGTCACCCCGGGGTGCTACGCTCCATTGTTTGACAATGCGGAAAGCGGGGGACGCGCCGTGCATCACAATTAGCGAAGAGAGTTTCGGCGACATGTGAATACAAAGTCGTCGTCGATATTGCGGCACTCGAAGAAATTACAGACGTCCCAGGACTCGAGGACGAACGTGACGCACCAACATTACTTCAGCTGTCGATACCAAAAAGAAATTCGTCGCGGATTATATTGAACGAGGACGCATTTTCGTGGAAGAGTGTTTGTTATGCGCGACCGTGCCCGAAAGTAAGCGAAATTTTGGCAGCGACACAGCAAGACCGACGCCTGCGCAGCTGACTTGCAATCAGCCAATACATCCTGCGATGATCGTGGGAAAAGGACATTTATTTGTATAGTGTGATTGATAGTGAACGATAGTTCTGCAAGGACAACAAACAATACCTCGTGTGGTGGTGCGTCGATGAGCGTTTATCTTCGAAACAGTTGTGATATTGAGGTGAGTTTAATTTAAATATGACCGTTACAGAATAATTTCTCAATTATCATCTAGGCTTGTACATAGGTTTTATCACATACTAGTGATTTGAATGCGGCCTCAATTAATTCCTGTTTCAAGTGTCACGGCAAGTGCGCTCTTAGAATCGTCCTGGTTTATAATTGTAATCTATCACTGTTCCAACTCATTCATCAATTCGGTGCTGATTCATTAACACATCACTGGCTGCAAGTGTTTTATCGCACGTTCCGTGAATTAATGAATATTAACGATTTATAACTGTATTAATAGACCAATTTAATCTATGTTAGCTTTACGCACATACAAGCCACTATATATATGAATTATTTATGTCTTCAAAAATTAATATATAATTAGGTGTGCAAAATGGACCTAGTTAGGATTTTTTACTGCAACATTTTTTATAATCTAATTTGAAAATGACGTGTGCCTAGACAGCGTGTTACTAGAAATAATAACAGTTCATTCAACTTCATCTACATAGACTGTAAAGAATTAAGTTTGTTAACCCGAAGCTCGTATTAAGTGATCTTCACGATGCAGTTTCAATTCAACTTAATTGGAAATTTGAGAAATATTCATACAATTTGGATAATGAGATAGAAGACACGATAGCCGCAGAGCGGATGCGAATACTAAATAATGAAGTCGAATGTAGATGCACAAGACTATGAAGCTGCAACTAAAGTCGTAAAAAAACAATGTATTGTAATATTCCCATCGAATCATCATAATCTAAAGTGGGTCATCAGTTCATAATAATATGTAGTGCTGCCAAACCACAGGGGCACCGAATAAGGTCGGGTCATATATTATAAGACTCATGCCGGTGCCATAAAACGTTCCACGAGTTAAAACAATAACACATTTGCCAGAGATGAAATGTGGTGATTTGGACCACAACGAGCTTAACTCTGCAAAGGTTTGAAGTACGTTGTCGAACTAGATATTCTTTAGGTCACCCTAACCTAGATGCTACAGATGAGGAAAATACACCTGTGTTTTAACCTGTCTTCGTGTGGTCCGTGAATGTTTCTTAAGTAAATATTGGAACAGAAAATAAGAAGAATAAGCAGCATTTACATCAGTATTCATAAAATAAGAAGTAGGTACCGCAACCGCAATGCACCAGCGAAAAGAGGTGATTACGATAATAAAATATTTATTAACGATCCATGGTAAACAGTAATTAATATCAAAGATCAAGATCATATTAATCCTTTAAAGGAACTTGACAATCAGGTTCATACAGTATTGTGTAGATTACCCGAAAGGTCTTCACAATCGATTTATTGAATCAATACATCGCTATTTCTTTATTAATTTCGGTTATCTCAAACCTGATTTTTCAAAAATGATAATAACTGTATTCTACAGTCATTTCATAATTGTCAACAAAACCTGTAAGCATATTTGCTTTAACATAATCAATCAATGTTGTATTGCAAATTAAAAACAGTACGACCTTATTGGACAAATTAAATGTATATATAATAATTAGAGACGTCAATCGTCAGATAACATTATGGCGTCAAAGAAACATGATTTTATTTATATAGCAAATAGCTCACATTCCTCAGCCAATTATGATATAATCTAACGTAACATAACAGTAAGCTTGCACATATTCATCAAGTTATTACGGATGTTGTAATCTCAATAGCGGTGTCTTGGTATAAGTTACTTTGCCAAAGTCATTAGGAGTTATTGACATTGGAAACCGATGAAGCAACAAATATTGATTCATCGTAACCGAACATACTAATCATGTATCAGACTGCAAAACACATTTTAAAAAAAGCCACGTGCGAGTCGCAATCGCACACGAAGAGTTCCGTACCTCCGTACAATGTATGACACTACATTTAAAATCAGATCAGTACTTCCAGAGATTAGTAAAATACTGGTATTCAGCTGCATCCGGTTAGACTGGGAGCCGACTCTAACATAGTTGGGAAAAGGCTAGGCAGATTGACTTCCAGAGATTACGGGTACATCCAAATTTACAAATTTTACCGCCTTATAATATTAGTGTAGACTTACAATTTTAAAAAAAAACGGCACGTGCGAACGGAAACGGCAAAAGGTTCCGTAACGTATTAAAATAAAGCAAAATAAACACGTTTCTTGTATGGGTTCTCTCTTTAATTTTTAACTTTATTTAATTTTTACTATATGTTGTTATAGCGACAATAGAAATACACAATTTTTGAAAACTTCAACTGTCTACCTATTACGGTTCATGAAATACGGCCCGCTGACAGACCGACGGACAGCGGAGGCTTAGGTGTTGGGAAACGGAACCCTTCGTTTGACACCCTACGGGTATGGAACCCAAAAATAACGACAAAAAGGCTGATAAATTAAGTACATCAACAGGAATGACTAATATAAGAGAGATACTCGTAGGTACAAAAACCACCGGTTTTAAATGAAAATCAATAAAAAAAAACGGTTTAAATAAAATAATAAAATAAAACTAGCTTTTAAAGCTAGAAGACTAGACAAGACAATATGGGATTGATCACTTCAATCAGTGCAGCTACAGACATCAGACAAAAATTTCGCACATTCAAAATCAGATTAGGAACCGATTTTGAATGTGAAAGTAACGATTGAATGCTTAATGAATTCCTGATAACAATTCGATATTTTATGGATTCGATTGAACGCTGGACTCAGCAAGTACTCGACCGTTCTGAATTGACATACGTGCCATGAATAGGAAATATATTAGCAATATCCACATCAACAAATAAGGTGATCGATTAGAAAAGTTCATAGATAGTGCTGATAGCCTCAGTTCAAATGAAGCAGCAACAGGAAATGAGCAATATAAACTTGCAGCTGTTAAACATAAAACTATTTGCAAAAGATTTAACACATAATGGCTGTTTGCGTTAACAGGTGCTACTAATTAAGGATTTTGTTCCTGTTGTGGTAGCGCAGAAGCAAGGGAATTATGCGAAATGCAACAGCTACTTACGATTTTTTTGGAAATTAAATACTTAAATGTTTAGAATTTATAAAGGTTGTAAAAAAAATGCACGTCAGCAGCAGACTAACAATTATTTTCCATAACCCCAAAAAATATTAATGTTTGAAGAGTCAAAGTTAAAGCAATTATGGGAATATTTAAGCGAATTTATGAATGGTAGTTGAAGATGCAAGATTTAATATGAAGTTTACGATCACTGACAGGTTCACTGAGATCGAATCATAATAAAGGTGTTTAGCACAATCGTTCCCATCAAACTTGTCGTAGATTTATAATCGATTGTCGCATTGAACCGGCCGTCCGACCTGTAGACCTGCTCTGGGATATTATGCGGGTTCAGGCAATCAACTCACTTGACCTGTATTACATACAACTAGTTAGTTGGACGCGTTAACAGGTTTGATCCTTGTCAAACATTACTCAGTGTCCCCGGGATTATTACTAGTTTTGTAGACTAGTTTTAGAAAGATTGTCTAAGATTAGATATATACTCTGCCATTTCAATGAAGTTAAAGTAACTCCATTGTAATGGAAGAGGTAGGAGAATGAAGAAAGTAGATTACTTACATAACTAAAACGAGTAAATTATAAATATTTTGTTCTATAAATCATATTTTTAATTCATAATAACATAACAAATCGACAACACGAAACTAATTACATACTTTCGAAAGAAATACTACTGCTTAATGCAAATCCAAAACAAGTGATTCTTCTTCTTTAAAGTATTTTTCATTGTAAACCTTTTTGAATTCTACTGCACACGGTACGATGACTTCGTAAAAAAATGGTGGCACATTTTCGAACACAGATTTATAGCCATGTACGATAATTTTGAATGTAAAATGTACTAAATCTTCGAATGGTTCTTGGGTAACTGACAAAAATTCTCTTGAACAAGAATTCACTTTAAACTGCACACTTGTTAATGCAGGCACTGCAGTTTCCATAGGATTCACGTTAAATATTTTTTTCATTTTAGTTGTCAATTTAATTTTAATAGTAGCAAGATACAGCTTGTGATGGTTAGTGATTACGAAATGATCTTCAATATAACCATGTGTAATTGGTGAGTTAGACATATCTAATATTTCAGGATGTATTTTTATTGGATGCGGAAGCACCTCTGCGAAGACTTTTAAGGTTTTTGTCATAATCAATTTTTCGGTTTCTGGTTCCAGGAATTCTAACTCATAGTAACTATTGTGATAGCCACAGCGTTCATTTTTTGTAAAATATACCGGAATTTTTACCTCTTCGTACGGTTTCAAGAACAAATAAGTAGACTCGAATATAAACGTGTCTAAAGCGAGCTCAATAATGATGTTGACGATAAAATCCATAAATTCGATGATATTTATTGATTCTGATTCGTTTTCGATTTTTGCCACAGATACTATTGTCTTAGCATCCTCAACCATGTCTCTTTCTCTTTCTTCGATACTCTCAGTATTCAGCTCACTTGCATGTATAGAAAGATTCACATTTGATTCTTTAGATAAATCAATCAGTCGTTTATAAATATGCAAGTGATAAGAGTAGGAATCCTTACCAGAAATTTTCACAGTTGCAGTTGAATACTTACCATTCCTTTTTATATGCCAAGGGTAAACAGGCGGCATAGTTATCGTTTGGGATACTATCACATTATGTATTTTTGAAAATGCGCTGTAGATTGGGATACACAAAGCTTCTGCAGGAGCATCGTCACAAACATCACGTCCAACTTTGAAATATAACCCTGAATTTAATTCTGCCTGATCTTTGAGTCTAAATATTAATTTAAATACAGCAGATATACCAGGATATAGTCGCTTTGGAACAGCGGGTAATATCTTTGTTGTCAAAAATTTAGAATTGTCCATAATACTTTTAAATCTAATGTGCATGTATTCGCCTGCACAGTTTATCATCGTGAATTTAACAAATTGTTGTTCTAAAGTGTTGTTGGTCAGAATAATCGGCGTCGGAATACATACCACTGATGACGTGGGTTTTAAACATTGCCACTCTTCTTTGAAACTTTTCAATGGTGCCTCTGAGCTGGATAATTGGGATTTATAACTTAATGCACAGTATTGCGACCCCAGAGGAGAAACTAACTTGTGAAGATTTGTAAAGATAGCCGCAGGTAAATGTGACTGTGGGTCTACTTGTACCGCCACGTCCACTTTCGTAGGCTCGGGTTCTATCGTTATAATTGGTTGAGATGCAGATGAAATGGTGGTGTTGGGATGAATAGTTTCTTCCACTTCTTCTGATTCTGATGATATATGATTTTCAGAAACGAGTTCCAAAGCCACAGGAACTTTTGGTTCCTTCCGGTCAGCTTCCATTTTACGCCACTTGCTTGCTGTCCTACACAATCCGGAGGTTAATTCAAAGGGAGATGGTCTGGTGGATTGTATATACAACTTGTCTATTATCATTTTCTTTCGCAGACGTGCACCTTGTATTTTTCTCTTGCAGTCGGTGGCTGCTACGTGTAAGCGTTGTACTAATTCTTCCCATCTTGGCAAGCATCGAAAATCTATCTTGTGCTTGGCTTCTAGTGATTTTATTAAATCCTCCACATTCATGTCATAATCATTAGTATTCCTGATGCGTATATGAGTGCACTTTTTTGGTAGCATCGTGAAACCACGATAGGTTTATTTTTGTTTACCAGATAAAATGTTCTATTCTATTCTATTCTTTAATATGGCAAGCAAAGCCGATGTCGACTATTCTGCCAATGTCTAAAGTGAGTTGGAAAAGCAAGTGTGTATTGAGATAAAATAAAATTTACAAGTAGAATGTTAAAAGAAACTTCAATGATGAATTGTTGAAAATGTTTCAATGTTTGTGTTGTGTTTTGACGTCTCTGATTGTCATTGTCTAATTTGAGAACTTGCTTTTTTTGTTATGACACTATTAGTCATCCAATAGCCAGTCCAAACCTGAATATAGAGAAATAGTTGTAAAAGTTAAATATCTACAAATGATTTCCACAGGTAGGCGATGGATGCATCAGTTCCCCGTGTACTACTAAGCATAGCATTAGCTGCTTTGCTGCCGATGGCTTCTCTGAACAGCCATGATGGCGTGGCCAAAGAGAACATACCGCACTCGCGGCAGAAGAGAATTCTCTGGATTACGAACGATGGCCGTTTGGCGTTGCCACCCGGTACTACAATGACGATCACACCGTCACTGTCGATGCCATTTGTAAGGCATCCACCGAAAGGATTCTTGTCTAATATGACCGTCAGTTTCCCCTTTACAAGTAAGTACTATTTTCTAAAACGTTTCCATCTCTCAGTTTTATATTCTTTATATTGGGTATCTTTATCTCAGGAAGAACATTACCATTTGACAGTTTTTGTGTGGACGAACGGACACAAATTCAATTCCAATATTTCAATATTCCTTAGATAAAGATATCAGGCGTTGAAAAAAACAGCCCTAAACCAGGTAAAACCGTAAAATGTTGACTTCGAGGATACCTGTACCTGTATGCAGTTTAAGAGCGTTTATTCTGAAAGTGGCAATTATATGTCAAATTTTTCGCTGTTTTGATTAATTTGGCAATATGAAATAAGAAATGTGGCTAACTGGCGAACTAGAATATTAATAATGAATTGCAATTATAACACTGAATCTGATATTGTAACCATTTTAGGTGTAAAAAAGGCATTTGGAAAATTTACAAATACTTAAAAAAGGGCATTTTAAAGTTTCCAAATACTTTTTTTACATCTAAAACTAAATATTCGGTGTTACGATATTAATTATTGCATTTCATAATCCATATTATAGTTTACTAGTTAGCCACATTTCAAATATCAAAGTAATATTGCCAAATTAATCAAAACTATTTGGCAGCTATTTGCGACGTTGCCAACTTTTAGGATAAGCGCTTAAGTAACCTTATATTTTCGTCATTTATGTGATTTATAATCGAGATATTTTATTTTAATGATTTGCAGGTACGCTAGAATACAGTTTGGAATTTAAGAGTCAGTACTTTCAGGTCTACTAAAATTTGAAGTAGAGCAGTCAGAGTAGTTGAAAGTAATACAAAATAACATAGTAATTATCATTATCTAATATTTTAATTTGCAAAATCTTAATCAGTTTTTCCAAATCATTTACCATCAACAACTATTTGGTATTTGTCAACAATAACACGTATTTATTTAGAGGTAGTTTAGATCACACTTATTAAGTTACAGACTAATGTTTGTAACAAATTAGATATTATATAGATTGATAATAATTGTAAAACATAGCGTTAACATATTAAAAGAGTAAACTAAGGTGATGTTCATGTAGTTCCGGTCATTGACGTTTTATATAGAATTAATTGTAGTGTTAGAGAAACAGTTAAATTAATTAGCGAAGAAATCAACGCAAACGTAGATACTTTTAAGAATGGTGTTTAAACTTTTAACTATTTCCCCTCATTCATAAAATCGTAATATCTTATATAGCTTAGCTAAAGATTTAAGCTAAGAAGCTTTAATATAGCACTTTTATTTTTAATAGTTGTGATAACAACAATTCAGATTCACGATAGGTACATTTAGCATTGGCGATCGGCAGCCGAACGCAGAGTCGCAAAAACACGATGCAGCATTGATGCAGTCGTTTGAGCTAAAAGTATCGTGTCTATAATGCTTGGTCCAATTACCTTTGATGAATGAGGGGGTAGATATTTGAACTAATTTGTTAATAACGAAGACTATTTGAGTACTAAGTTTCTTTTATTAATTTCAGTCGACTTTGACAAACTCGGTTTGACGGACAATGAAAATCCTTACGGAGCATTCCCGCCCATCTTGGCCCGATCTATGGGAAGAGCGGCAGTTTCTATGATGGCGGATTATGTAGGACAGTACTTAGACCGGAGACGAGGCAAGCGGTCCACGGGGGAAAATGTCACTCCTGATGTTGAAAAGGCAATACTTGACAGATTGCACGGAGGAGAGAGGTAAAGTATATGATGCATAGTAAAAGTTAACCATCTTTGTCTTCTGCTTTTTAATAAATGACAGTCTTGTTATGCAAATCTTGGAAGATTTAACAACGAAACGATTGCTGACCAAAAGGGACTAAGTAACAATGTTACGGAAGGGACCACACACGAAAGCCGTTCGCACGTATTTCTGTGGGTCTCCAACCACGTGGTGGCTAGCCTCCACGTTAGTTAACCGCTACTGTTGTTAGCCATGGTAGCGGTTAACTTATTGGCCGTCACTTTCACCTTCTTGTCGATGAATACATCAGGAATTCTACTCACGAAGGATAGTTGGCCAAGAACGCAGGAAGTCACTGCTAAAGGGTGTTTGAAATTCTTTAAGTGATTCGAAAACCGGCGCCAATTACGTAAGGAATCAAAGAATTGGAGTAAACAATAAATTGTTTCAACCTTGTTTTTGGAATTTGTTACGTCTATTAGACCATTTGGCGGGGTTCACTAAACAATAGGTTTCGTTGATGTTTTCTCTTCTGATAGCATCATATTCAATTTAGCGGAGTCTGAAATAGTCACAGATGTAGATAAGCCTAAAACATATTTTTGTTCGTTTTGAAAGTAGTCTTTGTTATACGTACATTAGTCTTTAGATAAACATCAGACAAGCAAGACAACATTTACTTTTTAGTGGACAAAATTCTAACCAGAAGTTGGTTAGAATTTTGTCCACTAAAAAGTAAATGTTTCGATGACTACGACACTTTAAAGTGACCATTTTTTCAGAGCAATATTGTATGGAATAGCCGAGGATATGTTCGCAAACTTCGGGCTAGATGGAAAAGAGTGTCTTTTACGAGCTATTTGCGAAATCCAGTCGCACCCACTCAAGAACTTTGGGCTTCTCGGGGAAATTATGAAGCTGTTCTTTACGTACGTATTTGTTTTTTTTCCATAGTATTATAGAACTCTGTATACGATTGTCCATGTTTATATTTCTTTTACAAAATGTGTGTAAAATTGGACACATTATGGCCGGTATTTCCTAAGATAAGGTTAGTTCAGTGAGTGCCAGTGTAACCGGATGCGGCTATAGACGGTATTAGACACGACGTCTATCCAGTTGTAGATTTACTCGTATCTAGCCGACATTCTTACGTTTACGGGCTTTCAACTTGTAAGTACTAATGACGAATGTCATTGATAGGTTTTCAAGCAAGCATTAATGCAAAAGCGACGGATTAACGTGGTCCGCAAGATTTAAAGGGAAACCTTTTTTATTTGCTTTTTATTACAAGACAAGCCATGTACCTACCCGATGGGATTTACCATCGGCAAATATGTTTAAGATTTTTTATTTTTTTGGTAATGTTATTGCAGTACCTATGTGCCGCTTTCAGATAGGACAGGTTTTTTTTTACATATTGTATATGGAGCTCTAGTGCAAAATTTAATGCTTCTAGACCCACCAGTTTATGAGGATTTTTATATTAAAAGAATGTCTTTTTATAAATGTTATTTCTCTTTCTAGGCCCAGCAAGTCCCCATACGCGAGTCTCCTAGATGAATACGTGGAGGCCCAGAAGGCAGGGCAAGCGGGGGGCGAATGTTGGCCTTATTACAGGCTATGTCCCAAGAGTATCTTCCAATCTTCGAACAAATACTCGTGAGTAACGCACATTAATATTTTTATGAGCTGTATTAGTTTGGCCTTCCACCCTGTATATTGTTTCATGGAACAACATGGTTGGAGGAGCTCGTGGCTAAGTAACAACAGCCGCACTGGTCGATCCATCAGGTTAAGCTACGCTTGCCAGGGGTTGGTCAGTGGATGGGTGATCATCTTTACATACCGAGAATCCTCCGTGCCTCGGAAAGCACGTTAAGCCGTTGGTCCCGGCTGTCATTCATTGATCTTTGACAGTCGTTACGAGTCGTCAGAAGCCCGAAAGTCTGACACCAGTCTTACCAAGGGGTATCGTATTACCCAGTTACTGGGTTGTGGAGGTCAGATAGGCAGTCGCTCCATGTAAAATACTGGTATTCAGCTGCATCCGGTTAGACTGGAAGCCAACCCCAACATAGTTGGGAAAAGGCTAGGCAGATTGATTAGTTTGGCCTTTATAGTATTATCGATCTTGTGCCGTTGTTCTTTAATGTCAAGTAAATTTTTTTTAGGCTACAAAATTGTAGGTGTAATTTTTGAAAGTAACAGAAGGTTTACGCTGGTATTCAATTTACAGGAAAAATGCAGAAGACTTACACAGGCGGCAAGAACATGAAGACGTCGAAGAAAACAAAATAGAAGATATACAGGCGATGTAGAACAATTTAGTGATGTTGCTGAAACTTCGGCTCATAAAGCCGGCAACAGAATCCCAAATGTAGTGGTAGTTCTGACCAAAGCTCTTTGTAATTAGACTTGTACTAAAATTTATTTATTTTTATGTCTAAGTGCCATTCCATTAGAGCACGAGAAAGACACACAACGATCAAACGGTTTTCGTCCAATAGCATCAAGCTAAACGCGTGCTCACAAAATGAAAATTTGAAATTGGAACGTCGCACGCTGTATTGATCGTTGCCTGTCTGCGCGTGCTTTTAATTTGTTTAGTTGAATTATTTCGATTTTCTTTTGAATTTCTTTAGACTGTAATTTATCCTAATTGTTTGATTAATTCTATTTTACTTATTAATGTTATTTTGCTCATCTTTGTTGTCACTTAAGTTAAGAAACACGTGAGTCTAAAATAGCTAGTGATTTTGTAAATTTTAATGTATTTATAGTTGTTAAGTAATATAATTTATTATTCTAAATTATTGCATTTTTACATTAAGTACCCTTTTCGGATTTGCTCAAAATTCATTAAAAAAAAATTGCAGAAGAAACTAAACAAATGCTCGTAGTTTATTTAAGAGAGACTGTACAACAAAACCTCACCTTTAACAATTCATAAACCACACAACCATTTCTTTTCAAAATCAAAACGAATCTTACCACATCGACATGAAAAAGATAATCAATAAACAGTGGATATCTGGGACGCGACTACGAGTTTAATAATAAATGCCGATAAGGCACGTGAATAGTCGCGCAACCCTAGTCGAAAACCTGAAAGCTCCGTCAGGGGGCGTAACATGAAAGGCAACGCTGCCCGATAATTTTCTATTTTTGGACCAAAACCCTGCTATGATTAAGGTAAGACCAGCTGCAGGATGTGAACCAAGTATATGTGTGTCAATAATTGTGTTTGTGTGTACAGTGTCTGTGTATTGAACGTTTCAGGCGCAATATGGAATGTTCGTGCTAATAATTATGTTGAGTGCAATGCTTGAAACTGCATCGGTACAGAAACGAAGCTATTCGGATCAGTCCGTCAGAGGATACATCACTGAGGTACGGTGTCTAACGCTGTTCTAAATTACGTAATTTTTCCTGAAGAAACGTGCCAAGATTTAATCGATAAACTGTTGTAGAGGACATGCTGGTGGAACGAAGTGTGCAAAGAAGAGTTCCAAACATTGTTCCGATGTAAGTGCCCGTCGTGGTCTTACTGCCGCAGTCCGGGGCGCTACTACAATGCCGTCTGCTCCATGACAGAGACCGGGTACATCTGGGATCAGCCCCATTCGGAATGGCGCCCGCAGTAGTCAACACATAAAATTCCTTACAACAAATTATTTTCAACATGTCCCAAGATTGTAAACACTTGAACTTTCTAGCTTGATACCGTAGAAGTCTCCACGAAATTCTGAAATCTTCAAATGTGCCAAATTCTTACAACGATTCTAATTTGAGACTGATTCAGTATAAAATGACATAAGATTTCGTCTTCTATTTTCATAAATTAGCCTAAGATATGCACCTCATTTCCTTTTTTCACCACAGTTAATGAGATCACAATAATAATCACGAATGTGACGCGCGTGTCTTGACCAATTTTGCTGAATACACTTGTTCGAGGAATGTGAAAAATAAATATATGTTTATTCGATTATTTATGAATCATTTCTCGTTTCCCCAATTTTGACCTTGAGAATGTATATCATATGAGAAGCCATTGCTGGATCGCGCATGCGCGTCGGCCGTTGTCCAAGAGTGAATAATCAATAGCTGAAACAGTCGGCAATCGGACCCTAACAATACGGAGACCACAACAAATAGCAGGACGTTTATCAAAATGCTGCCAATATTAGTGTTTCTACTATCTTTGACTGGAATCTATTGTGAACCTGAAACAGTGCGGGAGAATTTCGACTATTTCAGTTATGGTTCTAATGACGATCTGCTGAAAAACTTGGATCTCCATTTGGTAAGTGAAGTTCATCTATACACACATAGATATTATATCCAAGTCAGGATGTAAACTATTCTGAATAAGTATTGAACGCTTGTGATTCAAAACGTGAGAAAAATAACTCTGTGAAACTTTTCAGCCGAAAGATGAAATAGTTCTGAGACCTCAGGAAGTAAAGGACTGGCCGCAAACATCTTTGAACGTGGGGCAGATAACCTCTGTGTCCATCAACTCTTTGGGACAACCTGTGATATTCCACAGGGCCGAGCGAGTATGGGACGAGAGGCGAGTACCTACGAATTTTATTACATCCTCATGCCCTTAACCCCTCATTTCATAATTGCCGACATCTTAGTAAGTATTCACACTATTCACCACTTTTATGGCCATTTCATCGATCACACAAACCTCCATGACATAGATGGACACATTGATACTCAAAATTTTCCTCATGATATAAGGCACACTCATTCCTGCCAACCTTCGTGATGAATAGAAATAATGTCTTGTCTCAACTTGTGTGAAGCCTGTACCTGCATACTGTATAAACTATGTCTAATACTTTGCAGCACTTTCAACGAATCAAACGCTTATCAGAATTTGGACAAAGGTCCGATCGTAGAAGATACCATCCTAGTCTTGGATCCCCACACAGGATCTGTGTTGCACAGTTGGGGGGCCTATGCCTTCTACATGCCACATGGACTGACTGTGGACCACCATGATAATGTCTGGGTCACCGATGTCGCCAAGCACCAGGTTTTCAAGGTAATATACTAAGCTTACGATAGTACCTCAAAAAATCCAAAGATTTTGAATATATCATATAAACTTGTAGTGCCCAAGGTCACACGCTTTCAAGGGAGAGTTGGTACGGCGGAAGCCAGACGACTTGCTTTGGTGAGGCTTCCGCCCAACATCGGTCCACTTTTTCAGGAAGTAGAATATTTAATCCGTCTCGAGTCTATTCGATTACGAACAGGGTACAGTGGCTGGCTACAAAGGATTTGGGGAAGATTATATGACATTGTATTTTATTTGGTTACCCTTAGTTTTTTTTTTTCAGTACATTCCAAACAACCACAAGTACCCGACCTTGACCATCGGAGAAGCGTTCACAGCCGGTTACCCCTACAGACGCCGCGTGTTACTATGCATGCCAACCTCAGTCGCCGTCGCTACCACTGGAGAAATCTTCGTCGCGGACGGCTATTGCAACAACCAAATACTTAAGTTCAACGCAGCAGGAAAACTGTTACTCGCCATTCCTTCCTATTCTGACACGATATCCTTGAATCTTCCACACAGTGTGACATTATTGGAACATCTAGACATCGTCTGTGTCGCAGACAGGGAGAACATGAGGATCGTCTGCCCGAAGGCTGGATTGAAGAGTTATGTTAAAATGTTTGAACCAGCGACTGTTATTGAAGATCCTACTCTAGGCAGGGTGTTTGCTGTTGCATCTCACGGTGATACGATCTATGCTGTGAATGGTCCAACTTCCCAGAATATTGCCGTCCGAGGATTTACTGTGAATGCACTCTATGGAAATATTTTGGATACATGGGAACCTACCACTGTAAGTAGTATTTTTTTTTATCGTTATGATTTTTGTCTCGATCAATTTTAGGGTCAGTTCACACCTGACGATCTGGCGACCTGACGTTGCGCGCACTTTTGAAGATAGTGATACAAAATATAACTAAGTATTTAAGTACTACAAAAAAATGTACACATTTAATTGAGATAATTCGATACTGTTCCGCGGTGTCGCGCTATGCCACGCTGCGCCGCATCTCGAGACGCAGCGCTGTTTCGCCGGTAGGCGTGGCATGCAAGAGCGGCGTAGCCTGAGGGTGCCTTTCCACCAGAGATGTGCTATGCTACGTTGCTATGGATGCGTTTGATATCCACCAATCATATTCATTGGTCCCCTATTGGTCCACATAGCGAATGAATATGATTGGTGGATGTCACACGCATCTATAGCAGCGTAGCATAGCACATCTCTGGTGGAAAAGCAGCCTGAAGCTGTCGTGGCGACTTGCTAGCGGGGCGGGAGCTCGCGGCGAACGTAGACACGTTGCGCTGCGCCGCGCTGTGTCTCGTTGCGCAGCGAGGCGTGGCGCGACTTCACGATGCGCCTCGCGACGTTGCGATGCGTCTCGGGACACCGCGTTGCGCAGCGCGATCCCACTGGCCCCTTCAAGCATCGTGAACTGACCCTTACTGAGCTACTTTGGAACCGTACTAAGACTATGTTTGATATTTATGAACAACGATTCGTTAGAATATCCAAGTACATTTGGGTTCCAATCTTCCTGATAAAATCTGTAAATAATGTTCAATTTCATAGTTCAAATCGTCCAGTTCTGTCTGATAAGCCTGCAGCTAACCAGGTAGTGAGTTAAGCTTTAAAAGTGTGTCTAATAATGTGCCAATATCTTTTTCAGGGCTTCACAAACCCCCACTCCCTGGCTGTGACGAGGAACGGATCCCACCTCTACGTTACAGAAATTGGGCCTAACAAGATCTGGAAGTTTGAACTAACAGATGTTTATGATAAGAAGTAAACCGGTTATTAGCACAAATATATAGATAGTGCGATCCACGAAGACGCGCCCCACTCCGCTCCGCTCCGTAGTAAAATACAGCTTACAGTACAGTAATCGCGGAGTGGGGCGCGTCTTCGTGGATCGCACTATCTGTATAGAGCTATGTTTATAACCTCCAGAGTATAATAGAAAAATTGCTTGACGGTGAATCAAATTCACCAAAATATAGGGAAATGGAAACGCGATGTGTAAATGAAGATTATAGGAATTTAAAAGCTCATGTTAATATTAATAAGACGTATTATAACCCACAAATCTGGTAGTTCTAGTCAAACTTATTAAATGTTCTTTCAAACTGCTTCAATAGCTCACTTAAACCATGTCTGACCATAGATACGAGAGATATTCAACCTGCTTCTTCATAATGCAAACATAATAACTCGTAGACTACTTTAACACTATTATATTTAAAGGTTCCTGCCATATTGGCTCATGTATCGAGAAATAAATGTATGATAGTCGTAAAGAGAATTGTTTAATATTGTAATTAAAGGGCCAATCTATAAAACACGCACAGAAAGATTAATTGACCCCTAACTTAACTGCTAAGGGCGATTGTACTCAAAGTATGTCTGTAGCAGGGATGTTGCGGATATTTGTATCCGCATTAATCAATGCGGAAATCATGCGGCTGCAGATGTGGGTGGAAAAGGGTTAAGATAAGTAAAATCATAATCAACAATATATAAATTATTATAATCATTTAAATCATCAATATAGCTCTAAATCGCGCTAAACGCGCGGATTTCAGCCACCACAGATGTAAAAAAAAAAACATCCGCAACATCCTTGGTTTGTAGGGTAAAATAATGTCTTCCTCAATGTACAAATGTAAAAAAGACTTCCTATAGACATTTTAACTATAGCTAATCTGTGGTAAAAGTGTGCATTTCTTTAGCTCGAAGATTTCTTACAACCAGTAGAGTATTTACCCTGTTTTTACCATGTACAAACGCCGTTGGCAGATATAAAATGGCAGTAGCAATGAAAATGAAATATATTTTCATATAAGTAGAGAAAATCTTGGCTTTCTACTGAATATTGAATCTGAATATTGTAGTAGAAACTTGAAATTATAGTATTAAAATATTATGGACCAATTGGCATGTTCATACGAAAATAATTCAGAGTACCTATAAATTACATAGAAGAAGTAATAAAATTGATAGAATCAGTTTATCAAAATTAAAAGTGATGTTTTATTTTAACGCTGCAATAAAAAAATATAAAATATTAACATTTTATTTGTGAAATAGAAAAGATGAATAACAGGCATGTCTTAGAACCAAAAAATCGAACACAAGCGACGTCCACCAACCCGCATTAGGCAGCCTGTCCATTGAAGCGGAGCGAGGCAGCGGAGAGGAGAATGGCAGCGGAGTGGAGCGGAGTTACGGACAGTGTCTGTCCATTGATGCGGAGCGAAGTAGTGGAGCGGAGTTACGGACTGTGCGGAGCTAGACCGAGTTCACGCGACGAGTAATAATTCCCCGCTCCAGTTCCCCACTCCACTTCTCCGCTCCGTTTCCCCGCTCCACTTCCCCTCTCCACTTCTCCGCTCCGTTTCCCCGCTCCGTTTCCCGGTATTGTATGAATTTTTAAACTAGTTCACAAATCCCTGTCCACTGAAGCGGAGCGGAGGTTTTATGCAATTCCATTGGTTAATATTGGCACACCGCTACTCCGCTCCTCTCCTCTCCGCTCCAGTGGACAGGCAGCCTTAATCCTACGTCATGGATTATGGCCCACTTCCTCTCACAGAGAGGAGGCCTCAGTCACAGTAGTGGGATTGTAATAGACTCAGAATGTATATGTGTGTTAATTATAAGTAGATACATAAACGACATAATATATTACAGCAAATTGTTTATTTTATATCCACATTTATAATCAGATATTCCACAACATCTATAAGTAAATATATTAAATATACTACAGTAATTTAATCATATTGTTTATTTACAAGTACTTAAAAAAGGAATGGAACTAGACACGTTATGACCTTGTCACCTTCTGCTTATCACTTTGAATACAATACATACCCTTCAAGGAATTACTCTTTTTTTCATAACCTTCATGAAGAGCACCATATCTGTGGAAAACAAATAAAAAGTTGTTGAAAATATTCTTCCTAAACTTCTTGTACAGCAGGCTGCACACTAGTGGTAACACTTTGACCTTGAGCTGGCCTAGCGTAGTACGGAGTTTCAATAGATTTCATGTGACATCTAGCAACCCGCACTGGGTGGATTATAGCCTACTCCCTCTTGAAATGAGGAGGCTTCAAAATAAAAAAATCAAATGAGTTTATTTCACATAAACCTACATGGGCACTTATGAAACGTCAGAAGCTAGGTGCTAGGTTCCAATTTTATTGGTCGTTTCCTATGGAGAAAAGCCGGCCAGAAACTTCGCGGTTACTCTTTTAAAAATAATTGGCTTTTACTATATTTTCAAATAACAGGTATGGGAGGACAGTGTAGGTCTTTCAACAAGTACCAGATACTTAACAAATTGAAGATGGTCAACAAATCTACAGTCTACTAAGCCTATAAGCCTACAGCCTGTTTCCCAGCAGTGGGAATAATTATTATAGGCTGATTTAGAGGCCAGCTTATGCTGGTTTTGTTACCACTGACTTCTGGGGGCCTACTCCCTAAGCGAAATCCGTAGTTTCGGCCGTCGCTAGTTACGGGCGTTTCGTTCTCCGTCTCACTTACAGACATACCGTAAGAGAGAAAAAGAGCGAGGCGCCCGTAACGACGGCCGAAACTACGGATTTCGCTTAGGAAGTAGGCCCCCTGGTCTCTTGTACGTAATTGTAAAGACCTTCTCTAAATAAGTAAATATTCAAGTTTGACGCTAGCTAACGCGTAACTAGCCTCTTTAAAAATGTAGAACTGAGAACTCCATGTTAAGGATTCTAGTTCAAAATATTTGGTTAGGATAGTACCTGGGCGACCGAGCTCTGCTCTTGTGAAAATAGAGAATGATTGTTTAATAGTATAAGATAGTTCAAACTAATTCCATATATAATACATACTAATTCCATGCTGCCATGTCATTATTCTAAGGTAGCCATCTTGTTCTAAACTTTGGGCGACCGAGCTCTGCTCGGTTGAATCGAATTTACCCAGATATGAGACCTAGCTAGATCGATTTTTCGAATGAGATTACAAATGAGGGGTATAGAAGCAAAAACGCCACTGTCCATTTTCGTCCAAATTGAACTATGAATGCCATCTATCAGGTTTTATTAAAATCATTTTGGTGTATTTACTAGTTCAGAAGCAATGTTCCCACTGTCCCGTAGAAAATTAATCATTCTCTTCATCGGTCATTATTTTATTCAAAATAATAGATTTATGCACAATTTTCTAAAAAAAATTGGTGCAAAGGACAGATCAATAGGCTGTTAACATGGCTTGTTTTGTGTTATCGTGTAAATCACATTCGTAACGGAAAGAAAACAAAGAATTTGTAAGCTTTTATCGGTAAGTGTTTTTTTACAGTTTTCATATAAAATCACGCGAAATATTTGGACGTCATCACTAATAACATACATATTAGAATGATAATGATCTCTTCAAACTATCTTTATTACAAATTATGTTGTGATCGCGAATTAATTTTCAAAAAAAAAAATCGTTATATTGTGAGTCACAATATAACGATTATTTTTTTTGAAAATTTGTGAGGTTATGTTATGCTAGTGATGGAGATACTTTTTATCGATATGATAATTTTATGCCGATAAATTGGAAAAGTTATCGTTTTCTTTTTCAGTATACCTTCAAATGAGAAAGAAAATTGGTGTAAAGTGATTCCAAAGCCAGAAAATATTGGACTAAGTATAGCCGAGTATGTTCTAAACATTTTACGAACGCCTGCTTTGTAAGTAGCGATAAATGGAGAAGGTTTGAACCTGGCGCCATACCATCCCTATTATTGGTAAGTAAAGTCACGTGCGCTCACTTATTGATCAATTCGCGTTATGTTTTACCTATCACAAAACGTTCACAGTTCTGTGTCCCAAAGCTCTGTGAAAAAAAATGATTTTCTTGTATCTTCAGTTGTTTTTCTTGCCGGTTTGAGGGGTCGACTAAAATCGCGGGAAAGTCCGAAAGGGATACCGTGGCCCCTGGCAACGTACAGGCAACTGAAGGAACACGGGTGGGTTTTAGTCAGTAAGATAATTTTGTCTTAGTTTTATCATAATTAATAACCATTCATATACATATTTTATTCAAACACCTCACAGTATTTTATTATTTTTTTCTGTCGCAAAACTAGTCGGTGTATCTGTCCGCCGCGGTCGGCGGCCTGTTGCGCTTTGTGAAATTGTGAGTGCACGGTGCACGAATCAATCTAGCTAATCGCTAAAAACAGGTTTTGCTTGGTCAGTTCTTGTTGTTCTCGTATTTTATTTTATTTTTGTAATTTTTGTAATTCGATTATTTGTTTACTAATTTATTTATTTATTTAGAAGTATTATAATTATGTATTAAGTATGTTGAAACTGTTTGTACTCCCCGTCACTTGTTCATAAGGGTTCATTAGAAAACCAGCGTCAGGCAGCATTTGTCTGGCATTAATGCTGAAATGAACCTTTTTGGCGCAGCCGTGAGGCACACACTTATTGCCAAAAGACCTACTTCTACTTTTTAGTTTGTTTTTTATTTTGTGTTTCACGAACTGTGTCCTAATAAACGTTTTCTTTCTTTTCTTTTCTAAGAGTCTGATACGCCCTCCCGCTCCGCCCAGAGCGGGATAAGTTATTTGCCAATTTCCCACCAAAAAAAAAGGTGTCTACTAAATGGTTTGTATGGGGACTGTGAACGTGTTAACCTTTACCAATTGTTTTACTTTACTATATACTTTACCTAATGTATGTATATTGATATGTATTTTTGGCTATAAATAAAGTATAGTAGATAAAACACAAGTAACACAACACACCAAGTTAGTTTTCTTTGTTGTTTTCAGAAATTTTGCATATAATTGTATGGTTGAGCTGAATGGTGCTGATACATGCATCATGTTCGTGAACGGGCGCCGTCAGTTGGGACTGGCCAACTCTTAGCTGCCATGGCTGATTAAAATTTTTGAATTGTTCTTTTTTTTATTTATCTCCTTTATTTATCTTTTTATTCGGACGCTTATAACGTGCACGTCTTTCTACATTGTTCTCACATGTATAATTGATGTAACGAATATTTTGTAACAATTTATTTTATATAAAAGAGTCCGTGGAGTTTCTTGCCCGTTCTTCTCCATAGGTACCTATTACGCTTTGGAATGGACAATTAGCTTCCTATTTCTGACTGACCGATTCCCTTGACAATTCAAAAGTGCCCGTAAATGGTTTAATTGAAATAAATGCTTTGAGTTTTTTCAATCGAATAATTAAACTTATTCGATTGAAAATCTAATAATTTAAACTGCTTTCTTCTCCTCTCTTTATTTTATTGTTTATCCCCAAATATTGAATAAAAAAATCCGTTTTGATCCGATTGTTTCTATTCCATTACATAAATTTTAGGTAAAAAAACTTTTCCACAAAAAATTAACCGACTTCCAAAGCAAAAATATCTCTCGTTTCGAAAGTCGTTATCTTTACCTCTTATTTTTTTGTCGTTTTGTGACACGGAATTCCAAAACGAAAGATATTTTTGCTTTTTAGTGTGGAAGTCGGTTTATTTTTCGTGCAAAATTTATTATATTTCTCTTTTTAGTTTTGGTACACCATCACTAAAAAATTAGTAAGTTCTATATAAGGTATCTAAAAGATTGACAAAATACCCATACGAACACAATTTACACATTGTACTGTCGTTAAGGAGTTCGGTTATATGTTCCATATCTTGACAACTGCTGAACCGATTTTGATGAAACTTGTACCGTTTCCTAAGTTTAAAGATAAAAATCCAATAAAAAAGAATGACCACGATCCGATTACGAGTTTCTGAGAAATTCATGGACAAACATACATAGATACACTTATGAAATTTGGCACACGTGTTTAGAAGCCCACATAGAGTATTATGCATATTGTGCAATTCCAACAATATTAGATACATACATATCGAATTGATAACCTTTTTTTAGAAATCGGTAAAAAGAAAAGTAAGATAGTTTCATGCTTCGGAAGGAACGATAAGTTGCGAACTAATGGTCGTTACTAACATTGGAGCTTGGAAAGCGGTACAAAAACTGACATCAGTGTCTGGTTGATACTCGTAGATCTTGCAGTTCACACGACAAGAAGAAGAATAGGATTAACATATAAAAGCCTGTTGGAACCAGAGCGTTTTTAAACAAACAGTGTATTCTTTGATTTTATCATCCATGAAATGTATGACATGACACTAACGTACATTCAATTCAATAAGTAAATTTCCTGTCTAAAATAAATTAATATCGATACCTCTGCAAAATACGGCACATCACTACCGAGACAAAAAAAGTGGACAGCCTTGCCATAAGCAACCCTTATAACTATATATCTGTCCTTGTTTTTCACACTTAATTTGTCATAAGTATAAACAGTATAAGTATACTGAAATTTCACGCTCCCTCTATGCTTTAGTTATTACTCTGAGGTCCAAACGGACCAATCATAAGACGTCGGCCATGTCGTTTCTAAGATGGCGACACTGGTGATGGATCAGCACTTTTCGGACGTCAAAATTACATAAGACAGTCCCCCAAAACGCCCACCCTTCACCACTTCCTAGTGCGTTAGCTGGGAAGAAGAAGTTGCGCAATAAACTCCACAGCGGCACAGCTGTCTGTTTAGTTAGAAGAAAAAAAAAAAAAAAAAATATAAATACTCAACACAATAAAACATGGTCACTAATGATAGGTCTGAAGTGTGGTGATGCAGCGTTGCTTATCTCTAAACTCTCATACTATTACGTGGTTTGTAACTCTCTGAGCTGAAAACGGCTAAATAATCTGTACATATTATAAATTTAATTCGCGTTTCGTTTGACGAACGAAAAGCGAATTAAATTTATAATTTGCGTTAAAACGAATTGTTCTTATAAACTACGGAACGGATTTTGATGCGATTTTCATCATCATTTAGAGAATTTATTCCGAAAGGTTATGTTATTATAATAAGTTCATATTAGAGTTAAATATAATAAAAAAATCTCGATGTCTTGTCAAGTCATGCAAAGCAAAGGCTTGTCACTAGTTTGTTTTTAAATAATTATGGTAAGAAACCGCTGTAGCGAGCCTTAGGTATGTCCGCGGCGAGACGGAGGGCAGTGCAGGCCGCTCATTCCTCAACGCTCACGCGAATTCCTAAGGTGCTGTAGAGCGGTACCGGTCAAACTATAATAAAAAGTCAATCTTACTAATAAATATAGCCATGACTATAGCCAGCATGATCCACAGCCAACACTTCCACGCGCTTCGACTGTGTTCCTGCAAACGATCTGACTCCTGTTTCAATGACGATAAATTGCGATCCGTAAGGTCGGAGGATTTTTTCAAAGCCTGGAAACAAATTAAAAGGTATGGTTTTAATATTTTCAAATTAATACAGGAACTGTCCTAGTGTTAGAGCTTCTTCGATCCAAAGCCTGAAGCAGCTTTGAAAATAATACTTCTAATCTTGTACTGAAAATATTACACTCAGTAGGGTTAAAGTTATGATTAATTTGAAATTCTATTCCTTTTTAGGGCGTAGTCAACAAGGAACCCTTATAGATTCGCCATGCCTGTCTGTCTGTCAGTCCGCGGCTTAGCTCAGAGACTCTTACTAATATAGAAACTACTACTACTTTACTATAGAAAGCTGTAATTTGGAATGTGTATACATATTAATCACGCTGACAAAGTGGTAAATTAAAATCATGAAAACGATGTTTTTGTGTACCTCCCCTATACGTAAAGTTGGAAAACCATTTTTGGATTCAGGGATCAGTTTACGAAATATTAAGCTTTAAACTGACTCTAACAAAAAATTACACTACATCACACCCTGCCACCTAAATGGTTGTTTTTGGAAATGTGAAAAAATTCACGGCAGTAGTATATTTAGTTAAAAGGAAAACTATTGCAGCTAAGTAGGCTCTACAAGTTAACGATTAATAATTGATCAACTTACATTTACAATTGGAATGTATGGGAGAACATGTTTTTCAACTACAATGGACTACGGAACCCTTCATTGTGTGTGGTCCGACACGCACTTGGCCGGTTTTATTTCTAACAAAAATCATTACCTCATGATTGTAGTCCCCGAACTAGCGGACAAACTTACCCAAGACCCTATGTTCAGCAGACAACTTTTGACCCGAATGCATCAGGGATCTCTAATGTTGTCTCGAAATATGAGAATAACTCATTATAATGAAAAGCATTGCGATAAAATGGAGTCTCACCTCAGTATCGCCTTTTATAATAGTACTAGCTATCTGTGACTGTTCCTTCAAACTCTTGGTGAGCAACACCATGTTCTCCGCAACCTTCTCCTGCATATTCTGATGGTATTTGAGTAGAGAGTCCATGTCTTCCTGGCTGCTACTGTTGCTTGTGAAGTTGGGAGCTTTGATTATGTTCCGCTTTCGAAGTGCATCGTCACTGTCTTCTGGAACAATTTGCAGGCGTAACTAAGGGTTTTTTAAAACAGTTTTTAGTATTTTTTTTGTAATCTTTCTTTCAGTTGGTAGACTATGAGCAGATGATAATTGTTATTGTAGCATAGAAATAAAATATGTAATGGAATAGAGAAGAGAGAGTTTTATCAAAACACCAGTAATATAACATTTTTGTTTTTTGAACTGCATTTTACAAGTTTACAACAACATTACCCTGCTGTTTTCAGTTTCGCATGATTGATGTATCGTCATTTAGCAAAAACTTAATTGGGTACCTATTAACTAAATTTGTTGTCTAACACAATGCTAATAATTGTGCTTTTGTTCAACAATCAGCCCGACTTGCCTCGAGATTAGACAACAGATTCAATAAAATACTATTTCAGAGTCCATTGGCCAAAATTAATAAATGGTCAGTTGTTCTACTAACCCAGTCCAAACAATTCAGACCGGAGCTCTGCTCCATATTTAACTCTAGTTTTCTGGTGTATCTCCTGAGCCGCTGCATCTGCAGACATAGTTGCTGCGCCATGTGACAGTAGCTGAACTGCCTCCAACTGTAAATTAATTAGGACAGACATTAGAAACAAAGTAAAAAAAAGGTTGCCTGGAAGAGATCGCAGTAAGCGATAAGGCCGCCCATTGTATATTTTGTAGTGTATTACTTTTTCTTTATGTAATGCATAATCTGGTGTACAATAAAGTATATATAAATAAATAAATAAAAGTGAATAAAAAAAATCTGCATTATATTGGGCATCAATAAATAAAACATAATATCCTAACTAATATTATAATGCAAAAGTGAGTTTGTTTTTTTTATTTTTTACGCTTTCACACTAAAATGCTGCATGGATTTGGACTAAATTTTGTGCATTGGTAGACCATGACCTGCATTGGTACAATATAAACCTTTTATCTCAGTAGTACGTTCCTGTGGGATAATTTCCGACCTCGGCGCGGGCGAAGTCGCCGGCAAAAGCTAGTAATTTATAAAAGTTCAAATTGGTGACAGTTAAACTAGTTAGCCTTTTTGAGACTGCAAAATACAGAATTAACTAGTTAAGGGAAGAAAGTCAAAAAACAAACATAAGATAACACCTAGAGTTACTATTGGATTAAAAACTACATCTTCATATATGATCTTGATCTTTTGGTGATTTACAACCATGACCAAATAATTTATATTAAACTTTTAACTAATTAACCAGAGTCAAAGAATAATTTATTGTTGTTTGAAATATAATTAACACTATTAACATAGCAAGAGATCTTGTGTAGTTTCAGCCTTAGAGTTGCCTCAAGACTATGATAGGCTTACAATTATTTTTTCAACACTAACTCAATTAAATTGAACCACAAACCTTTTCACTAGGAGTATTCAAAGAAGCTGTTTGGACCACACCTTTCAAGAAAGAAGCCCTTTTGTTGTATTCTGTTAATGCTTCCTTAGTTGGCTTTCTGAAAGAAAAGAAGTAGAATATGGAATCATCTCAGAGATAAGAAAAATTCTAACAATATCATGCATAATCAGCCTTTAGTGCACACACTGCTGGGATGGAGGCCTCCTCTCTTCGAGAGAGAGTGGGGTATAATCTACCATGCGAGCTTAGTGGGAGTAGGTAGATGTCTCATGTCTTCGAATTTTTTATTCTAGGGCAAGCTGGTTTCCTCACAATGTTCTTGCTCTCATAATTTAGCTTCATCGTTTTGAGCGCAGTGGTGATGAAATCATTTACACAAACTAAAGCGCCTGCCTGGGTTCCTACCCACGACCTGCATACAACTCGTAAGTCAGGGCCGTTGCACCTGAGCCACCAATACTCTCAGCAATATCATGAATGAGGATTATTAATAATTATTATTATCATTAAGTAATTTTGTTATGAAATCTGGTTCTTCAAAGGGCTCGTAGATCACACGAGCCAAATCCACGTCAGCCCACCAAAAAATATGATTCTTCAAAAGACAGGCGAAGAAGAAAAATTAATATTTACATCACATACTCAGGATCAGTGCTAGTCTTTAGTTCTGTTATCATTTCGCTGAGGGACTCCACATATTGCTTGAGCCTACAGTTATTATCAATAGGCTCCTGTTTTGCTATAAGTTCACATTTATTTAGCAGCTGTCTCACATTCATTTCTAGCCTAGATTTCGTCGGTAATGTTATTTGGGGTTTAGGCCTTTCCACAGCCATTTTGGCAAGTTATTTTATCTCACAACTTATCAATAAAGACCTATTTATATTTAATTTACAAAAAGTTTTTGTGTTTTATTTTGAAATCATCGTATTGATTTTCGAGGTTTGACGTTGACACTGACAGCCAAGTGACAACTCATTGACAAACTGACAAATCCTCTCTTTTGTAGAATTCAGATGTATGCTGGCAACATAAAATATGTTGCCAACATACATCTCACATCTCAATAATCAATATCATCATCAGTCCTTCACACCCAGCCACACAAAGAGTATAAGAACTGTCAGACACATTTTTGAAGATCTTATGGCTCCTACACACTATGTCGGCGGCATGGCCACCGGCTTTTGCCACGCGGCACGTACCCCTTTTGCGCCTTCATTTTTCTTTGTGATCCTTTGTGCGGCTTTGTGCGGCATGGCCGGGCGCGCCGCGGCTTGGCCGGTGGCATAGTGTGTAGGAGCTATTATAAACGCCACTAATGCTACGATTAACGTGGTCATATAATGGGCCTGAGCGATCAATTACTGATCCCGTCTCGGCCCATAGCAGTTCATCATTCAGAATAATGACCTCTATAATCAGTGGCATAGCTACCTATTCAGAAAACTTTGTTTCACTCATGGTCTAATAAAACATATATTATTATACCATGGTTTCACTCATTGGTTCTTTACCAGGAACCGTGGAACAGATAGATTGTCATGTCATACCTACTCATGAATAATGGATTGAATTGACTAATTGTATTAGTTGTATTTTGTATTGATACCAATACAAAATACAACTAATACAATTAGTCAATTCAATCCATTTAGTAGTAGTACTACTAAGCATATATTATTTGAGTAGCTTAATTATATATCCTAACTCTGATAGAGCGAGCAAAATAATACCTTGTTGTATTGGTGCGCTGAGCGAAACTTTGCAATGAAAGAAACAATAAAAAGTGAAAAAATCATTTTACCGTTCGGCTAACAGTATTGCTAGTCTTACTTTTAGGGTTCTTTATCCGAAGGGTGCCAAACAGACCCCTATTACTAAGCGTCCGCTATTCGTCAGTCTGTCTGTCACCAGGCTGTATCTCATGAACCGTAATAGATAGCAGTGTAGACAGTTGAAATCTTCACAGATTGTGTATTACTAGTACTACCTACTATTACAACAAACAATAAAGTAAAAAAAATAAGGGGGACCCCATACAAGAAACGTTTTTTTTTTACTAAAGTAAAAAACTGGAAGGAGGACGCGCGAGCTCGCGAACGATGGAAGGAGTGGAGGGAGGGCTTTGCCCAGGAGTAGGACAGCGTAAGCTAGTAAAAAAAACTGGACAAGTGCGAGTCGGACTCGCACACGAAGGGTTCCGTACCACCGTACAATATTTAGCAAATAAATGAAAATACTAAACAAAGAATATTATTATACGAGTATATACCCCACACGTGTATGGGTTCGATGTTTTTTAGTTTCAGTTCTAAGTATGGGGACCAAAATGTATTGTTTTTTTTTCTATTTTTGTGTGAAAATCTTAATGCGGTTCACAGAATACATCTACTTACCAAGTTTCAACAGTATAGTTTCGGAAAAAAGTGGCTGTGATATACGGACGGACAGACAGACAGACAGACGACGAATCCATTAGGGTTCCGTTTTTTGCCATTTGGCTACGGAACCCTAAAAAGTAAGAAACGTGTTAAAATATTGTACGGTGGTACATACCCTTTGTTTGCGAGTAGGTACGACTCGCACTTGGTAATTGTTTTAGATTATAACATAAATAATGTATGCCATTTCTTAATTGATGACTTCCGCATGTCTCATCGTCTCTATCGCCCATAGAAGTTTATTGTTATCATTATCCTCCTGCGCTTACCCAGACTCATTCGAAATTGTCCAAAGATTTCTATCAGTGGTCACTTTGTATCTATCTATCACATGTGAATTCATACAACTTTTCTTTGGTATGCCATCCATCCAGTCATACTACAGGTTACTCATACTTAACACTATTGTCTCATGAACCATCTTTAGTACTTTATTGTACAGAAACTGCAGCGATCCAGTGTAAACCAAAGTTATGCTATTTTAAGGGACTTAAAAGGTATATAATAAAACCATAGATATAAGAAAGAAGGAGATATGCCCGGTAGTTGAAAATGTATCGAAACCCAATGTCTTCTATCTATCCCTACTCTCTAGCCTGCGATCACACATGCGATCAGTAAACCCAATAAATACGAGGCCCCGCTCACACTTGCAATTTACAAATCAGAACGTACTACATAATCAATTATAAACCTTATCCCATCAAACACAGCGTGCATTTACCATGCACCGTACAACTCACCCACACGAAAACATCGTTCGCTATCGTTGTGCTGTGCAAAAGCCATTTATTTTACATATACGTTAGTGATTGACTAAATCGGAAACTTATCGATTCTCCCATTTATATTTGTATTAAAATTTTTGGAAGTTGCTGAAAAAATTATAAATAAAAAACGATATACATATAATAAGATGATATAAATAAACAATAAGTAAGTAAAAAAAAGAAATATTAAGTAAACCAAAAAAATAACAACATTATGAGAAAATCTAAATGAGTATAAAACAAGATTTCACATCGGTCTTCCAATCAGGCTATAACTGTTGACAAATTGAAGAATAAACTTTAATAGTAATATAAATTCATACGACAATCGACATTATTGTCGATAGCCTACGTTAGTGGATCTGCACAACCACATCACTAATCCGTCACAAGACGCTGCGGCCGTACTAACGATGCAACCGCTTAAAGTAAATATCGTTTTGTAATTTTTACATTGCTTGTCCAGTTACTTAGCGACATACTTTGGTAGTGGTAAAGAAGCAATGTATTTACTACAATAAAAGTACAGTCGCTGTGATATATGAAAACAAAAATAACGTAGTAAAGGCAAGAAATATTTTACGATTTGTTGTTTTTCATGATTTTCAACACAAATATAGCAAAATACTTGTGCTGATTTATGAAAAGTGGTTCTACGATTTATAAAGTTTATAGTTTAGCTTCGATTTTTACAAGAAACCACTGAACAACACGGTATTCTTAAATGTTATCACGATCGCGCTCGAAAGCGCACTAGTTAGCGGAGACGGCCATTTGCCTGAGGCATGAGCATTGTGATCAAGACGCGCGGACACAGACACGCCCCCATACCACTTCTCCTGTTATTTATATTTCTATGAATAAAACCAACACATTTACTGTAAAATATTTAATGTACCAATATGAGAACACTTATTCCAAACAGGAGTAAAAAGATTACGACTTGGGGGGCTGCTTCTTGGCGGCTTCGGCCTCGGCCTCACTCTTCTCGAAGTCGCCAATCAGCTTCTCTACTTCACTGCTGGTTAGAACTCGGATGATGGTCTTGTTGTCTTTGCGCGTTAGACTCGCCATTTCGACTGAAAAATTAAAGACAGTTTTACTTAGAAAAAGAATATTGAAGGACAAAAAATAAAAAGTTTTCTTGTTACTTTTACGTTTACTTCAGACTTAGGTAAAGCACATGAGATGTTGCACATAGTGTCACATACAACAGCTTCTGGGCGTGAGAGTGGCGTGGGAGTGCCCGTGCAGACGCACGGGCACTCCCACCCCTCGCCTTAGTTACTTGGCGGATCACCATGTGCTTTGTAGGGCTCCGTACAACCAAATGAAAAACTTTTTACAAAAACAAACAACCGACTTCCGAAAAAAAACACTACAAAGTGAAAAATAACTTTAATTTCAGAAGTCGGTGTCTTTGGTTTTGAATTTTCGTTTTTTGCCACCGTCTTCCGAAATTAAAGTTATTTTTCACTTTTTAGTTGTCGTACCTACCCCACACAAATTCGAATACCAGTACCTGCTATGTAAATAACAGTCACAGGAAGTTATCATCATATCATCCACATAATATGTGGATATATATATTATATATATATATATTATATATATATATATATTATTATATATTATTATTATATATTATTATATTATATTATATATTATATAGTATATTATACTAAGTGGGAAAAATACGTATTATTGAAGCTTACTCAAAAACTATCCCAGCAAAGTTAATAAAATTTATATGGGACCAATCCGGGAGCATACTCATTCAAACAAAAAAATAATTTTCAAAATCGGTCCACAATTGACGGAGTAATCGACAGACATACATAAAAAAAATACATACGCGTCGAACATATAACCTCCTCCTTTTTGGAAGTCGGTTAAAAAACTGAACCCTTATAGGATCACTTTTGTGTGTGTCTGTCTGTCACAGCCAATCTGCTCCGAATTTACTGGACCCATTAAGTTGAAATTTAGTACACATGTATTTCTGTAACTCAAACATGGATGGAATAAAAAAAAAAGTTTTTTAAAAGTTTCCGTCATAAATACCTTTCTCTGGAGTCAGCTTAGTCATGTCCAAAGTCTTGCTGAGCACCTTGATGGCCAAAGTCTGAGCTTCAGCAAGGGTGGTCTCATTTTCCTTGTATTCCTGTTTCAAACTGGATACTGCAGCCTAAAAGAAAAATTTAAATTAATTAACTTTAAATACAGGCAAGCATAAGTGTAGATTAGTTGATTTTAGTCTCAAGTATTAGATAATTTTGGTTTAAGGCAGGTTTATACAAGCCAGTAATGTGAAAGTACAGTAAGACCAGTGGTCTCGAACCTACCGATTTTTCGGTATTTCTACCGATATGGGCTCTGTCCTACCGAAATACCGAATTGCAACGATTTTTCCCCGATTTCAGAGAATACATGTAATAATCCCGATTTTTCTACCGATTTTACACTTCTACGTTGGCAATCCTTTTCATTTATGTTTTACGTTACGGACAGCCTATTGAGGGATTCCTCAATAGAAAGTAAGTACCTAGTTAGTTCCATATTTTTTGAGGAATACCCTTGAGTCCTCTGAAATCTTATGAATCTTATGAAAAAAAAACAGCGCAATAGGCTGTCTACTGAGTCAATCACTGTACTATTACATGCAAAACGACTCTTTAATGACGCTAATTGTTATGACTTGGAAATTAATTCAAAGATGACCGCGGCTATGGCCAAAGAGTAGAGTATGATCCTAAAGATCGAAAAAAATTATTATATTTAAGTGTGTTTGGTTTGATGTAAATTAGACTTTTAATTTATTTTTTGATAAATAAACGAATTTGATTGAACATTGTATTTTTTTTTGTCATATACCGATTTTGGGTACTAATGTACCGAATTTTGTGGGCAGCTCTACCGATTTCGCTCTCTGACATTCGAGACCACTGAGTAAGACAGTCCAGCGCTGACGTGCAACTGAGCTCGTAGACACTAGTTTCAACCCAATCCAATGCTGACACCCTCAAATCAGTCTAATAGCTTCCCCCGCCTGACTTACTGCCGATTTAGTCTACATGAACTCACTGACTGGGTCTGAAATTCTGATTCACTGCCATCGTATAAACCAGGCATTAGAACATTACTGAAGAGTTTAACAAAATTAATAGCAGGCCTAACTCCTTTATGTCTGGCTGTAATTAACATAATGAAAAAAAAAAAAAATATTGCACATACAGCTCAGCCATTTATTTCCAAAGAAAGATTATCATGAAATATGTTCTGAAATAAAAGTAGAAAAATAAAATTAATAACTTACAGCACTGTTGTTGCCAATGCAAGTCGCCTTCCACCCACCGTAGTTACCACTGGGGTCAGACTGGTATAGCTGGTAGCCGTAGTGCTTGTCCCAGCCCATGTACAGGATAGATACACCAAAAGGTCTCTTACCTAAGAAAAACATTATTTACTAGAAATCATGTATGTTCGTTCACCAAATCATAATTACAGAGGGATTACATAAACTTGAACTTTTCTCATCAAGCAGAGAATATAACTATACTATAATATACTACTATACTAAATGCTAAGGTTGACTGGTAGAAAATGCCTTAGGCATTAAGTCCGCCTTTGTACAGTATTTTTTTACTTGTTCATGAAGTTTTAATAAATTAATAAATAAATTATATTCTTAATTAATTCTTAAATTCTTAGAATTTCTTTAAAGAATGCAGGACGGAAATAAAAAAAAAACATTTTTTTTCATTTGACAAGAAATCATGAATTAGTTTTATGGCAGTCGAGTTTTAAGTATTCTTTAAATTTTTTAAAGCATATCTCACCTCCGTACTGTGTGTAAGCTTGCTTGACATCACACAGCCAAGACACAAGCTGCTCGCAGGGAATAGATTCACCATACTGCAGGAGGTATCTCTGAGCAATAAGTCTGAGTTCGTTCGTCAGAACGTTGGCGTCTGATGTGATGCCAGCCACTGAACACACCATATCTTCATTCAGCTTATAGATCTTCTCAGAAAAGAATACTTCATCGAGGAGTTTGTTTGTATTCCTGCGCTCAGCAGCTAGCAAGATGCCATCCGTAGCCAGGATACCGAGACAAGTTCCGGCATGACTGATCGCTTCCATAGCATACTCGACTTGGTACAGCCGACCTAAGAAAACACATTTTTTAATTCTAGGATACTTGTTTCCTTAAATTTAACGTATAAATAAGGAATAGTATTTACCTTCCGGCGAGAAAATTGTTGTACGTGTATCATAACGCCGAGCCTGTTGAAAATAATGTTATGAACCTGAATGATTGAATGACCAAGCAAGATTGTTAACCTATGTAAAGTTCGGTTTTACATTACAATCAGGAAAAAATAATAATTTAACTTACCATGTTTGTTAAGTTTTAAAATTATTTCTTGTATTATTCACCTAAATAACTGTTAAATTGATAGAATTTCTAATGTTTTATGAAATGCAACTTTGCCGGACGATTCAAAGATGACATTGACAATTTTAATTTGACATTTACTATAGACTGTGTTCCAGTCCAAGTCGCAGTCACAACTGTAGCATTTTATTGCACACACTCTCTTTCTTGATAAGAGTAATAGAAACAGCACTAGTTTTTATTGCTGAAGATTCTATCAAAGTCGAAATAACAGGGATGACAACAAACTTTTGATCGTAAAGCGTCCAAGAAGTACGGATAGGCAAAAATCCTGCCAGATGTGAAAATAAAACGGTAGACCGTAAAACTTCAAAAATGTTCCCCAATTATTTTTCTTATCCATATTTTTTTACGCAATAAGCATAATACTTTGTGATTGTCATTGATAGAACGGAATCCAGGATTTTTTTACTTACACCACGGCGACGCTACGACATAGAATTTGTATGTACTCAAAATACAACACTAATTCCGTGGTTATCACTTTAATTATGTAAGTACTAATAAAAATGAATAACTGGCGAAATGTGGGTGTTCTTTATGTACCTACATCCTGCAGGTTCAAGTGATGTTTGGCTCCCCATTTGCTTGACGATTTTACTTAAAAAATGAACACCAGTGGCAGCGCGGCGACCGCCGACGGGCCTCGCGCCTGAGGGCGCCGTGGGCCTCACAAAAAAGTTTACAAAGATTTCCCCTGGCCCCCGTCCTGGGGTCCCCCAAATCTAGAGAAGTACTTTTTAATCAAATCCCAAACAAGGCCAACAAAAAATACATATATTCAGTAACAAAGAGGCAGTTTGTAATTGGAGGCCTATAACGTACAAAATATAACCGTAGCATGCAAAAACTTTCGAGCTGGCTGCACTCGCTCCTCTATCTTACATTTTCTTCATTTTCAAACATATCTGCAATTTCTGCAAAGATCAACAAAATAACCTATTTCTTTATGAATGTGGATGATGGGCGTTTTGGTACCCATGTCCAATCAAAATGAATTTACCATCGTTGGATAGATCTTTTCAAGAGCCCAAAAAACGATTAGGGCACCAATCCCGTATAAATTGTCCGTTTTGAAATATCTCTTCAGAAGATACTGGAAATTTATTTCGAAATAGAATTTAAAAATATCATATCGCCTGTTTAGCTTGACAGATTGTGATGATATTTGCACAGATTTTGAGCTAAATAAAATTCAGTTATCGGATGAAAATCACAACAAAATCGGTTGAGTATTTTTTCAGTTAGGGGTGATCTATCTATTAAACAATAAACGTACAAATACATCAATTGATATTGATGCATGATATTGGAGCAATATTTTTATTACTATTAACCCTGAGTGTACGTAAGTAGATGAGTAGTAAGTTGGAACTGGTATTGTTATCTCGCTCGCTCTCTTACGATTAAATAACAGAAGAGCGGATTTCCAGAGATGCCAATGATGTGCCCGATTTTCGTGTCCTTCACCACAAAATCCTCACCTTTGAAAACTTCATGAAAATTAATTTTGAAAACGCCAAAAAATTGTCAAGAAATAGTCATAAATAGTCACCAAGGTTAAAAAAATAGTCGCATTATGATTCCGAAGATACAGCTATAAGTTGGTGAGGATTGTGGGGTGAACGTCTCCACACAATCCTCACCTCAGTGCAAGCAAACGGCTGGGAGTACCGACTTGGTCTCAATTCCAAAAAATAGTCAAGAAATAGTCATAACGCTATGCCAAATCTCGAAAATAGTCATTAAGGGATTCCAGAGATATAAAGGGGTCTTGGTGAGCATTACGTGGAGATCCTTTCTCGCCACAATCCTCACCTGATTACCGCGGAACATCTAGGTTTTTAACCGACTTCCAAAAAGGAGGAGGTTATATGTTCGACGCGTATGTATGTTATTTTTTTTTTTTTTTTTTGTATATCCGTCGATTTCTCCGTCAATTGTGAACCGATTTTGAATATTCTTTTTTTGTTGGAAAGGGTATGCTCCCGGATTGGTCCCATATAAATTTTATTAACTTAGCTGGGATAGTTTTTGACTAAGCTTCAATAATACGTATTTTTCCCACTTAGTATAATTATGTGGATGATATGATGATAACTTCCTGTGACTGTTATTTACATAGCAGGTACTGGTATTGGAATTTGTGTGGGGTAGGTACAGTCAGCATCAAAAGTTGTTGATCACATTTAGATTTTCAAAATCGCCGTACACCGTATTCAGTATTAGCACTTCACTATACAGTGATTTTGAAAATCTAAATGTGGTCAACAACTTTTGATGCTGACTGTACCACAACTAAAAAGTGAAAAATATAAACTTTTTACAAAAAAAAACAACCGACTTCCGAAAAAAAACACTACAAAGTGAAAAATAACTTTAATTTCGGAAGTCGGTGGCAAAAAACGAAAATTCAAAACCCAAGACACCGACTAAAGTTACTTAAAGTTATTTTTCACTATGTAGTGTTTTTTTTTAAACTTGAATTTGGTGTCAAATAATAATCAATAAATAGTCGTCTCGAACAATGATAATTTCGACCTGGTTTACTATGTAGGAGTATGTTAAACTTCCACGTCAACTTCTACATACATTTTGTTTTGGTACAGTCGCGAACAGTAAAATTGTAAATCTATTTTAATAGTGTTGTTAAAACAGTAATAAAATATTGTAGTTACGTATAATTTTTTTCTGTCAAAGTTTAATAAATACCTACCTAGCTGTACATAATATTCCTCCAATTTTTCCGTTTGGCTTTATGAGACCAAATAAATGTCTTTATTTCAGATTAATTTGATTGTAGTATGAGTAATTAAGACTATCTATCTATCTACTTATAAATATTATGTACAGTTAGGTAGATATTTATAAAACTTTGGTTGGTGGGTGGGTTGGTGGTAGGTTGGTGGGTAGGTTGGTGGGTATGTAGGTTGGTTGGTGGGTAGGTTGGTTGATGAGTAGGTTGGTGGGTACGTTGCTGGGTAGGTTGGTTTGTTGGTTGGTGGGCGAGTTGGCGGTAGCTTGGTTGGAAGGTAGGTTGGTGTGTAGGTTGTTGGGTAGGTGGGTAGGTAGGTTGGTATGTAGGTTGGTTTGTGGATAGGTTGGTAGGTAGGTTGGTGGGTAGTATGGTGGGTAGGATGGTTGGTGGTTAGGTTGGTGGGTAGGTTGGTTGGTGGGTAGGTTGGTTGGTGGGTAGGTTGGTTGGTGGGTAGGTTGGTTGGTGGGTAGGTTGGTGGTAGGTAGGTTGGTGGGTAGGTTGGTTGGTAGGTAGGTCGGTGGGTAGGTTGGTTGGTTGGTTGGTGGGTAGGTTGGTTGGCGGGTAGGTTGGTAGGTACAAACTAACCCAAACATAAGGAGGTTATCTTGGTTAATTGAGGATATCGTATGGCGAGCTTAATATCAGCTCCATCATCAGATAACCAACCTATATAGATAGATAGATAGAATATTCTTTATTATGCACACCATACAAATTACAGAAATAAATTTAGAAATGTTACATAGGGTGACACAATGGGCGGTCTTATCGCTAAAAGCGATCTTTTACAGACAACCTTTGGATGGATTAAAGGGAGAAGGAGAGACAATACTGCAGGTAGTCAGTGGTGTACCATTTACATACATAATAAATAACCTATCCACCAACCTAACACTAACCAACCTATCCATCAACCTACCCACCAATCAACCTATCCATCAACCTACCCACCAACCAACCTATCCATCAACCTACCCACCAACCAACCTACACACCAACCTACCACCAACCTACCACCAACCTACCCACCAATCTACCACCAACCTACCCACCAACCTACCTACCCACTAACCAACCTACCCACCAACCTACCACCAACCTACCCACCAACCTACCCATCAACGTACCACCAACCTACCCACCAACCTATCTACAAACCTACCCACCAACGTACCTACCCAACAACGATCCTACCCACCAACCAACCTATCCGACAACCTACCCACCAACCTACCCACCAACCAACCTATGCACCAACCTACCCACCAACCTACCTATGCACCAACCTACCCACCAACCTACCACCAACCCACCCACCAACCAAAGTTTTATAAATACCTACCTAACTGTACATAATATTTATAAGTAGATATTAATTACTCATACTACAATCAAATTAATCTGAAATAAAGACATTTATTTGGTCTTATAAAGCCAACCGGAAAAATTTGAGAAATATTATGTACAGCTAGGTAGGTATTTATTAAACTTTGACAGAAAAAAATTATACGTAAGTAACTACAATATTTTATTACTGTTTAAATTAATATAAAACACTATTAAAATAGATTTACATTTTTACTGTTCGCGACTGTACCAAAACAAAATGTATGTAGAAGTTGACGTGGAAGTTTAACATACTTCTACATAGTAAACCAGGTCGAAATTATCATGGTTCGAGACGACTATTTATTGACTATTTTTTGACACCAAATTCAAATTCAAAAACCTAGGCGTTCCGCGATAATCAGGTGAGGATTGCGGCGAGAAAGGCTCTTCACGTAATCCTCACCAAGACCCCTTTATATCTCTGGAATCCCTTAATGACTATTTTCGAGATTTGGCATAGCGTTATGACTATTTCTTGACAATTTTTTGGAATTAAAACCAAGTTGGTACTCCCAGCCGTTTGCTTGCACTGAGGTGAGGATTGTGTGAAGACGTTCACCCCACAATCCTCACCAACATATAGCTGTATCTTCGGAATCATAATGCGAATATTTTTTTAACCTTGGTGACTATTTATGACTATTTTTTGGCGTTTTCAAAATTGATTTTCATGAAGTTTTCAAAGGTGAGGATTGTGTGGTGAAGGACACCGATTTTCCACGATTAAGTGAACAGGACGTGATATTGCTGTCATTGGGGACATACCAATTAAAACTCGCAAAATCTTACTGCAGCGAACACCTAAACAACGGCTTATATCTCACGAAGCTGCTTTGGAAGACATTACTGAATACGGAATTGACGAAGATGCGTGGCTTTTCCATGCACGTATACAGTCCCAACATGTGAGAGCAAAACAATACTTTTGTTACATATTGCTAAATAGAAATGAAAACATAATATTACATCATTATTATACATTTTTAACGGGATGCCGCACGGTAGGTTCCAGTGCGCATATGGTATCCATTGTCTAGTATTAGGCTAAGCTAAACACGAGGGCTTGTATTTAAATAGCATCGTTATAGGTATGTATAGTATTTATTAAATACAATAAATGATAAAACTTACTTCGAACTTGTTTTATTTACTTACTTAGATAATGAAAAATATTAATAATAATTATAAAAATACCATGCCAAATGGGGAAAACTGTCAATAAAAGTACGAAAATAAATGAATGAATGAAGTACTGTACGAGTATAATTATAGTGTATAATCCAGCACATTCTGTTTAACGTTTTTCTTTCTACGACTTCCGACGACAGAAATGAAAAGTGCGTCGCAAAGCTGAAAGCTGATGTCACCGATGTCTAAATTTGGTCTAGCGCCGCCACTGGAACACACTTTTGCTTCCCAGTTTATCCCAGAGTAGGTAAGTAGGTACTTATTCTTTTTTATAATCCTGTGTGTGTATGTAGACATTTGCGAAGTAAATACATCACGCCTGTATTTCCCGATGGGTTAGGCAGAGGTGTATATTAGGTACCTACCTATTTATTTGCACTAACAGCCACATCTCGCCAGTTATCTACTATAGGTGAACGTAAGTATTGCCCGATCTGAGACGGAATCGAAACCAGGCCCAGTTGTTTCACTAGACAGTTTAAGATTTGGAAGTTTGAAGAAATAAATAACAAAATAATTACTTATAAACTTTTATTAACTTAATAACACTCATACATGCATGTATTAGGTTACACTTACTATTATTATAAGAAAATAACAATATAAGCACCTAAAGTTAAAGACAAGAAGAACACTTAAATCTATGGATTGGTAATAAAAAGGTAGGTACTTACTTAAATATAAATTATTAAAATCTTAAATAAATAATAAGTTTTATAAAAATAATTAATTACCTTAATTACCTAAGTATTTTACAAATACACTGGGATGTAAAAATATTGTCATAATAATTAGTCAAAAGTCAATCGGGGATTTCCTATGCGTAACATCAACATTACGCATAAAAATCTGCTTTTGCAAGCACGCATAACCTCTCATACAGATATTACATTTTTTATTATTAAATGAAAAGGTGGATGATGATGAGTTTCCATAGTGCAGCATTTATAAAGAGCGGTTGTGATTTATGGTTCTAGTCTTAAAGTTAGTTCTACGCATTGCTATCATCGTCAGGAGGGCCCTGCACCTTTATTAGTCACATCGCGTTTCTGGTAGTCGCAACTAAGTCGTAAATAGGCTGAATCAAGACGTAAAATAAGATCATCATGGTAAAAACTATGAGCGCTGTCGACAAGCCTCCTTGTTCAGCAGCGAAGTGGTCCATATTGAATCCCATGACCATTGATATTAGGCCCATGGATACAGCAAAGATGCCTAATGCTAAATGTATAATCTTGACGGGTCCGCTTTTGACCATCAGCCGCACTTTTGCAGAAAATAGTGCGACAATGCCGGTTATGAAACTGCACATTGTGAATGCTAGCGCGATGACACCTGCAACAAGGGAAAGTTGGGAAAACATAAGGATTAAGAAAAATTTGCTAGGTTATTTCAACACAATTTTCTACGATACATGTTGTTTATTTTAACATTATAGGTAGATGTAGGTACTTGAATAATAATAGTCTTCTCATAAAGAGAAGGAACGAGTATTGATCGATGTGTTAATTGCCGATTTCAGACTAGTATTGTTCCCTCGAGATCATTATTTTAGTCTCTGTATGCCAGGTATCCAAGAATATGAATAATTCATTTGTGAAACCTAATAAAGCCACCAAGACAGGTTTACCTATCATTGAATTGAGAAGTTGGTCCTTTACCTTGGGTTGCCAACTTTTTTTTACAAGAAATAAAGTATAGTTTATGTGGGAAAATAAACATTAACTCGGAAAAATTAACAGTATTTAAAGTTTTTTTTTATTTGGATACGTTATTGATTAGTGCTACTCGCGCAACTCATCAATTTAGCACCAATTTTGAAGGCTTCGAAGCCTCACCAAATAGACGAGGAGCATTTATTAAAATTAAATGTTTTGAAGCTCTATTTATGTCGTCCTACCACTTAGCATTCATCACTGAAAACATACATTCTGTGAATACTGAGGTGGCAGAACTAACTATCTATCTAAAAGGCATAATATTCTGATAACAATTATCTACGAGTATTTACTATGAATCCAAAATTCGAGACATAAATCACCGCGCTCATGTCCAGGTGCATGCACGATGGTCTACATGGAAAATGAAACTTTTTATTTATGTATACTCTGGATATCAGTGAAAACAGTATATTCATAATACCAGCCTGTTACTGTCCCACTGCAGGGCAAAGGCCTCTTCTCATACAGAGAAGGCACGAGCATTGATCACCACGCTTGCTCAAGACGGGTTGGTGATTTCAGACTTATATTAATATTAACTATATATCCAGGTTTCCTCACGGTGTTTTCCTTCACCGATGTCAGTAATGTCCAAGATAAACTCAGAAAGTACATATGAATTGAAAAAGTCACATTGGTACTTGCCCGGATTTGAACCCACAACCTCGTGCATGAGAGGCGAGGCCTTAACCACTCGGCCATCACGACACTACTCATAATTAACATAACAGTATATTCATAATTAACTTTATTTTTGTTGAATAGTAAACAGTATTTTAACAGTATTATTGGCAACCCTACCTACCTTTACCCCATTAAGCTGGGTAAACGTTGCTGTTGCCATTTAGCATCATAATCGGAAATTCCTTCGTTGCCTCTTTTGGCAGCTACAGGAAGAGAAGGAACATTGCTGGCAATAAAATTAATAAAAACATAGCCGGGCTGTATTCTATTTTTGTTAACAAGGTTATAGTTAACTCTCCATGAGCATAGCTATTGATGTTATTGCATTTTTGAAGATAATGTCAAGATATCATTCTATTATCAACACGATGATGACACTCGAATTTTTTTAGCAATTGAGAAATTGCTGCCGCATTGTAAAAAACTGAACTAATATTTTGAATGGTACCTATTAATATTTACAAGGAAACAATTGTTTACTTTGGAAACAGCATGATGCAAATGGTGATCTTGTCTTTTAGTAGGTAATTCAATCGTCCACATTGAATTACCTAATAAAAGACAAGATCACCATTTGCTTTGGATTCCGATAGATCAGACTTATTCCATCTTTTTTGCATGATCCATGGACATGGAATTTGCAGTAACAGTACTTAGGTATCTACGTAGTCCGATCCAGTTTTCCCAATATGATAACAGAAAAATAAGTCCAGTTTAGGTGATAATGTGAGATAGGTATTCGCAACAATTGTAGGTGTGACTAGTCTAAGCCTAACCAATATTGATATCCTTACTAAAAGCTTATAGAATACGAAATTTATAGACTGGTTTATCAAGAACTGCATAATAGAGAGTAGAGAGTGAATGACGTAGAACTAAAATAAGTTGATCCCAATAGCATCCATGGATAACGACTTACAGACATAATAAACATACCTACACCATACAAAGGTGATGTTCCACGAAGCCGAACTGTTTTCAAAACTCCATGTACCATGTAACGACCGCGTAGGTACTCTATGGTGTGTGTCATGAGCTTGAAAGAAAAATTCTTACCGCAGATGCCGTGAGCCGACGAGATAACCATGTCGACTCTAGCCAATCCCAGGAAAGTGCCAGCGATCACAAACAGTGAACCGATGAGCTGTAGGCACCCGTGTACGATTCGTTTGCCATCTTTGGACATCTGGAACGACCAGGAGTTGTGCCTGTGCAGCGTCAATATTGCTTCCACTAAGAATAGTTGATACTGAAATGAAGGTAAAGAAGTCCTTAAGAAGTTAAAGCAGTTCTGTATGCACACATACAATAGTATGTGTGCATACAGAACCCATGATATACTTTTACAGATGACACTTGTTAGTGCAATGATACTTACACACCAAAATGTAACATAACAGTTGTGATAATACATAAACAGGGTATCAGGGACATCAACGCGAAAACTGCTACCATGGATTCAATACATGATTCTGAACCCCTTGAAATTTTTCAACGGTTATAAAAAAAAAACCTTTCTATAAAACAGGAGATTTTAAAAATTAATAACCAACAAAAAAATTCAATTCACGGGGGTTCAGAATCATGTATTGAATCCATGGTAGCAGTTTTCGCGTTGATGTCCCTGATACCCTGTGTATAATAGCAATGTGGATGTTAAAATTTTATATCTATGTTTTTTTAAACGCAGTTGGAACCAATGCTGTGCCTAGAAGAACTCCCTGAATTCTACGAATCCACATACAGTTACAAAAATCAAGATTTTTGACTAGGGGCCAGGGTGGATAAGCTACCTAAGTACTCAATAGGTACCTACTGATATGCTATTTATAAAAGTATACATCCTTTCATCAAGCTCTGATCCAATGAAACGTAAAAGAGGTAGCATCTTCCAACAAAAAAAAAATAGCACAATATGTAGATGACACAAGCTTGTATGCGGATGAGTATTATGAGAAATGCATAGGACCTATTTTAGACTGCCTTTAATAAACTGCCAGTGCCTCGTATGTAAGTAGGTACCTCAGAAGTGGTCATGATATTCTAAAGTGAACCAAAACCAAGTTCGATGGCACATCAGCCACGATTAGATACTGATTGTGTCTTATAACATAAAAGGCACAAACTCAGTTTTTGAACACGTATAAATTTTAAACTATGAATTGTATTCTGCACTTATGTATATATGCAGCTGAGGCGTTGAAAATTAAAACCTCTCAATACCAACTACAAAATTAATCATTTTCACAATACGTACGCCTGTTCCCGCGAAAATAATATGCAGCTCCAGATTACTGATAGTTCCGTTAGGTGCCGAAGTCAGTGCGAAGCGCCACAAACAAAACACTACTATCGCGATCTGCATGTGGTGGAGTAGGTTGAACAGCTGGCAAATGGCTCGAAATGCTGCCAGCCACGAGGAGTCGTATATGTCTCCGCTCTCTTGGTCATAGGCAGCCGGGGCACGTGTCAGCTCCGCCTGGTAAGGCACGTGCTCCCGAACCTCAAACATCTCCACCTTCTCAATAGACTGCCGACTTGTACTAGGTCTAGGATCCATTTCCTTTGAAAAGACACTAAGAAGTTAATAAACTTCAACTATCCCAGCACTAAGACGCGGTCACATGCGAGTCCCGGCGACTAAGGAACTAAATTGCAAAAGTATTTTTCGAAGATAAGCGCTACTCTTGTTTATGATATCGGGAGAAAATTCGGCTGATAGGTCACTTATCGAAAAGAATTGACGGTTTCGAGATTACAATCTTGCGTAACGTAAGATAATACGAGATGATTTTATACTTATACTTTTATCTCGCCCATTTTTATAGGAATGTCGAAATTTCTGTAGTAAGCCGAAGGAGTGGTGATACAATAAGTATTAGAGTATCTAGCTGTCGTGACCTAGTTTTTAGTGTTCAGGTGTCTAATTCAAATATATGTATTACCCGATTATTGAAGTGAGATCGTTAGAGCTCTATTACCAATATTGGGACCTCCAGTGTTTTTTTTGTTGATAAGGCGAGGTTGTCCTGTTACTTACACCGTCATGATGCCGCAAGGTGCATGGCCATTGATTTCATTCTTTTTTACGTATTGTCTGATCAGAATTGGAGCATGCATCGCTTGCGACCTTCGTCGATGTTTTAAATTTCAAATGTCGCCGCCGCGTCGCGCGCCGTGGCGTCTCGGCGTCGATTCTTGTAATATTTATGTAAAAAACTGTTTTTGTTATTGTACCCATTGAACGCTGTTTTCCATAAATGTGAGTAAACATACAATAAATCTTGTGGCGCCTTCCAACGCTTCGTCTTCCGGTACGCGGTTGCCACTCCTGAACCTTTTAGCCCCATTGGCCTTCTGTTCTACGAGCATTGTGCCCAGCCCATTGCTACTTAAGTTTGGCAATTCTTCGGGCTATGTCGGTTAACTTGGTTTCTCTACGAATCTCTTCATTTCTGATTTGATCACAAGATGGACCGATGACCTTGTGAAGGCCGCCGGAATCCGCTGGATGCGGGAAGCGGGATCGGTCGAAGTGGCGGTGCTTGGGGGAGGCTTATGTTCAGCAGTGGACGTCTTTTTGGCTGAAATGATGGTGATGATGGTACAATAAATAATTGTTCAACACACTACCTACTTCGATTCTTGGCTACTACAGGTACCTATTCAGATAAATAATAAAATCTGCTATTTGTCGAGCATCTTCATAAATTCGGAGTCTTCTTATTCCCTAACAAACTATCCGTACCTACCTACTTATTGGGTTTTCTAACAACACTCTTTTTCTTTTCTAACACGACTCTATTGAGATTATTTTCTATGCATAGACACTTAGTGCGCTATTAGCAGATTTTCCTTTCGAAGAAACTTCGACCGTAGGGCACTAGGAAGTTGTAACTGAAGAATGAATGTGGTTCAAGGTACGTGGTACAACTTCAAAGTTCCAGTGCACGTTCAAGGACTCTACTTACCTCTCAACGCAAAATAAATATTCATTTCACCCAGTTTCACTAAGACACACAACAAGTGTCGCTATTGAACGCTAGATGGCGTTTCCAAAAAGTTTGAATTCAGATAGCATAGATGGCGCTAGTAGTACTGCTGGGTATGAAAACAAATCAGCTGTTCAGTGAGATTGTTTTGATACTACTTCGTACAAAATATATATAAGGTTTTGATAGACTGACAAATACAAGCTATCCTCAAATGTCCATATTTAGTTATATACTTAACAAGCAGCTCGCTCCTGCTTCTCACGGTTTTTACGACTTGACAAAACATCACCATTTCTTAGGTAAAACGTAACTTTAATAGTAACGCATTATACACATAAACCTTCCGGAATAAATTCTCTAAACGATGGTGTAAACCTCATCAAAATCTGTTGCGTGGTTTAGAAGAACAACGCGGACATACAGACAAACGCGAAAAGCGACTTTGTTTTAAAATACTCGTATGTATAGATTAGTCGTTAAAAATATCTCGGCTTATGACGATTGATGATTCTATTTCTGCTACACAACTCTTCTCAAGAAGTTACAACTCAAACTCAGTTGCTCTAGCAACTCAAACTTTTCGAAAAATATGTGTAAGTATAATAATAATTATTAAACACGCTGCTGGTCTGTTAGTTACCTCAGTCTTTGTTATCATAACATCCTTTTGCTTTCGGTCATCATCGTTCCTATTTTCTTCAGGCCAGAGAAGGAGCCTGGTCCTACATACAGTAAGGCCCCACATAGGATGCCAATGAAATATGGGTATGTTATAATAAACTCTGGCACCAGAGGCAACACATAATTATCAAAGCTACGGAAACAATACAACAGCACAAATAACTGTATTGTTGGGCCTTGGGCCAGACCATAAAGTTCTACAATTCCGTTACAGAAAAAAAAAAAAAAAATGAAAACGTCCATAGACAACAATCACAACAAAATGAAAAAGACAATACAAAACTAGAAGAAATATAGGTGTTCAAAGATGCCGTGGGTTATTAAGGAGGGTACAGGTCCGCCTTTCAATTAATTAAGGTGCTAATGAATTCCTACCTGAGGGTTTAGTTCGCCCAGCGAGGCGTAACCCATTTGTCAACGCAACACGTGATAACGAGGGGTCAGACTGGTCTGTTCAGACCGAGAGCCGCCGGGAGCAGTGACCTGGCCTTAATAGTGTCGTCTAATCGTGTAAAAGGATATACGTAGATAGGTGTTTTATTATGAACCTGTCCCTAAGAAGGATGTGCAATGGTGGATTCTCAAGTTTCTTGAAGAGTCAACTGTATAAATTTATTGTTTTCTTATTTTTCTGAAATGTACTTACACATTGGTTCCTTTTGTTTATAGCACAAGTTGCAGTAATTAGCAGAGTCCTCATGATAGCATACATTCGCTAAATACAAGCAGGTAGATCATAATTTATCCAATCTCTAGGTAACTAACCGTTGAAGTTGGTCTGTCGTTTTATACGTCTTATCGCTTTTAGGATAACCTCATGATGTTTTCCTGTGCTCCGATCGAAGGGGCTACCCTTCGATCGTAGCATTCGAAAAAAAGCATCATCTATGCATGATGAGCTGCTAAGCTCATCATGCATAGATGAAGTTGAAAACTCATCACATGAAGTTTGTCAAAGCTTCGCAGTTTAGTGGCAGCGCAGAACTGATGTTCACTTGATTTTCTGAAAAACAAGATGCTTTACTTCCTCCTTTAGAATAAGGAAATAGAAAAACTTAACCATTTAAAAATAATTAGCAAGTATGCACGTACACATTACGTTACTAAACAGATCTGCGAGCTAGCGGACGCAGCAACTAGTAAGAGTAAGCGCGGTCATTACTCCAACGTGGTGCGCGATCATAAACCGATCGGTCGCGATTGAGATGTAACATTATGGACTCATTATTGATTCTGATGTCGATGGTACTCTTTGGTCTGTATTTTCTTCTGGTGGCTCCGATGCTGACGTCACATAGACTCATTTTGTTGGCCAGTATGTTCAAAAGTGCGTCACGAAAATTAATTTGTCTGTCATCAATTGTTTCTCATAAACTATAACGAATAGGTAGGTACTTGCAGTATCATAAAGATTACACTGTGAACTCTGATTAAATTAGTCTTCCTCGGTTATCCAGAAGAGTTTACTAAGCTCATAAACATAGATTACATTTCATGAACCTATTATGGCTATTCATGAATAGCTTATAAAGCTTATAGCTTAGCGTAAACCAGTTATATAATATTTACTGGACTACTAATAATGTATCTCTAAAGTTACAGTCTGCAGAGTAGCAAATAGCCGAAGAGTTCACCTTCCCTCAAATATTTAGTGCTCCATAAATCTGTTGTATTTTCTACGGTAAACGCGTGTATTGCACGCCTCACGTCATTCCCATGATTGTTAATTATTATAAATCGATGGAGGCTGCGCGGCGGGCTCGTCGACTGCATTCGATTATTATCATTAGATTTATCGCTAGTAACAGACGCAGGCGCATCCCGCCGGGCGACGCGGACGCGACGAAAGATCACGCGTGGTCCGTGGATCATTCTTTATTCAAAATTAAGTTGAACATTATGGGCATGGCTGGTGTAAATTTTTTCAAACTTGGAATAAAAATGTCGTAGAATGAGTTGGGCTATTGGGCTACCGTATGTAGCTGTTGAATGACAATAGGTACCGATTTTTGACACAGAATTTTTATAGCACCATCACTATACCAGTCTCTGGAGTTTGGTAGGCGCGTGCTAATTTGGGAGATATTTCACTGATTTATACATTTATGTACTTAAGATGAAACCGCCTCAATGCAAGTGGTGAGGAAACCTGTAGGCCACTCAAACGGCTTGTATTTGTTGTGCGACAATATTGAGTAGATTGATGAAATCAATCGAGATAATCAATTAGTTAGTCGATCATACACTGAGTACTTAATTCGTCATTATTTTGTTAAAGAATGCGGCAGTAAACCACGTGTTTCGTCATCACTAGATAATCATGAATTTATTGAATCCACATGAATTATGTGAAGTTACCAAAGTGGATCGAAAGTGCATCATATCGGGAATCCATTACCGTAGCGTACAGATTTTTAATTTATTGTCATTTTGTCGTCGACATATACAGAATTTATTTCAATTTTCTAAATGGTCCCAGCGATATTATTCGATTTAATAACACTTTTTAATGGGCAATTCAATTCAGTATCTCAAATAGACGTAAGATAGAAAACTATTACGTGAATCAAGTGAGTATCGTAAGACCCAAGCTATAAAATAAATATGGTGCTTCTCATCGTGTAGTCTTTGCAAATGAACCAGAAGGTACATTGAATTCGAATCATAATTATAAAGCAAGTAACGTCGAGTCGATTGGTCGGCAAGGCTCTGCCATCATTATAGCGTTTGCGAGCGGTAGTTAATATCTTAATAAGAAAGCAATAGAGATTATAGAACCGTGACAGTACGGGGGTGGGCTGGGTAATAGTCGGCCACTATGTGTGGTCCCGTCCAGCCAAGCATGGCGGATGTATCGATAAATCCGAGACTGAGTACGCCCGTAGTTAGTGCAGAATAATACATAAATAATCGCTTCACAAAGACCTTTATAAGTGATGTAATTAAATACTACATGACTTCTACTAGTTTTGTAATGGATGTCCCAAGATGTAGTTGTGAATGGGTTGATAAATCGGTTATTATATTACATATTTATGTGATAAACTTGCTGCCATCGGTGCTTATGATGGATCCGCAGTTGTTACCAAGCTTTCTCAGGCTGGGAAATATCACAAGCAAGAGATGATAAGTAAAGTATTGTTTAGAAATAAGTACAGGCAAAATTATGGTGGATCCGCAAATTTGCAGGTTTGACACTGACCGTTACTTCGACCGTATAATGATCAAAATTTGATTTGCGACTATATCATATATGACACGACGGGGTATCTACTCTGTGCCGTGTCTGACTAGTCTCCGATGTAATTCTTCGTTGATGGTAGATATAGGTAGTTGGTTTTCAATCACACACAGTTGTTAACTCAAACTCAAAGCATTTATTCCAATTACAACGTTTACACTTTTGAGTTATCACTTTGTCACTTAATTTAAGTTAGTTGAATCATTGAGTTTAAGTTATTTGGTGAATCTAGTCGCCCGTTCCAAAACACAGTAGGTACTGAAGGAGAAGAACGGGCGCAAGAAACTCCTTAGACACTCTTTTATATCAAAGCATTATGTTACAGAGGTTCAATTCAACACACGCCATTGTTGTGTCTGTCCTTTTTTTCAGTCAGCGGATATATCGTGTATTCCAATACAAAATCTTATTACTTAGTTAGTTCAGTAAAACTTATAAATAATGCTAAAATGCTTATCAGTTAATTATTTTATAATTAAACAATGCTAATATTCACAAATACAAAGGTCATTCAGAATTAAAGTTAAATTAGAACCTTCATTACTTTTTACACCTTCATTCTTTTCTAATTTTGACAACACTTCCTGTGATTCAAGGATTTTAATCAAACAACATGTATTCATTAGTAAATTGCAGTGTAAAATAATCTTATTACTTTATAGTTGGTTTTCTATTATTGAAACTGATTTAGTTCTTGTATTAAATTATTAAATTCAGTTATTGATCATAATATTCGCAAATCGCGCCATCTTCGTGACATTAGGTAGCGCTTTGCCATAAACAAAATTTACTATCAAATGACCACTTGTCAATATGACTAAAAACCCAAAAATCATTAATTAAATGTTCCCTTTTAATTCCAACTATAGTTTTGGCTCTAACATCGAAATTAGTTTAATAATTTCACTATCAGTGATATCGCCTACCCACAGGACTGAGTTCACAAGTTTGGCAATAGATGGCGTCTGATCTCAAAAGAACTGATACCTTGATTAATGCTTGTGATAACAATAGGATTATGTTATAATCTTTACAGGTTGATGCCTTCGCGGCGACATATATGTTTTTACAGAATTATAATCATGAGTATCATTAATGAATCTCTCTAAGTTGTGAGTTGTGTTAAAAAAAGTTAAATACATATTTGGACCAAGATATAACTTGACACTGACCTATTTAATGCAAAAAACGTAAGAAATTTTGAATTTCGCGGGCATCAACTGCGGATCCACAATAATTTTGCCTGTACTTATTTCTAAACAATACTTTACTTATCATCTCTTGCTTGTGATATTTCCCAGCCTGGGAAAGCTGTTGGTAATATACTACATTAAACGATTTATAATCTAGGCTCGATATCTTGCCAAAATTTTATCTACTCAACTCTATTATTTCCATTCTATCGATTGATCACTAACATCACTACAGCCTAGGTTAGGTAAATAGTTGGACGATTATCCGTATCCAGTGAGGTCTGCAAAGTTAGAGGATACAAAATAATTGCTTTTCGTGACCCACATGTTATGTTTACCGGTAATTTTAACCTGTTGCGTGCGAATGGTATTTTGTTTTACTTTGTTTTTCATTGAATGTGCACTGTAATAATTCTAATAATACTGGTAGCAAGAAACATAAGTGTTACTTTCACAGATTACGTTTGCTCTGTAAAATAATTATTTCACGTATGACGCAATATTTGAACGTTATGAATTTGATATAACAAATAAAACATCAAAGAAAAGCTTTAAAAAAACCGAAGTTTTATGAAACTATCAAAAGTTAAACATAATAATTATTAATTCGCACATTGTGCAATTTTATATGTGTAGTTCTATGGATAGTTTAGATAGTATAAATATAATGTATGATAGTCCTCATCTAGGATGTGCCGTGGCGAATGAGTAAATGCCAGCGGTCGGACCCAAGGGAATTTGAAGCGATTTTTGACGAGAAACCCCTCCTACTTTTTAAATTGCCCGTAATAAATCACTACAGATTGCTTAGAAATAACGATTCGCTATTACGATGTTATTGAATTAATTTTTTTCGTGTTTTCTTTGCGACTTGTTGAAATTCTCACGGAGACTGTTTCCCGATGATGATAAATTAACGGTTGCAGATTCTAGAATTATCGACAGTAAAACTTATCTCGTGGCGATTGGGACTCGTTCCTGACCGATTGGATGTAGAAGGAAAAACATAGAAGAGTTGGAAAAGTATGAGGGAGACCATTGCCCAGCAATGCGACAAGATAATAAAAAATAAACAAATGTAGTAAATATTTTAATGCACGTCTTTCTAACAGTTTGGTACCTCAGTGCTCATATACACGAGCGGCACGTTAACAGCAGAGGTAATTACAGCCGTCGACTCGTCGGCGGCAGTCGTCGACGCGTCGACGGCAGCCGCCGACGGGTTGACTGCAACGTGCCGCTCGTGTATTTGAGTACGTGGTCAAATACACGAGCAGCACGTTGCCAGCGGCAGAGGCAACTGAACAGCAACCGAGACTCGTCGGCGGCAGTCGTCGACGCGTCGACGGCAGCCATTGACGCGTCGACAGCAACGTGCCCCTCTCGTATTTCAGTACGTGCTCAAATACACGAGCGGAACGTAACCAACGGCAGAGGCGAGGACAGCAACCGTTGAGACTAGTCGGCGGCAGCCTTAGACGCGTCGACGGCTGCAGGTGCATCGTGTATATCAGCACTATGGCTACTAATCCAACACTAATCAACAGAGATCGGAATAGGTAGAGTATATTTGCCTAAACGTCAAGGATGTAAGTAACATAGAGTTGATAATACCGGCTTCTGAATTCCCGGAATAATAATCCAGAAAACAATATTTTTATTTTAAAGACTGGCCGTGTAGTTTCTCGTCCGTTTTTTTCCATAGGTAGCAACTACGCTTTGAAATGGGCAACTAGCTTCGTCTTTCTGACAATAGGGAGGAAGACTGATATTTTTTTTTAGTTCGTCTTTGAGATTATAAAAAAATATTGGACACGTATTTTTTTCTTTTTGTACGTAATCTAAAGATTACGGCGATACATTGAGGTAAAATGTGCCATGACGTCACGAGTATGTAGATTTTACACATACTAGTGACGTAAGTAAGATAAAACGCATTTTAGGTTGGGGAGTGGGGGTCGCCCCCACTCCCCAACCTAAAATGCGTCTTTAAAATCAAAATATTGTTTTCTGGATTATTATTCCGGGAATTCAGAAGCCGGTATTATCAACTCTATGTTACTTACATCCTTGACGTTTAGGCAAATATACTCTACCTATTCCGATCTCTGCTAATCAAACATGGCAGATATTTTGAGAAAAACACACGATATTTTTTAGGCAACCTAAACCCTCGCGGATGACTTCACGAACCCAGCTAGTGTAAATAATTAAATTTGCGGTGGTTTGGATAATGGCGTTATTTTTAAACCTATGCATCTGCCTGGCCAAAGATACCAAAGCATTTAAAAAGAGTAGGTGTTTCTTGTGCTAGCACTAACATTAGTAGCGTACGAGCGAATCTAGATTGATGCTGCATTTTCTAAGATATACTAGTCTATAGAACTCCAATTCTCTTTAATATAAATTTTAGTTTCATTGAACTTGTGCAAGTTCGTAAACCCACACGTTTTTGTTTTTAAATCTTTAAATATATTAGGTATACCTACACACAGCCAGGGAAATTATTAGTTAAACAAAATGACAGCTTACGCCAATTTTCCATGTTTTATAACCATTTTATAAAACTGTCAATGAATGACGGTCGTGATTTGAATATTACGGACAATTTAAGAGCTATCTAATAATCTGGCAATATTACTGTATGGAAATAAGAAATATGGCTAACTAGTGAACTAGAATACTAAAAATGAATTGCAATTATAACACTGAATTTGATGTTGTAACCGTTTTACATGTATAAAAGGGATTTGGAAAGTTTCCAAATATATTGTTATATCTAAAACTAAATATTCGGTGTTACAATATTAATTATTGCATTTCATAATCAATATTTTAGTTCGCTAGTTAGCCATATTTCTTATTTCCATACAGTAATATTGCCAAATTAACCAAAACAGCGAAATATTTAACTGCTATTTGCGACGTTGCCCACTTTTTGTATAAACGCTCTTAAGTTAGTCAATTAGCTTAACAATTAATTTCCCCGACTTTACATAGGTATATTTGAGATGCATACTGATAGATATACGAGTATGAGTAGATATTTCCAAGCTATATTTAAGCTCATCACTTCATCACAATTTACCTATCTACATTTATTACGCACATGACATCTTGTAGCTGCTATTGCATCTTACACCAACAGTTCTATAATTCCGCAAAACGACGTTATCGCCAGTTACCTACCTAAGTGCAGTTTTACACTGTCATGTAATTATCGTAACTTTTACTCGCAACATTTTTACTTTCCACTCGAGTAAAGTAATAAGTGAGTTCTTGTGGAGCCCTTTTTCAAACAGTCGAAAGCCGGTGCCTGTGTCAGTAGGAACGACGCAAGCGCAGCCGCTGCGTCATAAAGAAAAACTTGTAATTAAGAAAACTGTTGTATAAACTTTAATTATGGCGCGAAAGTTTTAAAACTTTTTGTAGATTTCTTTGCGCAGTTGGAGGGTTAAGTAAAATTACAAAACAGTGTTTTTATTGTGAATTATCATATTTTATTGCAAGAGGTGACATTAACAAGGTGAGTACCAATTTTCTCCTCGTATTTCTAGTAACGACTTCTTCCGAGCTTTTGCAGTCATTCAGTAATTTATCGAGCGGTATAGGACATTTACGGTACTTTGCAAATGTGAATATAACTACCCTTCATTACATCCATCGTTAGTTCCTATCAATCTGCCTGTCTATTTACTAGACGTGTTGAAAGTAGTTGATCGTGTTTCTTCCTGCAAATAGTAACCAACCCTTCTTTTGCTATGGGTATCGAAATGATGACAAATGTAAATAAGGATTTTATCGAAAGGATAATCGGTTGCAAGATTGCTTTTCTATGTAATTTTTTTATTAACCTATTCTGTCCCACTGCAAAGGCAGAGTTCTCACTCTATGATATATAATAATAATATTATAAAGAGGTAAATTGTATGTTTGTATTATGTAGGGGATAACCTACAGAACTACTGATCCGTTTCCGAAAATATTCTTTCCCTAATGGGAAGCTGTTACTATTGCTGTTATTTGTGCTTGTATTTATATATAATTAGGTTTTTATATTATATTTATAGTTTCAATTGGTATATGTCTTTATATTTAAATAAATATTTATTCCTCAATTCTCGTTATTACACCAACCACTGTTTGTCTCTGCATCACCCAAAGGTTGACTGGTAGAAAATGCCTATGGCATTCAGTCCGCCTCTGTAGGTACATTTGTGTGCTTAAAGGATTAAATAAATAAAAAGTCTACGTAGTATTGCCAAGTGTCATAGGATTATATGTTAAAACAAGAAATGAAACATTGAAACACAATGAAAATTAAAACACGCGGATGAAGTCGCGGGCAGAAGCTTGTAGCATGTAGCACCTGGGTTCACCAATACTATTGACGAGCGTGGTGATTTCCACGAAGAGATGTGTGGAACTCTTGATACCTATCGAGATGGTCATGGTGATTGATGGTACAATTTTCTAAATGCATTTAAAAACATTTCCAGTTTGTTTGCCAACATGTTTCCTTCATCATTCCGCTTCGATAGATTCCTGATAGATTGCTTGTGTTTGTTTTTCTTTTAATACCCTTGTCTGTCACTATTCATGTTGATTTATTACTTCCATTCCAATCTTACATCACAATAACGTTTTTGTTACGAAAATTGGGTTTTCCTATTTGTGTTACAAAGTTTCAGAATTTTCTGAATGTGATTTACTTTTCATGGTGAGTACAAGCATAAATGGTTTAAGTAGGTGTGTCGTCGTCGCTGTTAATGTAACGTATTTCTCAGCTGCCAATATCAATCGTGTATTACTGTCAGTTTCAAACATTCCTTATTGACTCGTTTACCGTTAGACATGAGTAATTAACTTGATTGTCTCGTGGGGCAGACAAAGGAGTTCACATGTCATCACCTTTATATCGGAAGCGTGAATTTGCACAAGTGTCACTGTTACGTTAGTTTGCCGTTGCCGGACTGTCGGTAGGGACAGCGGTGGGCGTAGGGTTATCAAATTTTTGTATGTCAAAAGAATGTCCTGTCATAGAGATTTTTGACAATAACACCTACCTCGATTTATGTAATTTAACAAACTAGTTAGGTATGAACTACAATATCATCTATCCTCGCAGCTTTAATCTGAGCTAAACCTAACACCAGATGCTTGAAATCCAGTCTGTAGGGACTGTAGACAACCCTAAGCATGTGTCGTGTCCGCACCGGGTCGGCCGCCGGCATGCGGCACCGGCGCGGCGCTCTGTTTGCACTGTGATGCGCACCACGTGCACGATAACAGGTTATTCAGCCTAAGAATCATTACACACTGACCGGCAAAGCGATTTAACAACAGCGATTTTATTACTCCTCTAACTAGGTACAACGCTACAAGGTTCTTTTAGCGCGTGGCCAAAATCGGAACTAATACCGCCATCTTGTTCTGTCAATGTAATTTCTGTGACAATTTCACAAATGTTTACCAACAACGCCCCCCTGTCAATGTCATTCAGGCGCCGAAAGATGTGCCGCCACAGATCCTTGTAACACTCTAATTTAATCATGATGTTTGTTTTCGCGAAGCTTACGTAAATAGGTCTAATCTTAATCTACAATTACAACTAAATCGTGGGCGCAGGACAAATTGCATAGATTATCTCGATACGCCTAATTGCTTAAATGTCCAGCTAGAAAATATCTTAACTAGAGACATTAAACCTAAATCTGTTTAACGTTTAGAGGTATGAGGAACAGGATGTAAAGTTCACTCATCCTCTTTAGACAAGGGAGAATCCTCCGACTAGACGGGTGTCATGTCTGGTGGGCAACTGCCCAACGGTTGAAGTCGGGATCTTGTATATAAATGTCGATCGTGCGGTAAACTCTAATTGCGTGATGAAGGATTTTGTGTGACGTCAGGTCTTTGATGCGTAGTTCGTATATGGCGATATAGATGCTGCCACAAACCAATTAGGAAATCAATGAGGAAGAAATCAAAAATATTAATAATGCAAGTAGTCTAACACAAGAAATATTAAGATAACACAGAATATAACAACAAGAGCTCCCTACATATTGCAATAAAGATTACAATCAGCCTGTAGAGGGAATGAACCAATACGGTGGTCGGGAGTATTTGCATAGCCAGCAGCCTGATCGCGGACTTGTGAACTACCCGAGGAGATGAATCCAGCGATAGCAGTGCACAGTTAGACCGTGCTCTATGTATATGAATGAACATGGACGATGGGAATACCTGGTAGGGTTTGAATAAACTAGATTGTGCTTGCAACGGTCGAGGATTTAATTTATTTGAAAACTGATTTTGTTTTACGTCGTTTTAGTTAATATTTGCTTGTTTTCCACTTTGTTAGTAAAGCTATATTGCAGTGCTTTTCGCCCTTGCACAGAACAGTCTAATGTTTTTAATTCGACCAATTGGTGGATTGCTGACAACTGTGATCAATTGATCATAGATGAATTATTTAGAACTAGCGTATCTATGACTATGATGATGTCTCGCTCTCTCCCTTGTTCCTGGATGGAGTGTCAGATGTTAGATCTGTCATTGCATCCATTATTTGTGATCTGATTTGATCTGTCATTGTGTGCAGCTTCATAAAATCGTTCTTTTTCCACAAAAACAATTTCAACATAAGCTCTATTCCTGAATGCTTATCTTTTGGGATTTGGATGGTTGCGTTCAATTACTAAAGAAATTGGCGGCATACTAGTGTATCCTTATACATATTTTCGTCTCTGGAATTATATATTTTTACAGCATTTGTATGTGCTTATGAATTTCGTTCATATCACTAAGCTATAGGCCTGTTCGATTCAGTTTGCCCCACCTGTAATTGATGTTAGATAATCTGCCGGCGGCTATGACGTGCCTCTTAATACATTAACGTTACATCCTCTAGACATGTTACTTTGGTGTTCGCCGATTTTATCTGTCATTGGTTAAACAAGGTTTTCGTTACGGAGCGCAGCAATACTCTGATTTTAATCTGCTCTGATATAGAGACCGAGCCGTAGTAGAACAACCGGTATTGAAATAATAGTTGTTTGTAAAACCAAATGATTGGAGTTGGTAGTGTGTAAATGAGCTAAAGGAAAAAAATTAAGAGTCCAATGATTATCTACCACCCAAGGTGATATTTTTTTTTTTTGGAATCCATTTTGCTTTCTCTTCAATCAATCTGCCTAGCCTTTTCCCAACTATGTTGGGGTCAGCTTCCAGTCTAACCGGATGCAGCTGAATACCAGTATTTTACATGGAGTGACTGCCTATCTGACCTCCACAACCCAGTAACTGGGGAAATACGATATCCCTTGGTAAGACTGGTGTCAGACTTTCGGGCTTCTGACGACCCGTAACGACTGTCAAAGATCCACGAATGACAGCCGGGATCAACGGCTTAACGTGCTCTCCGAGGCACGGAGGATTCTCGGTATGTTAAGATGGTCACCCATCCACTGACCAACCCCGGCAAGCGTAGCTTAACCTGATGGATCGACCAGTGCGGCTGTTGTTACTTAGCCACGAGCTCCTTTGCTTTCTCTTCCTTAGTGTTAATTGCAGATGTTCTAATTTACATTTTCCTTACCGCTTCATCTTAGTTCTTTTCAAAGTCCCGGTGAAAAGCATAATTATATCGCACTTTTATTCCCTTACTTTGTTATCCACCTTGATCATGATTAAACTAGTTTATATCTACTTACGATAGTGTGAAGGGAATATGATTTTTTTTACAGCTATTATAAAAAAATAATACGTCGTCCATCCGGCTTAAAATGGCACCCAGATCTTAATACGACATCCTGCGTTCTGTAGGATAGCAGTTTTGTTTAATTAAATTCATTACATAATGATACATATTGCATGGAGACACGCAACATTTTATGATGCAGTTTGCGTAATTAATATGAGTATAATATGTAATGATTGTTTATGAAGATCAGTATTTATATAATAAGAAAAATAAGGCTTTAAAGTTGCAGTAGGTTCACTGAATAGGTTTGCATCAACGACATACGAAAAAAGTCTATTTTGATATTGAATTCTATTCCTTATTTTATCTACTGCGTGTGCCAGATTCAAAACAGTGTTGTCCGAGTTTTTCACTTGATTTTTTTTCAACGTGCTCAGGCCAAAGCAGTTGTCTGCAAAGCCTTATCAACCTTAGGATAATCAGCCTATAATGTTCCCATCACTGCTGAGACACAGGCCTCCTCTGTGAGAGGGAGTGGTCCATAATCCACCATGCGGGCCCAGTGCGGTTTGTGGATATCACTTCGAGTTTTTAGTTCTAGGACATGCCGGTTTCCTCACGCTGTTTTCCTTCACAGTGTACCTTGCCTTGACTGAATCAAAATACATAAAATCTTTGTTTACCGACACAATTCAAGGTTACAATCACACTGAGGTTGAAATGTCCAAACAGTTTACGCGTCCAAATAGTTTATAGCTTTACGAAGCGACATAACTTTTATATACTCGTGCGTTTATAAATATTATCGCGTTCTTGAAAAAATACTTCTATTCGCTTTCGTAAACGAGAAGTTGGGACTTTTATAATATTAAAAATGCGTTTGCCAATTCCGCATAGTCTTGTTTTTAAAACTGTTTGCACTGTCAAAACATTAGCAGTAAAATGACTTTTAAAGTTACTTGCTATCGCCCGTGGTTTCACGCACATCCTAGGGGAACTAATTCATGTACCTGAATAAAAAGGATTCCAGGAGTTATTCCAGGACATGATCCATCTCTGTACCAAATATCATCAAAATTACGAATTTTGATGATATTTGGTACAGAGATGGATCATGTCCTGTGAAAAATGTGAAAAATCATGATTAAAGCATGATTGTGTTACAAACATACAGACTTTCAAATAAAATAAAAGATTGCAGAAAGTTTAATATTTCCCAGTTCCCACGGAAGATTACAATAATACCACAGAACTACCAGCAAAGATTATTACCTTTTTTTCTACACAGCTAGGTCTAGGTATGTGCGGTGTTCTAGACGATCGGCGCGGGCGCACGCGGTGCGGGCAGGAAGAGAACCCGACACCGCTCTGCTAATGGCACGCTATGAACTTGTGACGTCGGCCAGCTCGCTACGTCGCAAAGGATTGAGTTACTGTCCCCCTAGACAATGTTATATTATTAAGATTTCATATTCTGTGTCTGGAATGTGGAGTAAAACGAGCTTCTAGGATGTGATAGTTTGATGACTTTATGCGAATGTTCTTCTCAGCAGAGAATAGCCTTCCAAAAAATATATCTGCTAGATCTACTATAAGAAACCTGGAACCGTTTTCAGGCTAGTCTAGGCTAACTTGGCTCTGCTAAAGAACCTTGTGGTGTCAGACGTAAAAAATAGCACCATCCTATTTCTTCCCGTGGGTGTCGTGAAAGGCGAATTAACATGGACTCATATCGTTAGAAACAATTTACTTACTTACTTACTTAATTTACTCAACAACAAAAACAAACAAAGTTCGATGACCTCAAGCAATTAACCATTAGTAGGAATATGCAGCTGGCTTAAAAAGTAAATGATAGGACAATCCAGTTTGCTAGCAATGACAACCAAGAGAATATTGGTGCTGGCATGCACTCTGCGCAACAGGGATTTAGCACTCTTGCGTCTGATCGCAGCGAAGCCGTCAGTTTGCGTGTCCGCGAACATACCCGAGGCGCTATAAAGCGTGGCAGCCCCAACAGCATCCTGAACTAAGGGACTTACTAGAGAATGGGCAGCAGCGTTCTCAATGCACCATTTTAACACCATACTGCGATTGTCAACCCGCCTGCCTAGCGTGGCGATTATGGCAAACCCCCCAAAAATTAAAAGCACCAAGAAAAAAATAAAAAAATGTGCTGGGACACATAGTAGAAGTGAAACTTCAACGGACAAGTGGAAAAACGAATCGCAACGGACAAGTGGAAAAACGAATCTCAACGGACAAGTTAGAAAACGAATCGCAACGGACAAGTGGAAAAACGAATGGCAACGGACAAGTGGAAAAACGAATCGCAACGGACAAGTGGAAAAACGAATCTCAACGGACAAGTTAGAAAACGAATCGCAACGGACAAGTGGAAAAACGAATGGCAACGGACAAGTGGAAAAACGAATCGCAACGGACAAGTGGAAAAACGAATCGCAACGGACAAGTGGCAAAACGAATCGCAACGGACAAGTGGAAAAACGAATGGCAACGGACAAGTGGAAAAACGAATCGCAACGGACAAGTGGAAAAACGAATCGCAATTAAATTTTTACTTGAAGTTTTGCGGGCAGATTGTTAATGTAATTGTCTAATTTGAAAACCTGCCCGCAAAACTTCAAGTAAAAATTTACTGTCTACGTCCTCCACGCGGCCGTAACGCTTTTTCGTGACAGAAAAAATCCTAATACCCCGTCTATATAGAAGTTTCAATTCAAAAATGGCCCCTAACCGGTCGAAATGGCGTTGCTTGAGCCCTATGTCCAGCAGTGGACGTCTTTCGGCTGAAATGATGACAATGATGGAATAGAATCTAAAGCTTTCCGCGACAATAACTTTAGTATCCGAGACTTTCCGCTTCCAACTAAATGCTCTCAGCACATAAGGCATGATGTGAAGAAATTTTTGTCAGATACTGTTTTCGCACTTGTTACAACTTACTGACAAAAAAATAATGGCTAGTTGCAACTTAACCGCGTTCAAGAGCTATCAATGTTATCATTGCTCTGGGATATTGGCCTCTGACAGCTCTTGAACGCGGTTTAGATGTGTTGATCGCGTTCAGTTTCATAGGTGAAATTCGCCCAAAGTTAAAGGTCACTGTTGCATTAGTTACAGCATAGTTAAGTAACTTGCGCTAACCAAATCGTGTGTCTCCCCACGGGAACTGGCTTGTACCGTCGTGATGCGCTATACCAGCCACTCAATATTTTGATGACGTTCATATTAACTCACTGGATATTTATGTAGAGTTGTTAATACCACTTAGTGTTATTACAGTCACTTTTAGAATTTTCTTATTTACAACCCATTGCTTTCGATGAGCTTATAGTGTCCTTAACACGTTCAGTGCCGGGAACCCTCCTGGAGGGTTCACTAAAATCACATATGGGATGCCGGGAGCCCTCGCGGAGGGCTGATTTTAAATGTAGGTTTTTCTTAACGAATTCAGCATTATAAACTGTGCAACTAAAATCAGTTGTATATTTTAACAAGATTTCAATCCTAATGCCGGTGACACTCCTCGAGGGTTAACTTTAGCGCAAACGTTATGCCGGTGCCCCTCCTGGAGTCAACTTGCAATATGTTTGGCGGCATGGCTCTATGAAAATGGGTGGAGTCGAATGTGTTAAATAAATAAATAAACTATGCTGAAGCATAGAGAGGCTTAGGGTTCTCCCGATGTATTCAGGTCTTCTCAGTAAGAAGAACCAAACCAGCTTGTTAACTCGTTAGAACGTGGTTGTCATGCACTGTAGAGACCAGCTGCTCAATATTTTGATGCCGGGTCACGTGCCTTATCATGACAGCTGTGCGATTATCAAGAGTTGTTAATACCACATTGAGGAAGCTGACTGATGGAAGCTTACTGGGAATTCAAAAGGCATTCAGTAGTTGCAGTACCTACTGTTAAATATTTCTATAAGTTTTATTTGCAATATCATTTTGAGCTGTGGAGACTGCAGAATGAAAATAATATTGCTCTATTCCGTTCTGATGACATAGTCAATACAACATAATGAAATGCTCGTTTTCAGGACGTAATTGGCTTTTCACCCCTCTAACAACAATCATTTAAATTGTTAACTAACATTAACAGTAAGGGCCTATTTCACGATGTCCGAATAGCCACTACTTACAGAATAAATTCAAAAATGGAACAGAATTTGTATGAGATTACCTGCCAAGTAAGTTAATAGGAACTTAATCGTAGGTGGTGAAACAGGCCCTAACTCTATCCAAATTAATTCACATAAACTTATTGAATGTAACAGCTCTTTATAGATCTAAACTCGATGGTAACCCTGTCAGTCGATTACCCGGCGACGCACTGTAAAATTAAATTTATTTACGTACAGATAGGATAGTTGAGTGATTCCGAGCTCCGACATTAACAGTACTCAGAACATTCCACATCATGGATGCCTTCAATAATTTAATTATTTACACGATAACTTGCCGTTCATTACATAATATTGATTAAAGAAATATAAAAGTATTAAGAGGGAAATTATCTGGTATTTTTTACGACCAATCTGGTATTTTAGTAACAGAAAGTATATTGATACTGTTTTCGTTTTTTCTCAGGGTTATTAAGCAACGAATAGTATACAACAATGTATTTTTTATCTCGATTATTTAGTATCGTTTAGATTGTGTTAAAAGAGATGTCCAGTCGTTAAGATAAAATAAAATATCGATAGACATAACACTGTCAGTGTACACGGGATTACTGTCTTTATTAAACGTATATCCAGCTGAACTTAATGGTGCGAGTGACTTTAATCCGGCGTGTCAACATTTCTGTTACACTGGTTCACAATAACAAACATTCTCTAGAGTGGATGTTACTAGTAACATCGATATGTTTTGTTATTGAGGAAGTAATTTGAACATCACAAAAGACGCTTTTCATTCTGAAAAGTACCTTTTAAATTTTTATTGTCATAATAAAATTAAAATGTATTTTAAACCTTAATTGGATTGTTCAATGAGGCTTACGGATTTTTAAACAGGTATCATAAATACAATGGTCCGTTACAGTAATTTGCTTAGGGAGCGAATAAAGTATTTTTATTGGCTTGTTCAATTTCCATATTAAATTGAGGTTTTGTTAGTCTGACAGAACATTGTTGGTGAGGTCACAATGTGACCCAATGTCGTCATATTAACGGTGGAACACCTACTATGAGAGGAAGTTAATAAAAAAAATTCAACGTACAAAATATTAGGGATTTTGAATGGTCTCTTACTAGGTCTTTCCTGAATGGCATTCCCAACAACACAACCCAACCACCTGCAATAATTATGGGGTAAAATTGTTTTAGACTTTCGCAAATTAATTAAAGGTTTATTTAAAATCCATTTATATTATCTAAATTGACTCCGCATTTCACCATTTCGGTATCAGATAATTACACGAAATTATATAGGTAGAGGTGACATTTTGAGAATTTAAACACTTATGAAAACGTGTCTATAACAATTTTAATAGTAGGTTGCATCACGTATGTGACTCGTATTGAAAAATGTAGGTATGGTTTTACTATTAAAATTCTTCACATATCAGTAGGAAATTACTGCCTTTGCATGTTGTGACACTTAACCCTGTCAAAACCCCCCAAGAAGAATCTGTTTATTTCAAACAGATTCTTCTTGGATCCTTTGACAATTCAAAAGTGTCTGTAAATGGTTTAATAAAATGGAAATAAATGCTTTGAGTTTGAGTTTCAGTCTTAATTTTTTTTCCCTAAAATTCGATAATGTAGTAGCCGTGGCAGTGCAAAGAAAATGAATAACGTTATAGGTATATTTCGCTTTATATTGTTATTAACAGGCGTAAATAAACAGGTTTGTTGAAGCTGGAAATATTATGTAACAGGTAGTTAGGTAGTAAAATATTTCGTAAACAATTGGGTAATTGTATGATGTATATTTAATACATAATATATAATACCTGTATACGATGACTTTATGAATTCATCAGTATAAAAATAGAAATAATATCTAGGTAGAATGAAACAACTTTCAGCTGACTTACAGCGATGAAGAAACCGAATAGTTGTGATATACTTGTAGTAAAGAACGGTGTCTAGAACTTCAATGCGCACCAAATTAACTAAGCTTAGAACCTTTTTTTCTCAAAACGGTGAAAAAATTAAGACATGGTGGATTATGGCCCAGTCCATCTCTCAGAGAGGAGCTTGTGTCCCAGCAGTTGGGCAACATTTTAGGTTGATTATGCTTATGATAAGCTAGAACCTTTAAAAACAAGTATTTATGTATCAATTTTTTTCATGCTTTCATGAAGAAAAAAGATCGGAATTACATGATTTAAAAAAAAAAAACGTTCAAGCCACATGAGAGGTGTGAAAATATAATCCGTTTCTAATTGAGTCGTGAGATCCGGAAGTATTTATGCTAGCAATTAGTATAACGGGCATTAACGTATCTATAAAAACACTTTCACTGTATACGTATAGTTGTTATAACAAAATACATTGAAAGCGAATTCTATTGCCTAAAAAATATTATAAGAAAAAATTGGACACGAACCAACTGAAAGTCGTTTGTTCGATCTGTCAAAATAAACAACATTATGAAACTGAAATAAATTGCTGGAGCGGGCAATTGTATTGCAAGAAAAAGTAGTGTCTTATTTATTATTTACGTAAAATATATCATACACAAAATAATTTATACATCTAGGCGTTCGAGTACTTTTTCAGTAAAAGATGACTGCTTAGAAGTAAAATTTAACGGCCGTAACAACAATATAGCGTGTCCCATAACGTGTAGACATGTTGTTAATAATTGTAATTTATTTTATGATCTAGAATGTTTCATCGTCTATATTGAACTAGTTCAATCTTGCAGTCGGGCTTTCCAAATACTGGAAGAACACTAAAGATCTGTGTTATAAATGAATGGAACATCTAGTGCTACTCAAATGGCACAGCTATGTGTGTGGGGTGTCGTTGAAAACAACACAACCCAACCACCTACAATAATTATGGGGTAAAATTATTTAAGGCTTTCGTAAATTAATTAAAGTTTTATGTAAAATCCATTTATATTATAAATGAATGGAACATCTAGTGGTACTCAAATGGCACAGCTATGTGTGTGGGGTGTCATTGACCCGCTGAAATCACGGGTGTTCAGCAGTTATATCATTATGTCCAATAGTTGCCGATCGTTGTCGCCTGTTGACCCTCGACTCTATCAAGTAGCTGGTGTCTATCTATTTATCGGCCACTTCAATTATTTCCTTTTGTTTTTGTCCTTGAGCCTGCAGTGGGTGTCGTAAAAATTCATGAACTACTTATTGATTGGCGTCACGTGGTGTCAAATTAAAATTATATGTCGGTTGGTTATGGAATTCGGAATTGGGCAATGTATTTAAATACCAAATAAATAACAATTAGCATCAACAAGCTGTCTAAAAAAATTCTACTAAATAGGCATTGTCTGGTCACGTAGACAAAAAGTGTCTGACGTTTGTCTTCAGGGATTATTTTTATGAAATCCTAAATTCAGCATTCTGAAGTGCAACAAGGGAAATAGTTACAAATATTCAAACATAAAATACTTTGTAAGGATTTTCAAAATGAAATTTGTATACGTAATATTACTCATAATAATCAGTGTATCTTCCTGCTTACATTCCTCGTAAGCTGCCTTCAAGCCATTTAGATATGGTTCAGCCGGTGTTAGATGGGCACTAGAATATAGAAAAAGTTAGTATTTGCTCAACGTCGCTACAGGTTATTTTAAGTAAACAGTGGTGGACGGAATACATTCTCGATTAATGGCGATAGATTGGTTCGGCTGAAGTGCTGCTTTTTGTATGGCTCACTCGTAGTTACCGGGTTAAGGATTGATTCATAATGGTGGTTGAGAATAATATTTCAGGAAAGTTAATTTTGTGAAATAAGCATAATCAGCCTATAATGTTCCCAATACACAAGCCTCCTCTATGTGAGAGAGAGTGGGCCGTAATCCACCACACGGGCTCAGTGCGGGTTGGTGAATGTCATATGTCTTCGAATGTTTGGTTCTAGGACATGCTGGTTTCCTCACGATGTTTTCCTTCACCGTTTTGAGAGCAGTGGTGATAAAGTAATTTACACAAAGTAAAGAGCCTGGCTGGGTTTGAACCTGAGACCTACAATAATCTTAAGTCGCGGCCGTTTCCACTGGGTCATCATTCCTCTTGTGAAGTATGCTTTCAAGTAATTAGCAAGCTTCTGTATTTATATTGATTTTCTTGAGCCTACTGGTATTACGTACTACGTGGATAATGTGGAGTCAGACTCCAGACTTAAGCATAAGATTAGTATCAGGATACTAACATTAGATTTACTTTTTCTTTATTAACACTGTCTGGATCTCTGTGGTCTGATAATAAAGGTTTTAATCATTTATGTTAAGTTGGATTGCTTTAAAAGTACTTACTGATTACCAACCCATAACTATGTAAAAACACTATGTAAGTAGTCCTTTTAGATTACGGACAGTTCTTGTTTACTATCCATTCAATATTGCTTGAAAATTGTTTGTATAGACAAAGTTTATTCCGCCTTGTAATCAGCTGTTTGAAAATAGTTCTTATTTCTGACTTCAATATGTATTTTTTTTTTGAAAAGCCCACCTTTAAAAGACAATTCGCCCCCACCAAAATCTAGGAAATACTAAATTAGGTACTAAAGTTTCCGACACACTTGCGGTTTAACTTTTACCTCACCACTAGGAAAGTGGGCGGTGTGTCACTAGCTTTACCCACTTGTAGCTGATATGCGGTTTCTGGTCTAACGTGAGCTTGCAGATCACTCGAGTAGCCACTTCGTACACGTCGATATTGTGAAGTATGAGAAAAACTTGCTTTATTTACGTGTTCATGTAATGAATGTGTTTTTTGAATAAATCATTGAAAACGGCTGATATAGCAACGAAAGTCGGTTAACACTTCAGTTTTTTAATCATAACTAATCATGATACTGTTAGAAAACAACGAAAAATAGGTACAGTACGACACAACATTATTTTTTTTTTTTTATGGTGGGAAATTATCAAATAACTTCTCCCGCTCTGGGCGGAGCGGGAGGGCGTGTCAGACTTTTACTGACTAAAACCCACCCGTGTTCCTTCCGTTGCCTGTGTGCCGGGGCCGCGATATCCCTTTCGGACAAACTCGCAACCCTGGCAGGAGTACGACACAACTTGGATGTATCATCGGCAAAATTCGTAAAACCGATCATCATCCGAACTGAGTGCGCATTCACAACCACCAATATTTATTACTGCTTTAGGTGAAAATGATCTTTACGCAAACGCAATAACTTGTAAAGTCATATACATTAAAATTGAAATGAATGAATGCAAATTTTCAAATATATGCTACATCTAAGTTGTGTCGTACTGTATGTAGTACCATCAAAGTAGTTCATATCTAACCAGTTTCAAAACAAAATCCCGTGAACACGATGACCACATCTGTTACCAGCCCGGTTCTATAGTCGCAAGCAAGAATAGTCCTTACGGTAGTTAGATATGAACTTCTCGTAATAGAGAAAATTCTTCACTTCATGAAATGCTAAAAACTACAGTAGGTACCGACTTTCGTTACTGACCGTACCGTAAGACCAATTCTATGTTTAATTAGCAGTAATTCTCTACTTATACCTACTTTACAATAAGCTCTATCCCATTTACATTCCACCGTTAACATTGTTAAGAGCTTTAATCCAAAAAGTGGGCAACATCGCAAATAGCTGTCAAATATTTACCTGTTTCGATTAATTTGGCAATATTATTGTATGGAAATAAGAAATGTGGCTAACCAGCGAACTAGAATATAAATAATGAAATGCAATAATTATGTAATATCATAACATGGAATATTTAGTTTTAGATGTAAAAAAGTATTTGGAAACTTTCCAAATGCTTTTTTTACACTTAGAATGGTTACAACTTCAAATTTAATGTTATAAATGCAATTCACTACATTTCTTATTTCCATACTATATATATTGCCAAATTAATCAAAACAGGTAAATATTTGACATACGAGCATATTTGCGACGTTGCACCGACATCTTACTCAGCCCCTAAGTACGTTACGTTCCAAATGTCAAACACAAATGAAAGAAAGCAGAAAACTGACACAAAGGCAATAAATATAACAATAAACCTAACACAAGTAAAGAGGTTAGTGTATCAAGACCCTGTATGAGGTCAAAGGTTACCGAAGGTTACTCAAACCTGCTAACAGGTGATAATTGGACCCTAATTTGCATTGCATCCACGTATGCGCATGATTCGAGTTTTATTTGCTTATACAGTTATAAGTTATCATTCATAATCGAAGATGTCGCGATAAAATTCATTCATGAATAAAAATGCATTATGAATTTATAAGAGACATATTATTATGGGTATACTCTTTTTTATTGCAGGAAAAGCTTTGTTAACATTAACATATTATTTGCTCATTCTAATGTACGAGTATATAGTGTACTTACATCCACACTTCGCCGTAGTTATATTTAAGTACCATTTAAAAGGGGGCAAGCCAATTGCCATCAACCACAAATCCAGACTCCGGGGTGCTACTGAGAACTTCCAGATGGAAAAACTTTTTACAAAAAAAAAAAATCGAAGTCGGTTGGACTTATATAAAACACTACAAAGTGAAAAATAACTTTCATTTCGGAAGTCGGTGTCTTTGGTTTTGAATTTTTGTTTTTTGCCACCGACTTCCGAAATGAAAGTTATTTTTCACTTTGTAGTGTTTTATTTTCGAAGTAGGTTGTTTTTTTTTGTAAAAATAGTTTTTCTTTTTCTTTTTTTTGTTGTGTTCTACCCACACAAATTCGAATACCTGCTATGTAAATAAAAGTGACAGTGAAGTTATCATCATATAATTCACATAATAATATATGGCGCCAACTTGAGAGCATTTATTCTTTTTAGAGCAACCCTTTCATTTATACAAATAATTTACAAAATTTCCACAATTGACGGAGAAATCGGCGGACATAAATAAAATAAATAAAAATAAACACATACGCGATGAACATATAACCTCCTCCGTTTTGGAAGTCGGTTAAAAAACCCAAGAATATTGCCCGACCCGGGAATCGAACCCAGGAACTCATGCTCAGCAGTAGCGCTTGCGACCACTAGAGAGCAATGAGGCAGTCATCAGATAATTACATAGTTGTTTATAAAAAAAAATGTTTGTTACAGAACAGCACTCGAAATATTTTGACTGTCATGTCTTGTATCAAGCGTACTTGAAATGTAATTAATTACAATACAAATAATCTTAGAAGTGCATGAACTTTGTTTGTAAAGGGTCTTTTTCTCATGTTTTGTTACCAACTTTATGATTTAAGCTAAACAATCTGTTGTGAACACTATCAATATTTGATATGTTGTAGTTAGAAATCTAAAACATAAATCTACTTTCCTTTCCTAACAGTTTTGTATCTATTTAAGGCTAAGACCATTTCAGATAGAAGCATATCATAGACTTTCAAAAATATCTACATTACAAAGTACTGTTGACATTAATTGAGAGTGTTCCTGCCCGTATTTTGACGACTATTTATACTCTAGTAATGGACAAAGTGAAATGAAAGGACAATAAAAGTTATCAGAGGCGCGTTAACGTTCACATTGTGTGGTAATGAAACGTATGGGTGTTAGTAGACCACCTAGCTAGCGATGGTGAAGGCGATCGTCTCTTGTTAACGAAAGAATCGCTGCGATTCGGACATTTTATGGCGTTTTGAACGATTTGGTTTGGTATCAATGGAATTCGTTAAGGGGAAATGTTTGAATTAACACCCACGGTAGAATTTTGAATTGTGTTCTGAAATGATGTCATAGTATTTGCCTAAAACATACGTAAATATACCTTTTCTTTGGAAAAAATCACGCAACTGAATCTTTATTGTTTGCCATGAAAACTTGCTAGCATTATATTGATTCTTTAATAAATTTTCAAAAAAAAATTAAAAAAAAATTTAAATTTTCGTGAGTTGAACTTGGCCTTAAACTCTAGAATGCAGTTTATGAAATGAATGAAGGTGGATGCGATATTGTAGAGTCGGCGCGGCCGCATCAGGCTAGGTAAACGATGAAGGTAGAACTTAGTTTATGTTGATTAGAAATGTATAAAATACCAACTTGTAATCATTCAATAATATTAATTAATTAAGTAGGTACAAAACTTATTTTCTTAACAGCATATTATTTTTTTAATTGTAGAAGGAAATAATCAAACAGTTTTCAATAAGGTGCACAAGCGCATGATATAAAAACGTATTTTTATCTCTAGTGAGTAGAATTTATTTTCATTCTAAAGACTCGGTTACATCATCCGCAAAAAAGATACGACTATAACAGTCCTACACAGTACATATTATATTGGTTCAGTTAGTAACCGCAAAAACTTGCCCCAGCCAAGCCATGTTATACACAAAACAACAATACTCGATTGATACCGACATTAATGCCCGCTTAACAATTGAATGATAAACGACATTATTGCAATGCAAATAACCAAAGATTGATTCTCGATTCGGTTCACGAACGTGTTTTTTATTGCCAATCAAATTTTTGTCTATTATTCCAGAACAAATATATATGCGTCACGTACCTCTTTATGGCTCCATTTAAAATAATAAAAGTAACATTTTATCGATAAATTAGCATAGTATTCGCATTTCGTTCGGAGACATTCCGATGCGATCATAAAAATAGGTTCTTCTTGATCAGTGCGTAAATTAATTCCCCCTAGTTAATAAATTGTGTGGTTGGCAAGGGCCAGGAATGATTTCCTTGTATTATAACGAAGTACTCTCCATCCATACCACTTTGGAAGTTACGGATGCGTTCAATGTCCAGTCTGCTAAAAGCAACTCGCTCGCGCGTACATCGGGCGACGCGTATGCTCGCGGGATACCGCCCTTAAAAGCACGCGGCAAACTTTGACAACTATTATAATTATAAATTCATTAACCACCTAAAAATAGTAATTAAAATTTGATAACGGCGCCGATTTTTTGTTTTTTTAAGTGGACTGTTTTATCTTTATCGTTAATAGTAGGCGTTATATTGGCAATGACTGTTAGAATAGGTAAGTTTATTTATTATTATTTTATTACCTTTTTATTACTGTTTAATATTTAATTTACTTATAAAAGGATTGTCTTCATTTAAATAACGATTGTGTTCATAATTTACCGTGTAATAAAAATAAAATTAATGTAGGAATCTCAAATGTTTTAAAGTTACCTTAAGTGTAACACGAAAATGGTTTTAAAGGTATCTAAAGCTTACATTTTTATAGTGAAACGTGTAAATTTGTTTTGTATGTCAGAATTGGTTGCGTTATGACCCAATTTACTCTCTTCGTTATTTACCTCAACAACGCAGCGCCGCGCGCCGGCGCGATGATAAGGTATTGTGAAGTTACCTTAATTCGGGCCACGTGTGAGCTTTCATGGAAAATACACTTTTAGTGCGTTGAATGAATACTTCTACAGTCTGTTCAACTGTATGTATTTGTTTATGTTAGTGAAAAGTGAGAAAATAACAAGATTCAAACCGTTTTCAGCAGTCTAGGATTCTAAATACAGGGCAATGATCGACAAGGAACTTTCTAAGAGTTTAACACATAGATAGTGATAATTTTTTACACCTATGTAAACAATTCGTTACTCTGTGGTTAATTGAATGTGTGTTTCTTACAATACGAGCAATTTGCATGCCAGCACGCGTTGCATGACCACCGTAGACACGGGTTTTGTCGACAGAAGAATAGACGAAATGACAGATTGTGATTGTTTATCTGTCATTTGTCTATTCTTCCGTCGACAAAACCCTCGTATACGGTAGTCATGCTACGCGTGCTATTCATTGCATGTTGTTGCTGTAAAGAAAAATAATTCTAGGTCTCATTATGAATTTTTACGATAATAATTTTTCATAAATGATGTTGGCGACACGTATATTTTCCTAATTTTCTTAACCCAAAGAACATCTCAGTTAGTTCAGTACACGTGTTATTGTTAACAGGTTGTACGGTAACACAGTGACACAGTGAAGTCATGTCGTAATACTTGGTAACACGCAGTATCACAATATTTGCCTTTATTATTGACTCTGTTCTCAAGGAGATAACGCTCTCGGGAGAAATGTGCGATGTATGTACTGGTATTCTAAGCTGTTGATATGTTTAATAGAAAATGCAATACTTTGTTCCATCTGGTAAGAATTTGCGAATAGTGAACTCACATACTGAAATAATTTTGTCAATTATGATGAGCTAAATTACCATGTTGTTTCACATTCCAATCTCTTGAAGTCACCTTGGAATTGTTTTTATTCAGGAATGTGAGATGTGGCTAGAAGGCAAGCATATTTTACGTGCCATAAATTTCAGTCTACTGGTTTTTCAGGCGCCTAATATGTCATGAAAGCTTTACGTTCCGCCTCCGCAACTAGGCTTACGTCACTAACCATACAAATCTTGTATGAACAATGTTTTTCTTCTGTCGAATTAAACAATGGATATTGAACAGTTATCTGCTTGTCTAATATGAAAAAAGAAGCAGATACAACGGTAACACTGAAAGTTTTTAGAACTGGCGGGTTGGAAACAAATCTAATGAAAAATTTATTTAAATTTCGAATTTAGAACTCTTTGGTAACATGATGATGTTTATTGAATTCATAATTTTATTCCTATAAATTGGCAGCAATTTGAAAAGTACGTTTAGCGCGTCATAGTGAATTTAACGCGAGAAAATTTTCGCTTTCAGATTTATTACGACTTTCGTTGTAAGTTTAGTCAACAACAAAGTTATGATAGATTTCGATTAGAATTTCATGATGAAGCCTCATCACGTGCCACTGTTTACAACTGGTTCAATAAGTTTAAGCGTGGTCGTAGGAATCTTACTGGTGACCTGCGTGAGGGACGTTCTGTAACGGTGACACCTGACGATAACATCATTACTGTGCGGCGCAATCAGGTGCGAAAAATCTTACATGAGCAATAAAGCGTCAGGAAGCAATGTACTAGATGGATACCCCATAATTTGACCGAAAACCAAAAACGCCAAGAAACGGCGTGATCGTTTGGTCCGTAACTTAGTAATGCAACGTTGCTTAGAAAGGAATGGAGAATTCAACTTAATGGTTCATTCAGTTTTTTGTTTTCTAAGAACTTTCAGTGTGTCCCACGTACCTGTTCAAGTGTTCAGTATACATTGTTTAATTCAGCTGTCACGCTGTCAAAGTTAAAAATTTTCAGTTTTCAGTAAAACTCGTAAGAAATCTAATTCAGCATTCAATTTTCATTGTAATTCAAATTTTGTTGCTATGATTTCTTTAATGGAAAATCAAATACAAACGTAGTTTTTACTTGAGTTAAAAAATAAGATAAAAAATACTTGCTGTTAGCATGCGTTTGAAACTTTAAAAGAAACGTAATTTTTTTCAATGATTGGAAAAACTTAGTCCTACTACAAATGAATCCAAAACTGCAGTGGCCTCATTCTCCTAACCCCGTCTCCTACAAAGAGTGACTCAGTGTTCCTCTTAACGATGGTTTGTTTACTTCTTATCTTAGTAGATAGGTACCTGCTTCCGTTTCCTAGCCTTCTCGCCTCTGTGTGTCCTGCCCTAATTATGGCATTAGAGGAATATGATGAAAGTGAATAATTTTGTCCAACTTAATGAGGGTCATGGCTTAACTAGTCACATTCTTTAAGGTTTATAACTTTAATTTCTGTTATCGATTAATCAGTTCAGTCCTTTTCGTATAGAGATGTTGACTAAAAATTATTAAAAAATATTGGACAGATTTTTTACGTAATCAAAAGATTACAGCAATACATTGAGTTAAAATGTAGCATGTCACTCTCCGGTAGATTTTATACCGACTTGTGACGTAGCGAGCCCCCACTCCTCAACTTTAATGCGTTTTTTATTAATATAATAAAGCAAGAAATACGGTCTAATATTTATTTATTGACTGACGGTGTAAACTTTATATAATTATTTTTTTCCCCAGTCGTCATCCCAATAATTGTGCCTCTGACTGATGCCTCAATATACAGTTCATACCCAGCTGTATTTTTTTTTAAATTTTTAACCAAATATCTTCTTTTGTTTCAGAAATCATGCAAGAAAACATGAAACTGGACCTTTTCTCAACATGGTGTCAAGCAATCGTGGAGTGACGTGACACAAACACTCGGTGTTAAATGTTTAGATTATTCTCAGAGAACATAAATCTATCGTTTAAAAAATAATCATTAAGTTGTCATTATTCAATAAAATGAACACAGACAAGTTTGACTTTATAAGTAATAAAAATCTACAGTGAAGTCGTAAAATGGAGAAGAAAAGATATTTTCTCAGTAAAAAGTTATTATGGTAAGTATTTTTCTTGTCTACATAATTATGTTTTAGGTGTTTATTAGTTAGCGTAATGTCTGGGAGTTAACACGTGGTAGGTAGCTACGTATTTCATGTAAAAAAACTAAAATCATGGCAAGCTTAAATGTGATCTGACATACGGATTAAAAAGATTAATAGATTGTATTAGAGGAGTAACTGCTTTGGTCAGTCTCATTGACAAACCGATTAGATATTGGAACTTTTTTGGTTATCTTGAAGAGTCATAGTAAGATATTTACGTGAAGTTTATAAAAATGTTTAGCTGACCTGAAATGCTGAAACCATATAACGAACTCAATACATGATAAATCTTTGAACGGTACGTTTACGAGCGAAGCAGAAGTGTGTGGACCGCTGCCACCACGCTATCTCATTTTCTTTTAGGGATGCACCATTTTTTTAATAAGAATAGTTTTTTAGAAGCGCATCGGTTGTGTTCTTAGATAGTACGGCACAAAACATTGAATCGATTTGAAAAAAAACTATTAATAAAGTTGCAATCCTAAAAAAAAAAAAAATATAAATGCGAAAAAAATATTATAAGTGTTTGTTTGTTTGTTTGTAACGCTTTCACGCTAAAAGGGGTTCAGCCCTTTTAGCGTGAAAGGAATTTGGATGAATATATTATATTAGTAAGTATAATAAATTATATTTATTTAATTTTATTTTACGGTACAATTGTTATATAAAAATCCTATTTAGCTAATAATTATACGTAAATATGATTACGAAGACAAATATCTAAAATCTATTGTCAATATGTAATTTGTTAAGTTTGACATTTGAAATCAGAATTAGATAAGTATGTAAGTACTTACCTACAATTTTAGGTAGTCGGCGCGAGAGGAGCGCTGACGATGATGGTACCAGGATAAATAAAACCCTTGTTTGTGATATAACTCGAATACTTATTTAGAATCTTTTTGTTTTTACATTAATGTATTCCATATTATCATGACATGCGCTTGTCAGCTCGGGATACCGACTGACAATACTTTTTTTATTCTCATTATAAATTAAATATTTGTTTCGTATTTATAATAGTCTAGCTGCGCTCTGCGGTTTGACCCGTATACGTATCGATCCCGTGGGAATATCTGGATAAAAAGTATCTTATGTCCTAACTCAGGTCATGGTCTATCCAGGTGCCAAATTTCATCCAAATCTGTTCAGCCATTTTAGCGTGAAAGCTTAACAAACAAATAAACAAACAGACTAACAAACTCACTTTCGCATTTATAATATTAGTTAGGATTCACGGATGTTACATGTAAATACCATGCCAGATCCAAAGCCTCTACTTGAATCGATTTTCATAAATATCGTATCGAATCGTTCTCCGTGCATCCCTATTAGTTTGACGGTTAACAGTAGACGTCCAACTCTCGTTAGTATACATTGAATTTTTCAAGGTACCGATTTCCGAGATATATTAAAGTATTTAATAATAGAGTTTATGATCTGTGAATATAGTAGTATGCGGATGTTTTGAGAAATAGTGCGTTTACCAGCAGCTGAAAAAAACGAAAACTTGTTCATCAATTAAATAAGTTAATCAAATTCTTCTCCTTACCTAACAAAACCTAATATTGATAGCTTAGTTGTCTTGTTTTTATATCTACTTAAACAAACACTTTCGTTCAACATACATCAACACAATCAGTCAATAATGTTTTACACTACTGGGTCGTAGGCCGCTTTGTGAGAGGGAGTGGGCCATAATCCACCACGCGGGCCCAGTGCGGGTTGGTAGATGTCACATGTCGTCGAATTTTTGGTTCTAGGACATGCCGGTTTCCTCAAGATGTTTTCCTTCACCGTTTTGAGAGCAGTGGTGATGAAATCATTTACACAAACTAAAGCGCCTTTCAGGCTTTAGGGTTCAAACCAACGACTCATAAGTCGTGGCTGTTACTGGGACTTTCTTTCGTAACATCACAATAGTAATGGCTAGGTCTAAACATTAATTGTTTAGGTCTAGTGTCATATACATCTAATGATACTATATTCTAGGAATATTAGTAGTTACCTACGCCATAATTGTAGTCTATGTTTTTGCTAACAAAAAATTCCAGTGTTCCTCACACTCCCATGATCGCCACATCACTAGTCATAACTGTTGCATACGGTTCAAATGTGATCATCTGCGTCACGGTAGGCGTGCTGATTACACCAGATTACCTCCCAGCTAGTAACCTATAATGCAACATTGATGGGCTTTACATCGAAGCTACACAGCCTATGTGTGAAAAGTAGTAAAGCAGTCAACATGACACATCAAATCTTGCCGGTAGAAGAAATAACGGAGAAGGAGAAAAATAAAAGTACAGTTCCATCGTTTATTTGTCCACTTAATTTAAAGTTAAAGCCCCTCCCGATTGAGGACTCTCCTGTCACTCGTTAACCGTGTGAACCTACACCACAATGTACCAACTAACATCCACAATAACCGCTGTAGAATTATTTGTCCACAATAAATATTTTTGTACGTGTTCAAACGGTAAACTTTTTATGATCACTACTTGAGAGTCCTTTGAGAGTAAAAGTAAATAGAAATTATACGGCCCATTCACTGCGAGGCGCACGCGCTGCGTCAGGAGAAAAAAAATAAGGTCAAGAGCGAAGTCCCGTGATCTTAAAATTGTCCTTTACTTGTTGGGTCGTACGGGTCCTACCTATGCGTTTGGAAACTGGTTCTGAGTGGGTAGGGCCGGGTAGAGCTATCTCTTAATTCGTCGCCTTAGTGAATAAATTACGGTGTAAGCTAATTTTGTGGCTTTTATTGACAGTGTGTCGACACTGTCCACTGTTTGACTGTTTGAGCCAAACATTTTAACAGAATTCTAAAAAGGTAGCCAACTACCGAAAGGTTTATTTAATGACTTGTGTTGACAAAGTTTATGTTGACAAGAAGCTTTATCACGACTTTATAAGTCACATAAAAACGACATTGTAGATCAACAAGTTATTTAACTACCTACCGACGGTTTAGCCATTATTCAGTAATATCATCAAATATACCACTTTTATATAAACATTGACATTGTTGGATATTACATACAAAATTACATGATTACTTTGTAAAGTATTATATTATTTTAATTGTTGTGAAATAAAAACAAAAACCACATAGTCCCTGTGGATATATTTTTATTTCTTTTATTTCATTCGTTTTTTCTTTCTCAGTTAGTTTTAATGATGGTCTGGCAGTTTGAGTAGTTTATTCGGCCTACCCAAATGTCCTTTCTTTGATATTGTTCGTCGAGTTGAGCTCCTGAAGTTCTGTGTTGAGCTCCACGATTACTGATAAATGCTTGCACTGACTGGACAGGTCCACTCAAGTTTGTGTGGTTATTTACTCAAAAGACAATTTCAGACACTAATCTACATGGTCATCTATGGCCTGACCAAGATTATGTCTGGAGTTTAAAAGAGACTGTGGCCTCTGAGTTTGTTTCGGCCTTTCTTCTCAAAGTAGCCAGATAGGAAATGCCGAACTCATCAAGCAAATTTTTTTGTTTTTTTTAATATGACGTGTAAAAATGATTCCAATATCCTATTTACAGAATAAACAATTTCATTTAATTTTATTTCTTTTCCATAACGAACAATATCCCGGGGCGGAACCAAACTGCATCTAACTGTTTACAGCAGTGTTGAATTGTGTACATTTGTAACCTGCGCAGATACAATTATTCTTAGATAACAGTTTGTTCTTGAACAAACTTCGTAAACTAAAGCACTTCGTTTTATAGCCTGAGTTATTATAGCCGCGGCAAGGATAGTGACCTGGAGCTATTTTTGTCTTTATTCACGGAGTTGTGGCAATGACATAACAATTAGACATAAATCAATGTGAAGACGCTCCTAAAATTGTCTGTGGCGTGTGCCGCTGTTTATTTCGGTAAAGCAATATTACACCATGCTATTGAGTGTTTAATGCTATTTCTGAAGTAAATGGACTGAAATCGTTTGTTTACTTACGAATATTATCTAATTTAGAAACAGTTAAATTAAGCTTTAGTTCCTCAAAATGCTTGGGAAGCCAAATAAACATGCTCTCGACGAGATCGTGAAGACGTTCCTAACGACCTCATAATTCCTTGTAGGTTCACTTGTTTATTTTCAAATGTGTTCATCACCTTTTATAGCGTTATTCTTTGCGCGTGTTTCCGCGCTCAATTGGCCGCGGGCTGCCGGTCGCCGCTAGCGGTTGCAGGCGTAAATCTAATTAGTACTATTGACATGTTTATATTTATTCTGCTAGAAAGCCATTACTTAATGTTAATTATCATTGTTAATTTTGATTTGTATCTTTGTTTGAGTTGGGGCGACTTGCACATTTAATTGGTTGTATTACGCGTGTGCCAAGGAGGCGTGTATCAATCAAGTGGACTAATAACTCGCTACATTTATTTTGAATAATTTAAATTGTTGATTAGCGAATGTCCAACTTTTTGCTTTGAGGCAGGCTTTAGCAATAAATCAATTAAAATGAGACCCATAAATTGTAGTAAAATAAAATTGTAATGTTGGTTATTTATGACCATAAACTTGCAAATAGTTTCGAGCCATTAAAATTTCGTCATAGAGAGACACTTCAAAAACGAAATGATTTCTCATGTGGCGGTGGTATACGAAGTGATTTTAACATAAAAATAACGGCGATCGGCACTTAATAAGCCACTTAAGATGTTCATTAGGGCGTTTTACAGAGTCGTTTGATCGTTTTAATGTGGAGTGCGATGCGGGTGCATTCGAGCGGTGCGTCTCGCTCCAGCCTCGGACTTCTAATGGAGTTGTCAGATTGCGCAACGCGGTGAGAACTGCGTGGGCGCAGACCGCACAGGGCTGTCCGTGTGCAGTCATCGATGACCTGATGACTTACATTATTGAAGCTTTTGTACTCATATGGAAATTCTGATGTATCTACGTTACATTATTTACCATGTTTAATGTTTACTTTACGCGAAGACAACCGGTCACTAGTTTTATTCAAATTGAGAACAAAAAATGAATTTGTATACCAAAAGCATAACTTATGAAAAAAAAAGTTAAAAGTTTAACTTAACTTACTTACCTGGTGGCCTAACCATTTTAGCAATTCTACTAAAAGCGATTCATTTCCTCCAATATGGCAATATTTACACCAAATATGATTCAGATATGAATTGAATTGAGGTATTTATTCAGCTAAAAATATGTGTGACCATTTCACGAAAATTAGAGGAATTGCCAATGAATTGCTGGGAATTCAGGTTTCGCTTTCAGCAGAATTGCTAAAGTGGCCGTTTTAGGCCCCCTGTGACTTTGAAACTTAAGGTATTTAAAATTGTATTATGAAGTTTAAAACAATTATCCGTGCCAACCCTACGAACAACAACCCAAATCGGGAAAGTAGTGATAAACAAAGTGTTTCCATGTCACTAACATCACCCACCAATTTACCCGTTTATGATCATGATCATGCTTGCTTGTTAAACTTTAGACAATCAGGTACATAAGTGAATGTTGGCTCTTGTTACTCGTTTATCCGTGAGAGCGGTAAATCGTGTGAAGTATGGTTAGACTGACAAATTGTTGGAGGAAAGAGACGATTATAACCTTTTGTTGTTAGATCAGATATTTTTCACTGCTTGTTAAATTGCCGTAGCATCTCTAGCGAATAATTTATGAGATTTTGCTCTTGATACTGGTGTCCTATTTTGTTTTGCTATAACTTTAGATTCATTTACATATATGTATTGTCAAATTTCCTTTTCAGGGCATTGGTGATACTTCAAATTGCAATGTTATCTTCAGCGACGAATTTGACGACAACAGAATCAACGCAGGTAATTTTTAGATACATTCCTAATGTAAGTTATTTTTGTACTATGTGGAAACCCACGTCCTTGGTTTACCTGTAGGTATTGATGGTGTGGTAACTCACCATTTGAAGAAGGTTATTAATGCTCAGCCCATAAACAAAACTAAATAATCATCGTATTAGAAGACAAGGAAAACAATTTGATTTTAAAGACATACCAATATAAAAATTGGATAAAAGTGATGATATATTTTCGCAAAAATTCAAAGCACTTGGGATGTTGATGATACAGCGTATGGTGTATATTTCCAGGAGGCCGATATTGAAGCTGAAAATGAGGTGGAAGTTGAAGGCGAGGCATACGCCTGGAGTGCGTGGGGTAGCTGGAGCGCCTGCTCCAGGAGCTGTGGTGGAGGCGTCTCCATGCAGGAGAGGCAGTGCTTACCCAGGTAAAACTTATGTGGAACATGACGTGAAGTTAGAAAGATAGTGTAAGCCCAGGCAAATAGTTTATGAATACGTGGTGTAAACCCATCTTTGTTACTGTTACCTTCGTGGTAACAGTTTGCGCTGATTCTACACGCTCCGGGGAGGAAAAAAAAGTCTGCTGTGTCATACAATAGTGCAATACCTACGCGGTCAAACTGTTGCAGCAGATTTATTTATCTAACCTACGAAAAATTTTAAACCGCGTCGGTGCGAAAAGTTTCAAGAAATTTCAAAGGTAGGTCTCTATCATGTACTGAAGTCATGTAGGTAACTATTTGCGGTTCGATGTTCTTTACACCCTGTCTAGAGTGGGTCCTTTTCGAAAGTTGACCTCATCGCGAGTGCCAACTTGACCGCTTCATTTCACGACTGACATAGGTAATCATGTCTTGCTACTTGTTAGATTAAATAGTAACGTAGGTAAACATCAAAGGTGTAATGTGTGAGTACTATATGATATTTGCGCTAACGCATCATTGTCGAGAGGGACTGCCCCTGGGGAGACATTTCTTATAGATTAGGCTGTGCTAGTCTTACGCTATTGACATGTTCATTACCAACACAGCAAATTGCTTTTCTAATGAGCTTATGAACACAAAATATTGCTGATAAAATTCATAGACAATTGGGCTGTGGAAGCATGCATTCTGTTGTACGTAGTTTCCTAAACGGCTACTTTTCCAAGTGTAAGAAAAACTAGTAGCTTCATAAATGATAAATTGCGAGATTTATATTCAGACAGTTTTTTGATTTCAGTAATCGCGTGATTTCTCTTTAACGAATCGCTGCGAGATAACAAATTGCCGAACAAGGCGGGGCCGACAGCGCCGACGCACGTTAATATCTCATCATATACTGCACATAAAAGCAAAAATTGTAAACACTAACATTTTACACGCCTATTAAAGTAATTCGCTTAAGCCCCTTTTACACCTTCAGACTTGTCGGATCGATCGCAAAACAAAACACAATCTCGTGTAGAGTGAGCAAGCTCCGCTTTTAAACTACTAAAATGTCAGCTTCTATATTAATAATTGCCATACTATCAAATAGGCGTATGATTTACTAGTCAACCGGTACAAAAATTTTAATCAACTAGAAAATATTCGACTGTTTAATTAAGATTGTTTCGGGCACGACTTCGGTGGCATTCGGCTGTCGTCGGTGATTAGATCTGGCTCATTTGCGTTTATCAAACCGTTGACATATGCAATTTAGTAATCTGACGGCGTTTGAACCTCAATCAGTTCGGTGCCCGCAATTATTTTATTAGCTTTGATGTTGGTGGTCTTTCTATGACATGATAATCCAACGAATATATTTGTGTAGTTATATTATAAAGTTTGTGAATCAATCACACTGTATGGAAGGAATTTGGTAGTAACTCTTTCTTGAATTGCGTATAAAAGAGGATGCTGTCTATTTGCAAATTCAAGAAAGTATTGGTATTTCTTGAATTTGCAAACAGAGAAGAACCTATCTCTATCTAAGAATGCAAGCAAAGACACGAGCTAGGCTAGTATAGAACAAAATTATTCTAATCTGCTTTGACAGAATCCGGACAGGATTAATTTCGCATTCATTCTTAGGTTACTGTTATAATGTTCACGAGCATAGAGCACTGTTATTTACAGATCACTGAGTGGTTTAATTGCATTTATATTTCCCTTCTCTTTAATGTCCTCATCCTCACTCAAATTATAAATTAATTTGTCATTCAAAAGCACGCTCTCAACTACTCTTAAGTTGAGAGCCACATTAAATATTCGCCAAGTGTAAAAGCTTCTAACGTGTGCGCAGGTTAAAGGTTAAACATGCCCTCGCGACCCGGCTCGTACGGTTTTTATCGACTAAATTAAGGTAATGGAAACCCCGTAGCGTGGCTTGTAACAAGCTGTTATTGTAGTAGGAGCATTGATTGCTTGCACTCGGCCGCTTGATTGACACGCATCAGCTCCGATACAGCCCGTAATGAGCTCGCGATTACCGTCCATTTTATAAAGAAGACAAACTTCATTTTTGTCTACATATTTGTAGTTGCAGCACTAATGAGGGATTGCTTTTTTAACATGTGGTAATTGACGTCAGAACGTCAGTTGAATGTAGTGTTTGGCACGGCGGTCGCTTCCCATGCTTGTGTGCGGGTAACTTGAGTATTGGTCACGGGTCAGTGTGACGACCTAACGGGGCTAGAATTTGTGTGAGATTTATGTTCAGACGTCCGAGATTTGCACCTAAATGGCCCTTAAATTGAATATCAAAGGCTCTGCTAAATAACAATTAGAAGCTCTTCTCAAATACCAGCATTCCACCCATCAGTCAAATGATAATTAATAATCCAAACAGATTATTAGAACCGTTACTGGTAATCAGGTCAGGTTATTTACGTACAAATGAATGCTTGAACCGAGATAATTGTAACGAGTTGAGGATCCAGGATTAATACGGCCAGATATGAGTCCTGTTAGATAGATAAGTAGGTAATCAAAATACCGTCACTCTTAATTAGTGGGTGCCGCCAACGGCGCCGAGCTTTAACGGTCTCGAACGAGACTAGATTAAAAACATACCTATACACATCTATGCTTTAGTACCTACTATACGGTGTAACATTACGAAAAGGAAAGATAATATACAAGTGCTTATTCGAGTAAGTAGAAAAGCTGGGTATAAGGAATTTGCCAAAAGAAAATGTGATGTCTTGTAAAAATGAAGCGATCGCTGGGTTCACTAATGACTCTTTTCTATGGTCTGGGGAAAACGCATTTACTATCTATGCTTTAGTTCCAATCTTAGTTCCAGGATCGAGATCTCAATAGAGGTTAATTAGTTACTGAATATTATTTAGGTATTACTCTAATAAATACGCAAGTAGACGGAGTCTTAGATAGCGTTAAAGATTATCTGGATCACGAAATAACCTTGTAGCAATTCCACACTCAGGCCTTTAATGATACAATTAATCAAATTAATTTCTCAATATTCCGTAAATACGAAGCAATGAGAATAAGTTATGAATTCCTTCATTATGGACACGGACGCACAGACAGACGGTCGATAGTATCCTGCTGATAGAGCGTGGTGGAACATGCTCGACAAATTAGGATGGACGTCGTTTGTCATGGGACTCTCGCGCACCGTCGCGTACGCATTTCATTTGGAAGGCAATAAGACCGCTCATGAAATATTACCCCCTATCTATTGCGTTGGGAAATTTTAGTTAGTTTATATATCAAAACATCTGTTATTTATTACCGAATATTTTTGAGCATGCTCGATTTAATTGCATTGCACTTACTTTTTTTTATAAAATTTTAGTAACTAAGGGCATTGGAATTATAATGCAACAGGGTTTCCTGCATTAATTTCCTTTTAGTACCTTGCCTCCGATACCATATTAGATGATAAAATGTAATCACTTAATTTGTAACATAAAGTTGCAGGATAGTACGTTAACGGTGTCATTTCATTTACTTCTCTTACAAAGTAATGTTCAGGTGTCATCTTTTTAATGGCGCCAAAGAACCTAGTGATGTCGTACTTATCTTTTTAAAGACCCCTAGATAAATGTAAGTACGAGCGGAACTAATCTTTCTCTTCTCTTCGTGAACATGAATATTCAAATTCGTGGTTGCGTTTACATTAAAATTAATGCTCTAGTCCTTTTATAAGATGAAGAACATTTGTAAAGTCTGACTACTAATATGTGGAACGATTTGGTCGGCGATACATCACAACTTTTTATTTTTACTACCACTAAATTAGATTAACGTGTTTAGAGCTATTTGTTAGCGGCTCCGTTGATTTCATTAAAGGAGCCTTTGTGTTGACGCCCGACAGAATGTTTTGTTCTATTTGCTGTATAAAATATTAACGTAATTATAACGTTAGATTTATTACTTTTAATTAATATTGACGTATTCGAGTTTGATATATTATTGAGATAGAACAATTAGACCAAAAGAGAAAACAACAACAACACATGACAATTCTAGAAAGTGAAAGCGTTTAAATAAATGACAATATCTATTTTTTTTTACATATTTTGTGTGAATGTAAGTAATAGCGTTCGTCATCAGCTTAAGGAAAGAGCAAAAAGATTATTGATTTTTAGGATATCAATGTATTACATACTATAATCACTCATTAGGTTCCCCAATAACATTACACTTCACCTACAAGCCATGGATAGAGTCCTATCTAACTGCTCAACTTTATTATTCCATGATATTGACTTTACATATCTTTGTTACAGAATCATTCCACCATTGGACAACAGCAGCATCCCTCCACCGGTGATCACAGTTCGCGTGACGAGAGAAACACACGAGCTGAACTGCCAGGGAGTAGACAAGAGATATCACGAGTGCAATGATATTGTAAGATTTACTTTAAATCCAGCTGATGATGGATATTCCCCTTTAATAATACCGAAGTACCTAGTGCATGAGCATATAAGCATAATCAACGTGTAATGTTCACACTGCTGGCACGTGTATTCCTCCTCTCTGTAAGAGGGAGTGGGCCATAATCAACCAGGCGGGCCCAGTGTGGGTTGGTGGATGTCGCATGTCTTCGAAGTTTTGGTTCTAGGACATGCCGGTTTCCTCATGATGTATTTCTTTGCCATACAAAGTAAACTGCCTGTCTGGGTTCGAATTCACGACCTACAACTCGTAAGTCGGGGGCGATACCACTGAACCTCCACCGCATGAGCATATAGACATAAATAATCGAACTAAGTAAACCGATGATGTTAAAAAGTGTTAATAGGTAAAGCTTTGAAGAACTACTTGAGAAAAGAGCATGACGTAGTGACAGTATGTTAAAGTGCTCATTTGAATGTCACTACTTGTGGTGGCTATTAAAATGCACCCTAGTCCCATCATGTATTTATGAGTGTAAAGACAGAATTAATAAAACCACAAAAACAAACTATGTCAAACTTCAAGGCGTATGAAGGTTACTGCATTCCTGATACATCGAACCAGTTGTCAAATAACATATCAAATAATTTAATTAGCAGTTGTCTTATTGATCAGCCAATCACAGCAGCTGGCATGAGATTTAACAACAGATTTAGGTACCGGTAACTAACGATCATTATGTATGGGATCCAGGGTGATTAACATCAATGAAGTATTCTGAAGTATGGTCTAAACGTGTTTCTAAAGGTCGGTGGATCTTGATGATACAGATCTAATATTCTTCTAGTTCTGCCATGTTACATACACCTAAAAGCAAAAGCATTTTGTGAATAAGGAGGGACAACTTCACTTACTCTTTCCGGTTTAGTGATTAGTGACACTAACCGATTCTTTCAGATTTTATTTATTAAGATCCGCGCCATCTAGTGATGATCTTAATCAAAAAGAAACTGAAGGAGGTGGTTATTGACACTAACTACTAAGCCGGAAAAAGTTTGCAATAAAAGACAGCAATAATTTTCAAGTGTATAATGGCTACCCAACCGAACCAGAACCATTGTTTACATAACTTTTAATTGATTCCCCACTAATGAACATGTTATTTTCAGAGAAAGCTTTTCTATTCAAATTTCTCGCGCATTCGTCAATAAACTATGAGTAATGACTCACAATCATTTGTTCGACTGCTTTGCACTAATAAAGGCTTTTATTACTGAAGCACTTAATACAGGCACATTAGAACTGAATACGATTTACGAGCAAGTCCATCGTAAACGTTTCCTTGATTAGCATTGTTCTATTCAATTTGTTTTGTCACGGACGGCGTAAATGTTGATTTTACAGTGTTTGCTCATTTTGATGTCTTGACACTGGCCAAGTTATTTGTCAAAGATCGGGGGTCAAAGGTGGCAGCGGAGTATGATGATTTGATGGTTTTGTCGGGAGATGAGTCATTTTGCAAATTGCAGTTGTAGTTTTGCAGGGTTATTGCAATATTATATTATTTTTGTAATTTTGTTAGGAAGTTGCTTTATTTAGATTGACCGTCAAACACTTAGACCAAATAAACAACCAAGAGCGCTGTCAACAGTGAAGTGAAGCCGGTTTCGTAAAAATATGTGTACTTTGTGTGGTGTAGTTTGATTGTAGTGTCATTGTAAAAGGTTGTAAATGTGTGCGTGTGAGCGTGAATGCACGAAGCGGCGGTGTAGTTTTGGCATGGTGCTGTATTGGTCGCAGCACTCTGTCTTGGTTTTTTATTTGGTCTGAGGTCAAACAGTGACCCAGTTAGGTTCAGAGAGTCTTATTACGCAAGGGAATGATTTGTAAGGGTAGCCACCGTACTGACGGGGTCCGTAAGGGCCCATGCCTGCCAGGGTTGCGAGTATGTCCGAAAGGGATATCGCGGCCCCGGCACTCAGGCAACGGAAAGAACACGGGTGGGTTTTAGTCAGTAAAAGTCTGACACGCCCTCCCGCTCCACCCAGAGCGGGAGAAGTTATTTGATAATTTCCAACCCTCAAAAAAAAAAAAAGAGCCACCATTATCGAAATTGACGAGGAGACGATTGTTCTAACACTCAGGGTAACCTCTGTTGTTGACTTGAATGATGATAAGAGCCTCGTTATCATTTGTCTTTTCTACCCCTTTTATTTTATTTTCTTTCTGTGGCTTTAACTTTTTCGGGACACCGAAATAAGTTTCGATGCTGGGGACTCAGTATTGTTGTTTATTTTACGACAGCTGTATTTCTAGTTAATGGCGTACAAAATAGGGTGCTGTGAATGACACAAAGACACCTTGGCGAAAAGTTTATTTTAGACTCAAGCTAAAGAATACGTTACGTCAGCCACAACACTATCCGAGGTTTTGAGGGTGAGAGTGAAATATGACTGGCTATAATGGGCTTATTTTGGGGAAGGCCTACCTTCATTATACATTTTTTTAGGACAAAAAAATCAAATGCAGTATGTCGACAATTGGAAATAATTCAATGAATTTATGGTTGACGATAAACCAAATGGGTTGCATCACATTGGTTATCGTTCGTAGTGATGGAACATAATGACTTAAGTATATTTGGTCATTTATCCACGGACCAACCTCGGCAAGTGAAAAAGTATTTTCACTTGCCGGGGTTGGTCCGTGGATGGATGACCATCTTTACATCCGAGACGATGGTCCCGGCTGTTATTCGTGGATCTTTGACAGTCGTTACGGGTCGACAGAAGCCCGAAAGTCTGACAACCAGTTTAACGAAGGGGTTTTACACAATTACTGGGTTGTGGAGGTCAGATAGGCAGTCGCTCCATGTAAAATACTGATATTCAGCTGCATCGGGTTAGACTGGAAGCCGACCCCAATATAGTTGGGAAAAGGCTAGGCAGTTTGATTTTAGTCCTTTATACTTTAAGTTCTTTTAATGTACTTGTATTACGTTTTGTTGTAGCCTTGTCCCGGTGGAGCAAAGAGTAGTCGAGCTGCGCAATGTGCGGCGTTTGACAGAAGACCGTTCCGTGGAAGATTCTACACCTGGGTGCCGTATATAGATGGTTAGTAGCATTCAGTCAACAGTCTTTTTAGACAAAGTCAATATTAGATGTTGATAACCGAATGGTTTTACCTATAATCAAGTTCGAATTAAAGTAACCGCTACAGATGTAATTCACTCATGAACTATCCCATATTTAAGTGTTAAAGTCGATGCTAAACCCTGGACGACTTAACAAGACAATTTTTTTATTAATCGTCCTGGTATTTTTATGGTCAATCTTCTGAAATTGCACGAGTGAAATTGCTTAAGTGGGACTGGGCCGGATATGTCTGCCGCATGTCAGATGATAAATGGGCTAAGAGAACCACCGATTGGGTCCCACGGAGACGAAGATGGCGGGACGAGCTTGACTCCTACCGAAAGGACTGGCCGACATGTGTGGAAAAACCAGAGGGAAGCCTTTGTGGCCTGCAGTTGGACAATACAGGATAGTTAGATTAGATTAGATCTTCTAAAATTTTTGGGGCTAATGGTTATACTTTAGTGGTTCACTCATCCTCTATTGAAAAGGGAGGATCCTCCGAACAGACGGGTGTAGTGTCTGGCGGGCAACTGCCCAACGATTGATGACGGATAGTCTTATAAATGACGTTCGCGCGGTAAAGTCTAATTGCGCGATGCAGGATTTGTGTGACGTCAGGATTTTGTGTGACGTCAGTATTTTGTGTTACGTCAGGTCTTTGATGCGTAGTTTGCATGTGGCGATGTAGATGCCGCCACAATACCTATTGTAATCGAAAGAATTTCAATTATTTTTTAATTAATTGAGTTAATAATGATTCTATATTAGATGACTGAAAGCAAGCAATCCTAAAGAAACTTATTATGATAGATAACAATATCTTATTAAGATTAATAACGGGTTCAACGGCTGCTAGTAGGGTAGTTACTAGAAATGATTTATTTAGTTCAGGAAACTTGAACTTGATCAATATGAGTCTGGAATCGCCAATCCGCCTTGAGCAAGCGTGTCGATTTATAATGCTCGTCCCTTCTCTGTATGAGAAGAGGCCTTTCTGCAGTAGTGATATAAACAGGATTCTTTTTAGGGTTTCGTAGGTGCCTCATAAAGAAAAAAACCTAACCCTTATAGGATCACTTGCGTCTGTCTGTCCGTCTGTCACAGCCAATTTGCTCCGAGTCTAAAGGACTGATTAAGTTGAAATTTGGTACACATATCAATTTCTGTGACTCAAACATGGATGTGTAATGAATATAAATGAATTCTGAATATGGGGGTCACTTTTCGGGGGCAAATAGAAAAATAATAACAAGAAGTTTCGCTAACTGTACCGTGACATATCAAATGAAAGGGCTTGTTGTGAGGATAGGATCACGAGTATATTTTTTTTATAATTTTGAAATAAATACTTTTAAAGATCTTTAAGAAAATAGATGAAAATTGACCATTTCTACCTCTTTATCTCCGAAACTACTGAGACTAAAATTTTGAAAAAAATACAGAAAATTGTTCGATACTTATAGATCACAGGAAAACGTATAAGAAGTCTAAGGAATAAAAAAAAAAAAAAGAGTGCACAAATTTACATTTGCAGTTGTGTATGTATGGAAATTACAACTGTAAACTAAAAACTGTACTAACTAACATAAACTTAACATTAACATTACATTAACGTTGAAAAAACATGTTTTCCCATTCTTTGGGATATTTAATATATAATTCATCTCAACTACGGAACCTTTCATTGTGCGTGGTCCGACACGCACTTGTCTGGTTTTTTTTTTGTTATCGTCGTCATGTCCTATCATCAAATTTTGTGAGGAAATCACATCCGATTAGATATTTATTGTCATGGAGCGGTGATCAATACAATACACTATGAATGTTGGATTCTGCATTGACTAGATATTAAAACTTTATAGTCAAAACAGAATAGCAAATGACGTAAATATGAAATTATGCATACACACGCATAAACTACGCCGTTCGCACCTTATGAATGTAAACACAATAACCGTTGGCATTTACAGAACGATTTATACCTAGGTACATAGTTTCCAAGTTTTTGGCAAATAGGTAGCTTATTTACCCAAAAAAATAATGTATCCAATTTTTATTAAACGCACCAGTAAGATCTATGTAGCAAAATAGTCATCTTGCATAGTCTTATGGATATGTGGGAATGGCTTACGAAAACACAAATAAAATGTATATAATACACAATGTTACGTAAAATACGCATGGCAGATCCTAAAGTTCGGGATAGGTACATACAAACTCTTCACACTCCAACCGCCTCGTCATCATTAGCATAATTTTACAGCCTTTTCCGTGATACTGCAGGATATCACAAGACAAAATTCCCGAAATCAAACACGAAACACGAACGAGATGACTTCCCACCCTCAAAAAAAAAAAGGCCTGTTTTTACGCTACTTTCTTGTTTCATTTTAGCCTATTATACTAGCGGGCTAATTGCGTAACACACTTTCTTTCACAATCCAAAGGATTTTTTTAAAGGAAATTCCTTATCCATTGCTTCATAATGTTTGAAAAATTCGTCTACACTACAACGTAACGTATGAATGCTGTTGAACTGTCAAAATGAAACAGATTGTGATTGACCGTGTATTACGCAATTAGGGTCCAGTAATGTTTTAACAAGTTACGGATTCTTTACACCAATGCAGCATATCGAAGTTCCAAGGCATGATGCCAGCACCAAAGCTATTACTCAGTCTGTCTGTGCCACAGACTATTAACTAGAAGCACTCGTGCCGCTACAGAAAGCTGTAAAGAGGTCCGTAGTCCGACTGATTGTATTTTGACTGCAAGCCAACTTCTAAAAACCTGTTAGAATTCAGTTAGCATGAAGTTGGATCGGCTACCAGGTTACTGTACCGTGTACTTGAAAGAATAGCCGTCCGATAACTTTATGATGTTTACGAGTGCTTGCTAAGTATAAAGCAAAAAATTATGTGAGTGGTGTGCATACCGATGAAACTAATCTGCACAGATGTTTATTTTCTTGATTTATTCAATCCTGCTTTAATGTCCAGTGGCGGAAGAAGGGCAAAAAGAGACTTTTCTGTCCCAATGCTCCCCAGTGGTGGCGCTAGTCTAATAAGTGGTCGCTAACGGGAATATTCCACTCAGTTGCGGATTACAAAGCAGTGTACCTAATGAGTTTTCCTACAACACGAGTTATTACTATAGGAGCTTTCATTAGCGATCAGTGAAATCCGATAGCTTATAAAAAAGTTGTGGAAATAATATGTATTACTCGTTTACAAGTATGCTAAAGCAAAAATGAAGAGATGAATTTAACAGAACAGCTTTCCGCAATCAAAATTTTTGCTCGTCTCTTGCCATGTGTTTTTAAAAATCTTCTGTAATTATAAATCTCTGTCTCCTTCCAATCTATTGATTGACTTCTAATGTATCTCATCTCACCGAAGAAGTATTTCTTCGACCACGATGTACAAAAAAGAAGCAACAATTTTCAAGAACATTACAGCCGTGACAAAAAAGAGAACATACTAATTGTGTGTGGACAGCTAATCTAAGTTATTACATCGCTTGTCTGCGCATTTGATACGCTTGTTCTGTCAATTTGCTCGCCAATAATCTGCCAGAATTGCTGCTACATGTTTTATGGATCGGCGATAGAATTGAATTGTCGACGACTTCTAATAAATTCTCATGCCCCGTCTAATGTATGTCCTGTAAATGACAATAAGCAGTTTTGGTCTGAACCATTAGTTGTCTGACACTGTAATTATCGTATTCTAGATTGTAAATGATATCTCGTTTGTTCCTAACGAGGTTCTCAATATATTAATATTTTGTGAAACGGGAGAGCGGTAATTGGGGCCATAACCTACTGGTGCCAGTGTTATGATCACTGCACAGTTCTGAAACTTTTGTTCATCAGTGTTAGGCTGGGTTCTCATTTTACACCTCATCATACTTACCATGGGCAGGTCATTCAGTCTGTACTGATTCCATTACCTACTTGAGATTGTAATCAAAGCAGCTCCAACTTTCCGTATTTTATTTTTACAGTTAATTACAGCTATTTTTCTCCAGTTTCTGGGCAGTTATTGAGTTCCGTCTCCCGTAATCATATTTTAATTAAGGATAGCGACTATAATTACTATTATTCATGTCATTGTTTGTCCAGGTAATGCTCCATGTACGCTGAACTGCCGACCTCTGGGACAGCACTTCTACGCATCTTTGTCGCTGGTCGCTGACGGAACTCCCTGCACCCGACAAGGCTTTCGCGCGATATGTGTGCAGGGGACTTGCAAGGTAAGTTATCCTATTCCAAAGCCTTATAATAACCAATAATGTTATACATCAGGCTTGTGCTTGACATCATTGACTTATGTCTCATCTAATCACTAAGGGGAGATAGTTCTTTTTTTGGCGACTCCAGGATGCAGAGCTCTCTCTGGAACTAGTGATACTGCCATTCAGTTTTAGGTAAGCCACGCTTTCCGACTTCGGAATAGAAAGCTGGAAGCCTATTTACTATGGACAAGTGATGTTGGAACGTCGGGCGTCTAAAGATTAATTTATTTATTATTTAGTTTCAGTTTTTAGTTGTACTATTTTTTTATTATTATTTTTGTTGCATTTGTTTTATTATTATTTGGGATGGGATTTAAGTGAGTCCGTAGATGTGTCCGTGACATCACAGTGGGCCCTATCAGAATACCAGCGCTGCGGTATTTATTTTTAAATATCGCCGCATTATGCTGAGATAGTGGCCTTTTTGGCCTCGCACAGGTCGTTACTATGTTTGTATTTTCATTTATTTTATTATTATTTACTGTTTGTATTTCCTGTGCGTGTCCCAAATAAAATATTTTTCTTTCTTTCTTTCTTTCTATTTCAGTGGGATGTCAATTTTCAAAATTTTTGGTCTGTAGTAAATTGGTAAAACCTGGATGAGGCTGACACAGGAACTCGGAAATTGGCACAAACAGAGGCCAATGCCCAGCAGTGGTTGAAGTCAGCAATGTGTGGACCATAATGATGATGAAATTATGCAGTCTTGATTAGTACATTATTTTAGGAATCTGTTGTGTGGTTTGGTTAATCGATATTTTGTTTATATACTTTACGAAAGTATAAAGTTCAATTCATGTCAAAATCTACGTACACATTCTAAGCCAATCTGCTGATCAAGTTATACTTTTCGTAATTGAAAGGATACCTTTTATTTTCTCAGTATAGGTTCCTTTTAAGACTGTTGTCACATTATGAATGCAAATTGTCGGACCAATTTTATCATATTTGCAGGCAGACCACGTTTCAGCAAAATTTCTACTTAGATCGGCGGAGACATGAGTGTAAGGCTTGCAATTATCAGATTTTGTCATAGTTTCGGTTTGAAATAGACTTCTTTTTCCCTTGAAGGATTTAGTCTTAGAAGGAGATTATGGGTGATTGGAAAATGGTTGCTTACAGCATCCAAAGTCAAAGTCAAACGTCCAACAATTTATTTTAATTAGGCACATAAAAGGCACTTTAGAACGTCAATTTTACAAAAAAAAAAAAAAAAGATTCTAGTCGCCCCTTCCAAAGGGTAGTTTTCGTATGGAGAAGAATGGGCAAGAAACTCCACAGTTACTCTTTTAAAAAGTTTTTACAATATTTTCTATACATTAATTATATGTGAAGACGATGCATCTAGAATAAGATTACTATACCACGATAGGTAACACGAATGAAAAATGAAGCAATGACAGATAAATTAATTATGTGATAGATTCATGGTGCTGACATATTTAAAAACATTGCAAAATTATACGATATTCCTAACATTTTAACAAGTAAAGTCAGTGTGTGAGTTCAAGTAATGGCAGAAAGTAAAATCAGTGTTATAAAAAAATATATAAAAAAACCAGTTTGCTTTTGTCTACAGTCTCATCCTCCTCACACGGTTAGGATGGTATATCACGGTCACGAATACTTTTGTTAGGCATCCTAATATTTCGTTAATCCTAACTAATATTATAGTTTGTTTGTTTGATACGCTTGCACGCTAAAACGGCTGAACGGATTTGGATGAAAGGCACACGGGTAGACCATGCCCTGGAATAGGACATAGGATACGTTTTATGCCGGTAGTACCTTCCCGTGGGTTAATTTCCGGGCGCGGGCGAAGCCACTGGCAAAAGCTAGTTATGATAATTATGTTAGTTTTGTAGGAACCTTTATACGGGCTGATATAATGACGAGTCTGTCGGCCATGAAATCTTTTACTATCCAAATACCTAACCGCTTGTTAAAATTCTTTGGTTTAGCTATTCTTTGAAGTTTTATATCGGTCTAGCGGTCACGGGCAAACTATGATTCGTTCCTATATTTAGTATTTGACGTCATACAGAACAGTGTATAGCTTGTTTTGTTCCGCTCAGTTTGTCAATCCCATTCGGATATGAACATGGCATTGTAGGGTGCATTCAGAGCTGTGATGTAACCTTTAGGTTACATAGAAACGCCAATTTTGCAGACTATGTAGCATTGAAGCAACATTTGTGTTCGACACACATAGGTGGTATTATTCGAGCGCGCAATAAAGCTAGATGAATTGTCTATTGAGTATTGAGCGAGCTGGTGCCGTCTGTTCCAGTGCTCTATAAACTACTCAATCGCTGCAATACTGTGGCACAAGGACGCAGTAATCGTAAATTATTTAGTGTATTGTTTATTACGTGATAATGATTCGTGTGGCGGTTGTTCGTTGTGGCAGTTTACGTATGGTACTTTGCTCTCTTGTGGTTGTCAAGCTGACACATTTATGTCATTGTCACTGCAGACTTCAGTATTACAAGACGCGGATTGACCGCAATCGAATAAATTGTTTGAACTTGAATCATCGTCGTCATTATCATTTCAGCGAAATGAAATGAAATACAGAAAGACGTCTACTACTGGATATAAGCCTCCGAAAACTTAAACCTAACTTTTCAACTTCCGAGTAAAACGAATAGCTTTTAAGGCGACGATTTTTGGAAAAATATATGTTAAATTAGAGCATTTGCTTAATACCTTATTAAAGTAATATTTAATATTATGTTTATATTACATAGTGAAATTAATTTGTAAACTTATGTCTAACGCGGTTAAAAAACTGAGAATCACGTAAAATCGATGAAAGCGTATTTTGCTGAAACCTTCTTTTTAAAGATAATTTAAGTAATTTTTTGATCTTTAAGTATACGTTTTTTATTAAAATACCTTTTGTTTTATGTATAATAAATTAATAATGCGTCTAATTTCGGACAGCGCTCCTTGATGGGCGAGTCCTATTACTGGCTGGACGTACGATGCGTTGCGTGAGCCCAGTACAGAACACGCAAGCTAACCGCTCAAGGTCACAGGCATATAATATCTACGTCTTAATTAGCGGTAAAATTATCATATAATTTCCTTAGACACCAAAATTAGCAGAGTTTACGTATAGTAAAAGCTCAATTGACCTTTACTGGGATTCATGAAAGAGCTTTCAATAACGACACAATAAAGATGCGAAGAAAATACTTAGTGGTGATGAAAAATAAAGAGAGGTTTATAACAAAAACTATTAACACCTTTGGCGGCGTGATTAACAACTTTTAACTGAAATTATCACTTAGTTTAAGAGCCTGTTTGACGTCCTACGATAAAGTCCTCGTTAACTTACTTGGCAGCTAATATCCTTTAAATTATGTTCCATTTTTAGGGTTCCGTAGTAAACATGGAACATAGTTTTGCCATGTCCGTCTGTCTGTCTGTCCGTGGCTTAGCTCAGAGACGGTTAGTACTAGAAAGCTGTAATTTGGCATATCTATACATACAAAGTGGTAAAATAAAATCAAGAAAAATATTTTTTTTAGGGTACCTCCCCCACACGTAAAGTGGGGATGTTTTTTTTTCTCATTTAGGTATCCCATGTTGTTGGGTATCGTTAGAAAGGTTGTTCAAAAATATTATATTATAATTTATAATACGTGGGTTTGTGAAAACCAGTTTTGGATTCAGGGATCCGTTTGCGAAATATTAAGCTTTTAACTTAATTTTTTTGTTAGAGTCGAGTGTCCCCCCTGCCAGCTAAATGGTTGTACTTGGATTTGTGAAAAAAAATCACAGCAATAGTATAAACGAAATTAAAAGGAAAACTATCAGAGCTAAGTAGGCTGTACAGGTTAACGACTAATAATCAACCAACTTAAATTTGCAGTTTTAAAAACATGATCTCCCATACATTCCTCTTGGCAGAACATGTTTTTCAACTACAATGTTAAGTTTGTTCTTGGGATAAATTCATCCCAACTACGGAACCCTTCATTGTGCGTAGTCCGACACGCACTTGGCCGGTTTATTTATTTATTTGGTAAGTAGTGGCTACTCGTATTAGGACATCGTGAAATAGGCCCTAAGTATTAAGTACTACTAAGTACTTAACTGTCGTGTATGAAATTGAGAACTTTATTCATGCTTATGTCCATAATTTGCAGTAATTTAACTAACTAGATTGCAATTAGGTTTTATGAGTTCAGTTACATTTTATAATATAATAAACTACTGTAATGGTGAAATTGTTGATTGAGATTTGTTGTATTGCGTATGGAATTTATTGTTCTTGATCAATCGAGTTTAATTAGTGGGCGTGTTGTTATTTAGCTACAACGAAAAGCTCGATTTATAGATAGGTATAATATTTATTTTTTATTACCTACATACGCTAACATTAAAGTGTCCCTAATTCGGTATAGTGTAGTTAATTAACAGTTAATTTAATAACACTAAAATGCATCCTACAAGTAATGCACTATCTGAATTGTGGGTACGATTTTTCTGAAATCATTAGGTACAGATGGCAGAATGGGTAACGTAACATTGATGATATTCTGCCTCTAACGAGAATTTATAATAAAGTGGAAACCAAGGTTGGAAATTAGATACAAACAATAGTCATTTGAATCGTAGGACCTTGTGTGTCACAGGTCGTGATTTGTGAGCTTTGTGAGGAATACTTTACCATATTAGGGAACAATATTGAGACCCACGGCTTTGCTTTTATTTTAAGTTCGTTGAAATACTCTTTACTTTTTTCTGCCCAAAAATATACAGGATGGGGTCGTTAATACGCTAGTTAATTAAACTACGTATACCCATCTTGACGAGGTGTGATTACGAAGTTGTGGGTTCAAATGATATGTACTTTCTGAGTTTATCTTGGACATTACTGACATCGGTGAAGGAAAACACCGTGAGGAAACCTGGATATATAGTTAATATAAGTCTGAAATCACCAACCCGTCTTGAGCAAGCGTGGTGATCGATGCTCGTGCCTTCTCTGTATGAGAAGAGGTCTTTGACCTGCAGTGGGACAATAATAGGCTGGTATTATTGTTATTATACCCATCTAACTAATGACGTTCCCCATCTACAAACAAACATCCAATCAAATACATCATCATTCCGTTATATCTTGTTGATCTAGTGGTCGCAAGCGCTGCTGCTGAGCATGAGGTCCTGGGTTCGATTCCCGGGTTGGGCAAAGTGTTATTGGATTTTTCCATCTGGAATTTCTTATTAGCAGCCTGGAGTCTGGATTTGTGCCCGGTGCATGGCAATAAGCTCGCCCCCTATTAAATGGGACTTAACATAACTGGTGAAATGTGGGTGTACCTGCTATAGGTACACCTCTGCCCAATCCTTGGGGGAACAAAGCGTGATGTTATGTTATGTTACATAATATGCAACTTTAGTCTCTAGTCCGTGTAGTGCCGGACCTAAAGAATAGTAACATCCCATTTCTTCCCGTGGGTGTCGTAAAAGGCGACTAAGGGAGTTACTATAGAATGGGCAGCAGCGTTCTCTATGTATTTTAACGCCATACTGCGATCGCCAACCCGCCTGCCAAGCGTGGCGATTATGGCAAACCCCCCCATTTGGGGGAGGCCTATGTCCAGCAGTTGTCGTCTTTCGGCTGAAATGATGATGATGATGATACATAGTCGGCTAACTGGCAAAACTCAAAGTATTTATTACTAAGGCTGTCCATTGCAGCGGAGCGAGGCAGCGGAGAGGAGAATGGAAGCGGAGTGGAGCGGAGTAGCAGACATTGTCTGTCCATTGATGCGGAGCGAGGTAGCGGACCGGAGTTACGGACTGTGCGGACCGAGGTAGCGGAGCGGTGTTGCGGACTGTGCGGGGCTAGACCGAGTTCACGCGACGAGTAATAATTCCCCGCTTCGGTTCCCCGCTCCACTTCTCCGCTCCGTTTCCCCGCTCCGCTTCCCCTCTTCGCTTCTCCGGTCCGCTTCCCGGTTTCGTATGAATTTTTAAACTAGTTCGCAAATCCCTGTCCACTGAAGCGGAGCGGAGGTTTTAAGCAATTCCATTGGTTAATATTGGCACACCGGTACTCCGCTCCTGTCCGCTCCAGTGGACAGGCAGCCTAATAGTTAGAATCTACACGCACAATGGTCCACCGAAGGACTAAGTGCGGAAACCAAACCCCATAACATAGTTAGAATGTAAAAAAAAAGATGTCTTTTTGGATCAATTTGATCAATTTGTCTTTTTGGGCAATGCCAATGCCATCAAATACTATGCACTAACTAGCATTGCTCGAATTTTTATTTATTGGCGTCCCCACCTTGTACGACATTTTTGTATTTATAAGTTTGTATATGCTGGCTTGTGTCGGTCACTAGTGAAACTGTCGGTCGAGTGACGGAAGCCGGCGGCGCCAGTCGGTATGCGAGAGATCAGTGATTAGCGCCACCCACCGCCGCGGGCAGCGAGACAGTTTCCTATTCCGATACGCTTTTATACATAAATGTACTAAAATTTACCTATTAGGAAAATTGCGGTAGATAAAATATTTTATTTTATTTTTTATTAGATAAGTTTATAGGTTTATTTCAAATATACAATCTTAAATATAATATACATCTAACACTAAAATATATCAATTATATACAAGTATACAGATGAAAAAAAAATAAAAAAATAATAAAGGAAGAGCTCATTGGGCATCAAAAAATTCATCCGCATCGCTGTCAGTTGGAAAAGTGCCCAAAAGGCTGGCAGCATTGCCACGTTTGATGGAAATGCTGATTCTTTGACTTAAAAATTGGCCAGCCCCCTGGTCACGTGAAGAGTCGACCAACTAAAATAAATAAGATTTTCGTGGAGGATTATGGTTTCCTCCACTCCCAAAATTTGGACCCCAGCTTGGTCCAGTTTGGAGGCGAAGGACAAAGTGATAAGAGCCTCAGTTAAAATGAAAAGATTCTGCAGCCAAAAAACATTTGTGGCTAAACTTAATTAAAATAGGCGTCTATGTCAGACGAAAGTTTGGAAAAAGAAAAATAATATAGATGAACAATGAAAGGTTCCGTAGTTGGGATGGGTTATTCCAAAAACAAACTTAACTTTGAATATATCTCCCATACATCTATACATATACGTCACGGTCAATTCTCCAACTGCAAATCCAATTGTAATCAAAATTATTTTTTATTTTTTATGTGATAAAAGTACAAATTAACGATTTTCAGACTTTTTCCTTTACTTGTGCTGTGAGACCTTGCTTTCTGCCAAAGGACAGCAAAGAGAAGTATCTCAAAAAATCTCAAAAATAATAATTTTACAAAATACATAGTTTCGGTTTTAATCCTTACTGGCTAACATACGAAAAAATTGCTCTGAATATTAATTCAGGGATAGTACAGAATTAAGTAAAATGTGGAGATTTTAGTTTTAGAAGGACTAGAAATGCAATAAAACATTTCCGATTTCAATCCTTACTGGCTAACACACGAAAAAATTGCTCTTGCAATTTTTCGGATGTTAGCCGGTAAGGATTAAATAAAACTGGAACTATGTATTTTTTTATTCATTTTTTAGATTGTTCTCTTTACTGTCAGATGTAGGGTAATTTCCTATGGGAGATGAGACTTCTCCTTTAATGATTCTAGGTCAACGGGAAGTACCCTGTAGGTTTTAATTTATTTGCGACTATGAAAATATGTTGCTTAAATGGCCGTATTTTTTTATTCCGTTGACTTAGAAGCTTGATTTTATTAGAGTTCCAAGGGACCACAGACTTACGTATTTGATATTAATTTCAACTTGATACCGCGTTCCTGCGAAAAAGGGTCTTGCCAGACTGACAGACAGACAGACGGAAAACGAAGAGATCCTATAACCCTTAAGGTTCCGTTTTTCCTTTTGAGATACGGAACCCTAATAATGGGTCATGTTCGAATTCGCATCAATTAATTATTTCTTTCCCTTATTTCGACACTTGAAATTCTATCTGCTGCTTGGATATCTCTTAACTTAATATATTATAAATGATGGATTAAGTAGGTAACCTACCAATAATCCATTATTTATAATCTAATTAAATTATATTGCCTGTTATAATAAAGTCGCCATCATTTTAAACATAATAGACCAACTAAAGTAATATAAGCACAACAATAGGCTTCCGGAAGGTTGCGTCCCTTATTTCGACACTTGAAATTCTATCTGCTGCTTGGATATCTCTTAACTTAATATATTATAAATGATGGATTAAGTAGGTAACCTACCAATAATCCATTATTTATAATCTAATTAAATTATATTGCCTGTTATAATAAAGTCGCCATCATTTTAAACATAATAGACCAACTAAAGTAATATAAGCACAACAATAGGCTTCCGGAAGGTTGCGTCTAAAGCTTCTTAAAATTAATAATGTCTGCGATAATGCTTCTATTTATAGTAATGTAGATAAAAGCTTTACAAAGTATGCAATACATTGCCGCTTTTACTTTGGATATAACGAAGCATTGAGACACCTACACGCAAACAATGAGGTTATCTTTATATAGAATAGGTGCAGCGCAAGAGCAGGGATTTCCATGCATTCCATCCCCTTTTACGTAGCTAGCCTCGGGCTGAGGTCTGAGACGTCAGATCGGAATACCCTAGACGTACAGCTACAGGCTAATTAGTCCCACGAGGCATTACTTTGACACTAACAAATGGTACAGCTCAACATTTGTACATACATTCGCGTTAATTACCGGTTGGTAACCGTCAATCATTTGAGCGTTTAGCCTCAAGATAACACTTGTAATAGATTTATAATTGCAGCGCCACTGACAGTTATTCCTAGAAACCTGGTATTTAAGTTATCCAACTGAACAGAACTTGTAATCTCTTATTTATTAGCGGTAATGTAAATATTATGAGCTGTTTATGTTTTTGTACTATATTTAATACTTTGAAGCGGGCAAGTTTGTGTGTAAATGTTTAATTAAAACAAGCTTTACTGGAAGTTTGTTGACTCAATCTAGAATTCTTATTAATCCGTGGATTAGGCATTTTATTCATTAACATAAAATCTGAAATATGAACGTAATTGAGTGATCAACAATCACTGTTCAAGCTACTCTAACCTCGCATAGTAACCTGTTGAAAACTCTGGGGTAAATCTTCCCTATGGTACTTTTTTTTTTTTTTTTAAACGTTGCCCCACACTATGTATTTCTTCCTGTATCGTGGGTGCGTTTACAAACATAGAAACTCACATACACTAACACCCAGACCCAGAACAACTACTTGCAGATCATACAAATATTTGTTCCGTGCGGGGATCAAACCCGCGACACGTTGCGCAGCAGTCGATCGCTCGATCGGTCGATTGAGAGGAAAATTAAGACGCAGATATATGCCAGTGACCTTGAGTGGTTAGCTTGCGTGTTCTGTACTGAGCTCACGCAACGCGTCGTATGTGCACACCCATCAAGCGCTGTCCCAAATTAGCAGCATTATTAATTTATTATACATAAAACAAATAGTATTTTAATAAAACACGTATAATAAAAGATCAATAATTAAATTATCTTAAAAATGGTGAAGTTTTCAGAAAAATACGCTTGATAGATTTTGCGACAGTCTAAATTTTTGTCCGCATTAGATATAACTTTACAAATTAATTTCACTATGTAATATAAACATAATCTAAAATATTAATATATTAGGTTATTAAAAAAATGCTCTAATTTAAAATATATTTTTTCCAAATCATTAACACTACCCGTTTAGACGTGATCTTCAGTATAAAATCATTATAAGTCGGTTATCGTCGCCTTAAGAAGTGTATGCTGAGAATATATCGAATTATAACTCTGTGTCAATATTTTCATTCTGGTTTATAAACTTCAGAAATTAAATACTATAATGGCGTATTATGAACTACCGTAAATGCAGAAGGCCGGGCCGTGAGCGGTTACCAATCTGTGCACGACTTTTACGATAAAATCAGAGTTATCGGACTCCATTTGTATATACGCATATAAATAAACTACTATGAAATATGCTATACCATTCCACTAACCCAGAATCTATGTCAATGACTGAATTAGCCATTTTATGATCCACTATAAATAACAATATAATGTAATATTCCGTTAGTAGTACGGTTCCCTTTGGGTACAGTCGACCGCACGTCAGTGAAAACATAACCAGTATAAGCTGGCCTCGTCTTCTATTGAAACTCCGTACGCTAGGTTAGAGCAAGATCCTGCCAGGGTTGCGAGTTTGTCCACAGGCAACGGAAGGAACACGGGTGGGTTTTAGTCAGTAAAAGTCTGACACTCCCTCTCGCTCCGCCCAGAGCGGGAGGAGTCATTTGATGATTTCCCACCCAAAAAAAAAAAAAAAAAAGGTTAGAGCAAGATCAAAGTGTTTCCACAGACGTGTGGCCGACTGTACATATTATTGCCGACTTATCATTTTCGTCTGCCATAGCATAATATTGCATGGCACTAAAATTTAAAAAGTTTTTTAAAAGAAGAGTGTGTTTTTCTTTTGTTGTATATTCGGTAAACAAACGTGGCGTACTGAGATTTATATTTTGAGAAAATTAATTCAATAAAAAGTAAATAAGAAGTAATATCAAGACAATAGGTCGTAAGTTGCATGCGTGCATACCTAACTCAAAGGACGTGCATACCTAATATAAACTGTGTGATTGATGCAAAAACTCGTGATTTCGTGCCGTGTTTGTTTACCAAATAAGACACGTATGAAAAAATACACTACCTAATTTAGACGTATCTATCACCTCAACCGAATAGAATCCACTGCATACGCGGATGCCTAGGATATGGCGGAGGATGCGGCATCCAGTCCGCCATCCATCTAATCTGCGTGCGCAATTTATTTGCCAAGCATGTAAACAAACATGAGTTTTCCACTTAAGCAAACATCAACTTTATGCAAGTGCAAATAAAGTTGAATTTAGACCGACTAGTATTGTTGAACAAGTCATAAAAAAATATGAATAAGTTGTAGCGTAAACTGAACCTTATGACTAGGCATTACGGTTGTTTTTTCTAAAACTCGTGTTTGTTTATATGTTTGGCAAATGAATTTCACACTACGCTTGCCGATACGCGGTCTCCATTCCAGGTAGCGTCTGCTTCACCAGCCATCGTTCCTTCGACAAACATGGCCAGCCTATTGCCACAGACAGGCATTCCAATAAAAGTATCTTAATAATACCGTGCTTATTATAATCTCTATTGTTCTTCTAATAGCAATTTCTCATAAATTACATGGTAATAATTAACATAATTGATGTCAAATCAAAGATGACTGTGAATATGATCTCTTGAGTTTTATGTGACAACAGACGAGGGTGTAAACTTTACTACAATACATTAGCGGTTTGTGCACATGAATATGAATTTATGTTCATGATGGCGCCAAATTGATCCCTTAACAGTTTCACGTAAAATAATTCTTAGGTGACATGAAATTATATTGAACAATATACGTTCTCAATAAACATGTTCAAACAACGTAATAGGCCGTGTAATTACCCGACTGCGGCGAAGCGAACAAGGAGGGTTATGTGTTTGACCTGTTGTATGTCCGTCTCTATGTTCCCTCGTAACTACTAAACGGCTGAACCGACTTTTATGAATGATAATGTCGTTAGGTTCGACTTTATTGCGCGAGTGTCACTGGGTATATTAAAGAAAAATAAGCATTATAACAGCTTTCTGACAGCACTGCCATACGAAATAGTCGACTCGTTCTGTCAAACTTGATGTGTTTTCGACAAACCCTAACATGGCACCTTAGGTATCTCGATTTTTGACAATTTAACACGAGATAATCTGCGATTTTTCTGTCATTTTGTCGTACTTACTCGTCCTCCATTTTGACGACGACGAGAAGAGTAGACAAAATTATGATACAAAAAAAAAAACTCCAAAATAGCAAGGCAGTTTTACAATTGTACTTATTTTAGTCATCATTTTATTTTACAACATATTAATTATGAAAATACTTAGTTTTAAATTACTATGAATTTTGGAACGACGTGTTTTATATGGAATTTTTCGCTTTTTGTATGGAACATGTGAAAAATTATGACCTACATGTTGAGTTTTACGGGACACACCATTTTCGAGATATAAGTAAAAGAAAAGAAAAAAAAAGATAAAGTACTGGTTTTGCACCGTCGAAGTGTTGGTGTGAACTTTGGTTCATGACAACTCATTTTAAACCAAACCTTTTTAATCGCGATTAAAACTCGATTAAGATAAACAATCAAAATTTTTGGTGAAAAACGTCAAATTCAGAATAGCAAAACTGCCATTTTCATTAAATCAATAACTCAGTGCCATAATTGTAGTGCTGTCAAACTAAAATATAGTTAAGTTGTGTCACTTTAGTCTATTCCAGAATGGGAAATCGTTGTTTGACAGGAATAAACAAAATTTTGCTGGTTTTTAATCTAGTTTAGAGGCATGAGTGACAAGAGAATCGGTAGGTACCATTGAATGAATGAAACGGAATCTCAAGCCGATGTTGCTAAATAATTTGTTTTTAATAATTTGCGTTTTTCGAGTTTATTCGTCGTTTCAGCGGTCATGTTAGGGATTAGAATGACGTCAAAATCGTAGCCAAATTTCGACAAAATGAGAAAAAGAGCGTTTTCGCGCTTGTCATGCGAGCCCTACATATTAACTCATTGTAGGAGAAACTTCTAAATTGATTATTTACTTTCTTCTTTCATTCTTACTTTGATTGAGAATATTATTTGCGAGATCTCAATTATGGCGTCAGACAAAAAATGGTAAAAAAAAAAAGTTTTTTAACCAACTTTTAACACTTTTTAAAAGATGAAAGTCTTTATATAAAATGGTTCGTATCGGGTTCACATGCCCGATGGTGTTGATCAATTGAATAAATCATTACATTCGGCGCAAGCTTTACGAAATTGAATCTCTGTCGCTATGACGTCGGTTGCATTAGTGTAGAGTTCGAGACACTACGGGATACGGGAAATAAAAGTTTGTGGAAGATTGGCGACAATAGCTGTAAAGTCTATTCAAATCCTTATTTCCAATTGATGTTATTTCCACTTAAACAAACACCGACTTCATGTAAGTGTAAATAAAGTTTATTTTAGACTGACTAGTACTGTTGAAAAAGTCATAAAAAATATGAAATTGTAGCGCAAACTTAACCTTATGTGTAAGCATTAGGTTGCCTGTCCACTGGAGCGGAGAGGAGAGGAGCGGAGTAGCGGTGTGCCAATATTAACCAATGGAATTGCATAAAACCTCCGCTCCGCTCCGCTTCAGTGGACAGGGATTTGCGAACTAGTTTAAAAATTCATACAAAATCGGGAAGCGGAGCGGGGAAACGGAGCGGAGAAGCGGAGAGGGGAAGCGGAGCGGGGAAACGGAGCGGAGAAGTGGAGCGGGGAACCGGAGCGGGGAATTATTACTCGTCGCGTGAACTCGGTCTAGCTCACAGTCACACACAGTCCGCAACACCGCTCCGCTACCTCGCTCCGCACAGTCCGCAACACCGCTCCGCTACCTCGCTCCGCACAGTCCGTAACTCCGCTCTGCTACCTTGCTCCGCATCAATGGACAGACACTGTCCGCAACTCCGCTCCACTCCGCTGCCATTCTCCTCTCCGCTGCCTCGCTCCGCTTCAATGGACAGGCAGCCTTACAGTTGTTTTTCCTAAAACTCGTGTTTGTTTACATGTTTGGCAAATAAATTGCGAGCGCAGATTACATAAACTCAAGCCTTTTCCCATGGAGGTAGGCAGAAACTACTGAACGCTACGATCCTTACATACTCCTTTAGCCTCGTTTACGTCCATACATCTGGTCATACACGCACACCGGTTGCGAGTACTACGCACCTGTTCTTTCTGAAGAACATCATCAATAAGGTCACTACACATCCTCCTAAGGTGTCTTCCGGCATTTCCACTCACATCTGCCTTGTAAATACTTAATAATCTCGTAACCTAGTCAAAATTTAATACAAAAACTGTGTACTTAACGGTTAAAGGTTGAAAAAAGGTTGTTTAATAAGATATAATGGGAAAATTAGAGAAAATTATGTTTAAAAGTTAAACTTTAGTGTGTGCTAAATTACAGAAATAGGTAAGTATGCTCGAATCACATTTATGCACTACATTAATCTACGCTTAAGGGTGGTCGCATATCTAACGGAAGATGCGCCGCGTATCGTCAGTTGCGTAACGCCAGAACGGACAAGTAGATATTAAAACACTCAACCTTGCACACTCAGCCGATGATACGTTAGTGCGTCGAGCGTAGTAACTGGAAGTTAAAAAGTTACACCCAACGCATCTTCCGTCAGATGTGCGACCACCCTAAAACTACTGCAACGTTTTGATAATACGCAAACGATCTGCATCGCGGGCAGGAAACGGTTCACTACTTGCGCTTAGTTTTCTTAGTTGTACAACAAAATAGCCCATTGTTTGTTTTAATTGATAACTATCAATAGAAATAATTCCCAGATCATTGACCAGCTACTTTAACTATTGAATAACATTGTTTATCCACATTTTGTTTGTGCTACATAACATAGGTCATAGATGATCTCGGTTGTTTACTGTTTGTGTAGTTTGTGCGTGATTTGTTTCGTGAGACAGATGTTGAACTGTGTGTGTGTGTGTGTGTCTGTGACGGGAACGTCCACTCAGTCAGTTTGTCGGTTTTCCACATATGAATGCGCGGGCGACGCGTGCTTTACGCGCCAGTAGTGCACGACAACGCGGCTTGCGCGCGACTTACAGCAGCGCATACGCATATCTGCCGGGAAAACTCGTGCATGTTACATTCGATTTTTATAAATTAAAAGTTTTATTAAATAAATAACTGAAGTGTTGTTGTTGGTTGGGAATTGAAAGTGTGTTTTTGGATAGGTATTTTTTTGATTATGGTATTGTGCAACAAACTGCATTTTTTTCAATGACATATGGGTAACCAATTTTTGAAACATCTTATCTTAGTTGAAACTAATTGTGATACTTCTAAAACTAGAATTTAAAACTTTAATTCAACAATCACTTAAAGTTTATTCAAATGCAATATGTTTATTTGCCGGCGCCGGCGCCACGAAAGCTTTCACAAAATTATCCATCCGTATTAGCGTTCGCTTTGAAGCGAATAATTTAATTTCCGTTAATATCTCTTATCGTCTACAATAATAATTATATTCTCCGTTAAGTGTTGTAACCATCGTGCATCGGTCAATGACAATCCCATGTTAATTTGATGGCTGTCAAAGTTGGTTGTCGACTGGCCTGCAACTGGAAAGTCCCGTACACTGCGGATGCCTTACCTTCACTAATCTTATCAGTAACTCTCGTGTAACAAACGAATATCAAATAAAAGGACAAGGTAAATTAACGTTAAGTATGGAGTAAAATTGTTCGTTAAGGGTGCACTAGTCGACGGCTCGTTGGTGTGCGTGACTAATATGCATGCTAAGTAGTCTAATTATTTATTTATTTCGTTTTATTTGTTTGTTATTTATATATTTATTTAGAGAAATAGACGATGCTTTTAAAATTTCATGAAAAGACCTTGGGGCGTAGAGATATTAGGGATAAACTATTGGATATATTTACTTAAATTAAAATTATTTTAACTTTTGAATAAATTACCTATCTATTCCTGTACGGTTTCTGTTTTGCCATTTTCTTACTACATAAGTTATTTAATTACGCCCAAAGACGAGTAAAAATTTGTGATGAAATATGGAAGTTTCGACAGTCATAATTTCCAAACCAATATTTTTTTTCCAATTTTGCTTCCATACAGGGCTAGATAATGACAAGACTAATTGATATAATTTTTAGTTTTGAACGTACACCGGCTAATCACCATACTACGTTTGTATGGAAGAATGACCGGCTAGCGTACCCTTAATGGTGGAAGCGACTACGGATTGTTGCTAATTCAAAATGACACGATTACTTTGTAAAGTATTATATTATTTTAATTATTGTGAATGTGAGGACTATGTGGATCTTTATTTTATTTAATTTTTTCCTTTTCATTTATTTTCTCGTTCTCAGTTTGTTTTAATGATCGTCTGGCAGTTTGAGTAGTTGATGCGGCCTACCCAAATATCCTTTCTTTGGTATTGTTCGTCGAGTTGAGCTCCTTAAGTTCTGAGTTGAGCTCCACGATTACTGACAAATGCTTGCACTGACCGGATAGGTCCACTCAAATCTGTGTGGTTCTTTCCTCAAAAGACCATTTCAGACACTAATCTACATGGTCCTCACATGGCTTGACCAAGATTATGTCTGGACTTTAAAAAGAGACCGCGACCTCTGAGTTTGTTTCGGCCTTTCTTCTCAGAGTAGTCAGATAGGAAACACCGACTTCACCTAGCTTATTTTTAATATTTTTTATATGACGTGTAAAAGTGATTCCGATATCCTATTTACAGAATAAACAATTTAATTTCATTTCCCGTAAATCGAACGGTATGTTGTTTGTAACATGACACTGCAGTAAATGCAGTGTATCTTTCCATTTGGTTCCTATTTATTTTTACGTCTTCCTGTTTTCACAATTTTTTAAATTTCGTGTGAAGTTTTAGATGCAATTTAGCAACCAATAAAATTACCGTTAGGTGGAAGTTTGGGAGTAGGGCAAAACATTATAGATGGCTGCTGCCAACTTGTTAATACTCTTATGATAAATAATAGTGTGATAAAAGATGAAATCGTTTTACTTAAATAAATAATAGCATAACATCATGCCTGTAATCTCCAAAGGGTTAGGCAGAGTTGTACCTATCGTACACCCACATTTCGCCAGTTATGTTTAAGTCCCATGTAATAGGGGGGGGGGGGGGGGGCACGCCTATTGCCATCAACCGGGCACAAATCCAGACTCCGGGCTGCTACTGAGAAATTTTGTAATGGAAAAACCCAATAATACTTTTACCCGACCTGGGAATCGAATCCAGGACCTCATGCTCAGCAGTAGCGCTTGCGACCACTAGACCAACGAGGCAGTTAAATAAATAAACTATTAAAATATTATGTTATAAAATCTAATTTGTTTACAAAATTCAAAACAGGCTGAGAATCAGCACTTTTCGAACGTCAAAATTACATACGACAGTCCCCCAAAAACGTACTATTAAAATACTTACTATAAAATCTAATTTTTTTACAAAATTAAAAAGTCATTTATTCAAAATAGGCTGATGAGAATCAGCACTTTTCTTACGACTAAATTACTTAAGACAGTCCCCCATAAACGCCCGCCTTTCAGCACTTCCTAGTGCTTAGCTGGGAAGAAGAAGTGGCGCTATAAACTCCCCAGCAGCACAGCTGTCTGTTCAGTTATAAAAACTTGATTCTATAAAATAGTACTTATGCATTTTTTTTTTATTTTATGTTTTGTGTTGCGTAATGTACATTACGCAACACAAAACATTAAATTAAATTATTTGCTATTATTTACCTAGTCTATGCCATAAAATGAAAAGGTGTTTATTTACTTCTTCAGCTTAATAGCTGGAAAATGTGCGAGGCATCACGTACTTAAGATTAAGTAGAACTCACTCACATATTCACCAGTTTCCAAAATAATTAACAAGACCGTAAATCCAAAGGAATCCCTTCAATTCCGGCGCAAAATTAACAGTGAGTACATTAATTAAAGTCGGCGACAGTCCGTTGATCTTGCTGTCTCATCGACAACAATTTTTGGCCGCGTCATGCGCGACACTGCTTGTGTTAATTTTTCATTAAGAAATTATTAAAAGACCGCTATAAAAGCTTCATCAGTGATCAACGAATTGGGGTTACTACAAGGTCGATTAACATCTGCTTTAGGGCTGGCAAATGACTGAACGGGATACATATTTGCACTAATTAGTATCGTATTTTCTGAAGTAAAGTGTTTGTTAACAGTTATTGTCTCCTTAAAAGCTCGTAAAAGACCGTTTACTGGGACAGTTCCTCGAGAAAATAAGATAAAGTGTAAATCATGACAAAATTTGCGCGATTTCAGCGAAAATTTACATGTTTTGTTTGTAAGAGTTACTGCCAGCCCTAAGTGTTGATGACTTCTACCTCCTCATAGACAGAGGACATCTTTATTTCGGACATATTGCAATTCATCATCATTGTTATTCTCTGAAATGTGTAATGGTGCCACTATTAACATGTCAATAGTACTTTGCTTTATGTTCTGTGACCACAGTTTATTGTCATGAACAATATACAGCTTCCATCATTAAGGAAAGTTTTGCATATTTAGCATTCAAGATAGCCTAACTACATCTACACTAAATTTATAAAGAAAAAAGATTTGCATTTTTGTATTTTTGTTTGTAATTAATAAACTCAAAAAATACTGGACCGATTTTAAAAATCCTTTCACCAGTAGAATGCTATATTATCACTGAGTAACATAGGCTATAATTTAGAAAAATATCATGCATGGCATAGCCGCTGGCAAAAGCTAGTAATCAAAGTTTTACTGATTTAGGAAGTAGTGCAAAAGCTCATCGGTTTTTCGGAAAAACTTTGATATGTACATTAAAAAAATCCGATCAATGAAAATAACGAAAACCATTTAATTAGGAAGTTATGTCGCAAGCTGATATTAAGACTTTTTTTCTACTAAAATTATTATATTTTCATAAAAGATTCATAAAACTATGGAGCCGTTTTCATCATCATCATCATTATCAGCCATTTTCACAGCATAGTAGAATTTTACCAAGACCCAAGTAGGACAGAGCTATCGTTTATTTCATGTAAATAATCCATGTGATTTCAGGACTGCCGGAAACCATAAATCTAGAATTACTGTAATCCAGGAGTTTCAGCAACTGGTTCAGCTATTGCTGATATTCTACTAATCTAATTCGTAGAAGCAAGTCTTGTTCAAAGATCATTATAGTATATGATTTAGTAAATCTGTCACGCTGAAATATTTATAACAAACTAAAAGCTTTATGGGTTGCCAATGACAGCATTAACTTAAGTTTCGTGTTCTCTTTGCACGCGTTAAAAGGTAAATGCATGTAGAAATACAGGGTGTTTCTTAAAACTTTTTATACTCGCCGCTCGTGCCTTACCTCCACCGGGATTTTTTTTTAAATCGACATAAAATTATCAATTGACTTTATTTCTCTTGAAAAGAAAGTAGAAAGTAAACAGTCTGATGTTTGGGGATAATACTTCGGTAACTGAAAAAATAACACAACAGTAAGAGATTTCTTTGTTTAAAATATAATGTAGCGACACGAACTCAGACACACCCAGTATAATGTCATATAATGGCGCTTCTCGTCGAATCTGACGATGCATCCATTACGTGTTATGTTTAGTGGCTGCCTGGCTGGACCGTCGCCAATGTTGACATGGCGTTAATCCCGATTGTTTAAACACTGTTAACGTAAAATACACACATACATGTGTTAGGTAGTAAACTTCAGCGGCTTTCACGCTATTCTCATTGTGGCAGACAAGTGTCACAATGTTATTGGAAATTAACTGTTTCATTGTTGGCAATGAAGTGGGAATAAGACGTTGTCGCTCCCAATTTGTTGTGTTAAAACTGTTCAACAGAAAATGTTTTAAAGCCTATTAATTTCAAATAAATAGGTGTGGTCTTGTCAAACAGTTTCTAGTTCTGAAACTAAATAACATGCTTTATACATAATTGATTAGTAATAAATCGTTCGTATAATTTAATTTATTATTTAAAATATACATCGGTACGTATGAAAAATGTTTATGGTTGTTCGATCGTAAAAATATGATAAATGAACAGAGTTACCTCGACAGATTTAATATCTTTGTCATTCTTCAATGATTTTATATGAAACCTTTTCTACTCGTACATCTAAGGTATACAGATTAGTTCAATTCAAAAGTTTAAATGGTCAGAAAGCAAACAGAAAAAATGCCCATTTATCTTAACTATCTGAGGTTCTTAAATTTTATGGTGGCCGCGTCAGCTCAACAAATATCATTATCACAATAATTGAAATATTTAGTGGCGACACGCGACCAAATCGGGGTTAAATAGGGACACTGTCCCACTAGATTTATAGCCTTAAAACATGTCACAGGCAATAAAAAGTTAAACGACTTTAAAATAAAAAATATACGCTGTCTATGGCTAGGGTGGCGTCTCCTGATCTAGTATGGTTAATTTGTTTCATTTGAAAATATAATAGATGGGGAACACCTACACCAAACTATTAGAAATGTCCTGTAGTTCTGACATCAGCCATCTTAACGTTATCATATTACACGGATGATTCAGATTAATAAAGAATATTTTCTGCAACGATGAACTCACACGTTGCTCACAGATAAAATTGGCATCATGTGTTCAGCAGCAAAACCGATTAAATCTTTATTCAAGGTCACTCGAGTGCATTCTTCATTCTGTGTTCTGACGCAAGACCGCACTTGTTGCAGATAAAACCTGAAAACATGATTGATTCTAGGAAATCTATAGTGACCAAAGTGCCTGAATAGCATTAGCTTAATCGACAATAATTTGAAACAGCTGTGGCGGCTCAGTCTCTAATGCATTTTTCGTTGCTAATGTCATACGATTGCAACAAACTGTTGTGTGACCCACATTTTAATTTGGTAGGTGGAACATGTAATCGCTTTAATGACTGCATTGTTATGAATCTGACTAAGAACTAGAAGTGTGTTTGTTTCCCAAAAATAGTGAATCTAGGCTGCTTCTACTTTGCGCTATTTAGGCGGACTACCATCTGTTAGATTCGATTGTTACACGAGATGATGAAGGTGATAGTTATTTTAGTAGTCTTTGAAATTTAAGCTCATGGGAAGCAACGCACCTTGGGTATAATAATGGGTTTCATAAAGTGTAATAGCAGGCACTGGAGGGATCTTTTCCCATTGCACTTTTAGAATGGTACCACTTTTAATTTTCTCCATTGATAAACAATAGTTGTTAATGTGTAATGTAAACATATCTTTCTGACCTTAGGAAGCTGAATGAATTCTCTACTTTGTAGGTCCTATTCATAAACGTTCCTAGAAAGTATATAGTCGAGAAAGCCCACTCGCAACAAAGTCTGCAGTGTTACATTAGATTTGACAGATGGCATAGCTGAGCCAGTGACCGTATTGTAGTACTAACCTACCTAACATTTAGTATAAAATGCACGTTGTTCGCAGTTACCTTCATGAAAGGCGGCGCGAAAGCTTGGCGCCACGCCACCGGCTTCTTTACGATCCCTGTGATACAGGTTTAGTATATACCGTGCTCTGTATGCATGGGAAACTTATAAAACTCGGCCACTTGGACTACTTATAGGACGGGATATGTTCTACAAAAACATTCCTATACATAAGTAGGCGAAAGTCGTTGTTTTGCTATATATTTATACCTTTGGAAAACGATGCGTGTATCGTATAATCAGATACGGCGCAAAAGTAATCCACCCACCTCTAGCACATAGCACTATGTACGAACCTAAAGCATTAACACTATTTCTAGAAATTCTAGTTGCTTCTGCCTCAGTTGCTTACCTGTAATCGTATTAAGATTGTATCTCGTCTTCTAAATACAATCTATGCTAAAGATCAACTGTCGTGCAATGTTCTTCGGATAAATATAAATGTGAATAAAATTCATGAATGTAAATGTTACTATGAATATAATGGTATTATCTTGAAATACAGGAAAATGCACAATCTGGCTTATGTAAATTTAAAATACAGAGTTATGACGAATGCAAATAAGTCATAATGTTGATGCGAATGCAGGGCGTTGCGTGGTGTGGCTGAGTTTACTCAAAGCCATCGCATAAAGATATCAACGTGGATTTGGTTAATACTCGTTTAAAATTCAATTCAAATCACGCAGCAAGATCAAAGCGGCCGTAACTCTTGCCAGCGCGTACAACTAACAATAAAGTAATCATTACCAGTAGCACCGATAATAATTACTTTATTTAAATATCTGCGCGACTTTTGGCTCGTCTCCCCGCGGCTTAACCTTCATGGATATTAATTTAATTTATGATGCGAATTGTGATGTTCCATTTATTTTACGTATGTTTAGGTTTGATAAATATTTTGACGTACCCGTTTATTTAAATGTAGACCTTTTATACCCCGTCGCAAGCGAGATAATCCAGTTTTAAGTAGAAATAAAGTGTAACATTGAGCACTTTGTTTGCGGAGCTTTATTATCAAAATAGTTATGCTATTACATCTGATTCATATGACTTAATGTTTTATGAGTGTAGGTATAACAGACTGTTGACATACATCGGTAATTTTACTAGTCGTAAAATTATAAAGCCGGCTAATTTTAATTATCCAATACGTTAAATGTTACACTACTAACCAACCATATGTCATCTGAAAATTATGCATCGAATCGTTTGTTACGCAACGAATTAATGTCGTTTTGAATTTCAACATGTGTCATTGAAAATGATAGACATCCATCAAGTGTGTCAGAAAGATCATCCGCGTGTGAATATCAGCACTATCTGACTTATCTTGCCCACGTCGAAGACAACACAAGATGCTGGCTACTTCCGTCCTAGTTTTGGTTCTCCTCGCCCTCGTAAGTATACTGTTTACCTTCATATTTTTTGTTTACTAGTACTACATCCAGTGACGCAAAATTAATAGATTAGCAGTAAACCTTCTACCTAGAGCCATATATCATGATGGATTACCTTAATCAACGTTAACAAACATACTAATATGACAGCACACGAGTCGCCGCCACTGTGATGTTTATTACATTTGTGAGTAAACTTTATAAATGATACAGTTCAATGAGCAAGTCGAAAAGTCAAGATATAATCAGTGCAGTCCAAGAAAGGAGGTTGTGTGCATTAATTGATTTATAAGAACACATTACGGCCAATTAAAGTTTTCTGACCAATTACATGGACAGTTTATGGTCTCGCGGCTTTTATTATGTAAAGTTGTGAACCGACGTTATTTGACTTGTCGCATTCTGTGGCAGCGCGCATTTGTTTGAAAACTCAAGATCGTTACGCCCACGCTTCATTAGTCAAACTACTGTGAATCCTCCACCGTTTACACTTCATACGTGTGTAATTAATCCCACTCTCTGTTACTGAACTGAGTTAAATGTTGTTTTATAACTTTTTAAACTAACAGGCGTAGTTAGGTGCGCAGATGTTGGGTGCGCGGGTCAATTGTTTGCCACAGTGTAACTTGTTCAGTAATCAGCGGCGCATAAAACACAGTTCAAAGCCGACTGTTACCGCTCACTGACAGGTGATTCGTTAACTCGCGCTTAATCCTAATTAATAGACTATTAGTGGACGTTTTCAATTACCACTTCGAATGATTTATAATATCCACACACTAAGTATTTGCTGATTAATGTCCGTGGCATTATTGTGATCACATTCATAATTAATAGGATTAATGTTTTGAAAACCTATTAATTATTTATCAATGTTTCTGGAAATTAAAATAACATGAGCTAGGTATCTTTATATTGTGGTATGCGTCTGGTTTTATAGTTACAATCTATTTTGTTATTCAAAATTTCATTTTATTATCCTATTAGTAAGCATCGAGCGCTCCAATTTATTTGTTCTTTTACGGTTCTCCGCACATTATTAGCAAATTGGCGTCGCTTTGACATAAATTGGTATTTTCAACGTCCACTTAGTTTCGTATAAAAGCATTAACGGCAAATAAACGAAGCTTTTAAGGACATGCTTAAGTATACATTAAGGAAAGCGAAGTTTTGTTACCAAGTTATCTGACACAAAGAATATGGCGGGAATAATGTTATTAGCGCTGAACCATTCATGTAGTATTAACATAAATTTGTTGAGTGCTCAATTACCTTGAATTTGTTCATGTTTGGGTGCAAGCCAACGTATAAGAACGAAACGTAGGCGGATACAGATACTCCTAAAATATTTGTTACTCAATAGAGTTTATTTAGAATCCGCTAAGAGACATGAAATATATTGTTTTGTTTGTTGGTTACTTCCTTAACACCTTAATGTACTAAAGCGTCATTTATTAGAGAATTATAGTGATGTGACTACATACAAATAGGTAAAGACTGCAATATTAGCATAATTATGCTGATATTGTAAACTTTATTTGTAGAAATGACTCATTTTCTCGTATGGAAGGAAACATAATTAAGCTCTATAAACGTGTGTGAAGCTACAAATAGAGGACATTGATTTTTATACGATCCTTTTACACGATAAAATGATAATAAAGACAGTTTACCTGTAAGTGGTTTGGCGCATTTAGTAATACGGGACCCGGTGCTAAACGGGCAGTTTGCGTGAATACTCAGCGGATTATGTGGTTCAAGATAACACTAGTTGAAGTGAGGAATTTATTGCAGTCTGTTGTTTTTATATCTGTTTCGTGTTTAAATGGGTATTATTCTGCTAGAGCAGATACCTACAGTCTGCAAAAATAAAATGCAAGTGTGCATTTCTTGTTAAAGCTTGTTTTATGAGAAAATGTGCTGAACGTTTCTTGACGGACTGAACTCAACAACGAAGCAACTTTGTTTTATTACCGCTGTTTCCGTTCCGTAAATTTTAACGTTCTTGCTCCTAACTAAACTAAACTTCTAAATGATCAGTTTTTTTAAGGATACGTTGTCCAATCTCTAAGGCTTGTTTCACAACTGTCTAGGGAACCCGTACGGGCCTTCCGGAACGGATACACACGTGAGGCGCTAACATTATTTCACAGCAACGCCGATTGGTTCGTACGCGACCCGCTCCGGGTAGGGCTCGTACGACGTATCGTACTACTCTCTCGTTTCGGAGGTCTACTCCATAAGCGAAGTTCGTAGTTTCGTAGACCCCCAAAGCACTGCGGGCGCTACCCGTACGGGTCTCCTGTGTTTTCAAAAAAATTTTTTTAGTCCGTCTTTGAGATTATAAAAATATATTGGACAGGTATTTTTTCTTTTTTTACGGAATCTAAAGATTACGGCAATACATTGAGTAAAATGTGCCATGACGTCACGAGTACCTACTAGTGACTTAGCGACCCCCACTCCCCAACTTAAAATGTGTTTTATTTAAGTTATTTTTTATTAATCTGATAAAGCAAACAATACGTGTCTAATCTTTTTTTATTATCTGACTGACGGACTAATTAGATTTTTTTTTTTTTACCCAGGCATCATCCCTATTCTCAAATCAAATCAAAATGATTAACCACACCAATCAGTTTAAGCATTTTGGTAATAGCAACATTTCAATTGATCAATAGAAACGTGTTTCCTCTTTGATAAGATAGTGTCCGTCAGTACAATATTTTCATCCGACCCAGACTTTCCAATCGGCTCGTTAGAATTCCTAATCAACATCGTACATCGTACTTTGTGAGTGTACAATGTGTGTACAGTCGACAAAGCAGATGCGTATCCAGGCAGCTAGATACAACTCCTGTTTCACCCATCATGTGCTTGTGCTCAATAGTCAATTTGACATCGTTAGTGTAACTCCCGGTTTTGAATCAATCAGTACAAACATTAAGGCCCGTATTACAGAACCACTCAAAACTCAAACATTACTCAAAACTAGTTTCAACCAATCAAAAGGCTTTAAACGAGTTTTAAGTAATGCTTGAGTTTTGTGAGGTTCTGTAATACGGGCCTAAGACCCACTTTCACCACAAATCACTAAATACATTAAGCACTTAAGATATTTAAACATTATTCTGTCTCTGTAATTCTCAAACGATTGCCAGAATTGTACGATGTTTCATATTCATTTAGCGCGAAACGTGGCAGTGACATGCCTTAATCTCTTACTAAATCCATGGTAACAGGTTGTGCGTCGATGTCCCATGCCACCTTGTATATGTGGTGATTTGTGGTGAAAGCTGGAGATGTTTTCAAATTTTAACTCACGCTAGCGACTGTGATTAGGTGACCATAATAATATAACAACAACTGATCAAATCACATGGCATGCAATTTGACAACAGATTTAAATTCAATAGGTTTTCAGAATGGCGGGGATGAAAGTCACGCGGATCGAGTATAAAAAAAAAACAGAACAATAACAATGAATTCAAATAGCGTAGTGGAAAGGTTATTTCTCGCCTGTATACCAATCTTCTTTGTCGAAAGTACGAGAAGAAATTGAGTGTTGTGGACATCGCCGCGAACAATGCATCGTAGAGCGAACCATTACGATCATGAACCATTGTATTACGATTGTCCTCACTGAGCATCTCGGTCTAAAACTACACGTAAATTACTTTGTTTCTACTTGTCTTGCTATCGAGATTAGATGGTCGTCTTTAAATAGGTGTAGAGTATATTGTGGTTTAACTTTAGATTCACTCTGGCGTCCGTAGACAGATTTGTGGTCCAAAACAAAATATGAGCACACGTTCTACGACAGTTTGCTGCTAAGAGTGCATAATTATCTGTTGCTTTAAAAGCCTTATGGGTTATGTGTGACGGTGGTAACATCCAGTGTCTTACTCTGCAGTAAATATTTAATTTCGCTTAGCACGATGAACTCTGCCCCTGATCAAAAAGGTTCTGACTATACACAGAGAGTTTGTTAATCCTATCTTGCTACCCTGAATACGTAATTCTGGCTCATGATGGACATCAATGTCATCGGTGTGGTAAGCGTAAGCGTGTGTATGTCTATCATCACTAAACCTGCCGCCGTACATAGTAAACTAAACGTGTTGGAAGAGGTCTATGTCATGGAATGAATTTTGTCCTCTATTTGGTTTTTCTGATCTGCCATCAACATTATATCATCGTCATCAAAATAGTCACTTAATTGTGAGAACGCTCAGACAACTTTCGATAAAACTCGCTACTTTCATAATAGCCACATAATTTCATTCGAGTTATATTTTCAGATTTTCATAGTTGATTCACTAAGAATTTATTTATAAGTTTGTCGCCAGGCACTTTTATTTTGCGCACACTTTTAATTTCTTCAGAGTGAGTGGAATATCTTGCTTGTTTTTTGATAGAAGGCTAGCAAACAGCTGCATTACGGCTATCGTTATTGATATTTGACTGATTCTGGTCTATATTCTATAGGCGGTGGGTCGCGAGGGTGTGCTGTCGTCGGCGGCGGCGCGCGAGTTGCGCTGCGGCCGGCGCCTGGTGTCTGGGCTGTTCTCACGACCTCGCCTGCCGCTCGGCTACTCGTACGTCACCACCGTGCCACGCGGCGCCTGTAGGCTCAACGTCTCCGAAATTATGCCTAGCGAGAACTATATAGGTTTGTACACAAATTTTGACTAAATGCATCAAACGACCGAGCTGTCTAGGTCACTATGTTCTGTTCGGACTAAATAAGAGACATCGATATGAGAAGCAGAAGATCGGAGAAACATAAGCAGACAAGCAGAAATTTTATGAGGAGAGCAGGGGAGCGAGAGAGAAAAACGCACGAGGGATGTAGATACAAAAAGCGAGTCAATGAAGGTGTTAATGATTGGCATGGGTTTTGGGATTGATGAATAGAATCACGTGCCCAACCTTGCCGCAGGTAAGTCGGCTCCACGACTGCGCGGAACAGGTGCGACTGTTAGTGATAATGATCGTGCTCCGCTTATATAGGATACATTGTTAGTTTTAAATCACTCGGTCCACTCGGACCCAAACATTAATCACAAACTTGTTGAAAAAATTCTACAACTGATGAATGGAGGTTACCTATTTCCTAGACATTTTATTTACCATTCCACAATACTTACTGAATAGTCCTTTGATAAAGGCTAATGGGCCGTGAGGTTGGTTACTTATCAATCAGCATTGTAGACGGAGTGGTCTATAAATCATTTGAGATCACTGGTGTAGGTATACCAACGCCCACTTTGTTTTGTACTAATATGAATACAACTTTGCCCCAGCTTTTAATGTGATGCGAAATCAATTTTGAACTTCGCTGACAGGTAGTTTACAACATGTCGATCCACGTTATTAATGTATATGTGGTACTGAACGTTTGTTGTTAAACATATGTGGGAAGATGTAAATAGAGGTGCGGGCTGTAAATCGATTGTCAATCAAATCAAAGGCAATGCTGCAAACTGCAAACATTCTTTGACATGTCGGGTGCACTTACAGCTCTGAAGATATCCAACGGCTCGTACATAATGAACGGCGAGTTCGCGGTGTCAGCGGCGGGCACGTACGAGGCGGCGGGCGCGCACTTCGTGTACTCGCGCCAGGGCTCGCTCGACAACGTCGTCGCGCACGGGCCCATACACCACCCCATCGACATCATGGTAAATATATCTACAAAAGCATCTCAATTCCGAAAGCATAAACAGTATAACAAATATATTATTCACAAACTACTTGAATCGTAGCAATACCAATTTATTGCTACTATAAATTGCTCAATAATCTATTAGACGCAAATCGAAAAGAAATAAACGTATCTTTTATTTTCAGATACTTTACACGCAACCGAATCCAAGTATAAAATATGAGTATTTCACGGAATCAATACCTGGTGAAGTGGAAAGTGAAGCTGTAACGAAAATAGATTTTCCTGAAGTAACGCCCAAGTCGGCTGCGAAACATTCTCGAAGACATCATAGCTACGAAGTATTCTCTAGGCCAACTGGCCCTGGCCCTGTACCTAGGGAGCCGGAAATGAGCTTAAGTGTTGAAGACGATTTAGACACAGATGTTATAGTACTACATAGAAAGTTTATGTGGAAGATACTTTCTTATTCTCAGTGCACTAGGACCTGTGGCGGTGGCATTCAAGTAAGTCCTAATTTATAGTTGGTTCACCGAACTTACCCTCGTGATCTCTAGATAATATTGGCCTGGCCATAAAATACACTAGACACAGTAACTTTGGCCCACATGCTTCCAATCGGACAATGAGGCGTCTAGTCAGTCTGACCGATAAATACCTAATTGAAATCAATCTGTAGCAATGCTGTATGTCTAGCACAGTTAGTGGAACGATTTTCGTGGCAATTTGATAACGTGATGTTGCTTTTTCCACGAATCTTCGTACTTTCCTCGAGTTCTTTTAAAGAGTTCTGAGTATTTAGAAGTGATTTACAAGTGTTTGCGACGGTTCATATTGATAAGTCAACTTCTCTTTAAAATATTGTCACTTCAATCATCTTTTACTTCGGTTTCTACTGCCAGATTACGGCAGCCTTAGATTTCAACAATATAATTTAATAACCTACCCACAGATTAGGGAATCAGTCAGCATTTGTTTATGACATTTCTACAGGTGAGACATTTTGGCTTTTGCAATTTTGGACGATTTGCAGCTCGGCAAATACCGTTGCGTGGAAGCGAACCCCAGCAACCGCGAGGTGTCGGGCGCGCACTGCGGCGGCGCCGCGCCCGCGCCGCGCCGCCGCCGCTGCGCCGCCCTGCCCTGCCCGCCGCGCTGGCGCGCCGCCGCCTGGTCCGTGTGCCCCCGGTGTGGACCTGCTACTAGGACCAGGATTGTTGGATGCGTGCAGGACCATTCCAGAGGGATAACTAAGGTACTGCTTCAAACATTTGCGTTTTTATGAGAAAGTTCAGAACAGATGACAACTGAACAGACAGCAGGATCGCCTATTTAAACATAGAAAAAAGGATTTCACTACATACAAATTATATGTGGTATTGTTTGGTTTAAAAACTGTTGTGACTGTCAACGTCGTAGATTTGCAAAAGCTCCAATACACCATTTAATGCCATTTCATTGTAACACTATAACGATATTTTGAATTTTGTATTTACTTTTATCTTTTTAGCACCTGATTCCAATAAGATCAACAATCCTTTCTTTTTTAGATCAGCGACCAAAAATGCCCTCTAGCAAAGCCGCCGACATCAGAAAAATGCAATATTCTGGACTGCGATAAACCAATCGGCGCGGGCGGCGAAGTCAGGCAGATCTCGTCCAAACGTGTGACAAGGCCACGGGAACACACGGATACCTTCAGAGAAGGACCAGTGTATACTGTGGCAGTCAATAACACAGAGCTGGATGTTGGTCCTGAATACACGTTTAGTGCTGCTGCTGGATGGCTGTATACTGACTGGTCTGAGGTAAGTTAGTATGTTTGTTAGGTTAGGTGGCAAATTTTTTCTTATGTAGAAAATTTCGTAACCCGTGGCTACTCCTGTGCAGTTGTTGTTTTAAATTATTTTATTTATTAAATTATATGACATACCCATGAGAATTTTTGTGTGGTTCTACGATGATAAAAATCTCCATGAAAATATCTAAAGAGGTGATTTAGTAGAGTGTGCGTCTCTAATAAAAGGTTTTTACTGTCTACATCACTACGGCTGCAACTGAATTGGTTAATATTGTTTCTACAGTGGTTAATAACAACTCTGTTACTGGCACTACACCAAGTAAAAAAAGGATTACAAAACCCTGGATCACACCGGGGCTTTTGAGGTGCATACGAAACAGGGATAAACTTTGCCTTAAATCTAAACGAGACCCTAATAATAGTATACTACAAGTGACATTCAAGCGGTACAGAAACTTCTGCAATAATTTACTTAAAAAAATTAAACGGGAATATGAACGAACTGAGTTTGAGAGACATCGTAAGAATCCTAAGGCTACATGGAATCTTATTAAATCAATTTCTAATCTTCAAAGCAACAAATCTTCTGCTACTGAACTTTTATCCATTACTCCCGATCCTTCAGATTCAGTGGATAATGTAAATGACTTCTTTGCAAATGTGGGGAAGACCCTTGCGTCAAAAATAAAAAAATCACAATGTACACACTCCTCTGACAACAATGCCTATCCTAACTCCATGGCCATTGTCTCAACAGACTGTGAAGAGATTGAACGCATCATCCTCGGCCTCAGGGTCAATTGCGCCGTGGGTTGGGATGGCATTTCTGCTGCCTTGATCAGGGCTGCTCGCGACACACTAATCCCTGTTATTTCACATATATTTAACCTTGTACTCACATCAGGAGTATTCCCGGCTGTCTTTAAAAGAGCACTCGTACATCCCATCTACAAGAGTGGGGACAGGGGCAGTGTCAATAACTACAGACCTATCTCTGTTCTTACAATTTTGTCCAAAATATTAGAAAAAATCATAAATAGTCGACTACTTAATTACCTTAACTCACACAATATAATTTCAGCGAACCAATACGGTTTTCGATCAGGTAAAAGCACAGAAGATGCAGTCTTAGAAGTAACTGGAACTATAGCGAAAAATATAAATAATAAACTCAAAACAATAGCAATTTTCCTAGACCTTTCAAAAGCTTTTGACACTTCCCCTCTTGCTTGAAAAGTTGGAACGAATTGGTGTTAGAGGAGTGTGTCTAGACATTTTTAGGAGTTACCTGAGTGAGCGTTCTCAAACCGTAAAGATAGCAAATCACGTAAGCAAACAGCAATTTTTAACCTACGGAGTCCCGCAGGGTAGTGTCCTTGGACCTACCCTGTTTCTTATTTACATAAATGACCTATGTAATCTGGCTCTAACTAACGCTAAAATTATAACCTACGCGGACGATACCGTCATGCTCATTCAGGGTAAGGATTGGTTGGAAACCCGCTCATATGCAGAGTCCACTCTGCTTGTTGCAATGAAATGGCTGAATAAAAACCTGCTAACCCTCAATGTAGAAAAAACCAAGTTCATTACATTTGCTCCAAGTAAAGCCTCTCAACCTCCGTATCCCTATACTCTGACGGCGCATAAATGCGGGTTAATATCGACTGATTGCAGCGGTTGTGCTCAGATTACGCGCACCCACAGTATTAAATATTTGGGTGTTTTAATAAATAGTACGCTGACATGGAAGGAGCAAATTGAGGCTCTGGTTTCCAGGGTCAGAAAACTAATATTTGTTTTTAAAAACCTGCGAACATCTGCTGATTTTGCCACACTACGAACAGTATACTTCGCTCTGGCGCATTCTATCCTAAACTATTGTGTTGCCGCTTGGGGTGGAGCTGGGAAGTGCTTAATGCTCCGTCTGGAAAGGGCACAGAGGGCAGTGCTAAAAGTCATGACTTACAAACCTGCTCGATTTCCAACTGCTGAACTGTACGCTCTTTGCGAGTTACAAACAGTCAGACACGCATTTCTTCTTGCTGTAGTGCTGCGTAAACACTCAGACCTTCCATTCGATCCTGTTGTCGGTACCCAAAAACGCAGATCTGATAGAGTCTACCAGGTGGAATCTGCCAGAGTTCAAGTTGTTCGAAGGCAATATCACTTTCTTGGCTCCATTTTGTATAATCGAGTTAACAAACAGCTTAATGTATATCCATTGACCTTGCGAGAATGTCGAAGCATCACAGATAAATGGCTTCATACACTCAATTATGAAGAATTAGAAACATTTGTAAAAACTTAACCTCACTTTCCAATTGCCTTTTAGATGTATAATATGCGCAAACACCCCCCCCCCCCCCCACCAAAAACGGACACCTCTATCGAACACACACGTACACACACACACACACATATATACACTCCACAAATAAAACGTTTTTTTGGTTTCAATAAAATTTATTATTATTATTATTATTATTACATTGTCCAGAGTACTTAAAATTACGTGTCTGGCTAAAGTTATACAATGGAATAGTAAAAAAAATAAGTTTGAAAACTTTTAACAATTTTTATTCAAAATTTTAAACATGCTAACTAGTTTCATTGTTAACTGTAAAAGTAAAATAACTTAGTTTGATACATCAGAGTTGTCACGAAATGTATTCATAAAAGTTTCTTCGTTTTTATTATGAGTACGCAGAAAAAGTCGTTTCTAAATGTGGTTGGATTTTTACATGTCTCTTTCACATAGATTTCTGCAATAAGGGACACAGCAGATTAACTACTTTTAGCATCTGCGATCGTATCGATGCTGCGTCGCGTTTTGGCGCCTCTCTGCGTTCCATCGCATTATTTAAATCGCGCGTTTTAGAGATTCTAGCGATCCTGCAGAGCGCGATTTCGCGACTTCTTGCGATCGGTCGCGGTATCGAAACCGCGCGTTTTAACGACGGAGACGGAGAGGTGAAGCTAAGGGGAGTGCGGCTGGCGTCGCATCGTCAAAATCTAGTGCATTCGTGTTCCGCAGATGCCAAATCGATACGACCGGTATCCGACTGTGTGCGGAGTGTAGCGTTAAGCCGCTGTGTGGGTGGAGCTTCCAAAATGCGACCCAAACGCCGCGTTTGGCGTTTTTAAGTGTCCGGTGTGGAAGGTTTGATCGCTGCATTTAGCTGCTAAAAAGCGGCTAAATCGCCGATCGTCGATGCTAAAAGTAGCTACTCTGGTGTGGCCGTTTGTTGTGTGATTCTGACTTGCAAAAACAAAAGAAGGTGGCAAGCAATTTCCGATGTTTACGAATGGTGCTGTATCGAAATCGCAATTCGAAATTCCGATTCCCCAAAATAAACTTACGTCATTTATCTTGCATGGCCTTCCAAATGGTCAAAGTCACAACTTAAGTGCATCAGGATTTATTTGTTGTCTTATTTTTTGCTCCGTAAGTGCTGTTCTTGCTAAATAGAAATAACATGGAGGAAATATTGCAATAATGCATTGAGTAATCGATCGCTCGCATGGAGGTGTTATAATTTATTGCCCAGATAAGACCATGTCAGATTTGCTTATTCAAATGATACTATTGATTTTACTTATAAATCATAATTATTGGTGAAAAATTGGTTGTTAACATTATACTGACAAATGGATTGAAATTGTACCTCTCAATTCCGAAACATATCGTTCACTAAATTTATTCAAGTGTAAATCTTCATTGAATCACTAAACTACAGCTATTTATCGGGTTTCTATCTAAAAATTGAATTTAGTTGCGTCGTAATTTTTTTTTTTGATTTAGTGTAACATATAGCTTCAATGAAGAACGAATTATCTTCAAATTTAATGTAAACATTGGATGTTAAAATAGTTTCAATAATGAAGCTTTGAAAGAAAATAAACAATACCCATTTGTGTGATGCTTATTCACTAAGTGATCGCTACCAGACCACCATTGTGTTCTTTAGATCAGTATTTATTTACGTTCCTAGCTTTAAAGTGAAACTGACGGACTTAATTGATACTGTAACTACTCTGCATAATCATAAAACGAGACAAGATTATAAAGATGTACAGTCACGAGCACCAATATGTATCCACTTAGCAAAATTCAAAATTGATTTCCGCATGGAATACCGACTGCAACTTTGAGATAAGACCTATTTCATATTAGTGTGGGTTCCAAAATACTATGTTCGTAACAACATAAAATTACAGTCACCACAGTAGGAGAAAATCACTTTTTAAAGTTGCTATTTGTATACATATTGGTGCTCGTGACTGTACTAAGATGAATATTAGTAGATAACTTAGGGTTTGAATGTGCCAAAGTTTTCTCTGACAGCTAACTTTTGGATGAACAAAAAGAGCTTAGAGAAGAAAGGAACGAAACATTTAGCTCTTGTTTAGATCCCTAACTGAATGGTCGCCATAAGATGTTAGAAGGAGTGTTAGCAGATCCACAGCCACGCACCTGGCTGTTGATCTGAATGGTCAATTTTCATAAATTTTCTTAAATATCTTTAAAAGTATTATTTTAGTTTAAAATTATTTTAAAAAAAAATTAGGTCCTCGCAACAAGTCCTTTCATTTTAAAAAAAAAAACCTTTTGCAAAACCTTTTATTTTTATTTTCTTATTTGTCCCCCAAAAATAACCCCAAATAACAAAATTCATTTATTTACGTTACACGTCTGTGTTTGGGTCACATAAATGCACATGACTGTGTACTAAATTTCAACTAAATCGGTCCATTAGATTCAGAGCAAATTGGCTGTGACAGACGGACAGACAGAGAGACATGCGAGTGATCCTATAAGGGTTCCGTTTTGTCCTTTTGAGGTACGGAACCCTAAAAAACCTTTATTGTACCATATATACGTAGAACAATTTAAGCATATTATTTTATCATATTCACATTGGTTTATTACACATTTCATTATAATTAATATTATTGTTTAATAAATGAGTTAAATTCATATTTATAATTGTATTTATTATTCTTATGTGCTTGTAAGCAAAATATAGTTTAAAATAAGTATTCTGATCTGATACTGATCCCACAAATTTTCGGCCTATTTCGATATTACCTACATTGAGTAAAATCTTTGAAAAATTAATTTTAAAACAAATGTTGGGACATTTTAATGCACATAATTTACTTCATTTGAAACAGTTTGGTTTTACAAAGGGTCGTTCAACCACAGACGCGGGCGTGGAATTACTGAAGAGCATATTCCAGGCCTGGGAGAATTCGCAAGATGCTCTTGGCATTTTCTGCGACTTGTCCAGGGCCTTCGATTGCGTACATCATGATACTCTTATCAGGAAACTGTACCATTATGGCATGAGGGACAAGGCTCTTGACCTTCTGACTTCTTATCTGAATAACAGAATTCAGAGGGTCGATGTTAATGGCAAGAGATCTGCAGGATCTGCGGTCACCATAGGCGTTCCGCAGGGTTCAATTCTAGGTCCTTTCTTATTTCTAATTTACATAAATGACTTACCTTACTACATAAGGGATAATCACAAGATCGTATTATTCGCAGATGACACTTCCCTCATTTTTAAAATCAAACGTCAGTTAGTTAACTTTGAACAAGTCAACGATGCACTCTCTAAAGTTGTGCATTGGTTTAATGTAAATAATCTTCTCTTGAACGAAAAAAAGACTAAACTCATTAAATTTTCAACGCCAAATGTCAGGCAGCTAACTACCAATGTTCAAGTTAATGGAATAGAGTTGGACCCTGTTGAGTCAACAGTTTTTCTTGGAATAACTATTGACGGTAAATTACAATGGGGCCCACACATAGAAAAATTGTCAGGAGGGCTTAGTTCGGCCGCCTATGCTGTTAAAAAAATTAGACAGATAACTGACGTAGATACAGCCAGAATTGTTTATTTTAGTTACTTTCATAGTCTTATGTCATATGGAATTCTTCTTTGGGGAACCGGTGCGGACATTAATACTATCTTTGTTCTACAGAAAAGGGCTGTTCGAGCCATTTACAACCTAGGTCCAAGAGATTCCCTTCGAGAGAAATTCAGAGAAATAAATATTCTGACTGTAGCCTCACAATATATTTTTGAAAACCTATTGTATGTACACAAAAATATATCAAATTTTAAGAAAATGTCCGATATTCATAGTTTAAATACCAGGAATAAACACAACCTTGCTGTACATCGCACACGTCTCCACAGAGTAAGCAACTCGTTCATGGGTCAATGTATACGCTTTTACAACAAACTTCCCATTGACATTCGAAACTTACCCATTAAACGATTTAAAAACTGTATTAAAACCAAACTTTGTAAAAAAGGGTACTATAAAATTTCAGATTATTTAGAAGATAAAAAAGCTTGGGATTGAGCTGCTCGCTCTGCTAAGCCTTGTGAAAACCATAAAACTTGACATTTTAATTATTCATCACAATAAACCAGTTTTATATACACATTGACATTGTTGAAAATTATGTTCAAAATGACACGATTACTTTGTAAAGTATTATATTATTTTAATTATTGTGAATGTGAGGACTATGTGGATATTTTTATTTTCCCTTTTCATTTCTTTGTTTCTTTCTCAGTTTTAATGATGGTCTGGCAGTTTGAGTAGTTGATGCGGCCTACCCAAATATCCTTTCCTTGGTATTGTTCGTCGAGTTGAACTCCTTAAGTTCTGAGTTGAGCTCCACGATTACTGACAAATGCTTGCACTGACTGGACAGGTCCACTCAAATCTGTGTGGTTCTTTCCTCAAAAGACCATTTCAGACACTAATCTACATGGTCCTCACATGACTTGACCAAGATTATGTCTGGACTTTAAAAGAGACTGTGACCTCTGAGTTTGTTTCGGCCTTTCTTCTCAGAGTAGTCAGATAGGAAACACCGACCTCACCAAGCTTATTTTTAATATTTTTTTATATGACGTGTAAAAGTGATTCCGATATCCTATTTACAGAATAAACAATTTCATTTCATTTCATTTCATTTCATTTCATTTCATTTCATTAAAATATTATTATTAATGTTGGGATGCACGAAATGCATGAAATTATTTATTTATGGAAGTCGCTTCTGCGGCGTAGGCAACTTACTCCATTTTTCCCTATCTCTAGCTTGTCTCCTCCAGTCAGCACGCTTAGAATGACCACAACAGAAACGGATTTTTTCTACGGAAGAATAGACAAAATAACAGATAAACAATCACAATCTGTCATTTTGTCTATTCTTCCGTCGACAAAACCCGTGGAAAGCCCGTTTCTATGGTTGTCATATTACGCGTGCTGGTCGCTTCCGCGGCCTTCCTCATTTTCTTTTCCAATCTCTAAATACCCAATCTACGATTTTCTTTGTCCACCTTTCGTTTTCCATTCAACAGATGTTGAGATAATGAGATTCTAATACTAGGCCTTTATCAGTGTGTAGGTTGGTGCGTTGGCGGAGGGGTGCAAAGCCGAGGCGTCCGCTGTGCCGACCCATCAGGATGTTCTCCTCAGAAGGCACCCGAGTCCTTCCGTCCTTGTGCCCCGAAGATTGACTGCGAACCTCTAGATGGACAGTGGTTTACTGGTAAGTCTGTCTATATTTATTTTGTGTTGACGGAGCTGCATTTGGTTGAAGGTAGCTCCAAAACTTTAGGAATCTTTCACCAGATGGTGAGTTCAAAACTTCGTAATGAAATCTGATTATTATCGAACTGTTTTTGTTAACGAATTACATAGTTAAGTTTCGACTACCAAGTTATGGTAAAGAAAATAGTTGTGTGAATTTAAGTTTCATAAATCGGTAACACAACGTGATTTAGAGATAAGAGGCGGTAGAGCGAGGGTCGCCTTTCGTTTTTCACAAACAGAAGAGGCTTTTGTAGGTACATCAACTATTAAACGAGCAATACGAGTATATATATATTTGTAATCACGTTCTCGAAAACGGCTATCACGATTTCGATTAAATTTGCAATTTAGGGGTTTACGGGATTTTCCAAACGGGAAAATTCGTTTTCTCCATATTATTAGAACAAGATGGCTACCTTAGAATCAAATGAAGAATTATGAGTAAGATAATTAGAAGAATAATGACATATCAGCATGGAAACTATTATGGCAGCATGGAAATAGTATGTCCTATCATGACAGCATGGAATTAGTATGAACTGTCCTACTTGAGCATTCTCTATTTTCTGCTCTGAGCGCTGCTCTGTATATTTCATCAATCTAGAAAAACTTCTAGATTGATGATTATTTAAGTATTATGACTTTAATTTGTATGTATTGCTAAGAGCATCGTATCTGATCGCTTGTTATGGGTAAACTATTAAACTTTGCTACGCAGCTTATTGCAAAGCAGATTACTTGATGCCCATACGTAGGTCAATCAATCTAGGTAATCTTTAGGTAAAGATAAATATTGCAGCAATTGAGGTAAATGTCAACTACTGTGATGATTTATAGCTACATTTCCTTATATATTAATGAAATGTTCACTTGGATGCACTCTTAGAATCAAAAACATCTTTTTTACTGTTTTACATATTTTGTTAGTTGTAGGTAATGCAGATTTTCGCAACATTAATATAGAATCCTCTCCGAAAAAAAAAACCAACCTTCTACTAAACCTACTGCACGCGGAGCATGACGACAATAGAAATGTTTTTTGTCGACGGAAGAATAGACAAAATGACAGATTGTGATTGTTTTTCTGACATTTTGTCTATTCTTTCGTAGACAAAACCCGTTTCTATTGTGGTCATGTGCATTATTGATCGAAGGTGGTCATGTAATGCGTGCAGATTATATTTGACGACGACATTAACTGCTAATAAACACTTACTACCTACTACTGTAACTTATGCGACACACAATGGGATGGTAAAAGATCTATTATTCTTCAGTTGACAATCCATTTCATATAATTCTGCTAGGTGACTGGTCTCCCTGTTCCTCGCCCTGCCGAGGCAAGCAAGTCCGTGGCGTGCTCTGCATTGGAGGTACTGGAAGACATCTGAAAGACACGGCGTGTCGCGAACCAAGACTGGCTTCTGAACGAGACTGCTCCGCTGATTGTAGACCTACCTGGTACTATGGGGATTGGGGACAGGTTAGTTCACGTTCACCTACTATACAGCTTGCTGCATACATTTTGACTGCGTAGGTATTGCAATTTTCTATGAAACAGCTGTTTTTTTTTTAAATAACCGACGAAAAATTTCAACGCAGTGGGGTTCAGAATCATGTACTGAATCCACGGTAGCCGGCTTCGCGTCGATGTCCCTGACACCCCGTATATATCCTACGTACTATATAATTTTATAAATATAAAAAATTGTATGTGTTTGGACGTTTGTTACTCAACCATGCAAAAACCGCTGAACGGATTTGGATGAAATTTGATACACAAATAGTTTATAACCTGAATTAACACATAGAAAACTTGTTATCCCGGTAGTACATACCCGTGGGATAATTTGAGACCTCCACGCGGGCGAAGCCGCGGGGGAAAGCTAGTATTAAATAAAGCTATTAGTATATACGAGTATATATAGCTAGCTATATGTATGTATATATATATATAACTAGTAGTAAATAAGGTACTTAGGTTGATCTTTTGATGGTATTGACTGTATGCTAGCGTTTTGAGAACATATATGTATGATACGTGCCCTTTAAAGAAAACAACCTGCCGCATCAAAAGAGCTTGATACCAACCAGGTAGCCCAACAAAAAACATTACTTTAGAATTTGTGGTGAAAGAAATGTTGAAGTCGATGGCCATGACTAAAATAAAGAGAAGACTTTAATGAAAACGTTTTTTTTTTAAAGCTTTAAGCTATCAAGCTTGATTGTGGGGCTATAATTTTTTAATTCAGAATTTGGACTAGTACTTAGGTATATTATTCAGAAATATAAAACAGGTAGGCAAGTAAAACATCACAATGTTGGCATCATCGTCCTGAAAAAAAATCAATTCTCCTATTATTTGAAAACCAAAAAAAAAAGATAAACCTCACACACACTCGCACACTGGCACTCGCTCTTTTGACACTGCTCTCGACGCTTGACGTGTCCACACGTCGGGTCCAGGTTCGCAACAAGTAAATCGCCATCCTGAGGATGCATCGTTGAGAGGTGAAACACGTGTTAATTTATTACAGGGAAATCAAGAAGAAATAAACTTTCTTTATGAATCTTTTAGAACAGTTACGTGGATTAGGTTACTAAATATACATCGTCTATTATTGTATCTCACACAGTCAAGAAAATATAAAACTAAATAATTTTAAATTACTTGTACAACCCGATACCCCACGTGATACTGATAACTCCACACAAATAAAAACTACCTAGTAGGAAGTTCGATAGTGATACTAATAGCAATTATTCCTAGTAAACGAACCTTGCAGAGTACCCTGAACAATATTAAATAAACGTGTAAAAGGACATGCTGTAATTAATTGAACGATACAAAGGGAGCCTTGTGATTGATATTCTAATTAGCGCCGAACACCATCCAGTTAACGATATAACTTTTGACACTTCAACGTAAATCTTAATTGCTTTATTACTGCGACCTTTTCAATTCGAATAGGATCATGTTTTACGTAATGTTCAGGTTTCAAATTAATGTTTTAATCTATCAATTATAATTCTGGCTAGAGATGACAGTTTCAATACGATCCTTATTGATGACCATACATTGAGTAGTGTATGGAAACATATAGTTGAACTCACTCCACTCCATAAAGTTGTGTGTGTTGTGTCGTATGTATGACCTACCTAAGTTTAACCAGTTCTGTGTTCTAAGCTACCTTAGTCCATATTAGTGATGCTTACGTTGTAGATGACTTTAAGTTATCTTTGATGTTTTGTTTCTGCTTAAGAAGCCGTGCACGAAATCGACTGATTTTGATACATTTTGTTCATTGGTTGTGAGAAAGGCAAAAACAATTTAAACAAAACTATTTGTGATTTGAATCGAGTTCTTTGTGGCTGAAAGGGATATTTCAAATAAGTTAAATGTTCATGGAATATTCGCAACATGTTTTCCGAAATATTACGCGAGACTGACGTTTGTTCACTTTTTTACAAGAAACTACTATTGATTTTTGGAGAACATTTTAAAATCATCTTCAACATCGTTATATGGTCTACTTACATGTGGTTAAACCACTTTTTTCAACTTCCATACAAAATATAGCATAAAAATAATGTTGATAAAAACATTTGTTATTTTTAAAACCCAAAACCCAAAGTAATGTATTTTTTCCTATTATTTAGCAAACAAACACAAGAAATTTAAAAATCACACATTAGTCTTCAGCTATCTTTGAAAAAAAAAAAAAAAAAATATTATTATACAATATCTTCATTAGGTAAATCAAAGGTGTAATAAACCATATTTTCGAGAGCGCAAAAGTGATGCAACTATTAACAGGTGCTGTGACTGACACGAATGGTTTAGCACCATGAAAACTGTACTTTTATACTTACACAGACTTAACATTAAATCTCAGTAATTTCAAGCTTTCTTACAATTAGATAAGTTATTGACGAAAAAGGGTTGTTTCGTGCACGGACCCTTAAAACTTTCACTTTTTTTGGCAAGGCTACTTTATCATGTTACTCATCCAAATAAGTTTTCTGATTGTTTTATATACCTACTTACTTACCTACCCTTACAATTTTCTATCACCCAGTGCTCCGGCAACTGCTCGACCGGCAGCACAGGCATACAGCATCGCTCCGTGGTATGCTCACGCGGCGATACCGGCGCCGTCAGCAGCGAGCTTGAGTGCGGCATGCCGCGCCGCACGAGTCGCGCGTGCGACCTTACCTGCGCGGGCGCAGCGACTACCGCACGTGGGGTAGTAGCCACGCCTGCCCAGCCGCCAATGATTATCGGTGAGTGTTCATCATATCATCATCAGCCCTATACGTGTTATGGGACTGATCAAAATTGTGTAACATTAATTCTTGAAAAACATCTCAATTTAAAAAGTGAAAAGTAAACGGTGTGATTGAATGTTGAATTTTTCGGCTGTCGGTTATCATCAATACATACATACAAATAAATAAAATTGAAGTGTTTGTTTGTATTGTCAAAATAACAGCTTTTTATTAAGTGCTTAAGAAAGTATATAGGTACAGTACTTATATCAAACAAAAAAAATTGTCTCTGTCTGTATGTCCGTTTGTTCCGGCTAATCTCCAAAACGGCTGGACCAATTCTGACGGGACTTTCACTGGCAGAAAGCTGCTGTTATAAGGCGTAACTAAGGCTTACTTTTATTTTAGAAAAATAATAAGGGTCCACGCGGGTGAAGGCGTGGGTAGCAGCTAGTTGAAAATCAGGTCTTTTACAATTGTTATAATACTATACATTTGAACAGCTTCAGTAATCCATCATAATAACATCATGTGTAGCATAATAAATTGATTGTTCTAGAATTCTTGATTACACTCCTTATCTCTAAATTGTTTTATTTGTAATCTTTGTAGCGGTTATACCGACAAATAGTAACTACGCATCAAACACATGACATCACACAAATCCTGCATCGCGCAATTAGAGTTTACCGCGCGAACGAGATTTATAAAACTATCCGACATCAACTTTCGGGCAGTTGCCCGTCAGACACGACACCCGTCTGGTCGGAGGATCCTCCATTGTGTATGGTGGATGAGTGAACTTTACACCCTGTTCCTCATGATTCTAAAGCTTTAAAACCTATTACCCTTGTTTGTTCCACAGACTCTCAAAAAGTTTCAGGCGTCGAAACTACACACAGGGACTCCCTTCCACAGAGACCCATAACAGCTAGGGATCGTGCATCAAGAGGTATGATAGTGAATCTAGTATTCCTCCATATGTTAAGCCCATTTTTGCATGTTCATGATTTTTTTTTCTTGACAAGTCATTCGATAGGATTAATCACAACTGTTATCATTGTGATGTGACTGTACAATGTAGATTATCGTAAAAGATAGCTATTTATCAGAAACCGGGTGTGAATAACGCCGAATTATAGAGATAAAGGCAAATTTCTTTTTTATCACATCTATTCAAAAAGAGCTAGTTTATTCTTCGTAAACAGGGACCAAAATAGCTTTTTAATCCCTAGGAACTCAAAGTGATTTGAATTTGGAATGTTGATATGGTTAGTAAAGAAACACTCTCGCCTTAAAAATAGTTGTCAACAATCTACAATTTTTTGTTGCTTTAATCAGAGATAAAAAGTGCATTGTGTAGGGTACTCTGATGTCTCTCAATTGCCATATTTTTAATGGAAAGAAAATATTAGGAGCACTGCGGTCCTCAGATAACTCGTCAATGATTCGATATTATAAAGCGAAGCGCACATTAAAGCCGCAACGGACCGCAGCGCAACGTATTTTCATACAAAAAAGTGCGGTGCGGCACGCTTGTAGTGTGCATTGGTTCATAGAAAATGTACGAAAGTGATGAAGGAGGATTTTTACAAAGCGTTGTGTTTCGACGCGGCCCCAATCTGCTTTAGCCATAACATAGTGTTCAGAAATGCAATTTGCCACGTCATCGCACAAATTGAACTATGGAATAGAAAAACTCAAAATCCGTGCGCTGAAATACATAAGGTTTTTTTGTTCTAGGTAACTGCGTAGACAAGCTGAACAACTGTATCCTGGCGGTGCAGGCTCGGCTGTGCCACTACAAGTATTATACGAACAACTGCTGCCACTCCTGCGGCGGACGGTGAATACTCTACTTTATTAGTACCCAGCATTTTATATAGCACATTGAAAAAGTTCTGCTTTGTCGACCTTCGTTGGTTCTGTCACTTTCAAGTTGGCTATTTTAAGAAGTTTATTTATGGCAGAATCCTTTTGTACTAAAATATTTTACCTACCCATAGCGCTACAAGGTTCTTTTGACGCGTGGTGAAAATCGGAACTAACGCCGCCATCTTGTTTTTTCAATACATTTCGCAAAACAATTGTATAAATGTTTACCAACAGCGCCCTCATGTCAATGTCATTTGAGCGCCAATAGATCCTTGCAGTTTAAGTGACAGTCTCTGAAAGTAGATGTGCCTTATCAAGGCCTGGGTATTGTACTGCCTTAGACAGCGCCGAACGCACACTATTGCTAACATTGTAGGCATTTGGACCCTGCGGGGTAATTGCGTTCACACTTACAGTAGCAATGGCTTTTATTTTGACAGTTCAACAATATTCATTGGGTTATTTAAGTTGTTGAGCCATTGAGGTTCAATGTAGGTAAACTAGAGCAAACACCGCGAACAAGCGTAACATTTTGTTGTCCGGGACCAGAAACATCTCAGGGTTGATTTTTCAATATTTTTATTACGGTTATCTTCCGCTTGACATATAAACGACTTAAAAAAAAAAAAGATTTTAATTGTAGTACATTAATGTTGTATAGTGTGCCTTTTAGTCTGTGCTAAACAAATGTATTTTCGTTCTTTCTTTTATATATATATTTTCTATACAAAAGCTGTCATACCACAATATTTATCCCTTTTATCAAAGCCTGACTGTTGAAAAATCAGCCCTAAGTCTACTACCTGAATACGCATACACCGCAGTTGTCACATTTGACATCGTGGTGACACATCTTTAGTTTGTACTAGCTTCTCTAGTTTACATTGAATCTTAATGTGTTGATCTTGATCAGATAAATTTTACGAACATATGAAGCAATGGATTAACAATATCCTTCACAATCATTCAGATTGTGATTGAAAGTGTGTTACGCAATAAGGGTGTTATTCAAGATTAACAAAAACATTAACTTAGGGTAAGGTAACACTATTCTTTTCAGCTTCCTAGTTTTAGTTGTGTTAACACGTTGTGTATTATCCACGATTTTTGATTTAGTTGTGATTTGGGCCCTGAACACAGATGATGATTTCTGATTGACATACCTATGATTATTAGATAGAAATAAATCTACTTGGTTGTATTAATTACTAGCTAACTCGAACGACGTTGTCCTCTCCAAATTAAAAATTCCAATCGAAATAGCATTTACAGTTTTCCCGAATTTTCCAAAGGACATCATTCATTTTGTACCCAAAAATTAAAGTGCCGGCCAGAAAAAGAAAATGCAATTTCTTATGGGAAATAACATCTTGAACATTTTTTATTATTACAACGAAAGTACAATTAACCCCCTGGCTGCTATTTGAGTTTGAAAGTAGGTACCAAAAATCATATTTTTGCCAACAATATTTTGGACATTCGTTTAAAGACGCAAACATTTATTGCCCATTGTAGAAATGGACATGAGCATTGAGCGTTAGGTATAATAAATAAGGTATGTTAACTATTAAAAAAATAACGAGAAAAGGATTGAGGGAAATATTTTTTATTATAAAATAGCAGGCAGCTAGGCCGGTGGAAAATCCGTTCTGAAGCCCCCCAGAAACTGTTTGATTCCGTTATACTCGAGGGTAAAACACTAGACGTGCCACAATTTTTAGGATTTTCTAACTTAAATAGCAGCGGAAGGGTTAATTGTATATTCTCATTGTGATAGTAAACAATTTGAGCGTGTTATTTTCCATAAGAAACCGTGTTTTTTTTTTCTGGCCCGCACTTTAGTTTTTGGGTACAAAATGTTAGAAACTTGAATGATGTCCTTTCCGTTCTGAAGTGATGCGCTTACCAATGAACAGCGGCATCATTTAGCATTTTAATCTTACTTCAGTGGGGGAAAGAGATAGAGCTATACGTCCTGTAGAGCTTCATCTCTTTCCCACACTAAAGTAATATTAAAATAATACTGCTTTAGAGGTGGTGGTAGGCCCCCTGGATTTAATTTTATTATAAGGTAGATAGATCAAGTTTTAGGTACTGTCTTTGATCAGTGTAGCTCCTGATCAGTTAATTCGCGGGTGGATTAGTCTTTATTTAACTATTCGTTGATTGTAGCCTAGCCGTTACAGTAGTGTGCGTTCATCTTTAACTTAATTTTCTACTGCCGACTTAACTATACCTATACTGTATCTTCTTTGTATTATTAGTCTTCATTAAATTAAGGGAAAAGTTTTTATGATATTAAATGTTGCTCTCTGGCATCATTCGTTTTTCTCAACTAAAATAATACTACTTACAGTCTGGCCATCGGGAGAATGCGTTCTTGACAGCTGTTAAGTTTCATACTAACGAAGTGTTTTGCGAATTTGATCCTTATTCAAGGGTGGATCCAGGGCGAGGGGCACACGAGCACGTGCCCCCCCCAAACGGTTTAAGTAAAATAAAATCGAATCCTCTGAATGGACTGTCCTGAATGTATATCTATCAAGAAATTACTTCATTGATGAACGCTGAAGAAGTAGGGGACTATATCTTCATTGACAAAGAATTGATCCCAAAAACAGCATAGTGCAATTAAGATATGGGAGACACTACATTACACTGCATTACATTAAAAAAATGTTATTAGTATGGGACCTACAATAAATAACAAAATACCTGACATAATAAAAGATGACATAATACGTAATTTTAAAAAGAAGTTATCATCATTATTGATTGAAAAATGTTACTACTCGATTAACGATTTCATATATGACAATCGACTTATCCTAGTGTACTCGTTTTGAACTGTAATTCGTAATTTTGTATTTTGACACTATTGTTATTATTTTATTAATTTTTTGGATCACATACTCGTTTTCTTCATACATTAATGTTTGCATGCCTAATCTAAGGTAGATTGTACAAGGATCACATTTTCTTTTAAATATCTTATGTCATGTACCTACAATCTATGCAAATAAATAAACTTTACTTTGCTTTACTTCTTATCTGTCTGGCCCACGTGCCCCTCCCTGAAGTATATACTGGATGCGCCCTTGTCGTTATCACTAAAATACATAAAAGTGGTCCAACTGACAGATGTCAGGAACACATTCTGTCAACGGCCAGACTGTACGTTTTATAAAGATTGACTTTTAGGATCATATTATTATTTATAGGCTTTCCGACGTTCCCTAAAATAATAATTAATTAAATTGCAAATACATAGTATTATTATTAACACGTTTATTATATTTTGCTTATTCGGTGTGATATTTAAACTTAAGTTTATTTTTGTATGAATTAATTTATACTATAGTACAAGTAAAATCATGACTCAACTTAGTACTTAGGATATTACCAACGCTTCTAAGATAATATCAATGTATTGTATTGTATTGTAGTGTAGTGTAGTGTGTATTGTACTTCAGCTTAAGTTATGTAATTAGTGATAAGTACGTGTAAATAGATAGATTTAAAACAAGTGATGATTAGATGAAACTGAAACAAAACTTGACTTTTATTTGTGACGTGTTTTTCTGTAATGACAATACCTACTACTGCCTAGCCTTTTCCCAACTATATTGGGGTCAGCTTCCAGTCTAACCGGATGCAGCTGAATACCAGTATTTTACATGGAGCGTCTGCCTATCTGACCTCCACAACCCAGTAACTGAGTAACAAGATACTCCTTGGTTGTCAGACTTTCGGGCTTCAGACGACCCGTAACGACTGTCAGAGATCCACGAATGACAACCGGGACCAACGGCTTAACGTGCTTTCCGAGGCACTAAAGAGGCTTGGTATGTAAAGATGGTTCATCCACAGACCAACCCCGGCAAGCGTAGCTGAGCTTTCTGTAATGACAATAGTGAAGTGAAAACTACTTTAGGTGCATTGCCTACGCTCTTTGTGAGCAGTGAACTAAACTGAACCGTCACGCTCGGGTTGGTGACACTGCATCGGGTATACTGGGCTCCAGTCGTAAGTTTTTGCTTCTATCGTGTGATCATAAGCACACACCCTCTTTTTATTGTATTATACAACACACGGGACATATTTATTTTACGTTAAGCATTAATATGGGTAAGTATCCGAATGCGGGCTAACGACCAAGTAAATATAAAGCAAGTAAGTATTGCCCTATGTTTGATTGCATCACTTTCATGTGCTGCGTGCTTTTTAGGGTTCCGTACCCGAAGGAACCATATTACTAAGCCTCTGCTGACGTCCGTCCGTCTGTCTGTCAGCGTGCTGTATCGTAATACCTAGGTAGACAGTTGAAATTTTCACCAATTGTGTATTTCTTTTACCGCTATAACAACAAGTAATAAAAATTAAATAAAGTTCGACTCGCACTTGGGTGGTTTTTATTACGTACAATACAGAAAAGTTAAGAAAGGGAAGGCTTAAAGTTATTTTTCCATTAGTTAGTTATCAGTGGTACGGAAGTCAGAGTCCATGTGGTTTGAAAGTTACAATTACCTATAATATTAATTAGCTGGACTTTCGAAGTTAAGGTGTCAGTGCCAGGGTAGCCCGCGAAGCAGTAATACTCGCGAAGGAGGAGGCGGAGCGCGCAAGGGAGAGGCAAGACGCGCCCTCGCGCCCCAAGTCGCCGCAGGAGACGCCCCGGGCGTCGGGAGTCGCGAGCCGACTTCCGGCCACCGTAGGCGCGGGCTTGCGGACGGTCAGCAATGGGTAGCTCGCCGTCCGATAAGGACTACGCGCGCCTTAAAGAGATGTCAGCACCAACTGACACCTGACACGGTCCTTAGGGCAAATGCCTGCCAGGGTTGCGAGTTTGTCCGAAAGGGATATCGCGGCCCCGGCACACAGGCAACGGAAGGAACACGGGTGGGTTTTAGTCAGTAAAAGTCTGATACGCCCTCCCGCTCCACCGTGAGCGGGAGAAGTTATTTGATAAACTCCTACCGTCAAAAAAAAAGAAAAAAAAAAGGGAAGCCCGCGAAATAAAATTTCCTTATATTTATTGAAAAATCCATCTAGCTAAGTCTCATAAGTGGGATATTCGTTTTCTCCGTACTTTCACCCTATCGCTCAATGTTTAAAACAAGATGGCTACCTTAAAATAATGATATGGTAGCATGGAATTAGTAAGTACCTACTAGCATGGCAGTGTGGAATTAGTATGTACTATACATGGAATTAGTATGAACTTTCCTATACTATTAAATGAGCATTCTCTATTTTCTCCAGAACAGAGCACGGTCGCCCTGGTACTACTATATTTTTAATCACTTTCTCGAGAACGGCTCTAACGATTTCGATGAAAGTTGCAATATAGGGGTTTACGGGGGCGAAAAATCGATCTAGCTAGGGTTCTCTATTTTCACAGCCTCGGGAATGTGATAGAACGTTGGTATACCTCGACGATATGTTTATCTATTTTCAGCCGAGCAGAGCTCGGTCGACCAGGTACTAATAATTAAAATCAGCAAAACAACTCTCTTGAATGTTGTGTTCTTCTCCTATTAATCTCTATTAAATAACCCAATGGCTGAATTTCCTAGGTTTTGATAATATGGCTCAGTCATTGCCGCGCTGGTGGGCCCCGATAAGAGAACAATGTTAATACGTAATAGTATTCAATTACTACGATTCGGGATGACCTGACTTAGCCTTTGTATAGATACTGGTCTGCAATTGACAATGACCGCATTGGCAAGTATATTGTACTCTATGTACTTATCAAATAGTTCTAATTAAATCGTTTGAAGTGAATAAGATAAAGTGAGATGGATAGCAATCAATTTATTACATGTTTGATGTTATTGGTCTTGTTTTTGGTTGCTTTACGAGCTAATTAACTACTAAGGCTTAAATTAAATACCTTTATCTATGTGTCGCACGTTATCGAAGGATCATTTGAATAAATAAGTAACTAAGTGTACAATATTTCATTGAACAATTTTGATCTTTCATATCGACAGAAGCGATATCTCGAAAATTTTAAATAATACAAATAGAGCTGCTAGAAGAAAACAAAGGAAAACTCTTATCTCAAAACTTTTATTTAATTTTGTACTCAGTAAAGTGTTTTGTTTAAAAGATAAAATAAACTACAAGTAATACACATTAAAACTATCATCTATTAATCTACGTATACAATGTTTTCCAATAATCAAGCTACTAACAGTAAGTAGACTGTAATGGAACATTTACACAATTATTTTCTTCACAAAACCACAGATAAGTACAGATCGGACACTCCGCAAAATCATTTAAGAGCCCTCTTACATTTCGGTGCTGCGCTAAAGCATTCTTGCGATACTGAGCGCACATTGCCGGCACAGTGAAATATATGGTACTTTTATTTTATTCATAAAAAAATAGGAATAGCAATAAAAATAAAAATAAATGTTATTAAGCAAATGTTGGAGATTAACTTAGTGTAAATACTACGTACGAAAATGATGTAGAACTATCCGAAGTTCTACATCATTTTCGTACGTAGTATTTACTTTTATTTTATTTTTTATTCAGACTTGTTTCCAAACCTTTTTAGTAGAAAATTGAATTAGGTCCAGTAATTTTTTCTTTAAATAAAAGTCATATAACAAAAATGTATTCTATTATCATCAAAGTATCGGATATGTTTAATATGAGAAAAATTGTTTTGATGAATTATATTCAACAGAATCCGCAAATTAAAGCTCTCAAATGAGCTCTACATGAGTTTTTGCCAAAACATGCATCAGGAGAACGATTATTGCTAGATAAATCAATAAATAATGAAAAAATCGCTTTATTATTATTGTAGAAGAGAAAACGAACTATTTTTACCAAGTTATTGTTATTTATACTAACCAACGAATATTATTCAATTTCAACGAGGAAATCATGCATCTACGCGCATTTTTGTAATAGGCCCCTTAAACAAAAAGCGACTCCTAGTACGACACTATAAAGTGCATTTCAGGTCGCGCAGTGCTAATTACCTACAGTTATATTCACCTAGAAGTTGCCTCTCTTTCTATCAATCAATCTGCCTAGCCTTTTTCCAACTATGTTGTGGTCGGCTTCCAGTCTAACCGGATGCAGCTGAATTTTATTTGACATTGTACATTGTATTTTACATGGAGCGACTGCCTATATTACCTCCACAACCCAGTAACTGGGTAATACGATACCCCTTGGTAAGACTGATGTCAGACTTTCGGGCTTCTGACGACTCTTAACGACTGTCAAAGATCCACGAATGACAGCCGGGACCAACGGCGTAAGGTGCTTTCCGAGGCACTGAGGAGTCTCGGTATGTAAAGATGGTCACCCATCCACGGACCAACCCCGGCAAGCGTAGCTTAACCTGATGGAGCGTGCGGTTGTTATTACTTAGCCACGAGCTCTCTTTCTATCGTGTAACTTTAATCTTCTGACTACGTTACGCCCACTGAATTCGACAAGTCGAGCCCGCCGCGTACCAAGTGGGTACACGGTGGGCTCGACTCGGGCTCATAGCTTAATACCTAAAATTCGGAGTGTCCGATCTGTATTCATCTGTGACAAAACACAAAATTTCATATATTCATAAAATATAGAAGTTTGTCTGAAGCTAAACTATACAAAGCACGGTTTGATAAATTAATACTGTATTTATTAATCTTATAATGTTTAATCTCTATAATTTCTGACCACATTTGAGAGCAGTAACTAGAGATATACCTAAATTACAATTAAAACTAAATTATAATTCTACCTCCTACCGTCATATTGCCAATGATCATCGTTATCATCCCTACTAAAGCCAAAACAGTAAATGATATGGCCATGTTAGCATTTGTATCGTATATCTGACTCCTAAATTCGTCAAATGCAAGACAAATGGCTATGAAGGCAATTATGAGCGTCAAAGTTGCAGCGCATGAGTATACAGCCTTGAGCATACTGTTATTGACCATATTCGTGCATATCAAATGCGCAAGTCCTCCCACAAGGCTTATAGTAGTCAAAACCATGGCAACCAAACCTGAAATGAAGGAAATTTTTAAAATTTTAGTACACACAGCAGTTGGTGATAAGTGAGCACTCTTATTGCGTAGCATTCTCAATCACAAACCGAAGGATTTTGATGGAATTTGCTAATCCATTGCAACAAAAATCGTCTGCTCAACAACGTAAATAACGCAATGAATGTTGTTGAAATGTCAAAATATGAAAGGTTTTGCCATTGTAAGTGTGTTACGCATTACTCCCCAAGAATAGAAAGGCACTATATGGACGACGCTTGGTAAGTAGAAGTAGGTACTTTTAAAATAACTGAAGGGGGTAAACTCTTACCGTAATTAATGAGATACATACCCTGATAAGATCGTGTGAATATATTGCAATTAAATTGTCCTTGTACATCTCACTTTTTTTTGTGATTTCATAACGCCAGGGTGCACTACAGCTGTGATATTCGTCTGGAGTAATTGGGCACTAGTTTAAGTCTGGCCATTACACGATGATGTGTAAGGTCCAGAAATGTGGTCTTGGAAATTATGATGATGACGAGAACTCGGTCAACAAACAGTCGGTCGGTCGTATAAATTAGGTTTATGAAAAAAGGGAGGAAAAAATAACACTTACCAACGATCTGATGAGCTGACTGTAGATGGTCGTTGCCCACTATGGTTGGGAAGGGAGGCGGTCTAACTGACACATCCGATGATTCCTCAACTCCAATTATTGCCATAATACCGCCGATGACTGCCAGGAATGAGCCCAGCACTTGTACGGACCAGTATAGTTTCGTCTTCTGAGGATACATGAAATTGTTCGCCCATCCAGTCCGGGGGTTCAATGATAATACAGCTTGACTCATCAGGAGCACATACTGTAAATATAAAGGCACTGTGTTAAGAGAATGCATCAAATTTTATTTTAAATCTAAGGCATAGCAACAGCTTAGTGCAAACAAAACAATACTATACAGGGTGGCAGGGACATCGACGCGAAAACGTTTACCATGGATTCTGTATATGATTCTGAACCAACCTGCGTTGAAATTTTTCGTCGGTTATTAAAAAAAAAGTTGCTGTTCCATACATTTTGACCGCATAGGTATTGCACTTTTGTATGAAACAGCAGTTTTTTTTTTTTTTAAGCGGACGAATATTTTAGTCGCGGGGGTTCACCAGTCATGTACTGAAACAGTTTTTGCGTCGATGTCGCTGCCACCCCATACATTTAGGTGGAAATAATCGGGACTGAGTTCAAAATTCCTCGAATAATTTTAATGTCCTCCAAATGGTGCTAAATATGCACGTATGTTTTAGAGTAGTTGTAAAAAAACAACTTTTGTATTAGTGTTACGTTTTGCGTACTCTCGATAACATGCATCTTATTGGTCGTTATTAGATAATTTTATCTTTTTTTTACGCATCTCGTCACTATAATATCGCGATTATGGAGAAACCCTTCTGGCGCCAGTTCTTTTCGTAGATTTTCCTTATATTATCTATGTATATGCGTAACCAAATTGTCTTGAGTATCTATCGTTTTTTGTGTTTATTCTTCATTAAGGCTTGTGCAGACCAGCGCGACTTGTCGCGCGACGCGACACCGGTTATTGTTATACTGTGAAGTTTTCTTAGAAATTGTATTGTTCGTGTCGCGTCGCGCGACAAGTCGCGCTGGTCTGCACAAGCCTTTATTGAGAAGCACTTCATAAAATGTAAATTCATTGGTAGGTTGGTAGCACTTCATAAAATGTAAATTCATTCAATGTAAACACATCTGGCTGAAATTATGGTACTTACATAGTATTTTAGAAAAAGTTCCGCTTTGGTCCCAATTTACATTGCCGCGGAACGGAATTGTTTTATTTCACAATGTATCATGAACTTTTTGTCACAAACTAGACGTACCAAATAACACGTCACGCGTGTTCTGAAGAATTCTCGCGCATTTTCGGGAATTCCCGCAGTAACAACATCGTATCTACGTAATTTGTTCGTTAGACAATTGACATAAAGTTCATTTTGCCATGTACAATATCGTTACAAAAATTCGCTTCCACTCCTTTCCGCGGCACTGTAAATTGAGCCTTACTCAGCGCCGTCTATGTCACCCATATCAGTGTGACCGTGTCGTTCCAACTCTCGATATGTCATTGCAAAGCCGGGTACTGAGGGCACCTTCTAGCGACTAGGTAGTCGCTCGACACATAGGTTTGTGTAACCCGATACCCCTTGGTAAGACTGGTTGTCAGACTTTCGGACCTCTGACGACCCGTAACAACTGTCAAAGATCTACAAATGACAGCTGGGACCAACGGCTTAACGTGCGAGGCAGTTAGTTCTCTACATAGAAAAATACAAAGGTACAAAATTTCTACTCACCCCAATAACTGTTAAATAGACATGCGCCGAAAATTTTTGAACTTCTAATTGGAATAAATTGTTGGCCAAATATGCACTCATGTTTATGCAGATGAACGCACAGAAAGTGACTGCTCCGAGCAGTAAATGAGTCACGGTATTCGTAACATTCATGAACACTATGAATCTGGAAATTGGCTCATCTGGTGGTGGACCACCAGGTCTTAAACCCTCTTCTAATCTTGAGTGTGACATCGGGGGAGGCGGTGGTGGTGGTGGTGGCATTGCCATTTTAGCCAATATTCGATTTAAATTATCTTTTTCGAAGTTGCACACCGCTGAATCTTCACGAGCACTAACGCACAGATATACTGCTCCAATCAATAGTTTACTATCTCCGATTTAAGATAACTTCGCAGATACTAATGTTTCCTATTTCGACAACTAGATAAGGGTGACAGTTATGGCGTAATGGTTACTGATAAACGCCTGCGATGGGAATTTTTGTAACCTAGTTGGTAATATTTTAGATAGAACCTTCAAAAAGGTTTTCTTGGAAGTTATCTGGTCTTTTAAAAATAAAAAAATAATTATATGGGATAAGAGATTCCACCAAATAGGAGATAGAAGATAGAATAGTCCTCATTTTTTGTTAGGGTTCCGTAGTAAACAAGGAACGGATATGGCGAAACTATAAAGTTTCGCCATGTCCCTGTCAAGTGTCCCCCCCCCCCCCCCTTCTAGCTAAATGCTTGTACTTAGACTTGTAAAAAATTTCACAGCAGTAGTATATATAACGAAATTAAATGGAAAACTATGAGAGCTAAGTAGGCTGTACAGGTTAACGAGAAATAATCAACCAACTTAAATTTGCAGTTTGAAAAACATGATCTCCCATACATTCCGTATGGGAAAACACGTTTTTCAACTACAATGTTAAGATTGTTCTTGGGATAAATTCATCCCAACTACGGAACCCTTCATTGTGCGTGGTCCGACACGTGGCTTTAGAATGTTATGCTTAAACATTATTATGATTAGAGAAATTATCCTAAAAAAAATTATGCGTAAGCTATTATGCGAAAACAATGTTATGCGTAAATATAATTAGGATAAACAAAAGTATGCCATGTTATATTATGTCTAAAATTTTTATGCAAATAGATAGGGAACCTTACATTGTATTTTGTTTGCTTAATAAGCATAGAAAGACGAGGCATTCTATACAAAGTCTGAATTATACACATTGACGGTAACACATATTTCATTTTATTAGAAACTGTGTTCACACTTTTTTTACAATAGATACAAATAGATAAAAACTTAAAAAAATAAATAAACAACCGACTTAAAAAAAAAAACGAGTGTGAAAAATAAGTTTTATTTCCGAAGTCGGTGTCTTTAGATGTAACCTTCTCCTTTTTTGAAGTCGGTTAAAAACTATTTAGATAAGACTCTTAATTTTATTTCCTGTTATGATCCAAAAGTCCAACGTCACTAATATGGTGAATAACCAAGTAAAGAACACGAGGGTAGGTACGAAGACATCTGCATTGCCTGTCCATGTTCCGAATGATCTGTACTCGAAGGCTGCACAGAGGCTTCCGGTACCCATGAACAAGCTTGCGAAGCCGGTGAGATAGTGGAAGAACCGGATCCAGAAGACACCGATGCAGGAAGACAGCTTGCTAGGGTACATCGCGAGGATTCCATTCAGCAAACTTGCGAGGCAGAACACGAGCCCTGCTAACCCTGAAATGAAACGTTACGTAATGTTATAAAGTGTTCGCTCGCTCTGACGTTGGATGACGTCGTGTTGATGCTGCGCTAGCGTTGTGTAGACAAGTAGTGGCGTTAAGATCTTACGTTACGTTCAACGAACGCCAACTCTTGATGCGGAACTTTGTAATCTACGTAAAAAAAAATATCAGGTCGAATAACACGTACAACAAATCGGGTATTAGGTATCATAATTCAGTATTATCATTCAACCTGTTCACGAACCTAATTATCTGTCTTATCGGGTAATACGTGAGTGAAAGTAATTCATAGTTATCTAATATTTCACAATGATGATTATAATCGGTTGTACCTAAATATTGTTTATTTATCCTTTTACAATTTGATATTTTTGTTTTGTTTAATAATAATATAAATATAAACTCGTTAACGAAATGATACCATATTATAAATATAAACCAGAAATAATATTAGAAAGTAAGGATCAGACAATTTACTGTGACCGAACAATAATAACAGATAAAACTATTCATTACAATAGACCTGACATTACCGTTCACGACAAAACCAATAAAACAGTTTATCTCATAGACATAGCAATACCTAACTCACACAATATTCAAACCACCATATCCGAAAAGCTTAGTAAGTATCAAGATCTCGCCATAGAAATTAAAACCCAATGGAAAGCACAAACCGTTCATAATTATTGTCCCGATCGTCCATTCATCTACTGGTACTCGTATAATACCAAAATCTCTCACACAAAGTCTTAACACCCTACAGATGCCTTCTCACACACTTTACATGCTCCAAAAAGCTACCATTCTTAACACCTGTCGCATCACCCGAAAGTTCCTGACTTCTTCAACATTGTCATCCACCTTTTCTATCTAAATTTCGCCTTACATACTTGGTCCGGACCCGTATGTAAGGTTTCTTAAACTCTCTTAAATGAGAAGAAACGTAAAGAACCGAACATAATAATAAAAATCTTTACAATGCATTTGCTCGAAAAGAGCCTTTTCCAAGCAGTAAATTAGTGCGGAAAGTGTCACTTTTTTTGACTAGTGCTTTTTACTTTTCTGTTTTTTTTTAATTTTGGTGGCCGTCGTCAGCCCGTTGCAAAGAGTTTTTATTATTTGAGAAAAGTTTAACAAATCAGATGATGATGATAACGATGACGATGGCGAAGGCGATGGCGACGGCGATGGGATGACGATGGCGATGGCGATGGCGATGACGATATCGATGACGATGGCGATGGCAATGGCGGAGTCAAAGACAAAGTCGAAGTGGAAGTGGAAGTGGAAGTTGAAGTGGAAGTGGAAGTGGAATTGGAAGTGGAAGTGGAAGTGGAAGTTGAAGTGGAAGTGGAAGTCGAAGTCGAAGTTTTTTCTCTCACAATGCATAGTAAAACGTTGTATGATACACGTGCGTAAGATGATTTCCGACTCGTGTCGACTTATACACTCATCGGAAATCACCTACCTTCCGCACTTATAGCATAAATAACTATTATTGCAGACCACATGATCCATTAAAACACGATTAAAAATACACAAATACAACAAAAATTCAATTCTCTTAAAAAAAAAAAAAAAGATCTTTTGGGACAGTTTAAGAGTAAGTTTCTAATCTCCGTCATAGTCAAATAGTGTCTCCATTATCGATATACTCATATAGATATGTATAAAGTAATAACAGGGATAGGAGCGTATTTGGAACTAAAAAACAAGGTATCGGTATCAAATCTATTGGTAAACACACATGGTGTTACCTAATTTGTCACAAAGTATGAGATTTGCTACCATGAAACTTTTATAGCGTTTATACAATGATTGTGGACTTATAACAGGTCGCTACACCACAAAACTTTGCAATTCTACAATTCTTTCGCATTTTTAAAAGCGTAACACAAAACATGAGGGCTATGTATACATTTTAGACTTGTCACTACAATTTACATATTTGTAAGGTTACGATTGTGTGGCTTAGAGAAATTTACAAATTTGTAAATTCAGCACATTAACCACGTTTAAGAACTGTCAGTGTCATCATTTTCTGTGGAATATTGACACTGACAGTTCTTGAACGCGGTTTAGATGTGCTGATCGCGTTCAGTTTCATTGGTGAAATTCGCACTCAATGTACAGTTTTGTGGTAAAGGGAACAGTTGTAACGTTACGCACAGTCGAACCATTAAAGGTCGTCGTCCATCTATCTAATACATCAAAAACAACCCATTGATGAGCTCCCCAACTTAATATAGAATACCTATATACGTGCCACTAGTCTTAAAATGGGCGACGACCTTTATTCGTGTTGAGAGTATCAATAACAGCACGGAGACGCCTCGGCTGCCCCTGCTGGAGACGGCACTGTCAACACTTTGGTTACAAACCAAGCGTCTCACCGTTTACTAGCACTACAATACAAATGGCGTATTACGTAGATACTGACTGACGGCTTTGAACTAGAAGGTGTTCCGTGACAGAAGGTGTTCCGTGACAGAAGTTGTACCTACTCTCAACACACGCACTTTCAGCATCACGCATTTAATTAGTAACTACTTCCCTCTCTAGACGCTGCGGGTGCGGTGATTCCGTGCTCTGGTTTCGATCAACAGGTCTACATAAAGGCTACGTGACGCCAGCACGCATAGCTTGACAACCATAGAAACGGGTTTTCTACGGTTTTTGTCGACGGAAGAACAGACCAAATGACAGATTGTGATTGTTGATCTGTAATTTTGTCTATTCTTCCGTCGACAAAACCCGTTTCTATTGTGGTCGTGCTAGCGGGCATTTGTAGCCTTTATTTTCTCACAAGTTTCATATACAAGGTCAAATTAAATTAAGGAGCGAAACTCCGCAGACGTGTTAGGTATCGAAATCTAAACAATGTTATTTTTTTGGTGGTTAACGACCGCTGGTATTGTAGTGTAATTTGTGGAGTTTCGCTTACTAATTCAATTTGACCCTGTATACAACATGTAAAAAAAACCCTGTCCGATCTGTGAGGGTGTTATTGGGTATCGTACTGAGTGAATATTTTTATGTGGGAATTTTCAGGAAAAAATAAAATCGCCACATATTTTTTCAATGGGGAATTTAACATGGAGCGCGGGCGGCCGTCGTTTATCGGGTGTCTTCAGGTCATAACTATAAACCCCTGTTGAAAATTTCCAAATTTTTAATGGTTTTGGGGTAATTAAACTTTTTTATTTTCAATTTTAATAAAATAATAAATAGTTTTTGGTAATGTCACTGCAGTGCCTCTTTCGGATCGTACAGAGTTTTTTTTTACATTTTGTATAATCTGCAATATATGCAATGAGTTGATTCCTGACCCCAACGCACTTGGGAAAAGCAAGGAAGATTACTGCTAAAGCAGTATTTCACAACATTGTAAATGATAATTCATACATATACCGTTTGAAATCATGCCACGTATAGAGGCAATAAGTTAGGCTTGTAAATCGCGGAGTGCATACATAAGCTTTCTATAAATAAGTGCTATAATAGCTTATTTCCTTCAGGTAACTTTTACAACTTGCACAGTTTAACACAGGTTGGGGGTATAGTGGTGATGTGATGGCGATTTTAGAGTTTATAAGTAGAACCTTAGGTTAGGCCATTATGACTGCATTATCATGGTCAGTACCGTTTGATGTCACCAAATTCCGTTTCCTGTATATATGGCTGTTAATATGGCGTACCACGCCTTCGATTATCGACCGGAGCGATAAGAACAACCACGAACACCAATATGTATACACTTAACAACTTTTAAAAGTGATTTGCTACTAGTGTGTTGATTGTTATTTTATGTTGTTACGCATATAGTATTTTGTAACCCATATTAATATACTGGTCTTTGACGGTTCAGCAGACGTCCAAGCTTGAGATTTGCCAGCGAGCAATGGAGCGTAGTATTCTTGGAGTCAGATTAACGGACCGTGTTAGGAACACAGTGCTGCGCTCCAAAACACAAATCGCCGACGTCACCCAAAAAGCAGCCAAGCTTAAGTGGGACTGGGCCGGACACGTCTGCCGCATGTCGAATGAGTCATGGGCCAAAATTACCACGGCGATGTGGGTCCCAAGAAACGTTCGTCGACATCGAGGTAGACCCAGGAGAAGATGGCGAGACGAGCTTGATGCCTACGGACAAGATTGGTCCACACTAGCTCAAAACAGAGAAGAGTGGAAAGAAGAAAGGGAGGCCTTTGCCCTGCAGTGGGACAACACAGGCTAAAATAAATAAATAAAAAATAATATGACATAGGCCTTATCTCAAAGTTGCTGTCAATATTCCACGAGAAAATCGCATTTGAATTTTGCTAAATTGATACACATTAGCACTCGAATGTACTTGAATCAAATCCGTAAACAGTCAGACATCTAAACAGTCTTGTCGTTGGATGTACGATAGCGGGCATGGGTATGCCTCCAAAGCTAAAACTGATAGAATTTCGTCAGTTCAGATTGATGTTCAGATTGATTCATGTATGCCTTTAGAAGTAGAATAACAGTTTCTCTTTAATCTGCCCTATACGATTGATTCAATGATCCGAAAGAGAAACAAATACAAATTCTACAACCCTGATTGGACTGTGACAGTGATTACTTTATATATCCAAGTCATTTTGTCCATTTCCTTTGCGTGTTCGTTTCGTTAACCGTACGGAAATCAATCGCTATCAAGAATCTTGTTGCCTATCAGTGGCTAGACGCTTGAGACGTTTGAGTAGTTCGCAACTTTAGCTAGGATTCATATCGAAATTTGAAAAATCAGTAGAAGCTAAATGTTTGTAAGAAGTCCCAACGGTTGATTTGGATTTGCACATTTCATTTTTCTTATTTGAGGTACGGTTGTCCGTACGTCACTGGTAACAAAACTAGTGTAAACTGGCCTATTATTTTTTGAAAACTCCGGACTACGTTAGGCCAGCTCTCAGCTGACGTGCGGCTCACTGTACCTATAAACTTTTTAGAAGTCTTTAAAGTTCGTACGGTAGGCCAAAATGGAGGATATATCCGGCATATCCAGACGGATGATAACTCTAGCTTTATCAATATCGCGCTCGCTTGGCTTTACCGGTGGAAACTCAACCTTAGTTTCTATTTTTAACATTTTAAGTGAAATCTATAAGGCATGCTCTATACTTTAGAGATTTCACCATAACTATGTGAAGGTTTGATTTATCCTAACTTGCATTCCGGTAACGGCTTTGAAACTATGAGATTTTTTTATCTGGGCATGAAACTTCCGATAAATAATTATTATAAATTATAAGTTTTTAACTTAAAACAATAGAAGAGTTTTATATTATTTCCTTCGTAAGCAAGGTGGTAAATTATGTTGGCGATATGGTATACAGGGCTACACATCAAGCTATACATTTCAAGTTTATGCTGATCTCGCATTGTATAGAATTTCCGTACAATGCGAGGTCAGCTTATACTGGAAATGTATAGCTTGATGTGAAGCCGTGTGTACGTAACGGTGAATGATTATGAGCTGATGATGCTAATCTTATTCTTGGTACTATCATAAACCTACCAAGTTTTCCATGAATCGTGTTCCAGTGTACGCTTTTATCACGGTAAACGAACACAGTTCCTACGGTGACCAGGACAGCTGCTCCGACTTCCAGTACCCAATGGATATGCTTCTTGTACCGACGTACTATGAAAATCGACCAGCTGTTGAACGGCGACATAATCAGGGTCCCATGGGCCATGCAAAATTGGTACTGGAAATAAAATGTTTATTAAAATTCGCGTATAAAAGTGCCGTCGGCCTACTCACTTGCTCTGATCTCAAAAGTAGTACCACTCTCTTAGCTTCATACGGGTGATCACGCGACTATTTATTATAGCGCACTGTATTTTCAATTCTCGGACTGAGCCGAGCATTGAGAGTCCAACAGAGCGCATAAAAATCAAAAGCTTATGAGTTGACAAGAATAAACGTAATAGGGGATGATGAAAGGGTAAAAAAAAATGTCACACGTATTTTTTGCTTTATCATATTAATAAAAATGATTTAGATGAAATGCGTTAAAGTCAGGGGCTCGCTATCGCTAATCCGCGCTGCACAGCGTGGTTTCCAAAATTGAATGCGCAGTGGACCACAAATGCTCAGCACTGGCCGCCTTCATTGACATCGAGGGAGCCTTTGACAAAACCATGTTCAACAGCATTAACATGGCACTCAACAGTCACAACATAGACCCGACCTTGAGTGGCTGGATCACCAACATGCTCAAACTGAGAGCTGTACAAGTCACAGTAAATGACACGACGAGGGCCATCGTTGCGAAGGGCTGCCCGCAAGGAGGATTCCTCTCGCCGCTCCTATGGAACCTTGTAGTAGACAGCCTCATCAAAACACTCAACTACGCCGATGACATAACCATTATAATAAACGGCACCCACGAAAACACTCTATGCAACCTAATGCGTCAAGCACTAAAAATAATAGAGGAATGGTGCAACAGGCACCAACTCTCAGTGAACCCTACAAAAACTGAACTGATTCTCTTCACAAAAAAGAGAAAACTGACAACACTACAGCTGCCACGATTCTTCGGAACAACCCTAAGCCTATCAACTGAAACTAAATACCTGGGCATCTTTTTGGACAAACAGCTGAACTGGGCAAAACACACCAACCATATTATCACAAAAGCCAGCATATTCCTGCGGCAGTGCAAGCGACTGCTTGACAGGAACTGGGGAATTAGCCCCAGGGTCACCCACTGGCTATACACCACAGTCATCCGACCAATTATCACATGCGGCTCACTAGTCTGGTGGCCCAGGACAGACCTGAGCACAGCCCAAAGGAATCTCGAAAAACTGCAGCGGTTTGCTTGTGTTGCAATCACTGGCAGTATGAGAACTACACCCACTGCCGCCCTACAGGCAATGCTTGGACTGCCTCCTCTGCACCTCATCGTGCGGGAGGAAGCGGCTCTAGCCGCTCTAGGCTCCATGTATCAGGTACACTAAGCCAAGACTCTAGAGTTAAGCACACACGCATAAAGGAAGATGCGATCAAACGACGACCAATGATGGCATCACCCTGTGATAAAACTCCGAAAACATACCACTTTTATAGGCACTACAACATAATACGAGTACTTACAGAAGAACAGTGTGACTACTCAGGCTCGAAAGAGATGAGAGTATACACCGACGGATCAAAGAACGACTCCGGGACTGGAGTTGGAGTCTTCTCACACGACTTCAACATAAAGATATCCAGCCCGCTGGGAATGTACAACACCGTCTACCAGGCGGAGTGTGTGGGTTTCATACAAGCGGTCCACGCCCTAAAAGCCAGGAGAGTTACGGACACACACATACGCATACTCTGCGACAGCGCCTCAGTTCTTCAATCCTTACGGAAAAAACATATTACCACAAAGTTAACACTAGAATGTCACAATGCACTAGAACAGATAACGGTATCTAGCCGCAACACGGTGACACTGCAATGGATAAAAGGACACAGCGGATCGCTAGGTAACGGCGCAGCTGACGAACTTGCTAGACGAGGATCCAGCACGGCAGACTGTGGACCCGAGCCTATCGTACCCATCCCCTTCACCCAGATACGAAGGTGGCTACAGGAGTTCACCCACACTCAAGCGGAGCACTGGTGGACCTCAACACCGGGCTGCAGGCAGTCCAAGGAAGCCATGGGTTAACCCGGCGTTTACTACGCCTGGATAGGACGGGGACCATCACGGGCAACTGCTTGCTGAACAGACACTTCCACACAATGGGCATAACGGACAGTCCTCTGTGCAGAGCGTGCATGGAGGCTGAGGAATCCGTCGCGCGCGTGCTTTTTGAATGCACAGGCGTCACCCAGAATAGAACAGAGACCCTCGGGACACCCAGATCTTACACAGATGTTCTGAACAGACCAGGCGATTTAATCAACTTCTGGAGGGAGGTGGGCTGGTTGGAATAACCACCAACGGCCGCTATGGCCCACGCACAATGGTCCACTGAAGGACTAAGTGCGGAAACCAAACCCTATAACATAGAACATAGAACAGGGGCTCGCTATGTCACAATTCCGTATAAAATCTACCGGAGAGTGTCGTCATGCCACATTTTAACTCAATGTATTGCCGTAATCTTTTAATTACGTAAAAAAAGAAAAAATACGTGTCCAATAATTTTTAATTATCTCTTAATGTCTCCAATACTCTGACGGACAAAAAAATATGTTTAGTCAACATCCAAGGTATGTGGAATTCATTTTATAGGTATCGATATACTCGTAATAAAGGGCTATTAGGCAAAAGTGCCGTAATCCGCCACAGAGTCAAGTTATTGGTTTGTGCACTCTTGCGTTGAAGATGAAGAAACCTAGCAAATTTTTTTGTAGGAAAAAAATCAAGGATAATAAATAATTATAACATTATCTTACCCCAAGAACACACAGAATAATGTGTAAATCAAAGAGGCTAATATTTGAACTCCACGAGTAAAGCAAACAAACAAACACTGTCAAAAATATTAATATATTAATGAACACATTGATCGTCAATCTCACTGTTTTATACCAAACATTATTGTCCAAATGTCTTGACTTTACATTATCTGCGGTGTCTACCATTTTGTCTACCCGTGCGTTACGTTTAAGAAAATAATGCACATTGACAGTTAAATAGTATGGTTGTATTATTATAAGTGCTCTTAAAACAATTGCCACTCAATACGATAGGACGAAGGAAAGATAGAGTGCTATCACATTAATCTGAAGTACCATTTGCTACGTGATAATCTTGAAGTCTAAAGGTGCCAACAGATTTGCTAGAATTTTGCCCATCGTTATTGTCAAAGATCTGAATAAAATATAATATTTTTATTTGCATTAAAACATTGTACATACTTACAATATTGGTCTTAATAAAAGGATTATGATTTAATAATATGTCTTGCCATGGAAAGAAAACAATTTATCGGGGGGCACGGCAGTGCACCCGTCAAGTCGAGCAAGACAAACACAAAGGCACAGCCATACCATCTTTTCTCGAAGCCATTCAGGAAATTTCCGACCCCCTTTAACTTCGTTGTGAATAAAGCTAGAAGCCTGAATTTTGTGACCAAGTGGGTTTAGTATAACTAGGTGTATTCCCAAATTACATTCAATTTGAACCTGTAGTTTAAGAACTATTACAGGTCAAGGTTTCTTAATTTTGTCATTGACTCACTCACCGATCACCAAAATTCTTAGGTAGACACACAAGCTTCAAATTTTGAACACAATTAGTGTTTAGCCTATAAAAAAAGGATAAATTTAAATATATCGCAATCTCAGTCCTGTTTTCTAGATATATGAACTGCATAAGTAACTTTGTAATCACATATAATTTATATAGGATTACAAAGTTACTTATGCAGTTCATGTGACACATAGATAGGTACTGAATAAATTAACAGACTTGGTTTTACATTAGATCTCACGTCTTTTTACGGTAGAAGAACTGCGTTGCGAGACTTGCATTTTTTTACATGTTATGTTTTTGATGGGATAATTATGTCAAATCAATAATAAACGATTGGTCAACAAACATTCATTTGTTTGAACTTACTATTACAACATGTTTACTAGTGCAAGCTGTCTCTACGCAAACAATTTTTACTAGTAAGTAATATGTCTAATGTCTACTTATAACCAAGTTTTAGGGTTTCGAGTTTTAAATGTAAGCGGCTACGTCTCCAATTAAATATCAGTAATTCAGTAATAACATTTATCACTGCCTTTTTATCGAAAACATTCTCTATATTATAAAAGGTATTATTACATATGAGCCATATAAGCAATTGTGAATTAAAGTATTTCCCTAATCTCTTTTGGAATATTTTAAAACATTTTACGTGCATTGATAAAAGTATTTTTATGGCATACCGCACTTTGGTCTGTTGATATTCAATAAATGAGCATCTATATTTTGAATTTCTGTCGCATCCTAAAAAAAATCTATAGTTCTATTTCACAGAAACACTAGCGTACATTATATAAGTGTAAGTTCTGTTAAGGATAGGAGTTTTATTTTTTTAAAGAGAGGTGTGCAGCTCTGCAGGTCCCGCAGATTGCTCTTATGGCGCGTCTCCGAGCGAAACCACGTGCTAGCCGTTTTTAGTAAAGTTTCTTGCCGTTTCTACTTGTTATTTAAAAGAAATATCAACTAATAAAAATACATAAAATTTCTACCTAATCTTGATTCCTTATTGGTTGATTCCATTTTTTAAAGGAGTTAATGCATCTCCTCGCGAAGTAAGCACTATTATAATTATTTAAAAGAAATATCAACTAATAAAAATACATACAATTTCTACCTAATCTTGATTCCTTATTGGTTGATTCCATTTTTTAAAGGAGTTAATGCATCTCCTCGCGAAGTAAGCACTATTATAATTTTACGACTGACACATTAGTGGCAGTCGCAAAATTAAAATAGTGCATAGTAGTCCAATAGGAAAGACAATTTAATAATTAACATTTTGTACGATTGAATCTTTGCAAAAGATCTAAATTAGATTTTATAAAGAAGCTATTCTCAAATCGATGCGTATTCACGACTGTAACTCATGCGCGTGGTGTGGTGCGGCAAACAGGGAACGAATTCTCAAGTTTATTTGCTCAGGGAGCACTTAAGCATTTTTCTGCACTAAAAAGGCTACGTGTAATTCCCCAGAATAGAAGACCATACCTGATAAAATAAACACATATCTGTGGTAACTAGAAAGCGTAACTGCTTCATTCGCGATACGTCTTACAAGTTTTAGAGCAAATACAATTGGTTTAGTTTTTAGGGTTCCGTATCCGAAGGGTGCCAATCGGAGGGGTTACTAAGCCTCCGCTGTCCGTCCGTATCTATCTATCTGCGCGCTGTATCTCATGAACCGTAATATGTAGTCAACTGTCATTTTCACAGATTGTGTATTTTTATTGCCGCTATAACAAAAGTTAATAATTAAAGGATACGTGTTTTTTTCTGCGTTTTTTGGGAACCCTTTGTGTGTGAGTCCGACTCGCACTTTGCCGGTTTTTTTACACATGTCATTGTCTAATTTACAATTACTGGCTGGTCGAGATTTAACTCCAAGGTATTCTTAATCTTAATTTATTGTTGTCTTGGACAAGCGACTTTAATTATGATTTTGGTTTTGAGTTATTATCAGTAGTTTTGAAAATGTCTTATTTTATTTTACTTAAATTCACACAGATAATAATATTATCGGGCCATTTTAAAACTTGATAATACTGATTCGCTGAAATGTATTCGTGATCTATTTCTGACTTATTATCATATTCTGTTACTATACGGGGTGGCAGGGACATCGACGCGAAAACTGATACCATGGATTCAGTACATGATTCTGAACCCCCCTACGTTAAAACTTATCATCGGTTATTTAAAAAAAAATCTGCTGTATCATAGAAAAGTGCAATACCTACGCGGTAAAAATGTATGGAACAGCAGATTTTTTTTTTAATAAAAAAAGGGAGAGGGTTATGGATATGTGTTCGCTTTATGACATACTCCTCGATTGTCCGAAGTTGAATGCACAGGGAACTTTAACACCGCCCTACGGCCCACTCGCCATACTACGATGTGCCTGGCACTCGACTATTACGCAAAAACCGTATTGACCCTTATTGCTCGAATTTTAAATAAATACAGATTTCTCTCAAGTCTCAAGTTGGCCATGTCATTAATGTAGGGTATCCATGGTTTATTAAGGTGTAGTAAAAATAGCCAAGTAACTGCGACCAACTTGGAAGTAGCGTTCGCCTGCTGCAAACGAGTTATCGGACAAACAATTTTAGGAGAATAAAACCATTTAGATTGTATAAATTCGATATCATAAAGTATTATATACTCGTAATTGTATAGCATATGGTGTGATTAATATGTGGCTACTTTAAAGCTACCATTTACTGGGTACGTCTTTCATTGACTGAATGTGCCCTAGCGGATGAGAGTATGTCATGCTCACTCTAATGTCTCGCTGGTGGTGGCGCGTGTGTTGGATCATTAATTCCCTTCAAAATGGTTGAGCTAAATGGTGCTGATCCATGCGTCATGTTCGTGAACGGGCGCCGTCAGTGGACTGGTCATCTCTTAGCTGCTACGGCTTATTTGAATTTATTTACATTTTTGAATGCAAATACTGCTACGGCTTATTTGAATTTATTTACATTTTTGAATGCAAATACTGCTACGGCTTATTTGAATTTATTTACATTTTTTAATTGTTTATTTTTTTTATTACGGACGCTTTTAACGTGCACATCTTTCTACATTGTTCTCACAAGTATAATTACAACATGAATGATATAACCAATATTTTGTAAATATATTCTGATTTAAAAGAGTGTCCGTATAGTTTCTTGCCCGTTCTTCTCCATAGGAACCTACTACGCGTTGGAATGGGCAACTAGCTTCATCTTTCTGACTAACCGACCCCTTCAAAATTCAAAAGTACCTGTAATTGGTTTATTTGTAATAAATGCTTTGAGTTTGAGTTCACCATGATCTGGCTGCTGAACCCAGGGCTGGCTCCACAATAGGGAACTTTTTTTTGTTCCTTATTTAAACTTAACTGTAAGTAATATACATAAAATTACACCTTTTGAATTTAAATCCATTAGCATTGTGTTATACTTATTCTAGTTACATAGGAAAATCTTTTATTAGCCACACAATACCTACTATAACACATACTGTATGTATCGCTGTTGGTTGCCTAAATAAAGAAAATAAAATAGCTATTGATCCATTCAATAACGATTGCCCTGATTCCGTAGCTAGTGCGTATTTGTAGGAGTAATTCATGGTTGACATAGTCAAACGCTTTGGTCAGGCCAAAGAAAATGACTGCTCGATTTTAAATTTTTATAATATCAACGTTAAAATCGAGCATCACTTGTTGATTTATTGATCGACAAAAAACAATCGAACTGTCGATCTTCCGTTGCTTACACATTTACTCGATGTTGTTTAAGCCCACGTGTCGATTGTCAAAAATCGAACAAATCTGTAGGCACATTAATGAATTTATAAATAGATGTGGGAAAATCTAAACAAGTGCATTTCGAACTAGCTTTAGTTGAGAGACTACGTGAGTGTTCAGGTGTATCGATAGTAAACAATTTGTATAAGTCCTATCCTTGATGATTCTTCATTAGGCCCTAAGGATTTTCTTGATTGCCTCGTTGTTCGAGTGATCGCAAGCGCTACTGCTGACCGTGAGGTCCTGGATTCGATTACCGGGTCGGGCAAAGTGTTATTTCGTTTTTCTATCTAGAATTTCTCAACAGGTCCGGTGTCTGGATTTCTGCGCTGTTGATAGCGCGCCCCTATTAAATGGGACTTAAGAGCATTTATCCTAAAATAATCTCAAATAGCTATCAAATATTTACTTGTTTTGATTTATTTGGTAATATTACTGTATAGAAATAAGAAATGAGGCTAGCTAGCGAACTAAAATATGGATTATGAAATGCATTAATTAATATCGTAAGACCGAATATTTAGTTTTAGATGTAAAAAAAGTATTTTGAAACTATCCAAATGCCTTTTTTACACCTACAACGGTTACAACATCAAATTCAGTGTTAAAATTGCAATTCATTATTAATATTCTAGCTCGCTAGTTAGCCACATTTCATGTTTCCATACAGTAATATTGCCAAATATATCAAAACAGCGAAATATTTGACATCTATTTGCGACTTTGCCAACTTTCAGAATAAAAGCTCTTAAACATAACTGGCGAAATGTGGGTGTACTATAGATACATCTCTGCCCAACCCATCGGGGAAACAAGGTGTGATGTTATGTGATTTTCTAACCATTTATGTGACTGATAATTAAGGGAGTAAATAATAACAACAACCAGTGTTTAAAGCTTATTATTTTTGTACATTGTTATATGCATCATTAGTACAGACAAAATTTATTAAACGGTAGACAAAACTCTAATTACTTTTAGCAAAAACCAATTAATACATACATTATTGTGATGGTACAATGTTTTAACTAATACAATCGTATAAATACTTAACAGCCAGTCAGTAAATGCACTATACATATAAAAAAAATATTATCTATTTACACAACTCGACTCTTTAATAATACAGAACTGACTCTTTGACAATAGAATCGGTGTAATAAGTTATTATGCCTGTGCCACACATCTGCGAATGTCGTTCGTCACGGTAAGGGATGCGTAAAGTAAGTATTACAATGTTACATCAACACCCCTTACTGACAAACTTTAGACGTGTGGAATCGACATTATAGTTTCTATAAGTACATACCGAAGAAACTATTACAACAATAAGAAATACTATTTTGTTCTTAATCTAGATAGCATAGCCTAAGTTGCATTACAAATGCAAAATGAACTGTAGTTTCAAACATGCTTTTATGCAATAAGTAATCTCCTAAGGAATACACAGTGTACAAAATTCGGTAAAATGCGTCTCTATTATTTAGTTACAGGCAAGTTATAAAAAAACCTACGCATACAGGTGCTCAACTCGATAACATGTCGTGCAATATAATGTAAGAGATAAACAAAATATTTTTTTTATTTTTATAATTTTGATAGTTCTACAGTTCACATAGATCGACTCCATAACTCGACTAAAAACATCTGGAGATCACGAAACTATTTCTAATACTTACAGAAACTCGAACGTTCATAGTTCACTATTGAGCCGTGCGCACACTGTATGAACTTATCGTCAATAACACCAAACGTTTCAGTGTGAAGCACAATAAAACATTGAGTAGTTAACAATTTCATAGAGCATTTGAATGAGTCATTTAGGTAAGTCAATCCGATATCTATTCTTAGTCTGTTTCACTTTGGCTTTGATTCAGACTTAATACTCTGCAGTAGCATTGATACCTTTCCTAACGTATTAATCGAAGCGGTGTTACGCGTTCCACTTTCATCGTGAAAGGATTCTTTGTAACAGTGAGTATTGGATCGCGTAGATCAGTTACGAGCTTATGCGTGTGAGTTGGTGTGCGCAGGCGGCGCTGCGGGCCTCGGCTTGTTAAACATTACGTTACGTATTCTCACTATGCGTCCATTTTGTATCACAATACGTGTCATAGCGCCTTAGTGTTTCACTGCTAGTACCTGGGGGAAAGAGAAACCTGTCAATCGAAAATATAGTTGTTATCAAAACAATTGTAGAGCGAAATACATGAAAGATTAAAAACTACGAAAATTGTATTGTTTTTTCCATAAAGTTTCTTGCTTTTTTTTAAGTAATCTTGCGTAAAGTCATCTTAAAAGCAATGTATTTAAAAGAGAAAACATTAATAATAATAATTCTTACTCCAACCATGATGGTTTATCGTCCGTGGCAGGATTTGCAGCAGTAGTCAGCGTAGTACGGGTAATGACATAGCCGCGCTTGCACCGCCAGCGCGCAGTTGTTCAACTTGTCCACGCAAGCTCCTGCGTAAGTAAGTAAGTTAGCATGAACTATTAGTGATGACGTCATTATTTGAAAGTAGGGAGGGAGACTCTTGACGAGATTAACCCTAGAGTAAAACCCTGCGAGGGAGCGATGCGAATAGAAGATGAAAAATAACAAATTGGCTGTGACAGACGGACAGACAGACAGCCAGCCAGCCAGCCAGACAGGCAGACAGACACACGAGTGATCCTATAAGGGTTCCGTTTTTTCCCTTTGAGGTACGGAACCCTCTGCCGGGGTCGCGGGAAAGTCCGAAAGGGACCGTGGCTCCTGGCAACATACAGGCAACTTAAGAAACACGGGTGGGTTTTAGTCAGAAAGAGTCTGACACGCCCTCCCGCTCCGCCCAGAGCGGGAGAAGTTATTAATTTGATAATTTCACACCAAAAAAAAAAGGTACGGAACCCTGAAAAGGAGGAATAAAACGAATAAAGAATTATGAAGATGATATAGATACTGGTAAAGTTGAGCAGATTGAGCAGAAAGTCGAACCCTGAAAAGGCCCGGGATTCATTCCACCAGGCACAAAAAGAAGAGTAACATAGTGGAACTGAAACTATACACTTCGATGAAAAAATTTAATCATAAAAAAAAAGCATAATTAAATCTTAAGATTTTATTTTAGAAGTAAATAAGCCAGAAATAATTACCATCAGCATAAGATCTGTCTCTGACATTTTGTGCGGTATGGCTTTGATGTCTTGTCACACGTTGTTGTGGGTCTGAAACTGTTAAAAGAAACATCAATAAGACCGAATTTTACTATCAAATTCGGTACACTAAAACAATCAACAGCCTTAATTCAAACCTGAAGGAGGTGCATTCACAACAGCAGTCTTCACAGCAGGTCTTGTGGAACATCTTGCGGGCACACAGGACCGTCTTGCAGCAGGACGTACTCCTGCGCAGTCCGTGTCACGCGCCGCGCCCCCCGCGCCCTCCGCCCCGCCGCGCGCGCACCACACCGTTCGGGATTGTACTCCTGCTTCGCATGGACCTTGGCACTGGAGAAAAACACCGAAATTAGGATCTGCAATATCGTAGTCCACTTTGAACCTCATTTTACAGAAGTGACATCGATTTCTCGTGCTTCTCGAATTAAGAGAGTTTATTCTAAAAGTGGGCAACGTCGCAATTAGTTGTCAAATATTTCGCCGTTTTGTTTAATTTGGCAATATTACTGTATGGAAATATGAAATATCGCTAACTAGTGAATTCAAATATTGATTATGAAATGCAATTAATATCGTAACACCGAATATTTCGTTTTAGATGTAAAAAAAGTATTTGAAAACTTTCCAAATGCCTTTTTTACACTCAAAACAGTTACAACATCAAATACAGTGTTATAATTGCAAATAATTATTAATATTTTAGCGACATTTCATATTTCCATAAAGTAATATTGCCAAATTAATCAAAACAGTTAAATATTTCACAGCTGTTTGCGACGTTGCCAACTTTTAGAATGAACGTTCTTAATATCTCAGTTCATATTACACTTTCAAAATAAAATTTTAAAACTCAACTCAGCATAATTAAAATACTATGGCTAGTTGCCCAGAATAAAAACGTAAGCAAATAGAGCCCTAATTAAACGAGCTATGAATTTGCATTCGCATTATCGCAATTTTCTTTCAAGTCTTTGATTTCTTTAAGCAGAAAAAAATAAATAAAAGTAAGCAATCACAATAGAGACAAAATAATTGTACCTAGTTGATCAGGGTCAATTACATTTTTTATAGGCGAACAATGTTTTTGACAGCTGAATTGCTTCTGACGTCTTTAAAGATTAGGCTGGCGACAAAAAATATTGTAAGGTTTGGATTAATTAGTAGGCTTGTACTCGTTGTTTTCATTAGCACCATTAGTGAGGGCGGTCCCAGCAACATTGGCATATTTGGAATCATTGTCCTAATCGCTACGGACATTCCACTTCATGAACCTTGATCTTCAATTCATGGAGTAGCTGTGATGAGTCACTAGGGAAACTAATGTTACGTCATTTTTCTATTGGAACACTTTATTTTTCCAAATGTCTGAGATCTTTTAAACATTTGAGCCTCCTGCTATTAAATAGACTCACATGCTTAATTTCAGATAAAGTCGTGTAGGTAGGCAGGGTATGTCTATCGAAAAAACGTACAAATCTACTCTGATAATATAGCGTTACGCAATCACAGGGTTGAAACATTTTATCTCAAGACCAAAACCTTGAATTAACCCTCTTCTTCTTTGCCTATCATTAACTCTCTCGAACTAGCCTAAAATTGTGAATGAAGAACTGCGTACCAAGTAAATTCGTCCTAACATTGAAGGTTACAAATTGCGAAACCACTACCAAGCTATACTTAATGGGGCACTGCGGTTGCAATTATTTCCCTTATTTAAATTGATGGGTAGAGCGTCTAACTACTGGGTACTACTTTGTCGAGATTTGTTGTTAGCTTTACAAACCTAAATTTAAGCTCGTTTCGTCATTTGGAGCAAGGAAAATTGTCTAGACTCCTTTGTCTGTTGGCCCGTGAGATTGTCTAGAGATAAATCGTTTAGTCTAGCTTCGCCATATAGGGGTGTTTTACCCTTGTTTTAGGAGTCATAATTCGACGTTTTATGTCTTAATAAGGTGAGCCCCAAAACAGATTTTACGAGACATTATTCTTCCTAATTTTCGGATATGAAACTATTTGTAACTTCCATATGTGTGAATAGACTTGAAAGAAGAAAAACGAAAAATACAATTCAATAGACGAAGATAATCATGTGTTTATTATGGGTCATTAGAAATACCAAAAAAAAATGGGATTAAAACAATCATTAATATGGAACCGAGAAACAAGAAAATGAGTTCAATTAAACATGGCAATAAAACAGATTTAATACTATTCTAGCCTTTTTCTAACTACTTACCTCAGTCCAATCGCTGAGGTACCACGAGGGACTGCAAGCGCCCCCACAAGCGCGTTCAGCATCAGGCCTGGCTCCTCTACACGAGCCGTCCCGTAACCTCCGGCCGTTGCCGCCGATGCAGATCACGCCTCGGACTTGCTTACCGCCGCAGGTAGCAGAACAGGCTGACCATTCACCTAACAGAGACAAAATTATTACTAAACCCATAGAACCGAATTCTTGTTCAGAATTAAGTGCTGTTCTAGAATTTATTTCTTGTAAAATATATCGTTTCTTTTAAGGACATAGTTGAATAACTAAATAAGGAGCTATATGTATGTAGACTGAGGGCGAATTTCACCAATGAAACTGAGTGTCAAAATTGGTATGGAATATTGACACTGACAGCTCTTGAACGCAGTTTAGAAGTGCTGATCGCGTTCAGATTCATTGGTCAAATCCGCGTTTAGTATCTATTACATATACTAGTTTTGGTTTTCTTTTCTAGTATAAAGTACTTACTTATACAAAAAGCTTTTTAAAAGTTCGGAAACGGACCTGTTCTTGAATTGAGTATTACTTTAAAATTCAATGCATCGTTGAACAAACCAAATCTGGTGACCGGTAGGTATTGAAACATCTGCATTCAATTGAATTCGAATGGCCTTACGAAATTAGTCCAACATCGTATAATTTAACTTGGTTGACGAAGAACCTTTACGTCGTAGGTAGTAGAGAGGTCACTTACTGGTAAACCACTGCGCGTCACACTGCTTCCTGACTGCACAGGTTTGCGTTTGCTCCGGAGCTCGGTGAGAAGTGCACCCATTAGGATCAACGCAGCGAACTCCACGAGACTGTACCCCTCCGCCGACACACCAACCTACGCACTAAAATATAGGACCTTTATTTAAATGAGATTCAGTTGAACAAATACATAGATTAGTAGGTAGCCTTAATAACCTTCTTGGATTACGCACCGTTTAGAAATGTAGCACATAGAAATCCACAAAGTTTTTGCCAGAAAATGGTTATAATTCGGGATCCAGGCCGTGTACTCATAAATAACTCTAGGGTCAGACCCTTATCACATTTAAGTCTAATTAATACCTTTATTGGCGAATAGAAGCACACTGACCCGTTGTAGGGATTAAAGATATTATACGGTATTTCCCTAATATGAATCGGAATCAATATGAAAATGTTAAGGGGTTGTATAATGTATTCTTAGACTTACCTGAGACCACTCGGTATATAGCCATCCGCCTCCAGCGCTGTGGCTGTAATTTGGTGCAGGGGTGGTCCCAATATCGTTATCAGTCAAATTCGTCGAGAGGGATATCACTGGGCCTTCTCTAAAGTTATCGGTCCGGTCCTTTGGTCGTACTTGACGTCTCGCGTCCAGGCGTGGTACACTGGTCGTGGCAGCTGTGCCGTCGCAGTTCGGAATAGCACACAGTTCACTGCTTTGTGGCATCGGTAGAGGACATTTTTGGTCGCTTATCTGAAAAATATGGTGTCAGTTAGCCTTTAATATATAGGGGAAGTATTGAAATGTTAAGAGATTGAGAGGAACTCTAGATCTATAATGTACCTTTGTGATTCCTCGGGCATGATCCTGAACACAGCCCACAATTCGGGTCCTGTGTGCAGGCCCACAAACAGGGCAGGGTCCCCAAGCAGCTGCCCTCCAGCGTGGAGGACATGGATTGCCTCCACAGCGTCGTCTTCTAGCCGGGGGTGGAGCACCATTACAATGGAAAGGAGACACCTCCTTATCTCCCTTCTCTGTCACTTCAGCGCACTTGAACTTCCCAATCTGAAGCCCTCCTCCACAACTACGCGAGCATTGGGAGAAATCTAGAATCTTCCAGATAAACTTTCTGCTGCCGATGACATTGCTCTCGACTTGGGATTGACTTTCCAAATTGTTGAAATCTGGCAGCTTCGATAATGAAGGCTCGGATTTCGGTTCGAGGTCTCTCAGATGAGTCTCGGTATTGTGATGCCTGTGATGGCGTTGTGCAGAGTGGTGAGGCAAAGGGTTGGCTGTCGGTATGTCGTTACTGGTTTCGTCTGGTTCTAAGTCAGTTAAATATTCGTATTTTATGTTCGGATTTGGTTGCGTGTATAGAATCTGGAAATGGAGAACATTCATTATTCGAATTGTTCTAATTAGTTAGTAATGTTTAAATTATATATACTTTTTCTTTGAAGTCATACCATGATGTCGATGGGGTGGTGTATGGGCCCGTGCGCGACGACGTTGTCGAGCGAGCCCTGGCGCGAGTACACGAAGCGCGCGCCCGCCGCCTCGTACGTGCCCGCCGCTGACACCGCGAACTCGCCGTTCATTATGTACGAGCCGTTGGATACTTTCAACGCTAAACAAAAACAAACATTTGTACCTATCAAATAAGCGAAATTAAACGAAAGTAATTTAATAAACAACCGTTCAACAAATTGTTGAACCCGGCTAAATTGCTAGCGGCAGCGTCATGCGAATAATTAACCACCAATTGTGAAGACGGGTACCTCCATTTATCTCGCAATTTGCGGCGTAGGCGCCTCTATTGAAGAGTTGCGCCGCGGTGCGCATGTGCAATTCCCATTAATCGATTCGACATCGATCTTTGCACTACCGAACACTTCATCTCTCGATTAAAATGTCTTCTTGTCACCCGATATTAATAACATGCGAGACATTTTCAATAAAAAACCGATACAGACAGTACTGTTATGATGACAAACTTTTTAATGAGAACTAAGTACTTGATGTACCAATTTTTTTGGACTTTGAATATACCAAATTTGCAGCGAACTCCAACAGATTTAATTTCAGTGTGTATCTTACCTATGTAATTATCACTGGGTGTGACCTCGGAGATGTTGAGCCTGCAGGCGCCGCGCGGCACGGTGGTGACGTAGGAGTAGCCGAGCGGCAGGCGCGGCCGCGAGAACAGCCCTGACACCAGGCGCCGGCCGCAGCGCAGCTCGCGGCCAGCCGCTGACGACAGCACGCCCTCACGACCCACCGCCTGTACACAACATAGATATAAATAAAATAAATGAAAAGAACCATCGCTGCAATGGGGAAAAATTCTACAAATCCTGAAAAATTTGTTTGAAAATAGTCTATTTTATCTATTGTATCGATAATGCTGTTCCCTTCTTTAACGAGCAAGCTTTACGAAATTCATTTGTTCTAAATACCGAACCCGCATCTCGTATAGGCAAAGTCGAATACGTAGTCGATGAAGTCAAAAGGCCAATGTATATACCTACATCATTTATATGGGCATTTCTACTCAGGGATCAGCTCGGGTATGCCTTCTTGTTTTCAAATATATTGACAAAAAAATGACTTGTAAAATTTGTCTTAAAAGATTTACGTACAGAAGCGTCCATCATTTCACTTCATACTTTATTTTGGTTATCCGGAAACTAGAAAACTTTTACCATAGTAGCTACCACTCTCCAGTGCGATGTACGGTTACTCAATTTAAATGATATAAATAAGCACTCGAAAGATTACACATCCAATTTCCCGCCCCCATCATGTCAAATGAAAGTAAACTAGCCACGCTACTAAAAATGATGCATTAGATACAGTTTCATGTAGAGCGCTAAGATGATTTACACCGTGAGTATTAAGTTGTCATCGCATTACACGGGTGTCTGGCCAGCCAGGATTACAACTTCATAACGTACATTGACAACAGAATATTCACCCCTGCATTAAAATTTCCTATCAAAGTTTGTATGTTTGTTACTTAAATCACGTAAAAACGGCTGAATGGATTTGGATGAAATTAGGTACAAAGATAGTTTATAACCTGGATTAAGACATAGGATACTTTTTATCCTGGTAGTACGTTCCCGTGGGATAATTTCCGACCTCCACGCGGGTGAAGCCGCGGGTGAAAGCTAGTTTTATACAAGTTTAAGGGTTAAAAAAACATAAATTTAAAAGTTAGGATTTTTGTTACTCGATCACGCTTTAACGGCTGGGTGGATTTGGATGAAATTTGGCATACAGGTAGACTGTAACATACATAACATAATAGCCTGTAATCTCTGAGGGGTGAGGCAGTGGTGTAGCACCCACATTGTGCCAGTTATGTTAAAGTCCCATGTAATAGGGGGCAAGCCTATTGCCATCAACCGGGCACACATCCAGAATCTGGGCTGAGAAATTCCTCATGGACCCCAATAACACTGCTCGACCTGGGCATCGAACCCATGACCTCATGCTCAGCGGTAGCGCTTGCGACTTTATATCCGCATGAAGAATTTTATCTAAGATGCAAATGAAACCGCGACCGTGTTTATAATATTATAATGAATTGAGAGGAGAGAGCGGATGTTCGTAATAACTTAATTACGGCAAGTCTATTATGATGAAAGCTTTGCTTGTTGAAAGTTTTCACAAAAGCATCTTGTTCCTGAATTATCTTGATTTCGGTTCTTTTGTTGTCCTATACGGGCCGTAATTAATGTCTTGACTTGAATATAATACTTTGCTAATTGTCGAGCTTTTGCCGGCCATTGTCTTTTTGGTCTGACGAATGCGAGTTTTATGTGTAAAGGAGAAAAATTAATATACACATAAAATAGAAATATACTTTTAACGTAATCTATGTCTTCAAGATAATGAGAACCTATGATCTGAATGTAATTTAATTTCATGGATTTAATACTCGTAGAGTTGCCTAGTTCAAATGTGATGTGAACTGTCAGTACATTTCATCCTTACTAGCTATTTGCTTCAATAGCCGCATACTTGTTGAAAACCTGTAGCTACTCGTATTATTCCATGCTTACCATACTAGTGAAATAGCTTTGTTTACCTTAAGTTAAATCTACTATGTTGGCTTAAGACGATACTTGTACTCATAAACTATGATCGAACTATTTCTGGAACACCCGATATCGATATTTTGAACAGCATGCGTCGATTAGGTGAATACATTTTCAAGTCATGGATTCAGTTCATTGAAATGTAAAGCACGATCTCGTTATTATTTATTTGTGTTTAAGATATATAATGTTATTGTTGTTTCCAATCTTGTTTAATGTTAATTTTATAGCTCGATTAATCGTGTTTTAATAGGCCTCTTGACGGAGCTGAAATATTGGTCCATTTCAGGTCGGCCAAGTAGTAATAGGTACATTATTTACAGATAATGATGTGTTTAAAAGTGTTAAGATTTGTTTTCACTATAAAATTAAGTCTGACGATGTAAACATTAGAACATAAACAAAATCCTCATTGTAGATAATTGAAACTTTTAACAGAAAAGTGAATGAAGCACTTTTCAGCATTAAACTAAAATTGTATTCTTAAAATACTTGCACTTAAAAGATACAATAACTGTGTTAAACATATTGTAAAACAGCTAGGTAAATATTGACAGAGTGAATTAGTTTACGTTGAACTAATGCTGTATCTAAACACGGCGAAAGGAGACCGCTATAAATAATCCAGTAGAAGCTACATCCTTCATCCACCTTGGCTAATTGACAAATTGTACGATACCAGCATATCGAACAAGTGGTCAATGTTATAATGAAGATGGCTGATTAGCATTTCGAGACGATGAATACAGATACTGACACCGTTGAGGAAATGTTTCAATGTGTTTGCGTAAGCGCTGAAGCTGCTGCCGCAGGTGCACAGCCTTTGCCAACTTTTCTAAATTGTTAATCTGGATACGTAGAAAACGGTGACGCAGTGAGCGCAGCAGATTTGTAACATCGTGTACAACTGAAATATTTTATTCACGAACTAGTAGTTTGTGACACAGTGCCCCATAAAATAAAATCGTTTGACTTCTTTTAGACGTCAAACGATCAACGATTCAATCTTCGAATCTTCTTTTCGATTCGATCTTCTTTTTTTCTTTTTTTCTTTTTTTCTTCTTTCTTGACGTAGAGATCCCATCTTTAAAATATCTTAACTAAGAAAACGACAAGTAGTCAGAACTGAGTAAGTACATTTTGATCTCATTGTTAATCCTTCGTACAGAACCGGATCACAAGGCCGCGAGGTCACAAGGAACGAGGGTGGTGTACTCAAACATCTGGCCTCCACTGCACTCACGAACATTTCGTAATTATTAATGTGACACTAATGCATTTAGAACATTAGTCGTCTCTAATGTGCACTTTTATGAGGCTACAGTACACGATAAGGACAGCAAAATCTCACGTTTGGACCGTAGTGAGACGACCTCAATGTAAGAAGGCTATTTCTTAATTAAATGTGACATGATTCATTTTTAAAGGCAGTAAATGAACTCGCCCTTTGTGTAACGAACTTCTTGCGCTGGACGGGAGTGAGGGTGTCGACATTGATGTATGGTTCCGCACGTAAGTGCTACTGAATCAGTTTTATTGCAGGCAATAATTTACTTAATCTAAAGAGACGACTTGCAGGGAGATAACTAACAAAGTAAGAAGTGTTTTTATGCTGACACAAAGGTACATTATTTATTATTAAAGGAACAAAGCTGACAGACGGCCAGGAAGGGGAGTATAAATCAGGGGAGGTACCGATTCCTGATTTAGAGGTCCGGTTTACCATTTTTTCCCAATAATTACTAAAGTGACATAAATATTCCTCTAAATCAACAGATCTTCGGACAAAGGTAAGTCGTGTCGCCAGGATAATTTACGACTCAGTAGCAGTGCGCAGTCGTCAATATGAATTACGTGAGGTCAATACTTTAAACTAAATAACGCTACCAATCTTAAATTAATTGGAACGTTGCAGTAACCGTCACAATCGTTGCGGCCCTCCATTAAATAAAAACCCACTCATTACTGTTTAGGTCAGCCGAATTCAGCAGGGCAGTTAAACGTATAAAATATGAGCCTTGTCAGTTTGTCTTATAAAGTACTACCACTTGAGCCATGAACTGTCTGAACGTAAAAATACATTTCCAATTAAAGGCAGATTCGTTTAACTGTTTGACAATGCCACGTATTTTGTACATTGATATCATTAAAATATATTCTAATGTGGCCGCACACGTATTGGTTGTAAAATCAATGTCTGAGATACGACAGGCAAGTATACGAGTACAACATGAAAAAAAACCTTGTCTGATCCGTGAGGATGTTGTTAAGTATCGTACTGTCAGTCTACCTAAGTGGTAATTTTCAGGAAAAAAGTTTTTTTTATAATCACTTTTGTTTGTGTTGCTTAATGTAAATTATTTTGAATACTATTATATAGAATCTTCTTTTTGTTCTTTTAACTGAACAGACAGCTGTGCAGCTGGGGAGTTTGTTGCGCCACTTCTTCTTCCCAGCTAACGCACTAGGAAGTGGTGAAGGGTGGGCGTTTTGGGGGACTGTCTTATGTAATTTTGACGTTCGAAAAATGCTGATTCTCAGCCTAGTTTGAATAAATGACTTTTGATTTGATTTTGATTTGACTACCATTTTAGTTATGATCATACAGATAACATTTGTAAAAAGATATGCAAATCAGCTTATGCTCTTTTTAAATTGTCAAACTCAAACTCAAACTCAAAGCATTTATTTCAAATAAACCAATTACAGGCACTTTTGAATTGTCAAGGGGTCGGTCAGTCAGAAATATGAAGCTAGTTGCCCATTCCAACGCGTAGTAGGTTCCTATGGAGAAGAACGGGCAAGAAACTCCACGGACACTCTTTTAAATCAGAATATTGTCAAAAGTCGTTAACCGAGAAACCGTACTAACTGCATATCATGGTCTCGTAGCATCTGGCATACGCTTCGGAATCATATTCTGGGGAAACTCAACTAAGAGACTTATGATATTTAGAGCACAAAAACGATGCATTCGAGCTATGTGCGATCTGCGAACAAGAGATAGCTGTGTACCAATGTTTAAATCTTTAAAAATATTAACTTTTCCATCATTGTATATTCTAGAAGTTGCAACATTTGTCAAAACAAATGCAATGCTAGGTCTCAAATACGGAGAGGTCCTATACGTGCTCAATATCAAAATGTTTTATGTGCCAAAAAATGTAAGACAGCTTCAATGCGCAAAAGCTTGATGGGAATAGCACCCAGAATATATAATAAGTTACCTGACTCCTTGAAGCTAGATTACGAGCTTCAAGAAGAAATTATCAATGTTTCTAATCCATAAATGTTATTACACTGTAGATGAATTCCTTAATGACAATAATATTATTATAATTTGACTAAGTAATGAATGCGTGTTTTTGTTGTATATTGTGTGATTTGTGTATTGAATTTATACTAATTAATCTAAAAATACCTTACTAAATTTGTAAATACTTAATTTATTATGACTTTGAATTTAATTTTAATGTTATTTTACCTATCTACTGTAATTATAAAATTTGTACGCCAATGGCAAAACATAGAGAGCCAACTGAATTTTAACTGAAGACCAAATGTATGTACCTGTGTTTAACAAATAAATAATCATTCATTCATTAATTCATTCATTCGACCCCTGTAGAAAACTTGCAAATTTTTAATGGATTGGGGGGACTCAAAATATGAATTTTCAGTAGCTATATAACCTTTATATTTTCAATAATAATAATATTTTTTATTACTTTTTTGTAATGCTATTTAAAAAGAAAAAAAAATGCCCCTTTCGGAACGAACAATTTAAAAAAAAATATTTTATAAGTACAGAAACATTTTAATTGCGATGTATTACAATAATGTTCAGCTATAAGTACTTTGCACTAACAACTTCGATGCTTAATGGAATAATCCTCAGTAATCTTAAGTTATTATGATGAGATAATGACGTATAAATAGAGGTATCCTGCGTGTGGTCCCTGGCTTAGAATAGGCCTCAATTTAAGGGCCAGCCTATCTCCTTTCTTGAGTGATCTAAGATGCAACTAACGAATTATTAGCGATAGTCAGCACAATAAAATAGAAACCAAAGATGGCCCAGAGAGTTTCCCATAAACTAAATGAAAAGTAATAAAAACCGAAAGAAATATAAGCTTAGGTCAGCACGATCAAGTTCTGAACCAAGCAGAACCCAGCTACAATTCTAAAAAACGACGGCCTGAATAATAAAGTTTGAAGAATACATCTTAAAGCCTAATAAACAATGCTTCAATTACTTGGCAATCAGTCGTAGCAATCTGTGTCATTGACGTCTTTCACAAATCAAAGAAAATGGACGTAGAAGCTGAAAATGAGAACAATACGAATGGCAATGACTTTACAGCATCAGGTAAAGGATCGAAATGGTCGAATAAAACAAATAACGACTAATACTTATTATTGGAATGGTTTACAGAATACAAAACTTATTTTCTCAAACATGCTTGGAAATTCGAGCATTATTTTGACAACCTTCTTCAAGATAAATCGAAAATGCTGTACTGATCAAATACAAATGTGAGTAGGTGACCCGAAATATTACTATAAAAATCCATATCTGTCGTGTTTAGCGGCCAAATAAATTACTATGAAAACTAATATCTGTCGTGTAATTTGCACGTGGCAACCAAGGCGGTAACTTATCAAAGATTTATTTAAATATCGATTTGGCTTGCAAATAGAGATATTTAAAGTAAAGAAGAAACAAATTAACATATTGGCGCATAGGGCAAGCAATTATCCGCCCCATTTTACTATCCGGATAATTCGGATGATATGGATATTTTGGTTACCAGTATAAAAAAGATAAATCAAACTGATATAAGTTTCCAATTGTCATTTTCATTACAAAAACTCTCCATTAATCTTTTTCTAACATGTTATACATGTGTGACTAATGAATAAAGTTTAAAAATGTTTTTAAAACAACAAGACTGGAAGCCGACCCCAAAGTATTATTATTTAGTTAGGAAAAACCTTGGCAGATGATGGAAAGTCTACCGGTATATATCTTCTTTTATATAATAAATCGCAAAAAAACGTTCCAAATGTTGTACTTATCTAATTAAAACAAGGAAATTAAATTTTAGAAGTTAGTAACATACAATTTTATTGTTTTCATTAGGTAAGTACAACATTTTCATCACTTATTTCAGTCTTAATATTATGAGTGAGATCTAAAGAACGAAACTCACTTACGTACATAATAATATCATATAATTTTTTTTTTCATTAACAATATAAACCATAAGTTTCGAATAAAAACAACTCTTGCGATTGTCTGTTTTATAACAGCTACAATAAAATACATTATCTATAAATGATTCTAAAAATAAAGTTAAAACAGCGAAATCAAATAACATAACTTTTTATTATTTGGTAATGAGACCTAAGCAATCCAGTGTTGCGTCGTTTAGAGATGTTCATAATTTACTATTGGGATAAAAATATATAAAATAGACATAGGATACTTGTTTTATATAAGAGACTAGCTTCTGCCCGCGACTTCGTCCTCTTACATTTGGCATGTCATTTTCGATCTCTTTGCTTATTTGCTCCGGTAAAGTAAATGATTTTTCAGTTGTTTCTCTCTGCTGCTGGTAATAAACTCAGTATTACATCATCATCAGCGCTGTCGTCAACTGAAGTCGAGATCTGGGCAAATCACTATTGAACCATCGTTATGATGAACCTACTAATTGTGACATTAGATGGATTTTTTAAGATATTGCATGAATATTCACGATTAAGAATACCTATTTTATTAAAAGGCTATTATACTCGTAATATTACTGAATTTAATGGAACAAAATATAGAAAAGGAACAAAAGGCCCTATCCTATCAGTATTATTCGCTTTATCCGGATAGAAAATCATATGATATCCGGATATCCGGATAATATATTCGACTGATATCTGGATAATTTCAATATCCGGATAGCACGCTCTAGTGAAAAATTATAGTTTCTGGAATATACAAATTAATTGACATAGTTTGAATTTCCGCGCATTATTTGAGAAAAGTACTACACAAGCCTTGGCCGCAACCAAGCATTGATGGAGTCACGTATGTGTGCCTCGGCTTCGCCTCAGCCCATATTTTCATCTTCGTCCATCAATGCCGCTGTTGCAGACCGCGACGAGGAGTTGATCATTAAAACTAGAACATTTGGTCCAGTTATACAAAGCATACACAATTGTACAAAGTTTGTATTTTCTCTGTGCAATCAGTTGTCTAGTCAACGCATATGTTACTTTATTACTTTCAATTGTTTGTCGTTTATGGTACGGCACACACGCATGCACAAGGCCGAAACGTTTAGGGCATGCAATTTATCGCAAACGTAGAAAAATAGGACAATGAGTTGTTAGACCTGCGCCAAAAAAAATAAAAAATCTCCAAGGCGAATGAAATAAAAATGCCTACCATTATATATCATTTACGCAACTAGTTAGCACCAACTATAATGGCTAGAGTAAGAATTGCCGAGGTTACATTTATTATTCTAACTGGACCAGTCGTTGACTTTCCATTAACATATGCGATGAGGTGCGCTCATTGGGGATTATAAATTTATAAGTTAGCTTGTCTCTTTGCAGCTTCACAGAATAACACAGCCAGTACCCGGCGTGCCACCGAGCTTACAATGTTCATTAACGTGTACAACTTTAATGACTCAGACAGGACTTTACTCCTGAAAGGCCTGTTTCACATTCATCCATCTAAATACAACCGCAGCGACTCTGCTCTATCTCACGTTAGATAAGTTTACGCTTGACCGCCCCTGATCTAAATTAGGTCTGAAAGTTTTATTCGTCTTCAGGCATAGGTTTGCGACGTTATTGATAGTGTACCGAAGACAATGGCATGCCATCAGTATGACGTGAGCACGAAATTTATGAAACCGGAATATTCAGGTCGAATGAACAACTGAATCAGATAAGTGGGATTCTAAATTAGCCATTCAGTCGTAGTCGGCAACTAAGACAAAGGTGGCCAGGGTGTGCGTCGGAGCGACTATGCAAACACCCATCCATGTGCGCGCAGGCAACTGGGTCGCGCAGTGTTTATCATGCAACAGAATAGCTCTTATTCAATATGAACAAACAAGTAACAACACTATAAATACTCCAACAATACCGGAGTCACATCTAGATGCTAACCTTTAGCATTTGAGGTATTTAGCAACAGCAACAATGCATATCACAAGTATTTATAATATTTGCCGATAGTTATTAAGTTGAGCAAATGAAAAACGCGTGACTATTCAATTTAGAGGTTTGCACGGCGTTTACGTGATATCCGTTGTCAAATCCAAACAGAGTTACGGCATGAATGGCGCCAACATTCCGCGCCCATATCGTGAGCGTGCGCACCACACACATGGCGGTACCTAAGTACATAGCACTCGCCAAATAATCACTGACCAATGTTCCATAACCAACCAAGAATATTCGACGATAATGCTGATTTCCTAGTAGTAAAATTGAGCAAACAGTTTCAATGTCAGACTTTACGATGAGTAAATTAAATAACGCTAGACATCTTTTCTGAAGAATTCCAAGATCGTCTTTAATCTTCGAGTAGTATTTTATGAGGCTTTATTGCTTTGATATAATGAACAGAAAACACGTCGTATTTAGCAAGGAGGACAGTTGTTTTATATCAACGATATTTAGGAGGTGGTAGGTAAACAATTTAAAACACATTTAGGAAGAAGTGACCCCAATAATGAGATCAATAATCAATGACAAAAGAATATTCCAAATTGGCGTACGTGTGACCTAAATAGTCGAATGTTCAAATGTCATCTGCACAATTTTTCTAATCAACGCTAGGTGACCATAATCATTTGATATGAACCGTCTAGACAGTTTTACAATTTACAATCATTTACATGTTGCCAATGATGTGATTTATTTAATTGACAATGATCGAAACGAAGACAAGCTAATGCATAACGTGTACACACATACGGCATGTTGTAAAAGTTTAGGTTACAGAGCTGTAATGCATAACGTGCACACACGGGTATATTGTAAGCGTTTTGGTTACAGAGCTGGTTTCAGTATCCTCAAGATTTTCCTTTAAGATAAATGAGCTGCACAAACAAGTGGAAAAACATAAAAAAACTGTATTTATATTTTGAATTAGCAACCATGATTTAAGGCATCAGCGTAGAAACGGGGTTTGTCGACGGAAGAATAGACAAAATGACAGGTAAATAATCACAATCTGTCATTTTGTCTATTCATCCGTAGACAAGACCCGTTTCAATGGCGGTCATGCTACGCGAGCTGGAAAAGTTTTAAAGAAAATATACTCACCAAGGCGATCACCAACATAATCACTGGTACGTTCACCATTTTCATTGTTCGTTAAATATTTTAAACACTCACAAATAATGTCACTTCTTACACTGGACAAACGTGTAATTTGGTCAGTAAAGAGTCGCTTGTTTGACAACAACACTATCTTTTATCGATAAAAATCCTCTTAAGATAAAAGACTGTAGTATTCTACAAAAAAAGTTAAAACATCTGAATGATTACATCTCTGTTTTTGAGTACGATTAAATTGATATTAATTAATATCTTAATGTTATATTATTGATAAGGCAAGTTAATGATTTGTTCATAACAGGTGATAACCTACATTCGTGTTTAGTGTTTATTTAGTAACAACAATAAACATGTGTATCTGTTTCAAATGCCGAAGTTTCTGTTCAGATTGAGCATGTACGCAAACAAGAATTCGTTATGGACATACGTGTATGTAATTGAGTGTAACTTTGTATTTACATTCATTAGTTACGTATGAATGCTTGCCTAAATCTTAATTTATGGGCCGCATCTTATTATCTATGAACGTTGTTGTTTAGTCTCATGTATTTTCCCTATATATTAGTCGTGAGTGAGATAATAAAGGTTATATCGCGTTATTATAAACCTAGACGTGACAATAACTTATACAAACGGCATTGGCAGATAAAAAGGTCTGTGCACTAACTAACAATACCTACAGATCATTCAGGAGTGCATATCTTTGCATAACTAACTCATTAACTTCATTTAGCGCAGACACAAATATTTTAACAAATACTGACCGTGGTACAAATTCAGCAAGGATATAAGAACGGCAATGAAGATTACCCCTGAGTTGTAAAAAATACATTCTTTAGTAAAAAAAATTCTCAGATAGGCTGCGTGTTAATAAAACATTGAGCTAGTTCAAACATCTGAAGGCAAGATAACGAGCGACTGAGATACCGACGACGATCGAGACGCGCATTTTTCATGTGTTTACGTAAATTTTTAGGTTTCATTCATCGCTACAACGCCTTCGAGCAAAAAAGGAAACAGTAATAAGTTGCCCGAACTCATTTATTATAATATGCAATTCCTTTCCTCATTTCCATATGTATGATGTTTCTGTATTCTGTTCATTTTCGTTTCTCAGTACAAAATAGTTACGAGGGATTCATCTTAGTTTGTATGGAGAATAGAGAACATTTGTACTGCTTGTAACAAATAGACTATAAGTATTCGATGCATGAAATTACAGTTGGTTTCTTTGTATTACATAATGTATATCTAATGATTTTAATAGTTCGGACTCGTACACCCGAAATAGACGGCAGAGCGCATCAATCAATTCGTGACGTTTTTTATTAGCCACAAATCAAACGGCTGTATTTTTGAAAATGTTTTAGATAAAATCGTAAATAATTTAACGATTTAAAATGTTTCTGTCGGCCATTTTCCTAAACCTTTCCAAGGGCGTGTTGTAAAAAACAAACAACTTTTACAACGTCCTAAAATAGATCATCATATTGAAGTTCATCTCGTATTTTGCGTCACAATTTTTTATTTTTAGTTATATTTCACACATGTCGATGAGGAAGGTTATATCGTAATAGTTTAGTTATCTCATAGGGTTCTGTAACGATAGTTAGATCACGTAACGTACATGGGTTAGGTGGAGCAAGATTATAAGATCGTAATTTAAATTAGAATTCAAGTACGCGGGTACTGTTAGAGCATCTCTGCAGCCTTACGCACTAATAATAGGTAATACGGGCTGGAATCCGCAACTCCACGTCTCCTTACGCACTAACAACTTACATAGAAAATATCGTGTTTAACAGTTGCTTAGACTAAACAAGGCTTAAAAAAACATGATTTTTAGGCACGGAAAATACGATACGGTTTTTAAGACCCTGTCTTCACGCCATTTAATTTCAAAACAGGCATTTCACTAAATGAAATAACTGATTACAATCCATTTTGTCTACATATTTCTGTAGTACAGCACCATATCATAACACAGTTTCAATCACAATCGGAATGATTTTGAAGAATATTCCAAATCCATTGATTCATGTGTTCGAAAAAAATCTCTGCTCAACAACGTAAATAACGCAATGAATGTTGTTGAACTGTCAAACACCGCTGTTCTTCGTTCTATCTCATCTTTCCTACGTTGTGATTGTAACAGTTCTCATGTACGTGAATGACGGTCTCATTGAGCTCCGGGCACTATTCCTGGCTTCCCTCCAACACCACTGATTACTCTGTTCTCACAATATTTTACTACGCTATTACTAATCTCTATGTATTACAGTGAATTCTTTCGAAAACCTATAACTCAGATCAGAGTTGGCGCGTTAAAATGTTTGATAATTTTTTCAGCTCTAATGGCGCCATCATCGTTAAGTTATTTTGATGTGGTTTGTGAAAACATCTCAATTCTTGTTAAATCTTTGTCTAAATAATTGCTGTGTTGTATCCACATTATTTTTTAACTTAACATCTTTATTGTCAAATGTTTTTATGAATTTATCGTCACTCCTTAACTTTTAATGAGGAGTATCATTCATTATTCTTTTCGTTTCATGTTAGTAGCTTTTTCATTGTGTTAATAGTCGAGTTTAGAGTAAAGTAGTGTTTATCGCAGTTAAGTGTCGACAGAAAGGAGTTTAACACCATGATTATTTTCATATCTTTCATTAAGGGTAGGTTCTAACAATATTGGGTTAATTTTAAGAACTTACATATATAAGGAAAATAATTAATAATGTTGACTTATGTTACATAGCATGTAGGTAATTATAATATGAGTGATACGTTTAATTAAGTAACGTTAAATCTCGCTAACAGGAAAATTATCGTGAGCTCATAACTCAACAACTAAATATAATAACAGTAATTATAAAAATTAATAACACAACTTTGGAAAATATATAACTTCGCGTTACACCGCTTATTATATTTCTCAAAACGACGATTAATCGTGAATTCGAAGTGCAAAAAAGCTATCAATCGTTTATTACATTACGTTATCATGTTATTAAGTTCATGCGTTTATGACAAAATAGATAAGTGTTCGATATTAAAGTGCGTACGCGGTAGTTAGGGGCAACTGTGCCTTAAATGAGTGAGGCGTGTTAATAGCCTTGTCGATGGCCCGATAGACGGTTGATGATAATAGTCCCCCTTGATAGGTGTGGTCCACACTACACGCAATTACCGCAAGATTTATTTCTTATAAAATGTATGCGCTTCCCTATTTTTAAACCGTCAATAGGAGTCTTGTACTATTTTTGATTTCTTCACAAATTGTTGAACGTTGTTAAGTGTTAGATTTACTTTTAGATTATTAAGCTGGGTAATTGAGCGTTGTGTTGTAACGCTTGTGATCCCCAGGGGCTGGTGTGAAGTTTTCTGTTGTTCTCCCACAGTTCATCTAAGACAACAGAGTTTCAAGACATATTATATAGAGGGAATTTCACAATTATTGTTCGTCTACAAAAAGGAGGACGTTCTATATTCGACGCGTTTTTTTTTTCAAATGAGTCACCTTTTTTGTCGCACTAGTGTTTTTATCGTAGCAAAAGAAATGAGCCTCTGGAATTTAAGAAAAATCATCAGCGGTTTTTTGCAACTACAGCATCTAAAAAGTTTAATTATTTATAAATCAACAAGACTAATTGGATTAAACGTGTAATCCTTTAAGAATTTCATTTGTAATTCGCAGATTTCTGCGATAAAAAATGTTTAAATCGTAACAAATTATACCAGTTTGGCTACATTTTTTTTTTGTGATCGAATTTATTATCACAAACTCATAAATTATTACAAATGCGATAATTATGTTAAGAACCTATTCATATTGGACAGTTATTTATGAATTAATATGATTCTTGTCAATTTTCGGCGTAAAATATTTCTATTACGGTTATTAGTATGTAAATTTCGAAAATAAATTTTTGTGCCCGTTAAAAAGACATGATATTGTTGTCTGAACTGACGTTTTAATTAAAGGGGACTATTTCTGCGTCAAATGTTGGCATTGGGCCTGTTTATTGTACGTATAAGATAAAGGAATTTATCAAACACATTCTTTAATTAACGCTTCAAACCACAAACGCTTCGCAATCGATATTTAAGACGAACTATTTCTATAATAAGCCGTTCCTCTTGTGAGGTCTCGGCCGTAGATTTAATACTCAACCTATAAATAAATTAGTAATAGTTAGATAGGTACATAAATCCTCTACTGAGTCGATAAAAGTTTTGGGAGCTAATAATAGCTTCACAGGTAAATCTTTAAAATGAATAAGGGGCGAGACCAGGCCGATATTAAGTCTCAATTCTGATCGAATGGATAAATTATTATCCTCTCTAAGACTACACGACGAAATTCGCTAGATTTTTGTAGATTTTTTAAAACTTCTTAGGAGTTTTAATTATTCTTGTTTTGTTTTAAAGATGGAGCACATTGCAGTATTGGTTTAATTAAAGGTACGATATTTTGATCACAGTAGACTTTCTTTTGAAAATGCTAGTTTTGGACGATGCGGGTTGTCCCGACATAGAAATCTCACGGGACACGACTGATAATATACGATTCGAAGACTCTGTTATAGGGTGAGAGGGTGTTGATTATGTCTTATAAAAGTTACTATTGCAACTAAGTTTTTCTTTGTCCAAACAAAGTAGGTATTATTATACTTCCATTACCTATTGCGCAGTTTCTAAAGTAAATATATATAACAATGTGGTTATAGAGAAGTTAATTCTGAACGTAATCGTTTATTTTTCTTTCTTCGGAATAGCAATTTAGGGTAAGATGGAGTTATGCGGTTTTATTTATTTTGACCTTATACCTAATACCTAGTGACCTATTTGGCTAAGATGAACCAAATCTTCGGCTGTTCGTATTAGATAGGTAGGTACAGGTAGGTGTCTGAAATCACCAACCCGTCTTGAGTAACCGTGGTGATCAATAAAATGCCTTCTCTGTATGAGTACGGGCCGTTGCCCAGCAGTGCGACAATAATAGGCCGGTATTAGATATCTTAACATTTTTTGAAAACATAAAATATATTTAGCGTTTTTCTTCCTCAGTCGAAAATATTGTACCTACTTTATGTTATCTTACGTAGATACGCCTATTGGTAGTCTATACTTTAGAGTTTAGATATTATATATTTAAATTACACGGTAGACCGTATTACATTAAGTTTGTTTTTAGTAGACTCAATGAGCAATGGATGTTGTGAAATACAATAAACGCGGCGGCCATATTTGATGAATAAATTGAAATTAAATATAAGCACGTTATATTAAAATACTTAGAGGCACTTAAAAGTTGCTTACAAATAACGGTAAGGAGTAAAATTCGTAAAATCAAATGACCAAGTTTATCCGAGAGTTATAATATTAAATGAGTTTCCAATGGATGATTTATATTCGAAATGAATCACGATTGTTTATTAAATTGATTCCGTTAATGTAAATGATTGGACGCTCATTTTCACAGTGAGTTTATGCAAAGTATAAGTAGGCCCAGTGTGTAGGCAAGCAAGGAAATTGTGTTATTCATATCTCGCACAAAATTGACACAGCGAGATAATACAGTCCCTTTAACCAATTTAGGGCAAGCAAACTGTTATGGTTAGGGCGCTTCGAGGACGCTGTAGGCAAACTTTTACAATATTTATTATATTTTGTAATTGGCCCATTTTTGAGGCGTTTTATCTTGGCTGTCATAGATTAAATAATAAACGACTTGAAGTTGCGACACGGTTGCGGATAGCAATCAGTTATGTTTTACGTGGTCGGGTATTCAAATGAACGTAACGCCGACGCATAGGCTACTATTAAAAATCCTTCATGTGCAATAGTGCCCTAATTGATCATTACTCAAAAATAATTGCGAGGAAATTAAAGCGCACCGAAAACTCGCGTATCTGCCTACCAGCGGAAAATTTACGCGCGGATTGGTTCGGGTAGCACTCGGTGATTAAAAATACATTCTGAATGAATGTAAAATATCTAAATGAATAATATATATACTTATATAAATATATTTCTTTTTGTGTGTGCTTATAAAATATCTAAGTAGTTCGAAAGGGAGCATAAATACTTGAATATTTTCACTATCAATCTTTTTATAAGGAATGAAAAGAAAAAATATATGCTTATATTAACGGAAATATATATAAAAAGCGTGAAATTAACATCGACTCTGAAATTAAACATAGCATGGATTAAAATGATAATGTCTGATTGAAAAAAATTATGCAACACATTGATAAAATTAATTGCTTTTTAACTCTTTTTTTATCGTAACAATCAGTTCATTCGACAAGATATAGTAAATCCTTCTTCCGGCAGTCATTATTGATTAAACCATGAAATTACCGATTAGTCATAAAATTAATTGTTAAAAGGTATCTAATCTCAAGAGATGTAGATTTGTCTATACTACATTGTGCATGTACGTTTGTTACAAATGCATCTGTGTGCCTTTAACTCTACTGACCCAGTTTCGTAGCTGGGCTGATAAGAAAAATTTGATAGATATAGGTACTGATAACAACCTTACCTACGATGACATTGGGACACCAACAACCTTCGTTTATAAAAACTGATTTAACTTAAAAAAAAAGAATTCGTTGACAGCTGTTTTTTTTGTTATAAACGGTCGATTCTATAATCCATGGTTAGTATTAGTTATGTTTATGTTAATTCATTTTAATTTGTTTATTTCTTATGACATCTTAAAAAAATCTTGTTTACGTATAAAACCCTACGGTTTCCATAAAGTTAGCTAATTGTGTATGAATTTTTGAGAAAAAAACAATAATAAATGTCTAACCTGCCAGTTTTGTGGCAAACGTACGAGACTGTGACAGTTTCGCCGTTTATTTGTAGAATGATAAGTGCATATTTAATTATTCTGTTATCTTGATTTAGACTTAATAGAACTGTATGACCTACTTTAGTGATATTTATTTAGGTTTTGTTAAAATTTGTCTAATAGCGTTTTAATTGAATTAGTCAAAGAGCTTTATTTGTTAACATCACAATTTGAAAGGAAGCTATGAAAAGCTGCGCGATAAATCTAATAGATTAAGTTTGTTGGCATTTTCCTTCGCTCCCAATTTTTCTTGTCTACACATTCTGTTTTGCTAAACACGCGTAAGTCTCTAGTCACTGTAGTTAATCCATTAATCACGGCGACAGATCAAAAATATTCAGGATTTGTGAACAACTCGTTAAGTTTGTCAAAACAAAACGAAATGTATCAACACGTGTTAAATCTTTTTCTCTTATGTGAGGATTAGTTTTGACAAATAAGGAATTGTTGAACTCGGATAAACCTTTCATAAATGTATATTTTCCGTTATTTTATAGAAACCAGAAACTAGCAATAATTTTTAACAGTGGATGAATCATTCAGGAAAACTCATTGAGAAAAACAAAACACAAATAAAAATGAACATCCAAAAAAATCGTACACTTCACATAAATTATGGTCCGTTGGCTGAATAAGATCGCGTCGTTGACGTCCGCGAAAGCAGAAAAATTTAAACGCCAATCATGCGTTTTGACAGTTCCGCATTTTCGCGCCAATTTTCCGGTTCACGCGGGAACGAGTCGGGTGCACGGTCGGTGGCGCGGCCGCGCGCTCGTTGTGGACTGTGGCGGCGTCGCGCTGCGCCCCATCTACTACCTTACGATTTATGAGCGTGACGCAAAAATGGACAAAATTTGTAGCGACGCTCTCGACACCGCACACCACGTGCCTGGTCTTAGGAAATCCGAATCGGATTAGATGGCCGGGTATTTTTTATTATTATTAATAGCTGTTGGTTTTTGAGGCCTACGGAGATATTCTGCTATCAGTTTCCATAATTGGAATATAAGCTGCAAAACCCCATGGATTTTCTCTATCAAGCGCTTTGAATTTCGTTTAAAAAAAAAAAACAATTTTTAACCGAGTTCAATGTTCATCTCATCCTTTGGATAATGGACGCGATGAGAGTCACTGGTATTCGCTTTCGCAGATTTCTACGCGATAAAAATGATGCTCTTGATCAAAGATAAAACGTTAAACGTCACAATGAGAAGCATTTAATTATTCGCAATCATTGAGAAAATTAAGAAGTTACATCTAGTCAGTTGTAGCAAACATTCTTTAGAAAAAAGAAATAAATCAACGTGTTACTTAAATCCCATAATATTTCAAAGCGGAACGTTAAACGTCAATTACAATTGATATAGTGCAAACAAATCTACAATGTTATGAAAGTTCGTCATAACAATATGCTCTTAAACTTGGCCCGATTCCGCCAGCCGATAGAAACGTTCCGATATTGTGCGATTGATCCATTTAGTGAACAAATTGCTCATCGGTCGACTCATACGCACAGGGAAGCACGTGTTTAAGTTACGAGTTCAGTGGAAATGTATAACTGATTGTTTGTTCAAGGCTGCCCCAGTTTTCTTTATAAAAATATGTTCAACATTATTTTAAAATAATGTTTTTACAGGAGGCATTTTTGTATTTATTACCGACCACCTGTTTAACGCGTCTGTGTCGATTAAAGTAATGGATGAAAATGGACTCCTTTTTTATGGAAACCAAAGTGTTATAGACATCTATTTCAACTACATCTGGGTAAAATCTATTTTCGTTAGTAGTTTAATATCTAAGGTGTAAGTTTTGTGATTAACACTAAATTGAACATGTTTCTTTAATCAACTCTAGGCAAGCTACATCGAATTTCTAATTAAGGCAAATAGAATTCGCCTTTCAATATCTCGCTATTGTTCGAAGTCCCGAACCTGATCTAACTTAATTAAGACACAATGATGACCAATTTAACCCGAACCACGAACTAGACAGGGAAAGTCTTGCAGAGCAAATTCCTAACTAAGTATCCGGTATCTATTAAACTAGACATAAATCTTGCGTAGTTGCGACAATATCAGATATTTGAATAAATATAGAGTGGTACGTCTTAACTCGGCAGCGGGTAAATGTACGATAAAGCTCCGTAGATAACTAGTATTTGATGGACAGGTGTAATTAGCCTCTCTAGTCGCTACCGGCAAATGGAAGCGTGATGATAACGGCGGGAGTCAGAATAAACAACGATGCCCTTCGTGATTACATCTCATGCTTACCTAAGTGGCTAAGTGGGATTGCGAAATGGCGTATTGATACGGATAAATGCGTATTACTCTTACCGGTAATACCAATCGTGGAAAATGTTATGAATGGACACAACATTATGAATGACGACAGTCTTTTCTATATTGATTTTTATTATATTGTTAATGGATTTGATTATCATTTAACGATAAGATGTTATCAAACTTTTAAGCATTGGTTTAAAATCAGAGTACTTTTGGACCTAATTACTGTCACACCCTTTTTTAGCTGAGCGAGTATTAAGATACTTATCATCAATTAACGGGAGTGTTATCTAAACTAAATGTTCCCCATCAATCATAACTTGGACATTATCAATCGACACGGAGGGCATACAAGGGCAGCCGCAGCAGCATGAGGATTTCCACACGTGTAAGTATATCCTACGGAAGTGCGGGGAAAAACACTATGTAGGCACCTGGATTTATTTGGTGGAAAATCGGGATATTCCCTGGTCTTCCCAAGGATCATAAGAGTTCATGAATGATGGATGAATATTCTATAGAATATACTCTTAAAAGTTTTTTTATGTATCCTTAGGTATGCCCAAGAAAGTGGAAACTATGTGGATCCTCCGACTTGTTCTCTGATAAATTTTGCAGCGAGTTCCAAGACAATCAAATCATTTATCTGGTACCTGCCGTGTTTTAGTATCTCGGTCACTATCAGCACTTTTCTAATCGACCGCCACAAAAAATTAGCTTGACTTAAAGGAGTCGCATTGGTTGAGACTAGTGTGTCTAGCTTGTCCCAGATTAAACTAGACGTACTGAAAACCTAAATCCAATATTAGGTAGTGTTTTCTACTAAAAAATTCTGTTCGCTTCGAAAAATGGACCCTCATGTCCAAAGCGGCGCTTGAATATAAGATATCACCCATTTTGGGATAGGATTGGAGGCAACAGTGGATTGCGATAGTTCGTTACCCGTTAAGGCCCTAGCACGAACGCACGACGTAAACGCGAAAATACAACTAACCTAATACTATTTTGATTTTATTTTTTTGCGACAAGCACATTACTAATTCCCATACATTTGAATCTTGTTCATAATGGGTCGATAGCAATTTAAATAGAGTCAGCCCTGAACTTGGTGATGAGTTTGGCACCTTCAGTTATAAAGCAGCGTTCTCGTTTGAGCTTGGTGGATAGTTATACTTACGCCCCGGGACCAACAAAAACTGCGATACCGTGCTTCGGGTGAGAGTACTCGGCGATAAGCATAACTCTGGGATGTGTGGCCGCCTTTGGGTTTCGTCACGATTGGCCTCTTGGACGCAAAGAATTTCGCAGTGATTTGAATAAAGTCTTAAAAAATAAGTAAAAACTATGTGCGAACAAGTATTTTCAATTTCGTTCGATTTGACGTTACGTTTACTCCGCGCGGTCGTTCTACGCCCACTGATTAGGTCCACTAGGTCACTATACTCTTTGGGTACCAAAGATAAGCTAATATCTAGAATCGAGACTTGCTAAGGGAATAACAACTGATATCAACATTAATCGTTGATGCAAGTTGTAACTAAGTTACTGCAAACATAATTAATATTGTGGTTTGTAGATAGAAGTAAAGCTTACTCAGCTTATCACTACTTGCAATTTGTATGAAGATATCTGATATAATTTATCGAGTATTCTAGATTGGAGTACGGAAAAACTAGTTCTTATATTTGTTATTCAAATACTTATCTCTCGTATCTCTAATCTATCCGATATTGAAATCTATCAAAGAGATAATCTAATGTCGAGGTTGTAAACTGTGGGCTTTCAAACTCCTGACTCCTTTCAAACACTAGCAAATAAATTTGTGATCAGTTGTAACGACGATTTGAGGATGCTGACAGTACCAACAGATATCTTTCATTATTTTTGTAGGGGCTTGTAGCTAAGTAATAACAGCCGCACGGGTCGATCGATCAGGTTAAGCTACGTTTGCCGCGGTTGGTCCGGAGATAGGTGACCATCTTTACATACCGAGATTCCTCCGTGCCTCGGAAAGCACGTTAAGCCGTTGGTCCCGGCAGTCAATCGTGGATCTTTGACAGTCGTTACGGGTCGTCAGAAGCCCGAAAGTCTGACACCAGGCAGTCTTACCAAGGGGTATCGCATTACCCAGTTACTGGGTTGTGGAGGTCAGATAGGCAGTCGCTCCATGTAAAATACTGGTATTCAGCTGCATCCGGTTAGACTGGTAGCCGACCCCAACATATGAAGAGGCAAGGCAAAGGATAACAGACGGTATTTTTTAGATGGTCTTCAAATACTAGGCAAAAGATAGGCAAATATGTAATAACTATTATTGTAATAACAATATCAAATAACGTCCATAGAAACACAATACATCTAATTCCAATAATGTTGCTTAGGGGACACTTCAAATTTCAAAGCAGTCCGGACCACGTGGTGCGAATTTTACCAAGCTCGGCAAAACGAATCGCACGGTAGTGTGAAACCGTGAAAACTATGAGTTGACACTACAATTTGATAGCCATTGACAACGACATAATTGAGGTCTATTTGTCCTTATAATTCATTTGTTTTTACCATGTCGTTCAGTGTCAAATTGGCAAAATTCAAGGTCGCAGTCTTATTCTGATGTGTCAAGTAATTTATTAGGTATAGTTGTGTTACGCGACACGAACAATACAATTTCTAAGAAAACTTCACAGTATAACAATAACCGGTGTCGCGTCGCGCGACAAGTCGCGCTGGTCTGCCAAAGCCTTTACAAAAGAAAAATCTGATAGTTACTATTTATTTAAAAGTTAATAATGTATATTAATCGAGTGCCTTACAATCCTGCTTATTACAGAAAAGCCTTCTCACTTCATTCATTGAGAGAGTGAATTAAGTTTATGAAATACTAGCTGCACCCCACGTTTTCATCGGCATACGTCTCGATTCCGTGGGAATATCGAGATAAAAAGTATCCTTTGTCCTAACCCATAGTCTACCCATGTGCCAAACTTCATCCAAATCAGTTCTGCTGGTATAGCGTACAAACAAACAAATGAAAAAACAAACTCACTTACACATTTATAATATTAGTTAGGATTACAATAAAAACACTAGTATCTAGTCGGGTACCAGAGACACTATCATAACAACAAAACCCATGTCAACTTGTCTGATACGGCGAATATTATAGCACATTATTATAATACAATTATTATGCAATCGTTTGGCAAACTGATAATGATGTTAGCCCAGTGCATTCCCCGTAGGTAATTAGCGTCACAAGCTTGTTAGGCTTATCGACGAAAATATGCGATTCACGTGTTTGGTATATGTTTACGAGTATGTAAACAGATATTACGTAGTAAATTCTTTCTTAATTCGAGTATTTTAAGGAAAATAATTATGTGTTATTTTCTGAACAAGGAAAAGATTGATCGTTTTTTTTTTTTTTTTAATATACCTATATTATTTTTATTATGCACAATGTGATATTTTTTATGAATAAATAAATCAAATGACTCTAGTATAATATTGGCACTCTGTAAAGAAAAAGTTAATTCTAAGTCAGCTCGAAGAGACTTGATTTTTAAGTTAAAAAATGCAACAGCATTTTCTTGTCTGCTAATTACAGCATATTGCGAGCACCAATCCGTTTTTCAAGCGTACTGACTACAGTCATTAACCTTTTGAAGGATTATTATTGTAGCGGTTTTTGCGATAATCATCAGCGATATATTTTATTCACTTTTGAAACTTAAACGAGAAAATTTCAGGCAGACCAAAAAAAAAACCTTATTATTATTTTATTCCATTTTCATTTTGATGTGCCATTACGCTTGAAAAGCGTATCTGCAGCGTGTCATTCCACGCTATTGGTCAAAGTCAACTCGGTAAAGGGTTGCGCCATACAAGTAATAGGCAATATAGCCTGGCAAATTGCCACGACGATGTACGAGAATTTTTCAACTTTAACTTTAACATTTACCAAACATGGTCAAGTAGTTGTATTTTGGCACAAGTTGGCAATGCTTGTTAGTGTCAAATGGCAAGCAGTTTTTGGTAGAATGAACTATTAAATTATAAATAATTGTGTGGGTAGAAATTTGACGGAACTGCCCACTATGTCACATGTTTTAAATTCCTCTTTTCAAGTTTTTTTTTAAATTATTCGCGGTTTACACACATTGTTAATTCTCTCTTGATGAGTCATCACTGTTTCATATTGCTACATCGTTTTGGTCTTAAAACACGCAAAGTAGAAAAAAGACAAATCTGATTAATGAGGTAATTCATTTTCTTTTGTAAAACATATCGAAATCCAAACAAAGACGTTGTCAAAAAAATAAATTGTAATTTACCATATTCATGAATCGTGGCGGTAGGCAATCCATAAGCGTGAAATAATACTTGTTATTTCATCGAAGTTTATTGATACGCCGCTCTTCGCGGTGACAACAAAGAAGAAGATTTTGCCTTAAAAGGTTCAGCAAACAGTCGGTTGATTCGCCCATAAATCATGTGCTGTGTACCCACGGACGTAATAGGTACATTTTCACAGATACCGCGGATGTAAAGATTAATCTAGAAGTGGAATTTTTCACGCCTGTTTACAATGTGCACACATTGGAACATTAACGCTTTCTTGTAATTTATGATTCATAAGATCAGTGACTCTTGATTCAAGCCATGTTACGATTGTTTCATATTCCATTGTGGGACTTTTACGACTTCATCAAGAAGCTTTTATTGAAGTTCAACAGACAAAATACAGTATATTTTAAATTAACGATGTTGTAAACATAATTTTATAGCATGTCGTACATTTCATCAATTATTTTTTCATGTTTCATAAATTATTATGACGACCTGTTTTTTATAAAATAATTATCCATTAATCGACCAGATCATTAAGAGTAATATCGCGAATAAAAATTACGTAATATTAATTTCGGAGATGTCAGCAATGACGAGGATTGATAATGCATTATGTAAATTACACGATTCATAAGTAGGTACATTAAAAGTAACTTATGTATTATTAAGTTACAATTACTATTATTATGTTTGTTCGTTCATAATAATATTATTTGCGCGTATTAGAATGTCAGAGGTGGCTTTTTGTGATCGATGACGAAAATATGTAAAAATATTTGCGGGGGCTCAACAGACAAATATTTATTTGGTCATGTTGAATGGAATGTACACTACCTAAACGATATGGAATGTGAAAATAAAACAAAACATTCGGTGTTTTATTGTTCTATGAATGTGTTTCTTATTTTGACTACAATATTATTGTACAAGACAATCACGCTCATTCGGTAACAGATTTATATTTGTTGTTGATGAGCGTAGTTACTTCCAGTATCTTCCAGTGAGAGCTATCTATTTGCATTCCCACCGCCGTATACGGCAACCGAGCACTGAACTCGAGACCTTGGTCAAAAATAGCCTAACGAATTTGACCAAAATTGACTTGTGGCATACACTTTGTTCAGAGGTTATCTCTTGTACAATGGTGTATTTTTCTCACTACCTCTTTCTACTCTGATTGAAAAGCTTTTCACATACACAATGCTACGTATTTAGATTACAAGCTATCAACAATGCTTGTAACTGTTTAACATTTTTGTTTTCGAGGTTTGTTGGTATTTTATTTTGTGGCAGTCACTGATAAATTGAGCGCCATTTTGAACTCAAATGGAGCATTTAATGTATTCCCATTTTTAAATGTAGGACTGTATTTATTCACTCCATCGCGGATTCAAACTGTATAATTTACATAATGTTAATTTTTGCGATTTTATTTTCGCTTAAGTTAATGTGGCTTTCCATTAGTGCGATTTGTTTTGTTTTAATTAAGTCCCAGCAGTTACTTACTTATTGTTATTTATTTATTTAAAAGAGATTCCGTGGATTTTTTTGCTTGTTCTTCTCCATAGGCACCTACTACGCTTTGGAATGGGCAACTAGCTTCATCTTTCTGACTGACCGACCCCTTGACGATTCAAAAATGCCTGTCATTGGTTAATTTGAAAGAAATGCTTTGAATTTGAGTTTGAGTCGAATCCTCATTTGTGAAGAGTTTGTGTAATTGTTAAAGAATTTAGGTCAGTAGTGAATTTAATCGTAAAGTCGGTTAAAATAATATGCATTTGAGTAATTGATAAGACTAAATTATCAGATCATGAGGTCAAATTATTCCTAGTTCAAACGTTACGCCCGATCTTCCGATTTTAATTGTTTTTGAAGGTACCTAGACCTAGATTAGTATTAATAAGTTTTAATATTAAGTTATTATAATACTTACTAAACAAAATGTACGTAGCTAGTACGCCCCTATTTTATTCAATATATATATTCTTACTCATGCTAGGTGAATCTGAATCTCTAGGAACCATCGAAAGTGAATAACTCAATCACCAAAATACGGTTACCTATCTAAAATAATCAACCTATATTTATTAATAGATACAAAGTGATACCATGACTTTTCTCGTTCATAAGCATTAAAAATAGATCATAGTATGAGATCAAATGATTTATTTGAGTAATTATGTGAATAACATCCGATAGGAATGTTAAGTAACCCCGCATGCGTGTGCGCAATGATTCAGACGATTATATTCGGTCAATGCGCTAACACTTGGCGCCAACCTACGGAGCATCATCGGAATTTTCATGTTGTAGTCATTGTGTAAACGTATAGCTCAATAATCCGTCGAATCGAATCAATTAACGTAGTAATTAATTAACATGTTTGAGTTTTTTGGCAGCTCAACAAATGTAATAAAATATTTCACTGCTAATAAGTAAACTACACACATAAAGGTTTGTACTTTGTACTTACATATGTGAGTATTTCAATAGGTATAATGCTAAAGAATCTAATGAATACAAGGTAACACTTCCATTAAATAATAATCATCGTTTATGATTGATTAAAAACTTTATGGTCTTGAATTAATCGACTCTTGCGGCTTTAAGTTTATGCATAACATCATAACAACAGCTTGTATTCTCCGAAGGATTGGTAGAGGTGTATCTATAGTCCTATAGTACACCCACATTTTGTTAATTATGTTGTAGTCCCATGTAATAGGTGGCGAGTCTATTGCCACCATCCAGGCTGCTGTTGTTACCGAAAAATTCTAGATGGAAACCACAATAACACTTTGCCCGACTCGGGAGTCGAAACTGGCAAGCATGTTCAGCGAGCAGTAGCGCTTGCGGCCACTAGAGAAACGAGGCAGTATTTTTATTTAAGACCAGGCACTCTAAAGACAATTTCCACGCAAACTCCGCCACTCCACTATGTGCTAAACGCTAACACATCAGTAATAAAGTTGAATGTTGCGTGCGCTCTGTGATCTTGTTCGAGCACGAAACTAAATGGCTTAAGTTTCAATTCTTATTTCGTTTATAACTAAAGTAATAATTGATCTGGAGAAAAAAAATATCTTGTTGCTGGATATATATTTTCTGACTGTGAATACTTATTTTAGACTTAAAAGCCGAGTAATCTTGATTTTATTTAAATAATCTATAAATAAGACATGAGTTTAAAAAAAAAAAGAATCGAGCCAAAATTTTAGAATTACGCATTAACAGTCTTGTACATGGAAAGAAAAAGGTCCAATAAATCTTATACTAAAGTTCCGTTTTGATTGTATGCGTGACTGTTTCAGAATATTAATGCAAATTAACATACAATTTAGGAAGCCTCCTCTTATTGTAAATGTAAAACCAGAACATTGTTTGTTAGCATTAGTTAAAAGTTAAAATGATATATTTACGTGTTTAACCGCCACATATTAAATTATAATATGGAGCAATTAATACAGAAAGGATCTGCGATTTCTTAGCCTGTGATCTAATAATATAACACATGCCTACATTGCAGCAATGCTATAAATTATCCATGATCCTACTTCACATTTTAACCTATAATTATTATGAATCTACACGGACATCTTTACCGTCCATTGCTGGATATGATTCTCTTAATAACCACTCAATTCAAACTCAAAAGTCAAAACTCAATGCATTTATTTCAATGAAACCATTTAAAGGCAGTGGTACAAAGGCAACTGCAGCCGCCATTGGTCGGCGTTTTCCATCGCCATGTGGACGTGGACGTGGCAAACCCATGGCGGCAGCTGCAGTTGCCTCCGTCGACAGCTGAAGTTGGCTCTGTCGACCGCAAAGTGCCGCTCGTCTGTACTCTGCCTTACTATAATAACGTTCACGGCGCGCTACAACAATGCTGTAGACATGGTGGGCAGCAGTCGGCGTATCAAATACTGCAGCAGTTGCTTTTGTCGACAGGAGCAGTTGCCTATTTCGACAGCTGAAGTTGGCTCTGTCGACAGCTGAAGTTGGCTCTGTCGACAGCAAAGCTGTAATTGGTTCGCTACTGTCCATATTTTTTAAATAATCCCGTGGTCTCTCAACCTCTCCAGGTTGTGGTATAATAATAATACCAGCCTATTATTGTCCCACTGTTGGGCATCTTCTCATACAGAGAAGGCACGAGCCTGTGCTATACATGTCACAGTAAGATAGCCGTGATATAGTTATATCCCTAGACGAGATGTAGTTACATACCGTAATATAGTTATATGAAAGCGATTCATAACTGTCTTACTAGGAATATAACTATGATACGAGCACAATCTAGTAATATAACGATTAGGGCACTCCGACCAAATAGGTTAGGTTAGGTTAGAATAGTGACCAATTACGCGCACCGATCGAGCGCTACGTCGAAATTAGTCGCAGTAACAAAGTTAGGGCACTCCGACAGTTATGAACCGTTTTCATATAACTATATTACGGTATATAGCTATATGCCTAGGTCCCCACCTATGAAATCAGCGTTTTGTATGGAGAATTTTAAAGAAGTTGCATTTTTCATAATAACATTTTCTTAATTTATTTATCAACCATGAACACGAATGTTTTAAAACTTTTATGCACTAATGTTTAAAAACTAAGATAACGTATGCCACTTAGATTAAGCGACAACAATAAGTTTTGGCTAAGTCAAAACAAATAGTGGTCATTTCTGCTAACAAAATGACGAGTCATTTTTAAGGTTTTTTTATGTTTATAAAACTATAAATAATAAGGTTTTTTGTCTATAATGGTCATTATTCGATATAATACCAAGCAATTGATGAATATTCTAAATCATTGAAGTGACGAGGTTTTTCTATTTGTGAGAAAAATGCGCCAATTTCATAGGTCACCCAATATATCACGGCTATAACCATCTATTTGCGACATAAAACACAACAAGGTTGTGGTATATTGTTAAGGAATGTTGTTTCTTCGGTATGAAAATAAACAAAATGAAACAGTAAATTAATAAAGTGATTTACTCAAATAGGTATGTGATAGTTTCAGTTTCAGCTGAACACGGTAAATATTTTGGCATACCTGTGATATCAAGCCGCCTAATGAGACACCATTATGTACATTCCAAGGCATTTTGTTATCTAATCAAATTATGCATTTGTCATACATTGCAAATAACTAAATGTAGCGAACTAGTTATTGTACTAACACGAACAGCGACGGTTTAGAGGTAAAATGAGGCTATTTCTGTACTTATAATGTTAGATGTGTTATCGTTTTTAGTAAGAAATCGTTTAAATTCTCACAAGGACTTTAATTTATAATGTTTTTGTAGATATTGAAGTGATTACGAAAGATATGGTGGTTACTCCCAATAGGCAACAACGTAATTTATTTTTCAGGCGAATTACTTGCCTTTCCTGAAATAACCTAAACCTTTTTTGTCATTTGAACAGAAAATAAGTCTAGTTATGTAACGAAGATGATCAATGGGCCTTTAGAGGCATGAGGAACAGGGTTCACTCATCCCCCATAGAAAAGGGAGGCTCCTCCGACCAGACCAGTGTCGTGTCAGGAGGGCAATTGTCCAACGATTGATGTCGGATAGTCTTATATATATCGTTCGCCCGGTAAACTCTAATTGCGCGATGCAGGATTTGTGTGACGTCAGGATTTTGTGTGACGTCAGGTCTTTGATGCGTAGTTCGCAAATTGGCGATGTAGATCGAATTTCAAAATTCCACAGAAGCCAAACAAACACGACATCACGGCAGGCCCAGACGGAGATGGCGGGATGAGCTGGACTCCTTTAATAAAGATTGGTCCTTGGCAGCTCTGGACAGAGAGAGGTGGAAAGAGAATAGGGAGGGCTTTGCCCAGCAGTGGGACAAAGGGTAAAGCAGAGATGAATCTATAAAACAGTAATAGCGGGAGAACCTATATCATAACCGGCCATAAATCCATTATCCGGACTACTACTGTTACCTACAGAAAACTTCCCATTTGAAAAATCTACGAGACATTGCCCGATTAGAGAACCCAACCTAATACCCTACTGCAGCAATAGCGGCTTCCACCACTGAACCATCGAGGTCCACCACTGAATCAAAACAAAGTCACTTCTCGCGTTTGTCTTTATGGCCACGTTGTTCTTCTAAACCACGCAACAGATTTTGAAATTCTCTAAACGATGGTGAAAACCTCAGTTTTCACCATCGTTTAGAGAATTTATTCCGGAAGGTATGAACCTTCCGGAATAAATTCTAAAATAAATAATAAATGAGGGTATAATACGTTAATATTAAAGTTACCTAAGAAATCTCAATGTTTTGTCAAGACGTAAAAACCTAGTACGCTAGTACCTAATATAAAGATAAAATATTTGTAGTTTTGTTTGTAATTAATAAACTGTAAAACTACTGGATCGAATTAAAACAATATTTTACCAGTAGAATGCTATTATATCACTGAGTAACATAGGCTATCTAAACTCAAGAGAATAGATTTGAATTTTTGTATGGTTGTTTGTAATGAAAAAACTACTGGACCGATTTAAAAATTATTTCACGGGCTAATTGTTTAGGCTATAATTTATAAAGATATCACGTGGTCGAAGCCGCTGGCGGAAACTAGTTTATTATAAAATAAAAACATTATCACCATTCTGCTTTCAAGAACGGTTACAAATCCAAGATCTGACCTGCAACCTCTTATACAGGTCTGCGTGGTACCAATAAAACCAATAGTTTTGAGGGGTCTGTCATTGGACGACATAATTGTATTTCAATAAATGTCAATTTAAACATTTATAGTTGTTCTACAAATCAATCTATGGTACTCCAGTGAGCTATAAAACTTTTATTACGTAGCTGTCCGTAGTCCCACACGATGAAAGGGTGTCATGTTTTAGAGGCAAAGTTGGCAGAGAAAGGTTCTTCCGAAGCACGTAGAACATTTATTGTCTTTCAAGATCTCTTCAGTTTTTATAGACACTATTTTGCTGAACAGATAAACTGGATTTTTCGGTTAGTTCTGGACGTGTGGGGTTGTTTTGTTACGGGTTTATTTAGAAGGCATTTGGGTTAACATGTACGACTTTTTATACCTTTTTCAGGCGGCATACGAGTATCTAAGTTTTAAATACGATTCGGTTATTTTTGTGATTATGTGCAGTTGTTAAAGTTAAGTATTACGGTTGATACAAAAGTTTATATGCCTTTGTTATCTGCCTGAAAGGCTCGAAGCGTATTCTTTTTTTAAATCTTTGTAACCTTTTCTAATACTTGTAGGTAATGTTACAAGTTAGAGTGAAAACCAGAAACACTCAAGCAGGTACAAGTACAGCAGAATAGCAACAGCAATAAACCATTATTTGTACACTCATACGCAGATAACAAGTGCTTACAAACTCAATTGGTGTATTGTTGTATTAAGATTGACAGCTGTCAAATTACGAGATAAGTATCGACTTAAACATTCACTTTGTCTGTGCCACGATCAGAGGTTGTTATGAATTACATTAATCAAAATCAAATCGTGTTTAAACTTGTGCCATTTGTCGGGATCGCGTCATATAATTTTTGTAAATGATTAGTGACAGATTAATTGATTTTCTTGTGTTTTGTTTTGCACCTTTGTTTTTTTTTGTGCTTTTGGCGCGAGCTATTGAGACAGTGGCGATGCAGATTTCAGTTGCATTTACGATGTTCAGAACTTAGTGCGAATTTCACCAATGAAATTGAACGCGTTCAGCACATCTAAATGCGTTCAAGAGCTGTCAGTGTACAATATTCCATAACAATTTTGACAGCTCTTGAACGCGAATGCTGATCGCGTTCAGTTTCATTGGTGAAATCACACCTTAGGAAACTTCCCTATTCTATCAGTTTACTTAATTTATACACTAATATACTTAAACTTATACTGACTCGTTCTAATTTAGTTCAATATTAATGTAATTAATTGTTTTGTAAATTTTCATTTATTTGATTGGATTTTAATTTAACTTGTTATCAGAATAATTTAATTGTAATTTAGTTTAACGAAATTAGTTTTTCGGCTTTTATTTTATTTTATTTTAAATCTTTTATGTTTTATTACGTGATTTAAATACTTAACTTTATTTTATCCCATTTAATTCGTTTTGTATGTGCGAATATTTTGTTGTGATTTTCTGTGGTTGTATTGCTCTCATGCAATGTGAAGCAATGTACTCGTATTTTTTTTTATTTTTTTTATAATCTAATCTGTTTGGTAATTTTATTGTATTCAATTTTATAAATATTGTAATTATTTAAAAATTAATTTCTAATTTATTCTTGTAAATATGTACCTAGTTGGTGTGCCTTGCTCAATAAATAAATAAATATAATAAAGTTTGTTTGTTTGGTCGGAGGAACAAAAAATTTCACGCGAACGAAGTCGCGGGCAGAAGTTAGTACTTAAATACACGTAGATGCAAAATAACCCACACCATGAATGTATTTCGCAATGTTTGATTCGTTTAAGTATAAACGGCGCTAGAGGCCTTCGATAATCTCTCAAATTAAGTGATCAGTGTTCTGTTGTACTGTAATTTTGTAATCTATAATGTATCTTGCATTGCTAATTCGATATTCCCCATTCACGCGGTGGATTTAGCTAAGATATAATTTATGCGAAACATAAACCGTCGAGTTGATTCATGTAAAAATGCGAATCAAAATCCGCGTAACGCGAGCGATGTGACGCATTGTACCGGACAAATAAACAGTTTTTGAGGGAAGTTTTAAAATACATTCAGGCGGCACATACCGTTCCGCACTAAACCAAGATATTTCCGACTGTTAAAAGTCTTTAAACGCCTATTCAAAATATTTTGCATTCTTTGGAGATTTACGATTGTGTTTTTAAACCGCATTTCTGGAGTTTTGTTTGAGTGTGGAATCTCGCGGAAATTGTACGCTGACGTCAAGATTACCTACGATGTTCTGCAGGTGTATTCTGAGAAAAACCATTAGCACTAGCATTTTGATGCCCGTGACTTTGTTAGCGTTAACCCACTTCTGTCCAACACGGTTCCCGCACTTCCCGCCAGCACATAAGCCTTCCAAAGTTGGAAAATGTATTCGAATGCTTATTTGGTTGTAGTGCCGAAAGCAGAAACAGAAGTTTCCTTCATTAGTTCTATTTATGCAATGCTTTATTTTGATTTATGGCAATTGCCGGATTTGGAACTCATTGATGGGAAAACACACACGTTGGGCAGTTAAAATATTTTGAAATGGTCATTGTATTTTATGTTTCCTCCAAAACAAACATAAAAATATATGAAAGTTAGAAAATATATAATCAGTTTTGTTGAAATATGATGAAATAATAAGCATGGGAAACTGAACAGGAGGTATTCAAGCGGTAAATTCATTCTCATAATAATGTTTTGTGTAAATATTTCTCGAAAAATAAGATATACTTAGTTATAATAAACTTACTTCTCCATAATGATGAGACAAATACCTAAAACTATACAAACCTTTTTACAGAAAAATAAAATAATATCATTTCATCTTTTCATTATTTTAATTTCATTAGACCTACTTGGTATTTGACCTACATGGATAAACTTATAACCTAGGTAAATATGACGTAAGCATTCAGGAGGCCGATTACAGAACGCTCAACTTAATGAAAGTCGTATTAGTTATTGGTACTGAACCAGTGGCGGATCCAGGATTGTTATTTGGGGGGCTCGACCCCACTGAGGGTACGTTTTAGCAAAGTAAACACTAAAAAAGCACACAACATTTTACAAACCATTGAGGAATTTGTGTAAAGTCCGGGGAGGCTCTTCGGATTACTTTTTGCAAATTCCTCAATGACTTCGTTAGGTTGTAGACGCCCAGAGATATCTCGGTGAATTTAAATGGCGACCGCGGCGCGCGGATTCAAAATTCGTCACGTAAACAAAACAGCTCATAGAAAAAAACTTGAAAACATACATTAGGTAGTGTACCTACTCGTGATACTTGCTAACAAGTTTAATTAGAATAATATCAAGTTCACTTCTACGATTTATCACGTCTTCCGTGGCAAATCGTAAAAGCGAACTCAGATGCTTTTGGGGGCATGAGCCCCATAGCCCCCCCCACTTCTGGATCCGCCACTGTACTGGACTTAAATCTATACAGAACATCACGCCTGTAATACCTTTTACCTATAGTACCGGTTTACCTGCACTACACATATTAATCTATACATAGTGTGGATTTGTGCCCGGTTGATGGCAACGTCCTCGATTACATGGGACTTAAACATAACTAGCGAAATGTGTTCTATAGGTACACCTCTGCCTAACCTTTCTGCGATTACAGGCGTGAAGTTATGTTTTGTCTTTATGACGAAATTATAAATAAAATTCGCTTTTCGTGTCGCGTCATTCTTCTAAATTACGCAACAGACTTTGATGAGGTTTTCACCAACATGTAGAGAATTTATTCTGGAAGGCTTAAAACCTTACATCAAAGAAATATCGATACTTTGTTCGGTAAAAAACAGGGGTGGGTCGCTAGTACCTACGTTTATTAAAAATTTGGTGTCACGTTGGATTTTATTTATTGGATCTCCAACAGAGGCAGAAAACATAATTTCATGAAAAAAAAACAAAACAATTGACTACATTTAGACAAACTTATACCTTAAAACATTACCTTCCTAAATTTCAACCTAAAAGTGGAATCTTTCCACAAACTCGGCATACATTATAACCTATCGTTCAATCAGGCTAGGGTTCAGTTTGGTTAACCGTTGACGCAAACATCATATGGGTTATACACGGACCCCATTTCCCTTAGTTGACTTAGGACGTGTGTGATGACAGGTGACATTCAAAGGGATGATCATGTTTTTCTTTCATTTCCTGATAGGAATATTTGGCTTGAGGTTAGTGGGTTTATATGTGAAATATGTAGGATTTGGAGCATGGCTATTTTAAGATGTTTTTTCACCACGAGAGGAAGGCTTATGTGCTTATAGGTCGCAATAATTTTTTGTTGTCCACATTCTGTCCAAATGTAGGGCAAAGTGTTACTCCAACAAGCTCTCTTTGTAGGAAAGAGGCTACCCCTTACCAGCACGCTTAGTATGGCCATAATAGAAACAGGGTTTGTCGACGGAAGAATAGACAAAATGACAGCACAATCACAATCTGTCATTTTGTCTATTCTGCTGTAGACAAAACCTATTTCTATGGTTTTCATGCTACGGGTGCTAATGTAGATATACAGAAGTACGTAGTTGGGTTACCCTAAAAATATTTAGGCATAGTTCATTCCAGCCAACTGTAGAAGTCTTTATTTTTGTCTAACAGTAAACCGTGATGGCCTCAGTTAAGAGATTTTTCCTTGTCCAAGGATGATAGCTACATTGCGGCAAGCAGAGTATATCACGCCTTTTATAACTTTTCTCTTATTAACTGTTTTGTTTTTAAAGCTTTCCTTAAATGCTTATTTGTTAAGTGTGTTTTTCAGCCTCAAACATTTTTAACTGCGTGTTAGTCAACAATTTCAGAATGCAACTAAAACATGTAACAATGTCAGTTTTAACAGTCAGTCCTGCTGTCAGCCATTAATGATTGATTGGCGTTTTAGCTTGAGTAATGTTCAGTATTTGACTAAACTGCCGTCCAGCTTCGTGTTGAAATAAGTGTTTTTATTGACGTTTTAAAAGGAACATAAATCCGCCTTCTCGATACAATGTTTCGGAAAAAGTATATTGATTGAGTCCTAAAGAGGTCCTCTTTCGCCGCCAATCTTTCTTTGCAGTTTTATGTCTGTCTTTTAGCATACTATACTACGTAAATGTTTTTCTGAGATAGTTTTAAAGCGAAATCGGTAGTGTGAATGCACTTTATAAATCGTCTTTTTCAAAGAATATACGTTTATATTGAACAGAAACTCGCTATTGCGGAACGAAAGATATAGTCTCAATGGACCTTACGTAGGTAACTATTATTATTTCCATGAACACCTTTATAATAAAGTAAGTAACAAAAATAATAAGGTATTTAATAGATTTCTTGCGAAAATCTTCGCAATAATAACACGTTCATACAAAAGATACTTGAACGTTATAAAGCAAGGTGGGGTTTATAGAAAATTAGGTGAAATAAAATAAGCTTTTAACACCGATAATTCTATGAAATTATCTCGTTTCAGTAATCATACATTTTATGGTCAATTCTCGTCGTAATATGCGATCTGGTGCACAGCATTAACGTCATTGTGGCACTTTGACACTTAATAGAGAACCATTTTAAAGATATCGTAAACCATTTTCATGAAATTGAGAGTGAAATTCAAATGGAATTCATATTAAATTATATTAAGAACCCATAAATTATTTTTAAAGTTCGTAAAAACGTAAAAAAAAGAACATTTTTGTTTACGCATAGTTTGCTGTCAGTATATATTTTGCTAAGTGCTCATTTTATTGCCAATAAATAACTACACAAAAATCTCCAACAATAAATGTTGCCACAACAAATTAAACCATTTGAGAGAAAAACCGCAGAACGTCTCTGCATCAGCAGCTAATTACTTTACCGTTTAATTTTCCTAGGTTTTCGTGTTTTCCAAATTGCTTAATTTTCTTACACAGAGTAATTACGTTATAAGGATTATTTTAGTGATACTGCAATCTTAGTGCTGGAATAGTACATTATGATACGAGTGTGCTGTATTGGTCGTTACCCAAAAGGCGGCATTGGCGCGCGAGCCACAGGCGAGCGCGATAATTTAGCCGAGTGGGTAATGATCAATGCACACGCGTTTCATACGACGTTTATCAACAAACTTGCGAGGAAAAAAACAGAGTTGTTGTAAGAACATAAGCTGGAATAACGTAAATATAGAGATGATAATTTAGATTTATAAAGTTCAACTGACCTTTGTTGCCAGGTACTGTCAATCGGAGCTTCTTTTAAAAACTGTCGACGTCGCGTCGGTTGGTGACAATACTTTAGATTTTCGTATTTTTTATAACAACAAAACAAAAACGATAACAAATATTTACGGAAAATGGCGCGCTGGTTTTTTTTCTCCTGCTAGCGATGCGCGCGCAGTTGTAAATAAAGGCACAGGCAAAACCGCTGAACAGCCTATATAAAAATATTATAAATACAAAATAATAATTTGAATACGCAAATTAAGATTAATATGTAATGAAAAATATATAATTTGATGAAATATTATGTTAATGTATCACATTTTATTTATTTACACAGTAGGGATAAAAAAGGCAAGAAGTACCCACTCACAATGGTCCACCTGAAGGAAACCAAACCCCGTAACATAGAACATAGAAGGCAAGAAGTCTCTTTGATGAGATTAAAAAAGCACAAATCTCTGCTCGGGTTAAAATAGAGAATGCTCATTTAATAGTATAGGATAGTTCATACTAGTTCCATGTATTCAAAGTCTATTTCTTTATACAAATTCCATGCTGCAATGATAGTACTTACTAATTCCATACTGCCATGTCGCGTTTCAAAATTTGTCAAACAACAATGGCCGCTAGAAATTGTCTATGGTTTTAGTGATGTGGTAGTATGATGTTTTCGTTTTGGTACTTTTGATGTTACGATTTTTTTGTAGGTGGTGTTTCATCAGTATTTTTTATGTTGAGTAACTTTCACATAAAAAACAAATCCATTGAAATATGTTCAAAGTTAAAACCGTGAAAACGAACAAGATAGCACGGGTACTTACGTACGTTTAGTATGTCAAAGATTTAATAAAAAAACTTATGCTAACCAAATACCTACCTGGCAAATAATACGAGACGAGCTTACAGATGGTGTAGCTCACAGACTACTTAGAGACTAAACAAATTCAGTGTTAAAGCAGTATAATATTCTAAAACTTGAGGGGTCCCGAGACATTATTTAATAAGGAAATAGAACCGCATCTTTAAACGCGGGCGTCTTGAAAATCCTAGCCGAAAAACACTTGTTGTTGTCAGTATAATAATTATAAACACATTAAAATTGTTTTTTTTTTCAATAAAGGATTAATAAAATACTCCTTGAACAAATAGTCGATATTTACTATGTCAATCACTAACTTTTCAATGACAAGATAAATTTAGACCAGTTAAAAAGGATGTCAGTTGCCTATGGTCGGTTGATTAACTTTTATAAAAATTCAAAATTTATTCCAGTTTTCGCTTTTATTGTTAATTAAAATAGTTTAATTAAATAAGAAACACGCATAGGATGTAAAAGTGGGTGTGATAATACGTGTATCCTAATTAGTGCGTATTTAATCAGTGACACATAGATATCGCGTTCTATTCCCAGGCAAGTCCAATGTTATTATTTTTAGCGAGTCGCAACCAAATCCTGATTAGTTATCTGTGGCATTACAGCACTAGTCCGATAATATAAAGTAAAAAGCACGCGTTTTTAATACACTGAATTATGACCCTAAAAACGGTTCAATAAGAGCTACTTTACGAGCAAGTGTGTTGAAAAAGCTTTTATTATTTCTAGCATTTCTTTATCTAAATAATAGGGATGTGGACAAAAATGTTTTTCTTTGTCCGTCAAGTAGATTATTAAAAAACAATAGACACGATTTTTTTCTTTTATTACGTAATCAAAAGATTACGGCAATACATTGAGTAGGCAATACGATAAAATGTAGCATGACGTCACTCCCAGGTAGATTTTATACCGACTTGTGAGTTGTGGCGTAGCGAGCCCCCACTCCCCAAATTTAATGCGTTTTATCTAAACCATTTTTTATTAATATGATAAAACAAAAAAATACGTGTCTAATATTTTTTTATTATCTGACTGACGGACTAAATAGTTTTTTTTTTCCCCAGTCGACATCCCTATTGCAGATCACATGTCGTATCGCTTACTCTATAGTCTAACATAATGAGATAGCATTCACAAGATTGTTTGAAAGATATACACTATGTTTAGTCCGTGTATTTCTTGGCAACCCGAGGTATTCTACAACTAAGTAAATAATGCGTGTACCTATCTATAGGTTATTGGTTTAATAATAATGTTTAACTAACAAGAAATTGAGTTGCTGTAATCGCGAGGGGTCGTTGACTCATGCATTTTGTTTTCGTTTTTTTTCGTGTAAAACAACTGAATCTGAAGTGTTATTTTGAAATTCGAACGAGTTCAAGATGTGAATCCGCGATACTTAAAAACAAGTGAATTTTCTTTCGAATTGTGTGCAGTAATTTGAGTGAAATTTGAAATGAACTTTCAGAATATGCCCTACGTGCTCGACTCGTAAATTTCTTTTGTCCAGAGTTATTTCCTCAAGGGCGCTGGAGGAACCCAAGAATGCTCTATTGTTAGAAGTTCGCTTCATCGTGGAATTTTAATTGTTGCCACTAAACTGATTTAGCACAAAACAATCAGTTGGGTGTCCATCAAATGATCGCTGGACAAGCGTGGCGTTGGTTCTGCTTGCGATGTCACTCAGGCTGGAGGGCGTCTATTTTCATTTGTGTTGTGATCATCGATATTTTAGTTCGTGCTATATCAATATTGGTATATAAATAAATGAATAAATACCACATTCCAGTGTGCTATTTTCCCAACAATCTTTTTATAAGCACCGACATACTTTATGCGAAAAGCAGAAGACCTGGTACTTGTTGAGGTGCAGTGAAATGCTGCTGAAAAGCTGAGTTGTAGGTATTGCACTTTTCTATGAAACAGCAGATTTTTTTTTTAAATAACCGACGAAATATTTCATCGTTCAGAATCATAAACTGAATCTATGGTAACAGTTTTTGCGTCGATGTCCCTCCCTGCCAGCCTGTATAATCCAGTTTCATTTCTATGTCTGCAATTTTTCCATCTACTTATTGAACCATTATTTAAATCTCCACATAATACCACCCGCATACTGTAAAACAACTACAATTGACGCAGAACCTCCGTTTACCTGCCTCCTAATGGTCACCTAACGGGCCGAGTAGGTACTTTCAAACACGTACAACTTAGTAGGTACTAAGTGCATAATGTTGTGTTCAGAATCGCCCCCGGCCGGGTGAAGGTTCGACTCGGTACGACTAGTTGTAATTTACCAATTAGTTACTCTGATCGGACAATCACGTTTTACGCTTACGCCCTTTGACTGTTATTATTTGAGACGACTAGTGATTGGACGCGGGACGTGTTGTCTTTGGGTTTTTCAGTTTTACAGTGACAAGTTATTTTATCTACATAGTTGCCGATGATCGTTCAAGGCTAGCGTTTCAAACATGAAATAATCAAAATAAATAAGTGCTTTTACTCTAGTAATGTTAACAGTGTCGTGGTAGTAGTGGTGGAGCAGTGGTAAAACGGCCGCGACTTACGAGTTGTAGGTGCTATAAATTATTTCATCACCACTGCTCTCAAAACGGTGAAGGAAAACATCGTGAGGAAACCGGCATGTCCTAGAACCAAAAATTCGAAGGCATGTGACATCTACCAACCCACACTGGGCCTGCGTGATGGGTAATGGTCAAAATCAACTTTGCAGGTCACTAAAAATATACCTGAACAGAAGTTTATTTTTACTGTTGGTCTAGTGATCGCAAGCAGCAGTAGCTGAGAATAAGGTACAGGTTGTGGTCCTGGGATTTCCAGGTCGGGCAAAGTGTTATCGGGATTTTCCATCAGGAATTTCTCAGTAGCAGCCTAGAGTCTGGATTAGTGGCCGGTTGATGGCAATAGGCTTGGTCCCTATTACATGGGACTTAAACATAACTGGCGAAATGTGGATGAACTATAGGTACACCTCTGCCCAACCCATCGGGAGTTACAGGCGTGATGTTATGTAATGTTAAGTCTCTTTTTTACCATAAAAATGTAAATTTTTGACGCACAAAAAAGTGTCCCGTTGCGCTCATTGTCCCGTTACGCTCATTGTAACGTTACGATCGGAGCGAGGGCAGGGAATGTTTTGTTATGACGTTGTCACGTTAAACTATCGTCCGTAAACCGACTTTAAGGACAACCAATTTTTTTTAAATAATTAATAATGCCTACAGAGAAACCAATCTTTTACTATGATACCTGATAGATTAAGATTTATTTAACTGACAAGCCTTAAAATTGGCGCTAACTAAATTACTAGACGGAATAACAGTTAAGTGGTAAATTAGGGTTACTAGTAATACTAGTGGTTTACTACTACACTTTAAGATAAATGTCAATCTCTGATATGGTTTGAAAGGGATGTTTTGCAATAGAGGTTGTCTGTTGTGTCATGCATAAATATTTGAATTTGAGCAGATAGGCACATATACCGTGTGATAGATTATAGTAGATTTGTTGACCATTTTCTATTTTGTTAAGTAGGTCTAAACTGTCCTCCCATACTTATTAACACTGTTATTTGAAAATATTGTTACAGCCAATTATTTTTGAAAGAGTAACCGTGGAGTTTCTTGCCGGCTCTTCTCCAAAGGAAACGACCAATTGGAACCGTGCACGCTTTAAACGTTTCATACGTGCCCATGTAGGTTTATGTCAAAGAAAATATTTTGAAATTTGTATTAATTTTATTTGGTAAAACCGGATCGAATTGTCCTATGGTCAACCTTTGTGTTCAGTCCTGAAAGTGCCTTTTAGGGAAAACCACAGGAATCTGAAGAAAGGTCACATACTCAGGTGGCCTAATTTATACGAGAACCACAAGCATTTAGGGTAGGCCTATGTGATGAAATAAGGCGAAGGTATCTTTAGATTTATGTTATACTAGCTGCCCCTCGCGGTTTCACCCGCATAAGTCTCGATCCCGTGGAACTAATAATAATTAATAAATAAATAAATAAATAAAATGTTTATTTCAATAACTTAAAATACGTTTACATTGGGTCTTTAGGGGAATTTCCATTTAAGGGCTGATTTCACCAATGAAACTGAACGCGATCAGCATTTCTTAAACGCGTTCAAGAGCTGTCAGTGTCAAAATTGTTATGGAATATTGTACACTGACAGCTCTTGAACGCGTTTAGATGTGCTGAACGCGTTCAATTTCATTGGTGAAATCCGCACTTAGTAAGTAATAAATAATACCAGCCTATTACTGTCCCACTGCAAGGCCTTAACCACTGGGCCATGACGACATCTTTATCCCGTGGAAATATCGGAATAAAAAGTACCCAGGTCATGGTCTACAATGTGCCAAATTTCATCCAAATCTGTTCAACCGTTTTATCGTGAAAGAATATTAAACAAATAAACAAACAAACTCACTTTCGCATTTATAATATTACTTAGGATTATACTCGTATATTATGTAGGAGGAGCTCGTGGCTAAGTAATAACAGCCGCACGGGTCGATCCATCAGGTTAAGTTACGCTTGCCGGGGTTAGTCCGTGGATGATCTTTACCCCTCTGTGCATTGGAAAGCACGTAAAGCTTTTGGTCCCTGCTGTCATTCGTGGATCTTTGACAGTCGTTATGGGTCGTCAGAAGCCCGAAAGTCGGACAACCAGTCCTCTCAAGTGGTCGTATTACCCATTTACTGGGTTGTTGAGGTCAGATAGGCAGTCGCTCCATCAGCCGTATCCGGTAAGACCGGAAACCGACATAGTTGGGAAAAGGCTAGCCAGATTGATTGAGTTAGGATTTTTTTTTTTTTTTGTTTAGCCTACCTGCTTTCACTCGAATCCAGGAAAATGTCTTCATTAACTCGGATAAAAGGAATCTATGCTATGTATAAGTGATAATATATTATTATAGTAATCTAGGACAGGACATTGTTTATGTGCCAGATTTCATACAAATCCTTTAACTGTTTTTTGTGTAGATAAATAACATCTTCACAAAGTTTCACATTTAATTTCGTATTATAATAATAATAGTAGAGGTTTACTCATGCAATGCTGGATAAAGGGCTTACCCTACGTCGGCTACAAAGAACGTCCGCAGAAGGAAATTGCTATAATTACCATATTCCGGCTCATCCACCTGCTATAATCCCTTACTCGCTCTTTACAACAAGTATTTTGGGGATTCTATTCTTAGATGGTTAGAAGCTTTCACTGTTTATGTTTTTCATAATAATAAATAAAATGTGGTTAAAAAAAATCACCACCATCAATTTTGTGTTATGTTTAATTACGTTGTTGGTAAATCATATACAATTCTACTACTCTTGTATGAAACTAGTTTTAACCCCACAATTCGCGGATTAATACTTTTTTTTAAGATTTTTAAATCATGTTCTTTATGTCACCTCTTTAGATTACCATAGAGCTATCCGAATATCCAAAAATATTTGGCCTAGGTCTAAAGGGGGAGGCGTTAAAATTGATTCGCTGTTACATTGTATAACAGATATAGTAGAGGAGACAATAGAGGAGCTCGTGGCTAAGTAATAACAGCCGCACGAGTCGATCCATCAGTTTAAGTTTGACGGGGTTGGTCTGTGGATGGGTGTTCATCTTTACATACGAGACTCCTCCGTGCCTCGGAAAGCACGTTAAGCCGTTGGTCCCGGCTGTCATTCATAGAGCTTTGACAGTCGTTACGGGTCGTCAGAAGCCCGAAAGTCTGACAACCAGTCTTACCAAGGGGTATCGTATTACCCAGTTACTGGATTGTGGAGGTCAGATAGGCAGTCACTCCATGTAAAATACTGGTATTCAGCTGCATCCGGTTAGACTGGAAGCCGATCCCAACATAGTTGGGAAAAGGCTAGGCAGATTGGATTGTTACAATGTATAGACACTGATACATTTTTCTCTACTCATATTTTTTTTCCTTTCTCAGTTAGTTTTAATAATGGTCTGGCGGTTTGAGTAGTTTATGCGGCCTACCCAAATGTCCTTTCTTTGGTATTGTTTGTCGAGTTGAGCTCCTTATGTTCTGAGTTGAGCTCCACGATTACTGACAAATGCTTGCACTGACTGGACAGGTCCAATCAAATCTGTGTGGTTCTTTTCTCAAAAGACCATTTCAGACACTAATCTACGAATGGTCCTCATAAGGCTTGACCAAGATTATGTCTGGACTTTAAAAGAGACTGTGACCTCTGAGTTTGTTTCGGCCTTTCTTCTCAGAGTAGTCGGATAGGAAACGCCGAACTCATCTAGCAATTTTATTTTTATTTTTTGTTATGACGTGTAAAAGTGATTCCTATATCCTATTTACAGAATAAACAATTTCATTTCATTAACTAGGTATCTAAGTAGGTACTCATTGTGTAGAAATTATTTTCCTATAATATTTCCCGGTACTTATTTATTTATTTTACAAACAACAAACTAATCTGCGTTCGCAATTTATTTGCCAAAAATGTAAACAAACACGAGTTTTAGGAAAAACAACTGTAATGCCTACATATAAGGTTCAGTTTGCGCTACAACTTCATATTTTGTTTTTTTATGAATTTTTCAAAAGTACTAGTCGGTCTAAAATCAACGTTATTTACACTTGCATAAAGTTGATGTTTGTCAAAGTGGAAAACTCGTGTTTGTTTACATGTTTGGCAAATAAATTGCGAACGCAGATTATCTTAAAAAATATCAGCTTGCGGTTAATCATCACTTCAGCCGCAACACGTCCACTGCTGGAAATAGGCCTCCCCCAAAGCGTCGCCACATCGACCGCAGTCTGAGTCCACATAACATGTACGAGTATGTCGTGGCCAGATCTTAGAATTGATCATTTCATGAAGTGTTCGACCATTTCATGAAATAGAACATCGACCGCTGGTCACATCATGATGTGGTCTGGCCAGATCATTGAATACTCAATGTTTGACGATATGAACAGTTAAACGCACGAATACTTCATGATTTGGCAAAAAATTTGTGATCATATCGTAAAATAGTAAGATTATCCCCCGCTAGAGGCGTTGATGTACGTAGCTTTGTTTTTGTTGTGGATCATAGTGGCATACGGCATACGACACATTAAACAAAGTACAAAAAAATACCCTACATTAATGATATGGCCAAACGTCGACTGACATATCATAAAACGTTGACGTTTAAACGATATGGTCAATTTTAGCTGGCCATTTCATGGTTGTGTTTCGTCGAACAGTTCAAGAAATGATCAATTCTAAGATCTGGGTACGACATGTAGATCAAAGGAAATCTATGACAGCCAAGAAGGATGAACGTCGAATGTCTCATCTATCAAAATTCTTATTCATTAATAACCGCGTGACTTAAATAATCTAATTTGTTAAATTCTTCGCTCATTCTTTCTAATAGATTCGATATTTGTCCTTGACTTTCATGGTGGTGACGTAACCAGAATGTTATATTTACAAATTAGGTAGTCGTTATGTGGCTTCTGTAGGTTAGAAATATTTAAGGGGCAACAGTCATTTGTTTTTAGGTAGGTATATTTGGCTATATAAGGAATGTAGTTTGTATGTGAATCTTTCCTAGTTATGTAAAAATTTGTGGGTATTGACGGCTTTTTTAAATTAAAATGGACAGCAATCTCGACACACACACAATAAATAAAATGATTCTGTAACACAATTAACTATATATAGCCTTTCTATGCGTCTTAATAAACTTATCTTTTGGTGCTAAATCAGTTGAATTATGTTTTTATTTCAATCACAAATGCCTTACATTTTTACTAATAGGTATGTCAAAGACAATTAATGAAAAATGTGTCCCTAATTGAGTACATTTTCTTTGTTGGATTATGATGACCTAACTTCCGAGAACGGAGCACTGAAGCGTGTTAAGTAGACCGCATATGACACGGGAGGAGATACCATTAATTAATTTATGTTCTAGAGTTTAACAATGTTATCGATCGAGCTGGGAGTATCACGTCATGTCTGTGAGGATATTAATTTAGCGAAGGTCAATCAGCGGCAGTGGGTCAACCTGGGATGGAAGAAAAATTAAACAGTTGATTTATAAGGTAAATAGGACAACAACTTAATAATCATTGTAGAGGCTTCAGTATGACCTGGACAAAGTTCGGCGCCGTAATTACAACTTTTCTTGTTTTTGAGTCGATGGTAGTCTTCTTCTACGTTTTTATATTGTTTGAGCTCAATAGGAGGCCATGTTGATTGTGGCCTCAGTGGCATTATTTAGGCCATCGAAGGTTCAAGTGAAACTCTCTTAGGACACTCAAACATGTGGGACATGGTCTGTATGATCTGAAGCACCGCACGCGCACCGGTTTTTTTTTTTGGGTTGTTCTGTACCTAATCAGTCATAGTCAGTCATTAGTTTTTAAGGTCAGTAATTTAGAAATTAATTACGTAACACTGTCATAATCGTAATAGTTATGTACCATTAAAGAAATTCATATCAAACCAGTTTGAAAACAAAATCCCGGTAACACGATGACCACATCTGTTACCGGCCCGGTTCTATAGTCGTTGAGCGCTGCAAGCAAGAATAGTCCTTACGGTGGCTAGTTATGAATTTCTTTGATTCAATAACCATTGCGTTGATTTCGATGTCGAAAAGACAGATTTTACGAACACTTCAATGGATAGGTACTGTGCATTTTTCAAAATTATACTGCAGAACTTGTAGTACCTAGTAGTAAAGATGACTTTTAAATTGCACTTGTCCTTCCACGTTGCCTAATAAGTGCACGTGTACAAAGTGTTTCTTTTACGTATCAATTTAATATTATTTGTGAATATTTTAGTATAAAAAAAATAAAAGACTTTTATTAAATCTTTGTTTTAGCATGTATGGACGCTATACCATTGCGGATTAACGGGAACGCCCTTCGTTAGTTAACATACTGTATATCTAACGATGTCTACACACCAAAGCCGCCCGGCTTAGCCGCTGGGCTCATTTTAAACAAAAATTGACCGACTTGCAACATTCTGAAATCGGGCTAACCCGCCAGCACGCGGGTTAACCCTTCAGCACAACAGCAGCAGCCTTTGGTGTGTTACAGCAACCTTTAGAGCCTATAAACAGTGTCCGCTGTTCCTAATGTACAGGAAAGGTAACCTTTTAGTTTTGCCTCACTGACCACTAAAAACTTCACGAACATCAAACCTTTTGAAAAGTAGGTAGTGGTGTACGAGTACATTATAACAACAAGTACTAAATATAGTGACTCTGGTTCGTCCTCTTACGGAAGGAAAACTATAGTCTGATGCGTCACACTAATGGTTAACCATAATAAAGTTTTGAATGGATTTTACAGCCAGTGATTTCGGTTTAGTCATAACCATGACTTTGTCCTTAAAACTAAAAATACTTATTAGTCATCATGAAATTATGTAACAATTGTCATACAATAATGAAAAAAAAAACGAGTGAGCCTTACAGTTCTCACATAAGATGTGTAACATTTGACATCTCACCTTGGTAATAAGCAACTTTAAAGAGGCCGCCTTGTCAAGGTCGTTTCTGACGGCCAACTCTAGCACCGCGCGCGCTCATTGATCAAATCAAATAGCGCGCGCCTTCCCGGCTTCCTGTAACACACTTCCGTCCCGATTCACTAATCAGTCCCACAGATTTGATTATTTAGTTTTTTTATTATTTTGATTGCTGGAAATCGGGAGGAAAGAAACATCAAAAATTCAGTCACGATTTCTCGTCATAATGAAATCTTTATTTTAAAATGAATTTTATACCTACTCATCTCTTCAAAATATTCTTCAGTCACTGAAATCTAAATTGAAACAAGATTAATTTGATCAACGGTTTCATAAGTTAAACTAATATTTTTTCAGAGAGATTGAATTTCATGATACGACATCTATAGACTAACATATATTTTTTTTAAACATTTTTAATATTATTAAATTGGAAATCATTCAAAACCTCGTTGGGATGACAGTTAGTTTTAACTAACTATTTCACAAATGAATGTTAGATATACGTGCTTAGGTACATTTTTGTCATGGAAATAGTTCATTTAAACTAAAAGCTCCAAGCAAGAATATATTCACGACTCACGTACTTTCTCTATCGTAAACATGTAAGCTTGTAAACACAAGTCCTTTACATTTGTCATTGTTAATTGGCAATGTAAATAAAGCATTTAATTCAACTGTAATAAATACGACGTTTACGAGTCCGCGTGCCTCATTTATAACAGTTCGAACGAGAGTGCCTTGAAGGTGCGTTTCGATCTAATGGATCTACAATAAGAACAAAAACTGTTAGATATATCCTCTTACTAATCTTTGTTACAGAAGAGTAGAATGGGTCGTATTCAGTAATGTATTCTGCTCTATGATTAAAGTTGGAATGTCCATATCCTAGCTCTGTTTTAGCTACGCTGTTCTAAACGGACCTTAGCGAAACCATCGCAGTGATTGCTCGCCTACACTATTGGCTAGATAAGTGGTCGGTGTTTCTAGCGGCACTTTCAATTATGCATGAGTCCACTTTTATCTGTTCACTTAACGATCTGACAAATTATATGGCAGTTGTTGTTAGCACATTTTCTAACGTTTTCACTGAATCTACGAGTAACATTCAGCCTTTGAATGTTAATGCTTTTTACTCCAAACGATGTAGGCATGTAAAACATATTTTTTATAAGCACTCGTTCGAGTAAACAAATGTTGACTCAGTAATAAACAAACCGTTGAGCAAGTATGAGTAATTAAACATTGTTTTTACTACGCCGAAACCAATTGTGTAAGCAAATTAATGTCAGACGTAGCTTTTATTGGAATAGATTGAGTTAGTGCTAATATTGTATAAATTCTAGGAAAACAAGCGGAATGAGATGAGGCGTCCGTGTCGTTAACATATGGAATAGTTGTGACTATTAAAAATACACAAAAGGAACGACTAGTTGATCCTAAAGTAAAAACGGATGATTTTATTCATCCGAAGGTACGTTTAAAAAAAACGCATCGCAAAGGCATTTGTACCGCAACATCTATGTAAAACCTAGCATTAAAAAGGGAATTGCTCACTCTAAACAACTAGTAGTTGTGTACCGACGGATTGGTAATAACCGACCGACATATATAATAATCGACTAACAAGTCGTACCTGCATCAAGCACAGCCGGCTTGTCATTACTGTACAATTAATTTGTCGTTCCATGCAAAGCAAATACTGCTGCGGGCGATCCACCATGCAACGCTTCGATAACATTTTACCATTGCATTTCCATTGCCACTAATATCAAGATTTAATCCTAGCTGTCTTTCTAATAACTGCATTGGATATCAAAATCATCAATATTTATATCTCCTGCTGTCGTTTTAGTAGGTGATAGTTTGCTACTAATTTTGTCATCTACTGGCGATGGTATTGCATTACCGTGTCTTGCGAACTCTTCTGGATTTAAAACCTGATTCTCTAGTTAAGATTTTTAGACATTTTTATTATTTCTTTAATGTCTAACATTATCCATGTCAGTTTTATTACCCCAAGACACGCAACGTTTCTGACAACTTTATCAGTTTTGTAACAAAATTAATGGTTTTGACGTGTTTTTATGGATCCCTTCTGCTGGCTGTCTCAATGTTTGTTTTCTAAGCTGTACCGTTGACGTTACTCATACAAAGTAGGTACCGGCGGAGACCAAGCAATCAAACGCTCCGGAACACTCGGGGCGCCATTGAAGTGAGTCAAACTGGTCGATAAGTTTGCAACCATCTGTGGCTCATTACAAAACCATGACTTCGACAAGTACCTATTCCGTATTGTTCGCCATCCGACGATGACTAACGTTACAGTGGGCATGGTAAAGACTACGAGCTATGGCGCCCTATGAAACATTGTCACTATGAAACGCAGCTATATGATGTAATTACATAGAACCACACACGTAAATAAATTAGTACTTCAAGAAACGTTCCCACCTTAAACGATCCTTAGTGTTGAGAAACATACATATTCCGCAGCTCTTAAAGTAGTGTCAACTCAGTTTATGATTGGGTATTATATCCAAAACCTAGCCTCAAAATTACGGCGTCATAACTTATGGAAATATCATTTAATATAAATTCAAGAGAGACACGACCAAAACCTGTAATATGCACATGATTTACAACACCAGTGACGGAGATACCTTTCGTTTGAGTAAAGTCATGTGTGTTTGTAAGAGTAAGAGGGTAGGTAGGGGTCAGCTGAAACTGGTGTTGTGAAGTCGGTGGGCAATCGACAACAATTACTGTCAGAACAATAGCAACCGATCTTTTGTACCGTTAGCAGCCCGCGGCCTCTCGGTCAAGTGTGGCCAGATTCTGCGATATCTACACTGCCTGTACACTTGCCTTGCGGACATTACTGATCCTAAGAATGTCTTTAAGAATTTTGTTGTTCCCCTTATCTAAAGCGTTATCATCATAGTTTGTTCTCTATTTTATTTCTGGTAGATGATTGAATGTAATATAGTAAACATCCATCCATCAATGGATATTGGCGGGAATTTCTGACATAGACTGAACACACCAAGAATCGATGACGTTAATGTATCTTTATTTATGTAGACTGATACATCACTTTCCAATACATTCTCAGGTACATAAATAGATATATCTGAGAAATAATTTTCCAATAGACAGCTTTTTACATTACGATGCCAAAATTATTTGTGTGACGTCAGCGGCTAGTACCTAATCCGTAACCTCAGCCCAATCACATCTTAACGCCACATGTATTGAAAGCTGGGCAGATTTAAACATAATTCATATTAAATGTACATTTATGACAGATGTATTTGAATGCGTCAGAAAACGCCGCGTCATTATATTTATATACTGTCTCTACGCGTGTGATTTGAAGCTTAATTACGTATAGCTGGAGCTGTTTAGCATCGAAGGTTTTTGAAGGAAGAAGGTTTCTGGTTGCTATATCCTCTTAAGTGAAATAATGAGTGGTGTGCTGGAAATACAACAAAGGAGAACATTCTTGTTCTCCTCATTCATTAGTACATAAAAGGAGACTGATAAATGATTTTTATTTCTTTTAGTAGGTAAACACACTCACTGAAATGGTAAAATTATTATATTTAATTCCCAGATACTTCACCAAATTAACATTATGACTTGTGCAAATCTTTCCCATAATTCTTCAAAGCTCCTTATCAAGACCTCCCATTTCAGGAGTGCTAACTATCTATCTTCCATAGAATTATTCGGAAGTTTACCAATCTGTATAAGGATCATCTTTGTATTAGCTTCGAGAGTAATTTGAGCCTACAAGTTGTTCCGAGTAAAGTTGCCCTACATCTCGTTAAAGCAAGCACTAATTAGCCATTGTTTTAACTAAGCCTGAGGGAGTTCAACCTGGTTAATTACTAGTTACTCAAATCTTTGTGTTTGCTGTTTAATTATTGTAGTTTTGGCTTTGTATTCTGAATTAACTTGTACCTTTTGATGAAGTTTGTGTTGTTGTATACTTGGCATGAAACTGATTTACGAATTTAAAAGGTTGAGTGAACCCAGGCAAAGTTTAGCATCTCCTACTTATTTCAGGGAATTAACAATGTTTACTAGTATTACTAGAGAAGCCACTTTTTCGATCTCTGTTTCAGCTTGTTCTTTCAACCGATGTGGGGAAGCCCCATATATACGAAAATAAGAAACAATATTAAAGTTTCGCTATTTATTTCAAGAGGACGTGCTGACTTTTACGCGTCTATGACATATTAAACTGTTGTTTCCTGCAAACGCCGAATATGTTATTTTTAAAACTAATTCTAAAATTCACTTGAGTGATCGAATGCAACCGGAGTAATTTTTTACCAGCATGATTGATGTACGGTTCCCTTTTGCAGACAATCTTTACAGTACCTAAGTGTTTGCCCAGCGGTCCCTAGGCAGGTAGACGTCCGCGCTACTTTATCTGTCGACTGGCTAACCTTATTACCAAACCATGAGCTTAAAGTATCGTTCCTACAGTAGCCCACACGAGACAAGAAAAGCTTTTTCTATTACCACCTATTTTCACCCTATACAAAATGAAATGAAATTGTTTATTCTGGAAATATGACATCATAATTAATTTTACAGGGCATACAAAAAAATATTAATAAAAACATGCGGGGCAGTCTTTGGGGACTGCCGATAGAAGTGAAAACTAAGTAACTTGTGAATTGTATATCTATGTACATATATACACAGTATACATATAGCTCATGGGAAATGTTCGGTGACGATGACGCGAGTTTCACGCTTTTTGTTCACCCAAAAAGTGCTCAACGCACCTAAAGAAGTTTTCACTTCAAAAATATGCTAGATGAGTTCGGCGTTTCCTATCTGACTACTCTGAGAAGAAAGGCCGAAACAATATAAGTACTCGTCTCGGGTTTCACATAAATCTCGGTTTATATACTAGGTACCTATAGATAGAGATAAGTAAAACTTGGCTAAAGAGTTAAAGACAGACAGCTTTACCTAAACTTTAGATGAAGTCGTCAAAGTTATATCAGATCTCTTAGTTTAACATTGTATGAGTTTACTTACTTCTATACAAGAATTTTACCCCGCTATTTAACCCCTTTAGGGGATGAGTTTAAAAAAATCCTTATTTAGTGCTCATGTTAGTTTTAAAAGTTGTGCAAAATTTCATGCTTCTAGACTAGCTATTTAATTCCGTAACACATTTTCGTATATGATTAAGACTAATCTGTTTCATTTTGACAGTTCAACAACATTCATTGCGTTATTTACGTTGTTGAGCAGATTTTTCTCCAATATATGAAGCATTGGATTAGCAATCTGTTTCAAAACGATTCAGATTGTGATTCATCGTGCATTACGCAATTAGGCTATAGGCTGTGCGTTGTCTGTCAGTGAATTTTAGATGTTCATTTAGTCGATTTAAAATGCATCGCTGTTGCATGTGTGTAGAACAAAATAAATGATAGATTAGTGCCTGTGGGTTCGTTACGGCCCGGGTAGGAAGTTGCCCCGCTCGGGACACGAACATGCGCCCGTGGGACATTCCGACATGCATTGCTGATTGCCATACATAGGTAGCTATTAGTAGATGCATGTAATTGGTGTTTGTTTTTGCAGATGTCTTTATTATTGTGGATTAAGATCTAGAACTTTGTACCTAAGTGTATGATTTTTTCTTAATTTGGAACAATTTAGTCTATAATGCGTTTGTGCGAGTAGTGAGACTCATAGTATGTTTGCGCTGTATTTTAGCGTTAACAATGAATTATGGATTTTTATTATAGTAGTTTATGAAACTGTTGCATAAAGAGGGGTATTAAAATACGAGAGGTTTTTAATAGTATCACACGAGTTTTTTAATACCTAGTTATGTACAGTTTCATACACTACTTTATCTACTCTCATACATTAGGATTGAACCTACTAAATAAAAGGTCAAAGATCAAGAATAAAAAAATCCCACAAAATTCAGTACAACTTCACGTATGAATGGCGCCTGCACCCAGCACATCACCGCGCATGCGCTAGAGCGGTGCTGCTGTCCCCCGCTAACGTTCCATTACAAAAGTTGATATAAACTTCTTGGTGACATTGACTTCTTGAATTTGCTCAGTATCGTAATAAAAAAAGAATTGATAAATAACATTATTTTGTTAGAGAAAAAGTGTTATAATAAGATTCTATTTTTAAATTTCAGTATTGTGTTTATAATGTAAGTATGTCAATATAAACTCGTTTTGAAGTTTATAATTTGAATATTTAGATATAAGAGTAGATAAAACATAACATAACATGACGCTTTGTTTCCCCGAAGGGTTGGGCCATTTCGCCAGTTATGTTTAAGTCCCTAAATCGAATCTAAATCGGATGTTCAATCACGTAATCAAGTATGCACATATTCATTATGTTCTTTAAGTTTTTTTTTGATATTTGATTAATTGGACAAGATTGCCAATTATAAAAAGGTATGTTTTTTTAAAATAAAATCTAACCTAAATATTAGTTTTTTATGCATAAAAGCTCTAGTTTCCATCTATTCAGCAAAAGATGGCGCTGCTAGTTATAAAATAACACGACCGGAGCTCACTGTCAATGTCGTTAACCTAGTTCATAGATAAGCTTATACTACTAGCTACTAGATGGCGCTGCATTACCGCACTATTTCTATTCATATTCAGAATTATTTATAATATAATGTTCTTGATTTCGTTTGGGTAAAGCTGTACCCTAAGCATTTTTTACTTTTAGCTTTAGATTGGAAAACCTGTGCCGGTCTACCTGATAGAAAGTAGTTAACTACCATTTTGCAACTAGGTTTGCCAGAGCTTATAAGCAAACCTATCAGCAAGACCAATCTTAGAGACTAAGTTCAAATGCTTCATGTGACTGTAAGTTCACTAGCCCCAAACCTTTTAAAGGCAACCACAAAAACTTTTTGGCGTCAGAAAATAGCCATGTTAACCTTATTACCGAGAATCGTAGCACTTTTTAAAGTAGCCTTGCCTAAGCTAAAATTGCACTTACCTTGCAGTCTCCCTGCACGCAGATAGCTCTAAACCCTGGCTTGGTGCAGGGCGTGCCGTCCACCACCAGCGCCAGAGACGCGTAGAACTGCTGCCCCCGCGGCCGACAGTTCAGGGTACATGGTGAGTCTCCTGTAAATAAAACAGAATGAGAAGTTAATTAAAGAAAAATTTGGAGTGAAGAGTATGATTGTATGTAAAAGTGATCTGTAAGGAAATCCGAAAACATGAGGAATTGGTCTTCTGTATGCCAGATCATAAGAAAGATACTACAGTCCTGGCCGTCAAGAGAATGCGTTCTTGACACCTGTCAGTTTCATACTAACGATTATGCGAATTTTATCCTTATTACTACTAGAAATTGTCCAACTGACAGGTGTCAGGAACGTATTCTCTTGACGGCTGGACTATATAACTCCTTTTTTGAACTGTGCGCTTGGAGCTGTCAAAGTCGTAGGTTATTAATATTGAATTCACGCGCACGGTTACCTCCTCATGGTTCCGACGACTCGTATTAGGCTCTACACAACTCGTGTCGTATCCACAGTTCTGACATATTACTCGTTAACTTGTTATTGATATTATTTAAACCAAATACGCTGTAATGTTTTGACGTTGACAGGTGCACAGTTATAATAATCTGGCTGTATCTAATAGTATAAACATCTAAGCCTGATTTACACGGTGCGATTTAATTGTCTATGGTATACCTAAGTTGAAGCAACAATAAAAGTTGCGCCGTCTAAACTGTGTAGATGATGCAAGTCATTGGTTCCTTCAGTTTTATAATATGCCCTAGGCAATAAACTTGCATCATGTAAATGGGGTTTAAGGTTTGGATGCAATTTTCTGGCATACTGGCTGAAACATAAGTAACATTACACAACCTATAATGGACGCCTGTCAATTTAATGGTTTATCTGACATTGGGATTTTTCGAGCATCAAAAATTCCACCAGCACGAAATCGGGAAAGTTGCAGATGTAAGCTGGTAAAAATGAGCCTACTACAGTCAGTGAGATAATATTATATTGAAAAGAAAAGGCATACAATATGAAACTCACCATCAACATATGGCACCCAGGTGTAGAACCGGCCACGGAAAGGTCTTCTGTCATACACGGCACACTGCTCTGCACGTGCGTCTCGAAGTGGACCTGGACACGGCTGAGGACAAGCAACGGGGTGAAATTAATGTTAGACGTTAGAAGACAATATAGTATACAATGTACTTATGCTTTTTTTTTTTTTGGGTGGGAAATCATCAAATGACTCCTCCCGCTCTGGGCGGAGCGAGAGGGCGTGTCAGACTTTTACTGACTAAAACCCACCCGTGTTCCTTCCGTTGCCTGTGTGCCGGGGCCGCGATATCCCTTTCGGACAAACTCGCAACCCTGGCAGGCATTGGCCCTTACGGACCCCGTCAGTTGGTGCTGACATCTCTTTGAGGCGCGCGTGGAACACAACGCGCCGTCGACCCGGGCCTGGTCCTAATCGGACGGCGAGCTACCCATTGCCCACCGTCCGCAAGCCCGCGCCTACGGTGGCCGGAAGTCGGCTCGCGACTCCCGACGCCCGGGGCGTCTCCTGCGGCGACTAGGGGCGCGAGGGCGCGCATCTTGCATTTCCCTCGCGCGCTCCGCCTCCTCCTTCGCGAGCATTACTGCTTCGCAGAAGGAAGTGACGGCTTCCCATGCACTCTCGCTCCGGACCATGGCCTGAACCAGGGCCGGACGCGAGAGATCGCCGCTGCCGATCGCCTCCGTGAGGACACGGCGGTGCCCCGCCCAAGCCGGGCAGACCTCCACCGACAATGTACCTATGCTGTGTTCGCAATTCATTTGCCAAAAATCTAAACAAACACGAGTTTTAGGAAAAACAACTGTAATGGCTACACATAAAGTTCAGTTTGCGCTACAACTTCATATTATTTAAGACGTTTTTAACAGTACTAGTCGGTTAAAATCAACCTTATTTCCACGTGCATTAAGTTGATGTTTTGTCTCAGTGAAAAACTCGTGTTTGTTTACATGTTTGGTGAATAACTTGGGAACGCAGATTACATTCTACTGGCATACCTACCTCGTTTGATTACAATTTCCTCATGAAGTTAAACGGTGATGTGATCGGCAGTGGTGCATATAAAAATAAGCATATAATGTTCTCACTGTTGGGACTCAGGCCTCCTCTCTTCGAGAGGGAGTGGGCTGTAATCCACCACGCGGGCCCAGTGCGGGTGGTTGGTAGATGTCACATGTCTTCGAATTTCTGGTTCTAGGACATGCCGGTTTCCTCACGATGTTTTCCTTTACCGTTTTGAGAGCAGTGGTGATGAAATTATTTACACAAAGTAAAGCGCCTGCCTGGGTTCGCACCCACGACCGACGACTCTTAAGTTGCGGTCGTTACCACTAGGCCACCACTGCTCTCAATGGATCATGCTTACGTAGAAGTACCGATATAATTCACTATGGAAGGCTGCTAAGTCATAAAAATGAATTGGTTTGTCTGTGACAATTTTTGAGGGAGAGGCAAATGTCGCGCCCTGACTCCCCTAGCCGCCGCAGGAGACACCCTGGGCGTCGGGAATCGCAGGCCGATTCCGACTTGCGGACGGTGAGCAATGGGTAGCTCGCCGTCCGTTATGGACTAGGCCCGGGTCGACGGCGCGTTGACTTCCACGCGCGCCTCAAAGAGATGTCAGCACAACGAAAGGGGTCCGCTAGGACCGAAACCTGCTGGGGCCGCGGGAAAGTCCGAAAGGTATACCGTGGCCCCTGGCAACGTACAGGCAACTGAAGGAACACGGTTGGGTTTTAGTCAGTAACAGTCTGACACGACCTCCTGCTCCGCCCAGAGCGGGTGAAGTTATTTGATAATTTCCTACCCTCAAAAAAAAAAAGAAAGTCTGTGACAATTTTCAAGGCTCTTTCTTCCAAATCTATCGTTGCTAATGAGCCTTTGGCCCATTTCTCAATATGCTTCGAGCTTGTCTTTGGATGATCCTATAAAACCTCTACTACATATTTGAAGTTGGTTTCAAACGCCAAGTTTCTTAATTAACCAATAATACATTTACTACCTTTTAACTCCTACGTTACTTTGTAAATCCAGGTGATTACAAACCTTGGCATACAATTGCGCATGACTAATATCTACTGATATAAGTTGAACCGATCATTGACCTCATAGAGAGATTGCCGCCTCAACAATGATTTGTATTTATTTAGCATTGTGTATCGTCATGCCCCTTTCGCCTGTTGCTCAGAAGAGATGTGAACGTATCAACAGTGGCCCGGGGCAAAGAGATAATAGTATAATATCTTTTGAAACTTATCCTGATAACGGAGACAATGGTATCGCGGTAGCCCATCGACGTTTTAATTTAGTATACGATGTATTGATGGGCCGTCAATAATTGTTCAGGTAGTATACGATAGGAGGGGAAAAACTTGTGTTGGTATACATGTGGATTCAAATTAGACGTTTCATCACTATCAATTTAGAAAGAACCTCCGAGACGGTTCCGGGCAGGCATTGACTCGCTATTTCATTAACCGACTTCCAAGAAGGAGGAGGTTATATGTTCATCACGTAAATATGCTTTCTTTTTTTTTTTGTATTAGTCCGCCGATTTTTCCGTCAATTGTGGACCGATTTTGAAAAATATTTTTTTGTATGAAAGAGTATGCTTCCGAATTGGTCCCATATCAATTTTATTAACTTTGCTTGGATAGTTTTTGAGTAAGCTTCAATAATACGTATTATTCCCACTTAGTCTATGTGGATGATATGATGATAACTTCCTGTCACTGTTATTTACATAGCAGGTAATGGTATTCGAATTTGTGTGGGGTAGGTACCCACAGCAAAAAGTGAAAAATAAAAACTTTTTACAAAAAAAAAACAACCAACTTCCTAAAAAAAACACTACAAAGTGAAAAATAGGAATAGGAAGTTGGTTGTTTTTTTTTTTTGTAAAAAGTTTTTATATTAGTTAGAAACTCTTAATATTTGATGTACAATCTAATCTTAATTGATTCAAGGTTACGGCCAAGATCAAAAATTTATTGAGATGATATTTGGAGTATTTATAAAGATAGGTACTACTAAGACAGGCAAAACAAGTTGTAAGATTGTGGAATTTCTTTGTCGTTTTTCTCTGCGCTGTGGATGGGCTACTAATTTTGTTACCTTTCTGATTAAATGTAAGACTTCTTGCCAGTACAGAGAAAGGTCACGGTCTTTTGACTATTACAATTGCAATATCGTGTTTTTATTTACCTCATCTTCCATTCCATACAACAAGTTATACTTAGGCTTATGCTCCACCAGCGTTAGGTACATTCTAAGTACTAAAGGATGGTAGTTAGTGTTACTAACTGCGGTGTTGCACTCGTGGTACCGCCGTGCGAGTCCGGGACAGTCTGGCCCCGACGAGCTCTGTGCGCGGATCACGTTGCGTGCTCGTCTCGTATGCTCTACGCTTCGCGCCAGTTTCCTTCTTTTTCTGCTGCGCCGCATTCTGGAACGTGAACAATTCATTTTAAATATGGATCCATGTGAGATTACTCCGCAACTCACGTTGCAGGTAGAATAGCTATCAATATTTCCAGATCAAAGACAAGTTGAAAATTACGAAGAAATTTTCAACAGATGGGAACCAGGGTTATAAGAAAATATTTTATTAGATTTCCCTTCATAGTTAGTTAGTATATATATCGACGCAACAAAGGCCGCTGTGTATAAACCAGGGACTGAATTACCCAAAAATTAAGGTACCTTTAAATTTCGATTTGACGTCATACCGATAAATAATGGTTACCTAAATATTTTGATACCGTTATTTTTTTCAGTACCGGTCAACTGCCCTTACTTCGCCGTGCGTCCTATGTTTGCCTATAATGAAAAAGATGCAATATCTTTTTCATTTTACTTGTTTAGCGCATTATTGATCGAAGTGTTTAGCAATCGAAACTTTGAGTTTTCTTATAAAGCTTTAAGTTTCGATTGCCATACAAGTAAAATTAAAAAGATATTGCATGTTTTTCATTATAGGCAAACATAGGACGCCAGGCGAAGTTAGGGCAGTTGACGGTACTTACGGGAATTTTGAGGTTGGAAATGCATACCGGTATATTTCGATAGAAGTACTAAAATACACAAGTTCGACAACCCCGCGCACCCGCGCCGCGCCGTCTTGTTTTTCGGTACCGAAATCGTGTAAAGGTTAAATAACAGTTTAAAAAGGTATCGGTATAGTTCAACCCTTATTTTAAACCGGTACCGGTATATTTTTGAGGTATCTTAACCTTTAACCGTAACCGCTTTCAGTCCCTGGTATATACTTTACGTGAGCATTTGTAGGAAAATAAGTCTTTTAACGACCAGTCTGACTTCCCTGCATCATTAGGGCATTGATGACGATTAATTGCGATGACGTATTATCTATTACTCATATTTCGAACTGACAGGACGACAAGACGCTCATGATACAATTCACTACACTCGTGCGATAAACCGGTGGATATGCATGACTACCTACAAAAGCTACTGTCTAGGTAATCGTATGTTTTTCTTAGAACTTTGCACAAGCTTCAAAGGCAAAATCCGTATGCACGAATCGTCTAGCGTCTGGTATTGAGGTCTATAATGCAAAGTGGAACACGATCCCGTCAAGATCCGCTCCATTCAGACCCAAGTTCCAATAATACTCATGAAATGAAAATCTGTGATGGACGTGAGCAGCTAATTGTGTCAAATGTTTATACATATTGATAAGTACTGGTACTGGCTACCATTAGCATGTAAAGTGGTACGGAGACAGAACTGGAGATACTCTCAGACATCCTAAATTCCGAGCTTCTATACGTCATCTTGTTCGCACTTAGCTTAGATAGTACGTACTTAGAAATCACGTCACTCGGTTTCGGATTTTAAGGTTCACCTTGGTAATAAGCAACATTAAAGGGGCGGGGCGTCGTCAAGGTCGTTTCTGACGGTCAACTTTAGCACCGCGCGCGCTCATTGGTCAAATCAAATAGCGCGCGCTTCCCCGGCTTCCCGTGACACACTTCCGTCCCTTTTCACGAAATCGCTCCCACAGATTTGATTATTTCGATTTTGATTCCAGGAAAGCAAGATGAATTTACAAATGAAAAGTAAGGCACTAGTTGTTGGTCTTCCAAGTTAGTGGTCACGACTATTCTTCAGGAGGGTTACTAATAATATGTCTTATGAATGTTTAAATGACTTATGTATGCAAAGCTACTGAAAAAGAGATGCTGCTGACGGAGGTACAGCACTACCTCTTTCGCATTGGAAAAATTGTGACTTTGACACTCCCACATTATGTATGCAAGTATCAAAGTCACCATTTATCCAGTGATATGGTTACGGACGCAATAATATGAATTGGCTTATTTTCTTTGGACAGATTAGTTTATTTTCCATAAGGTTGTAAAGTCTTTAAATAATGAAGATGTCTAAAAATATTTGTTCAAACACAAACGTCCAATCATAATATTTTTACGCTGTAACACAGAAAATGTATTAGCGATTCTTATTGTTTTTGTTGGAGTATTATTGAAGTATATTAGTAAGAGAATTTACTTGAAAATTTCTTATTTAAGTACCTATTATTTGGTGAATACTAAGTTAAGAAAATAAAACGGCGCGAAGTGTTTACTTTAAACAGCTGTTTAGCGATTTTTTGCAAGACATTTTAAAATATGTGCATGTCTTTAAATATTGTCTTAAATGATCCTTAAATTTGCTGTCTTTTAAATGTCATGTTATTTGTCGGAAAAACTTGTTTTCATTATTTTTGAAAAAATAAGATTCTTTTTTTAAAAGAAGTATTTGTTCTTAATTATCTTGAATTTGTGCTTGTAATTGGTTACCTGGGTAAATAGAAATTCCTTCGTCAATTTAATGCTATTTGAGTATCTAAACCGTCTTTAAAAATATGAGATTCTTCGTATTACCGAATAGTTTAATAACAATAATTAAAGAGGTACTGGTTGATTGATACGATTGATAGGTACTTAGTTATTAAAACAACAATGTATGAATCAACCATTGGCATCCATTGATTCGTCATAGACAAACCTATAGGCAGAACTAAATAGATAATTAAAGTCCTTAAGTAAAGATTAGAATCAATTAAAACAGATCTATACGTATAAATTAATCAAGACAGAAATGGTACGGAGATATTGAAATGTCAATACATAAAATATTGACGTGTTTAAACAATGTTATACCTAACGCATTGTATGTATTATCAAAAAAAAAATCCGATTCTTTACTGCATGGTTCCATAAAAGTTATTCGGATGCTAACGTGCGAATTGTCGTCCACTTGAAAATTTTAAATGAGTAGAGGAACCTATTTAAATTAAAACTCAAAGCAATCAATCTGCCTAGCCTTTTCCCAACTATGTTGGGGTCGGCTTCCAGTCTAACCGGATACAGCTGAATACCAGTATTTTACATGGAGGGACTGCCTATCTGACCTCCACAACCCAGTAACTGGGTAATACGATAGGTACCCCTTGATAAGACTGGTGTCAGACTTTCGGGCTTCTGACGACTGTCAAAGATCTACGAATGACAGCCGGGACCAACGGCACGTGCTTTCTGAGGCACGGAGGAGTCTCGGTATGTAAAGATGGTCACCCATCCACTGACCAACCCCAGCAAGTGTAGCTTAACCTGATGGATCGATCAGTGCGGCTGTTGTTACTTAGCCACGAGCTCCTCAAAAAAATCCTCTAAATTAAAACTCAAAGCATTTCTTTAATGAAACTATTTACAGGCACTTATTAATTGTCAAGAAGTCGGTCAGTTACTCAGACAGTTAAAGCTAGGTGCCCATTCCAAAACGTTGATTACTATGCAGAAGAACGGACAAGAAACTCCAAGGACACTCTTTTAAATCAAGATATTACGAAAACCTGGGTATATTATTCTTGTTGCTCAAAAGAATTAAACCATACAGTCATTGTTGTTGCTTCTTTAAGTGATACCAATTAAAAAAAAAAACTATTCAAACTCAATATAAGATTAAATAAGATTTTAATCTAAAATCTAAAGAAGTTGACATTCGGCAAAGAAAAGCTGGTAGTACCTATGTTATTTCCTTTGTGCCCAAACATTGTATGATCATCTAAGGAGGAAATCTTTGTTTGGTTGACTGAATAGAATTTCCATTTTCCAAAGACCCGAAAAAGGAACGCGCCTTTGAATTAATCATTCCACTCCAAAAAATTATTGACCTACCGCCTATATCATTGTTCCTAAGCATATATTTTTTTACGTAGGTACATAATGTAAAATAGTAGGTAGATATTCACCGGCACGCGTATACCCGTAATGAAACCTCATTGTTTCAGCTCATCATTAGTACAGGAATCCGCCGCGACGGGGTGCCACACACGACTTTTGTCTAGTAATTAAAATTATGAAACTGCCTCGCCTTATAATACGCCTACGAGTAATCCGTTCAGATATTGATACTTCATTCTTTTGATGATATGTTTTAATTAGTTGTTCGCGCTGGCAGTCATTTGTTTATTATAAGTCAGGAGTGATATCTAGGAATGTTCATTGTTTATCGTATTGTACCGATCTTTGAAGAATTTCGTTTTTGATTTTAATGGTGGATCCACACTGCCGGCGGGGTGGCTTGACCACAAGCAAAGTTACCAAAAAAGCCGCCGAGAGACGGCAAGTGCGGCTGTGAATCGATATTCTCAGTTATCTTGTGACTTTCGGTGGAGTGAGTTGTACGCAGATATTGGAGACACAAATGGATGATAACTCTTCTCCTCAATAAGAAATTTTTGATGTTAATTTGAGTAACCCGTCGTATGCGCCTGCGTCTCTGTTCAAGGCATCATCATCGTAAAGCTTCGGGTATTGTCGGTTCCGCTCGTTAAATAGTTGTAAAAACCAATTGGAAAGTACATGTACGTTTTTGCTTGTCTATAGTTAACATGGCCATTTAGCTGATTAAATATGTATCAACAAACGCCATGACAGATTTGGTACAAGCTTGGGAAATTCGATTCGAACGAGTTTTTAATATTTGAATAGGTATTAATATTTCTTGAACATTGTAAATGTAAATAAAATTATTGTATGTACACAAAGTGATTACAATCGTGTAACTCCTAAAGTCCATTTTTATCCGTCAATCAAATTGCTTGTAGAAAAACAGTTCAGACTTGTTACCAGTTGTTCGCTTGTATATTGCCTTAATTTGGCATGTCCGATGTGATGAGGGCGACAGGGTCGCTGAACGTTTCGTTAGCCTTTGACATAGGAAATCAATGTTCTATCTACTTAACATTTAGTTAGATGAACGAGACGTGGTCTAAATGTGTTGTTCCAGGGCTCTGGGAAAAAAGAACTCTGACCCATGAATACTAGAAGTAGGTAACACGATCAACCTAAGTAAAGATTGGCTTGATAAGTTTTTTTATAATCTGGTTCATAAATTGTAAACAATTATCAACACCTGTTGACCTGTTCCAATTTATCATTCCTTCACAGAATTATTTGCTTTATTGAAAAGGAGTGTTGTCAAGGCCCGTATACATAACACACCGGAACATCCCGGTCGAGATAAAAATGTGAAAGTGTTGATAATCCGTCGCTAATGTTGTATGATAGGCGGATGAAATTCACGTGTCCAATCGATGTTCTAATCACATCACATCTCACTCGAATTGATCGTGTGTACGGGGCATTAGGTCGCTTTATTGAAAGTAAATATATATCCCGATTTAAAATAGGAACGAGTTGATCTTTGGGTCATATTTGAATGAGATTTTTGATGTCGTGTTGGAAGATTTGGGATGATTAGCGAGGCGCACAGTAACAATAAGTTTTCCCCTATTCTAGCAGATCGTTAAGATAAATAACGAAAACCGAATTTCAATAGTTATTGTAGGTAAGTAAGTATCTAGGCCGCGAAGGTTTTTAACCACAGAGTATTGCTTTTGCTCTTAATACGCCATCTTAGAAAATGGGAACACAATGTCAAAGCGATACAGTTTCAACCACAGTTTACCTTACAACCTAGTTATAAATTTACCAGTTTATTAAGTTCAAACCCTCCATTAACGTCAAAACAAATGATAAGACATTTCCCATTCAGGCGATGTATTTCATTATCATTTCGGTCGCATCCCTCGATGGTAAGGAAGCGATACGTTTCGCAAGTGCCTGGCCTGTTCCGATGGGCCATTAGTCATGGGCCATCGTTTGTCTCAGTACCGCTTGATCCTCTATTATATCTGAGGGTTGATGACTTGGCCGTGATGTGGGAAGACAGGGCTAATCTGAATGTTGAAGATTGATGGATTGAGAGGGTGATGGGAAAGGAGTTACGGAGTGAAAGGAGGCTTTGATGCGTGTGTATATTTGTAATTGAATTGTGAATTGATTGTGATTGAAATATGTTACCTTCTATTGGTACCAATAGGGATGTTGACTAGAAAAAAAAAACTATTTAGTCCGTCAGTCAGATAAAAAAATATTAGACACGTTTTTTTGCTTTACGATCATATTAATAAAAAATATTTAGATAAAACAAATAATTAATTTTAATTTAATGTTTATTTAATTTTGTTTTGATTTTAATTTAATTTAATTTTGATTTTAATATTGATCTTAATTTAATTTTTTGTTGTGATTATAATATTGTTTTTGATGTTAATGTTACTAACATATTTTTCTAAGTTCTAATACTAATACACTATGGATGATTTCCGAAATAAAAGATTGAACTGAATTGAATTGAAAACGCATTAACGTTGGGAAGCGGGGGCTCGCTACATTACAAGTCAGTATGAAATATACCGGAAAGTTTAGTCACTAACCACACGAAAAGAAGAAGAAGACCGGAAAGTGACGTCATGAAACATTTTAACTCAATGTATTGCCGTAATCATTTGATTACGAATAAAAAGTAATATTTTTTAATAATCTGACGGACAAATAAAATAAATTTTGTCAACATCCCTATTAGCGGAGTATCTTGCTCGTTCTTCTCCATAGGTGCCTACTACGCTTTGGAATGGACAACAACTCGTAGCTTCATTTTTCTGACTGTACGACCCCTTGACTATATATAGGGATGATGCCTGAGCAAAAAAAAAAAAAAAAACTAAATAATCCGTCAGTCAGATACCTAATAATAAAATATTATACACGTATTTTTTGCTTTATCATATTAATAAAATAAAAATTAGATAAAACGCATTTTAAGTTGGATAAGATAAGATAAGATAAGATATATTTATTTGCTCAAACATGTGTACACATACAGAAATAAAAACGTGCATGCAGGATAACATAAAAAAATACAGGTTCAGACATGTTTGCCACATGTTATGGCGTGCAAATATTAATAATTATGATTGTTAATAATTAAGTTAGTCAAGTCATTAACATTAAATCACCTTGAATTTAGCAAACATTAATAAATTATAAATGTCAACAGTAAACAAAAAATTATTCCTAAAAATCTATGTCAAAATAAATGGTTCTGTCAGAAATTCCTTAATATTATAATAAGCTTTGTCAGTTAGGAATGACTTTAGTTGTTTCTTCAATTGTACATTATTAAGCTCCCTCCAACTTTTCGGTAACTTATTATAAATAATGGGAGCCATGCAAAAAACACTCTTGCGCATAAGTGCAGTCCTACTACTATGCAGACAGAGCTGACTTCGATCACGCCTGGGGATTTGGGGAATTGGGGAGTGGGGGTCGCTTCGTCACAGGTAAGTATACAATCTAGATACTCGTGACGTCATGGAACATTTTAACTCAATGTATCGCCGTTATCTTTAGATTACGTAAACAAATAAGAAATACATGTCCAATATTTTTTAATAATCTATAACATTTTAGTCTATTCAATAGTGCCTGTGGTAGTTTATTTGAATACAATGCTTTAAGTTTGAGTATTCTCGATTAACTATTAAATAAGTAAATTAAGATATACATATATACCACATTAACACTAATGGTTCTCGATAAGTGAGTTTTTCAATTTCAATCAATTAATATTTTTACGACAGGATTAAATTAAATTATCGCTTCGAAAAAAATCGTTTTAAAAATGGAATACCTATGATTGTTTTAACTGAGTCTTCTCCTAACGTTCCGACGTTCCTCAATATTTTTTTTTTATATGGTACCGATACGTATCATATCATTTTTTTGGAAGGAAAGCTATCATTATTTTCTGTTTTCTTAGTACCTTAAATCTTCATAAATGGTAACGAGTTTTGCTCGCCCTCACACATATGGCTTTGTCAAACACACCTCGCAAACGAACGCAAACCTCCTCATTAAAACCATTCCAATCTAGAATAAAATATGACTCAATCGACTATTCTGAGTACCGTAGTAGGTACCTAACTGCTCGGTCGGCGCGGGCGCAGGTTGGAAGGCTCTCCCGCGGTGGCCAGCCCTCGGTCCTTTATCGATCACGCGCCCTATCATTAGATATCATTGTGATCTATGATCAATGCGCCCGCGACGAGATAGGGTTGCCGCTGCAATTGTTTGGATTATTTAATTTTGTTTTTGTGACAATGATAAGACGTTTTTTGTTTGTTAAACAGTAGAAATACAATTTGGGTTAATGATATTTTCTGTTTTTAATTGCCGGAAATAAAAATAGAATTTTTTATTATTATGTATATTATGTAAACCTACCTGATCTACTCCTCAATTTCTTATGAACTTTAATTTAATTTTGTCTTATGATTTGCTTACCTAGATCCATCATTTATTATTTATTTATTAATTTAAACTACATGTACAGTAGTAGTACTTACATAGGCGGAATTAATGCCACAAGGCAGAATCACATTCTTTTGCGGTAAAAAGTATTAAAACTACTAGGTACATCTAGAATCAGAACCCTGACCCACTCCAACAATTCTACAACGTGTTAAAAGTATTAGTACCCTGCTATCCATACGACAAGCCTCCGTATCTTAATAGCGACTCAATAATGAAACAATTAATACAAAACCTCACGAACAATACAAAAAACTTAACACATTAATCTTCCTCACGTGTTCCCTTGTTTGTTTTATATTGTTCAACACGAATACGGTTTATCGGCTTCTTCCCGTTTCGTCACTTTCCCGAATCACCACCCTAACAAAATACCTAATGAAAAGTGGCGTTTCGTAAACTTTTGATCAATACATTCAGTCTCGATTCGCCAACTTTTGAGAAAGCGTGAAGTCATTATCGTTTGGATAACCTTCTGTTTGGTAAATACAGTCAGGAGAAAAAAGTCGGGAAAGTGACGAAACGAGAAGTAACCGTTTTTGAGTCCTTTTGAGAAATTAGAATAATGACGTATTTTTTTGAATTTTATCGTCACTTCCACTTCGAAGTTGCTTTGGTGTTGTTTTTTTATTAATAGCTTGTTAAAGAGGTTTTAAAGGAGATGTGTTTGTTTTCTTAACACTTTCCCTTTTTTTTTATCGATATCGTGCTTGGACGATATTTTTTATTTTATATCTTACAATGTTCGCCGAAAATGTCTATAGATTTTATCTATGAGTGCACATAATTACGAGTATGTAGCTGTCCAAAAAAAAGCCTGAAACTTGTGAAACATTGACTTTATATTTATTGACATGCTGTGATGCGGGAGACGCTTCCAAGTAAAAGTAGCATTGCATTAAAATAAATGTTTTCACTGTTAAGACTTATACTGTGAAGATTTCTAACTATACCATGAATTAATAAAGTCTAGTAGTAAAATCCAACATTCAAGCGTTTACATAAAATTGTTTCTGTAAATACACTTATACAATATTTCTTCTTTGGTATCAAGTTGTGTAAGATGGTCAACTTGGCAGAGTATAAAATCGTTCTTACCTAGCAGGATCCCTGGGCAGACAGTGTCGCTCCTGCACAGCCACTCCACCTCCACAAGTCTTGGAGCAGTGGCTCCAAGTCCCCCATGAGCTCCACGCGTACATAGTCGCGTTCGTTCGAATCGCTTCTGTCGTTCTTGGCACCTTAAACATTTTATGTAGAAGTTTTATAAGCCATCATCATCTTAAAAACCAAAAGACAGGAAATTGCCTAATAGTGGACATGAGCCTGTTCCAACAAGTTAAAGTAAAAGTGATGCTAGGAAAACTCTTAAGCTCCTATAACTGCTAAGCAGCCATGACAGTTTTTCTGGAATCGATAGGTACAGTAAGCGTCAAACTTTATGGCGGGTCTGAAGTGCGCTACTCGCTGCGCAGTACCTCACCCCTCACCCCCGCTGACAAGTGAATTTGTTACTGCGCATCGACTCGCCTCATGTTCCGAGCCGCCATAAAGTTTCCATCGTGCCAGTACCTCCTTTTGCTTGGATGAAATCTGACCTTATGACTGAAGATCTAGTTCCAGCATGTTATTACTTAGGTACACAAATATATGTATATTACTTTGTTTTAGGTATTTTTGTATTGATACTATCGAACTAATAACTCACAAGCTCAAAAGATCAATGTTATCAATTTGAAATAAATCCTCGTTTAACGTGATTTGATTGAATTCTTTGATGTGGTATTAGATTCGTGTTTTTAAACAGAATTTTCAGATTTTTTGAAATCTGTTATTATGTCAAGGCCAAAAGCTTAATATAACTAATGCAGACATAACTGAAATAACATCATTAGTGAAGACCTCTCATAAATATTTCTATATTATGCCAATTGCTCCGGTATGTTCGTGTACCAAATTTTTAAATCACAATAGCAGTCAAGGAAACATTGATTCAGCTGATACAAATACCCATTTCTATTAAATGAATGGCGGATAGATTGATGGTTCATTGGCGTTGTACGAAATGTTCCACTTGGCCATATCATTGTCGAAATTGTGCCTAAATTGGCCCAGATGTTCAGTCTTATAGGCTACATTGTTTGAATTGTTATGTGGTGGTCAGTGGTGAAACAAATTTCAGTCACGTCTCTGAATAAAGCTGTATCATATAAAACAACACCCGTATATTCAAATGTATGCCACTACATTCGATATTATTCCATTATTTATTTACAGAAGCATACAGAAACAAATGATTAAAATCAAAGCTATCAATGTTGCAACACACTGGAACAGGCAATTTGTAAAGAAAGCTTTCTGAGATCAGTGTAAGTCAACATCAAAGGGTAATAATTGATGACGTCAGTTACTCACCGGTCGTCCAACCTCCGTGCTAGTCGTTTGTGCGTATATGAGTGGGTCTCGCGAACAAGCGAGGAACCTGCAACAATAACAATTCAACCTCAACATCTTCAATTGTAAACACGCTGTGTGTAGTATTGCTCATTTGATTTATTACATTTATTCAGCTTAGGAATGCTTTGTACGAATTTACGTAGTGGCGAAAATGTTGCTCACGGAAATAATTCAACGGTTGAGATTGTCGACTCATTTCGCGTTGAACAAAGAAAATCTGCTTTCTCTTCGAAATGCTTTGGCAACAAAGTTTCTGGTTTTATTGCTGTCTTTAGTTCTTAGGTTTACAGTGTAGCATCGCTTTTCTGTAATAATACGTTTATTTGCACTCGGCTTAGATATTAAATGTGGAAAAACAAAGGCTTTGCGTTGGCTAAGTATAGGTGTTTCTTCTTGCGAGTGTCGTAAGATAGGAATTATATCAATTTCGTTCTGGTACTTAAAATTATAGCATTGCAGTTTAATATGCTTTGATGGTTGTGTTGTGTTTTGACAAGAGCTGTTGATGTTATTGGGTTTGGTGCAATACAAAGGGATGTTTTATAGACTGGGTTACCTCCTAATATGGAAAGACTTAAGATGTTCAGAAAACACCAAGTCGCACTAAGCAAGCGTGGTAATCAAGAATTCATTCAATCTGCCTAGCCTTTTCGCAACTATGTTTGGGTCGGCTTCCAGTCTAATGGGATGCAGCTGAATACTAGTTTTTTACATGGAGCGATTGCCTATCTGACCGAAGACTGGTTGTCAGACTTTCGAACTTCCGACGACTCCTAACGACTGTCAAAGATCCACGAATGACGACAACGGCTTAACGTGCTTTCCGAGGCACTGAGGAGTCTCGGTATGTATGGTCACCCATCCACGGACCAACCCCGGCAAGGGTAACTTAACCTGATAAATCAACCCGTGCAGCTGTTATTACTTAGCCAAGAGCTCCTCCTAAGACACGTGGAAATCAATACTTATTCGTCATAATGTATGAAAAAAAACCTTTGCCGTGTAGTGGGAAATTTAAAAGCCGCCATAGGTAGAACGGAAATTCCTAATACTTAATACTAAGTTGGCAACAGCATCAAGTTGCACCAGTTCATACCAACATGATAGGTGGTCGTTCTCAAGCATTCCGCACGTTTAGAATTTATATTTTGTACGTTATTTTGCCCGCTGCGTATTCCTTTAGCATTTAAATTGGTTACTGTGCTGAGAACAAATTGGTTTAATTCCTGGTTTAAATGGACCGTTATCATTTTAACTTGCGTTTATTAAAAGGTCTAGGTGGTTAGGTAAGATAATATTCGTGTTTACAATATTATAAACTTACTTACACAGCCCTTTATGTATGTAGGTACTAGCTGCGCCCCGCGGTTTCTCCCGTATAAGTCTCGATGCCGTGGGAATATCGGGATAAAAATATCTTATGTGCTAACCCAGGTCATGGTCTACCCATGTGCCTAATTTCATCCAAATCCGTTCAGCCGTTTTAGCGTGAAGGGGTACCAAACAAACAAACAAACTCACTTGCCCATTACCAAATATGATGAGTTTTTATTTTATTTTACAGAAAGCTTACAGACTAATAACACAATTAACATCATTCATAGGTAGTAAAATTTGCTAATTACAAGCTTCTACATGTATACATCTTGTAACAAATACTTTGCGTTGAATAAATATTCGTTAACAGCGAATTGCAAACCAAGAAAAACAAATAAAATATTTTTAGTTTGTTAATAAAAACGTAGACGAAAACATAAATAAAAAGAAAAATTTTGTCAAGTCGTGCAACATCAAAACAGTTAAGTCATATATTAGCGACTACATTACATCAGATATCACAAACCGAACCATTTAGTAGTTATTCATGACTATCCCTAAAATATTTCTTGTTTAGAATCTTTCTAACACTGTGTGCGCTGGTGCAAAATAGATCGATCTCCAGGTGCGATGGTAAACTATTGAAGGTTTTAACACTACGAATGGAAAAGGCGTTGCGCCTGTAATTAGTCGATGCGCATGGTGCCTGCAGCAGAGGTCGTCTAAGCAGGTTATTTTGATTAGTGCGAAGAAGTATTTTGCTGAGTAGTTCCGGAGTTAAACAAATAAAAGACGTTTTTTTTAAAGAAAGGAATTAAATTAAATTTGATTTCAACCGCTTTCATTCTGGGGCCTATTTTAAACCGTCAGGCGACAAGCGACAATCGGACAATCAAACAATTTTGTAAGTTTATTTTTTTCATCGGTTTCTGCTTTAATAAAACAACACCTGACGTGAATGTGACAATAATGTAACTTTTTGACAAATATGTCGCATTGTCAACCTATCTAAAAATCTGACGTTGTTCTAACATCGCATCGAATCTCACACACGCACACACACACACGCACACACACACACGCACACACACACATATGTCACACACTCACATATGACTATGAGTCATCAGCCCTTCAGGCTTCAATATTCGGCACTCCAATACCAAGAATGGCATCATTCCAAACCAAACAATACATACATTACAAATATAATATTAATACAAAGGGCTCTTAATATCCCATGGAAGTGTCAAATGATAATTATAATTTCCATCACAACCGGCGCTAGTACTTTATGTCGCCGATAGAGGGCGCCTCTGAATACTAAGTGAGTGATAAGATCGATTGCTAATGCTTTATTAAAATAAGCCATTCATAGCTTGGCTTATAGGAAATAGTTTTGCTAATATGTACCTATTTTGAATCAGTTTAATTATGAATCAGTTTGAATGCAATTTGCGTTTTCTTTCATTGATTTATACATAGAAGTATGAGGAATAGGGTGTAAAGTTGACTCATCCTCTATAGAAAAGGGAGGATCCTCCGACCAGACGGGTGTCGTGTCTGGTGGGCAACTGCCCAATGTATTTTTTTTTATTATTGGTATTTCGCAGATCAATCTAGGAGGAAGTCGGCTGCTAAACCGACCTTTTATGTGGCTGCCTCAATAAATTAAGGCCTCCAGCCAGGGCCTGCCCAATGATTGATGTCGGGAAGTCATATATATGCTGATCGCGGGTAAACACTGCTTGCGCGATGCAGGATTTCGCGTGACGTCAGTATGATGCCTAGTTCGTAAGTGCCGATGTAGATGCCGCCACAGATTAGAAAGTAGATTAGTTTAGTCATAGGACGTTAAAATAATTTCAACTACTGACTTATTAATAAACAATGTAATGTTAAGTTTTAAGTTAACAAAACCTGAAAGCTTTCGTTCGCACCTTTATATATTTGAAATAAAAAACTTTTTACAAAAAAAAAAACAATGGCTTCCAAGAAATCTCTACAAAGTGAAAAGTTTTTGATTTTCACTTTTTAGTTGTGGTACTTACCTCACACAAATTCGAATACCATTACCTGCTATGTAAATAACAGTGCCAGGAACTTATCGTATCAGCCATTTAGACTAAGTGGGGGAAAATACGAATTATTGAAGCTAACTCAAAAACTATCCAAGCAAAGTTAATTTATACAGGACCACCTCGAGAGCATAACATAAAAAAAAGAATAGTCTAAATCGGTCCAGAATTGACGGAGAAATCGGTAAACATACATTAAAAAAAAAACATACGCTATGAACATAGAACCTTCTCCTTTTTGAAAGTCGATTAAAAATACGTAGATACAAAGAGAAATTCCGTCAATGCCGCAGCGTCTATCGATTCTTGTACAGAAGGTCAGAAGTCAAAGCGAGGAGAAGTCACTACCTCCACTCGCAAAATAAATCCAAATCCAATAACCCTCAAAATATTAACTAAAACATAAACTTCCAAGCATTCGTAAGACCATAACTCCAGTCTTTGTCCTATTGTATCATTAAATTTGTCCTTATCTAACTCGCATTTGAATATTTGAAACGTCCCACTAACTTCCGCGTAGTTTGTATCTCCGGAGATTCGATACAGATTAGATAGTAGCATTTTACCTGCAGTAAAATACACGTAATCCAAGGCATAAAGGGAACTGTTGTCTATTAAAATTTATGGTCTTTACGTCTTTACGACTATGAGTTTGCACGAACATCCGTTCAGACGGCAGATTGGTTTTAGTTGATTTAACTTTGAAGCATCGTGGGAAGTTGTAAGTATGAAAGGTACACTTGGATGTTTGCTTAAAATGCTCGGTTTCTATATACAAAAATTTATGGTTTTGCTTACCAATGGCAATTTCTTGCCAAACTGACATATAAATAGACTCGTTACTTTCATAATATGGGAGGGTCTACTATGCAAAACTATGATGATGGTCTTTGGGGTCTTTGCTTCACCATTGGTAAAGATACAAACATCTTAATTTTAACCAATAACTAACTAACTAACGTAAATTATAAGAATCGGCCATATAATTTTTAATTATTATGTAGATACATTATTTTTAGAAGTTTTAACCATAGAGTTACACTGATATTATATCGACAAGTAAGTAAGTAATGTAAAGCACAAGTGAAATTATATTAAAATTTAAACAACCTCCGGCACAAACATTTCCTCATTTCTCTTTCTTACTCCATCACTAGACCGTGTTCATCATCTATCTATAACCTATTCATTGAGACCGTTGCAATGAGCCCAAACACGATACCTGTGCTGTGTAAGTTGGTAAGGGAGTTGGGTATCCTGCAAATTCTAGGTGATGCTGCAGCATCAATTCGAGGTATTATGTTTCAAATGTTCTAATAGCATTGAAGTAACAGAATACCGAATTTCAAATCAATCTGACCTCTGGACGACGCTCACATCCATTCATCAACTAGAAAAGAGCTGATAATCTTTAAACGGCTGAACCGATTTTGAACCATCGCTAGAAAACCTGCTTTCATATTAAAAAACCGTATTTAAATCGGTTCACCCGTTTAAGAGCCACGGTGACGGGATGTCCCTCTTTTTGCGACGGGGTTAAAAATGGATACCTACGTTTAGCGATGTAATTAGTGGTAATACCTTCTTTAATCATTATTTTTTTGACGTGAATACGTTTTTGCGCTCGGGGTTCTGGTAGTAAGTTCAATATTGGCCGTCAAAAAACATGTAAGATTTCAATCTCTAATAACTAAGTACAAGACTTGTAATGCTAGAGTAATGGATGAGCACTCAAAAGATAGGTCATATTTATAACAATTTTAAGGCAGGGTATAATTTGCCTATGACGTCACATCGCGAGGGCAGGCGCATACGCGCGACCCTCTATTTTTCACTATATGACCAAATTCCAATTCGTATAGTGCAAAAACATGTTCAGCTGGAACAGTGATTGTAGTGTCACTCCCAAGAATTGACAAAGGACTATCAGGACCTTAATTTTTTTTTCGTAAAATAGGGGTAAAAATCTATATAAAGTTGACAATAGCAAAATAATTTCATATCGGCCTAAATCTGCTCAGAATTTAAACAATTACCAATAGAAAAAAGCTTGCATCATAAGGAATGCAATCAGCCTAAAAAATTTAGTGCTGAGCAAATACAATAGCAACGGCAGTATCAGAATCAGTAAGAGATTCGTCTCATATCGGTCGTGAATTTGGTCAGAATTGAAAAATATTACAGCCGGTGAAAGCTTGCATCATTTATGAATGAACATTAATTTTTGTAGGTTTTCACGAAACTGCGCGGGCTCGAACTGCGCCTAACTCGTTTTTTTAGTTTCTTTCATTAAATATAGGATATTCATTAAAAAAATATCTCTTGTTAAATAAGACAAAAAGCAAATAGGTATTTTTATTTTTTTATTTTTTATTTTTTTTCCTTTATTTCTACTTGCAATCGGTCGTCAGACCATAAGCGAATTCGTTCTATGTCAAATGGCGTTGTGGTGGAGCAGCCAGTGCTGCGCCTCCCACTTATAGAAGGTGGTTCCTCTTCAGCCTTTTTACCACCGCTGTCGGGTTTAACAGTTCCGTAACTAGTGGGTTCGGATGCGTTGTTAGGCGTGCCTTGTGTTGTTTTTTGTATCGCTCGATTTCAGAGGTTACTGATGGCTGATGTAAATAGTCGTGGATTTCGTCGTTCCTAGCGAACCAAGGTGCATTTGCTATTGATCTCAAGATACCATTTTGGATTCTTTGCAGGCAGAGTATGTTGGTTTTGCTGGCAACGCCCCACAATTGGATCCCGTAGGTCCATATTGGCTTAAGGACCGAGTTGTAGATGAGGAGTTTGTTGTCTACAGAGAGCACAGAGTTTCTTCCCATGAGCCAATACAGGTTGCGGAACTTGTGGTTTATCTCGTCCCTTTTATTTTTAATGTGATGCTTCCATGTTAGGCGCCTATCCAAGTGGAAGCCAAGATACTTTACACAATCTGTGTGTGGTAGGGTATCAGGACCGAGTCTAACAGGAGGGGTATTTCCGCGCCTGAGCGTGAAGGTGATATGGTGAGTCTTGGATGCACTGGCACGAATCCGCCACTTACAGAGCCATTTATGAGTTGAAAATATATTTTAACCCACATATATACTTTTATAAATATTTTTTTTGCAATCTGAATTCTATTTCTTTTAGTGATTAAACGTAAAGCTCAGCAAGTAAAATTAATTCAAGTAGGACTTTTAGTTTTAAGACGTTACCAATTAAGTTAAATGCATCGAATTTACATGAAATAAATCAGTCTTTTGCCGTGTAAAATCAGAGTAGGAACGGGTGACCCAACTCAATGCATTCGACTGTCAGTGTACGACCGTTTACTTCAGTAATCCATTACACTGGACGTTTCCCGATCGCCGACGTGACCGAACCATTATCACTCCTATTACAATTTATAGGCAAGTATAATATATTTTGCTATATAATATTACTTCTATAAAGTAGATAAACATGGCAGTCCCGAGTCTGAACTGTCACGTAGTTCGTGACATTAGGCTCGCTCCCTTTTAACCTACACAGTAACATAACTGGCGAAAAGTAGGTGTACAATTTTATGTTGTCAAACAAAATTAAAATCATGCAGAAATGTGGAAAAACAGGCATGATTTTACGTTATAGTTAAATGTTTTACAGACGTAAATAAAGCCAAAAATCCTTGGACAGTCACAGAAAGCCATCATCACTGTCAATAACGCGCTTCTTGACAGAATAATGTTTACAAATCTTAAGTAAGCACTCGCATGGCGTCATTCAATGGCATTTTTCAGTTCACATTGCCATGTGTAAAAATAGGACACATTAGGTACAAGAGTACAAGTCATCAAGGAGTGTTCGACGGTCATGGATGGGTGGCCGGTTGCGTCAGCGCATCGACACGGCCTAATCTGACGATAAATCACTCGATTTCTGGATCGGAATGAGATCACGGGTCCAAATCGATACTAAATGAGAGACGCGCTTAATTGGAGTAAACCACTCGTTCGTGCACGATTCATTTTGTTCGTTCTTTTGTTGTTTCAAATCAGTATTGTTGTACGTTTAGTGATGTCCCCTTTGTCTGCATTGTGTTGCAGCAAGTGGTTAATTGGCTAGTGCAATTTGTGCAAATAATGATGAATGGGTTTTAGTGTTTTAAATTATTACTTTCTCTGCCCTTTTATCGTGAAAGGGTTAATGGTCTATTTGTTGCAATTCGATTAGAAATAACACTTATTCATTTCAAAAGATTACTGCCAATGAAAGAGAAAATACGCAACGGATATATAAGTAGACACAATACAAGTACATCCTCCTGCTTTAGTCGGTTGTTCCCAACAGTGTGGTACAGTTCGTAGGTCGTGTTACGAATTGGGACAAAGTTATTTAATGCTTTTAATTCCTATACCAAAACATAGTTTTTCAACCATGGTTATTTCAGTACCCCAATGGTTTTCTGTAGCTATAATTAGGACTGGTTCAAGTTCACCTCATCTGGTTCAAAGGTAAATGCTCGCACAGCTTTAACAACCGATAAATACCTACGATCTGTACCACACACGATTAATGAGGGCTGCCACTGGTACCAGTCAATGTAATTACATGGGAATCGATACTTATTTTATATTTTGTTTTTTTTTTTTGGAAAAAGCATGTCGTTTTATGGCTAGGGATAGGAATGATGAAAATTTTTTTTTGTCCTTTTTGGAGATTATTAAAAAATATTAGACACGACTTTTTTCTTTTTTTACGTAATCTAAAGATTACGGCGATACATTGAGTTAAATGTGCCATGACTTCACGAGTATGTAGATTTTATACTTACTTGTGACGTAGCGACCCCAAAAAATACTTAAATAAAACGCATTTTAAGTTCAAGTGTTCAAGTCAGTTTTAAGTGCCAAATTAAAATGCGTTTTATCTAAGTATTTCGTTATTAATATGATAAAGCAAAAAATACGTGTCTAATATTTTTTTATTATCTGACTGATGGACTAATTAGATTTTTTTTTTTTACCCAGGCATCATCCATAATCTGCACTCGGATGAAAATGTGCAATGTTTCGAAAATGCTTGCTGAAAATTACCAGTAATTTCGTTTCGTGTCAATGATGATATTCCGATGCGATGTGATGGTGATTCCTCCTAGGATCGGAGAGGTCAAACGGAGCAATCAAATCAGATTGTGAAAGTCTTACAAGTGGCGAGAAATAAGCAGGTTACTCGTGGTGCGAAGCTGTTCTACGATAACTTCAAATAATTGAAAACTACCTTCACTGGCTCAGAATACTTACAGAATTGAAATGTAAATCATTTGCAAAAAATAAAATGAACAAACATGCTTTTTATCTCATCAACCAGTTGCGGCTAGAAGCAACCCTAAACTGCCGCGTGTATTTATTTATATGAAGTGTGTTACCGAACGATAGATGCAGTGGCATTAGTTAGTGAGGTGATAAAATCTTTTCCTGCGCCCTGATACGGTTCCGGGTTTATTAAATGCTTCTGTTCTTGAGTTTAGGGGTTAGGTACCTGTTGCGTCTCTTAATGTGTAAGTTTAGTTTATGGTATAGATTTTATTGGTTTTGGTGTAATAAATAACGCTGTAAGTGGGAGAAGAGTGCGTAAATATTTTTCATGTGAATGTGATTTGTAAGTTTGAGCTGCTACAACTTAGCAATGAAGTTTACGCTTTCAATCTGTATGGGCTTTATAATAACGTTGGTGTGCTACTTACGTTGAGATGAAAATTTATGTTAAAAGTGATTGTTACTACGATAACCTTATTTAATTACACAATTAACATCTAAAATTATAAAAAAGTGACATTTAACGAAACAAACTGACTCATTTATTCTCGCCACAACGCATTCTCACCAAATTATAATTATAATTTACACAAAAACATTAATTAGATTAACTTATCAACGTTAACGTGACTCAAATTTACGAGTGAAATATGCAAATGCCATTGAAGCCCGCACGGTAGCTACTGGCTCAGAATTATTAATATGTTTACAATTCAGATAACAGAGGCCCTTTGTGTAAACGACCATAAAAGTAATTGGTGTAATTCATCTCAATAGCTTATGTTGTAAAATTGGGGTACGGGCTCGGTACTCCGGGCCCATGTTATAACATGGGCCCGGAGTACCGAGCACGTGACCATTATACGGTTAAGTCTTGGGGTGCAACCGCACCTGGATTTTTTCGTAATTTTTATGGCCATGATTGATGGGTTAATTGGTTGAGAATTGATAATTTTGTTAATAACTGTGATATTGTTTATAATTGACATGTAATCTGCCCTTTGGTTATGACAAGCCTGTGTTTCCTACAAGGACAGGTGTTATGCAGGCCACCCAAAAATTGCGAATACTATTTTTTAGCTTTACTAAAATGAGGTCGATTGCCATTAAGAGCGTTTATCCAAAAACTTGGCAACGTCGCAAATAGCTGTCAAATATTTACCTGTTTTGATTAATTTGGCAATATTACTGTATGGAAATATGAAATGTGGCTAACTAGCGAACTAATATATTGATTATGAAATGCATTAAATAATATCGTAATACCGAATATTTAGTTTCAGATGTAAAAAAAGTATTTGGAAACTTCCCAAATGTCTTTTTTACACCTAAAACGGTTACAACATCAAATTTGGTGTTGCAATTCATTATTAATATTCTAGTTCGTTAGTTAACTATATTTCATATTTCCATACAGTAATATTGCCAAATTAATAAAAAAAAGCTAAATATTTGACATCTAGAATAAACGCTCTAAATCCTAGTCTTACCTACTGCAGATCAAAATAAGACTTTTAATTTATTCGGTGTTTTAATAAAAATGCAATAATTTAATAGACCTGACATTGATGGGAAATAGTCCATAAATGTTGTGTTAAGATAGTATAGACAGCATTGAATTTATCCCATCCGTTCCCATCTAAATCATTGATAAGTTATCAGGGATTAGGAATATCATAGACACGATAACGAGACTCGAGAAGATCTATGATACCCTTGATAGTTATAGTAGGCACAGCCAGTATCAATGAGTTGTTTTGTTCTGATGGAAATAAAGTAGGTAATAAATAAATAAATAAATAAAAGGTAAATAAATGATTTATTGCCCTATACTGAATTAATACTGAAAAAACTTATACCCTGGCTCCAGAACTAGGTTAGAGTACCTGTATTTCAGGAGCTAGTGACTTCATCCATTTAGGTTACAATTAAGCAAGTTTAAACAGCAAAAGGTGATAAAATTAGCTTACAATTTTTTTTTTTTTTGTTAAGTGTAAGAAAAATTTAATAAAATAAAATACTCTCATTAAATCAAAACAAAATTAGAATAAGCACACACAGTACACACAATCCACTGTTAAATTATATTCATCACTAGCTTTTACCCGCGGCTTCGTCCGCGTGGATGTCGGAAAATATGTACTGGGAACGTACTATCAGGATTAAAAGTACCTTATGTGTTAATCCAGATTGTAAACTGTCTGTGTAACAGATATCATCTAAATCCGTTCAGCCGTTTTTGCGCCTAACCGGAACATACATCCAGACAAACGGAGAAAATTTCTTCGATACTACGAGTATTTTATTATATTATTTAATCTCTATAGAGATTGATACAGTAAAGTTGTCATAAGTAAAAAAAAAAAAAAGTTTTGTTACTTTTACAACAAAAACTAACAGTACCTACGAAAGCTTAGCGCAACTTCAATAGGTGTAGTAATTATGAACGGAAACAAAAAAACTTTGCCTATCACAATAAGCTTCTCGTAAGCATAAAGAAAATTGATATCCTCACACTGACAAAGTCAAACTTTTTAAAACTTGTAAACTTTGCCCCTCTTGTGAATTTTCCCTTAGGTGTCGTGGGCGCGTTTACACACAAATCTCACATAACATAACATAACACACTACACAAACACTAAACCCTTGAATTAACATTTAACATACATCAGTCGGAATGTTTTCTTTCCATTATGACATGACAAGTATGACACAACCTTACGTGACAACATGACATCATGTGAATCTACCTAGGTACCCAAGTACAGGCGAATCTCAGGACCACTCCTATGGAATAATAACAGATTGGAAGTCGGTCAGACCGACAATGTCAGCCATTGTCTTTGTACTGACTAATTACTGTAATTGTTATACAATTATTATTAAATTGTTTGCATATTGTTATGTCGGTAGCGGTTATCATTGAAAGCTTGCTGAAACTGTTCACAATTTGCTAAAAACGGAAGAAAAATGAAATACGATCAAAATCGATACGATCGATCGAAATTACGAATGTTTTGATGTATAAGCTTCTTATTGAGTTCCTCGATAAGTTGATGCAGTGGTAAAGTGATATGAATGATGATAATTAAGTAAGGGTTTGATTCCAAAGTCGGGCAAAGTGTATATGTGTAGTCATTTTGTAAACAAAGAACTTCTACTAAGTTACGTAGTGAAACAAATAATCCCAAATTCAATCAACTCAAAGCAACATATACGTGTAATACGAAACTAACGAACAATTTCACTCGGTCGGGATATATTTTAGCGACAGCGCGTCTGAGTCCCAGTACCACAAAGCATTAGACGACAGCGCTTTAAATCGCTAAAATTTAACCCGACCAAGTGAAATTGCTCGTTAGTTTCGTATTCAACATAAGTTACTTTGAGTTGATTGTATTTGGGATTATTTGTTGTTGATTGAATTGTCGCTACGTAACTTAGTAGTTCTTAAGTTCTTTATGTACAAAATGTACAGCTTCTCGTGACGGAGACAATAGGTACCTATTATGCACGGAAAACGCTTAAATATCCCGATCTATTCCAATCTTGAGCCGTATGCTCCGTGTCAAAATAACTTCCCATAATCTGGCAAATGCCGTCCACACGATAAATATGGCACAACCCGGATATATTGACGTCCGCCGCTGTATATATATCTTTGTATGTATACCAGTAATATACACGTCATGTGATGTCGGCTTGTTTGTCCATATTGCGAATCTATTTTGATTCGGTTTCTTTTACATTAATGGATTAGGTGCATTGATATACTTATATCAATGATTAGGTGTTAGTAAGTGTTGCGAGTCTTCATTGATTTATAATTGCAGTGTCTGAAGATTTTGTTCGTTTTAGGTAAGTCCGTCGATTACATACCAGCCAAAGCAGCCGTTTCCAGAATAGCTTATTGTTTAAAAAAATAAAAGTTATATAATTGAAACCCACCTACGACAAAAAAGCCAACTAAAAACAAGAGATCACAGACACACAAATTAAAAATCCGGAGTCACACGTGTTAGGGCATAAATCGAACAGATTACGTGTGGCTCTGGATTTTTAATTTGTCTGTACCTTTTTAGTTGACGTTTTTGTCTTAGTTGGGATTTTTATAACTTTTTTTTTGGTGGTTATAATGTATATATTTTTTAAATGTGCTAACTTTTTTTTGTTCATGACTTTATGTCCTCTAGAGTAAAATCCAACCACCTTATTCAATTTAATGTGACGTCACATAGCCTTATCCAGCGGACGATCAAGACGCTTCCAACGATACCTCATTTGTCAAATACATACATACCGGTCAAAATCATAACCCTTCTTTTTGGTTCGCCGTAGTTGGGTAAAAAACTAAGTGTTGTCTGCAGTACTGAGATAGCTCAGTACCGCAGACAACACTTAGTTTTTTACACTTACTTTCCCGAAAATATATTTATGTATCGATTTCAATAGGTAAATTTATTTTCGGGAAAGTATTCCTGATATAAGGCTGAAACTCGCCAAATAATTGGCATACTCATAGTTACCTTTAAGAGAATCCCCGACATAATCAAATAACAACTTGCTATTATAAAGCAAATTAATAATACAGTTGCATTAAATGAAGTGATCCCGATACTGAAACAGCAATTCCATTTATCTAAATTACTTGACGGTAGTGTTATACGACTCCATGTTACTTGGATAGTGGTTTAATCGTTTGACCCAGTAATTCAAACAACACTAATTTCTGAGCAATAATAAGGGATAGCGCGGACTTACCGATTCCTAGAGCGCGAATAATTTATTCACACTGTGTAAAATAAACGCGGCGTTTAATGGGAAAACTTGGGTCATCATGATCATCATTGGCAGCCTTGTTCCAACCATTACTGGGTATACTCAGAACTGGTAAAAAAAATTGGTTGTTAAAATGGAGATAGACCTTTCTTTTAAAGGATGTCGATCCGTCGTAGCCGTCGTAGCCATCGTAGCCGTCATAGCCGTCGTAGCCGTCGTACCCGTCGTACCCGTCGTACCCGTCGTACCCGTCGTACCCGTCGTACCCGTCGTACCCGTCGAAGCCGTCGTAACCGTCGTAGCCGTCGTAGCCGTCGAAGCCGTCGTAGCCGTCGTAGCCGTCGTAGCCGTCGTATCCGTCGAAGCCGTCGTAACCGTCGTAGCCGTCGTAGCCGTCGTAGCCGTCGTACCCGTCGAAACCGTCGTAGCCGTCGTAGCCGTCGTAGCCGTCGTATCCGTCGAAGCCGTCGTAACCGTCGTAGCCGTCGTAGCCGTCGTAGCAGTCGTACCCGTCGTAGCCGTCGTAGCCGTCGTACCCGTCGTACCCGTCGAAGCCGTCGTAACCGTCGTAGCCGTCGTAGCCGTCGTACCCGTCGAAGCCGTCGTAACCGTCATAGCCGTCGTAGCCGTCGTAGCCGTCGTATCCGTCGTAGCCGTCGTAGCCGTCGTAGCCGTAATAGCAGTCGTAGCAGTCGTAGCCGTGTAGTGGTAGTGTATGGTCTGCGGCTAGTTGGCCGTTGCGACCAAGTGCGCGATTCGTATCGGTTTCTATAGTTTACCTGGTCGCGGTCGTGATCGTGGCCGTCTAGTGCGCGAGATCCCTAAGCCATACTTCTCTGGTCTGTGCGAGTCACACCCAGGTTAGCCTTACCCTTGGTCCTTTGTTGGTCATCCACCCATCTGGCAGTTGATCTGCCAACACTCTTCTTCCTAACGTCTCTCACCTAACCATTCAGTCCTGGCTTCAGGCTCTGCTCTACCTTCTATCGTCACGTTTAGCCAAGTGTCCTTCCTATCTTCATTTCTTGTATTACCCTTGCAGAATTGAAACACTGAAATTACAGCAGCCGAGTATTTCTGTTTTGTGCTCGTCATTATAGATCTATTTTGTTTTCATTCTAGTTGACTCATCTTTTTTTTACCAATTTTTTTCCTTTTTTCTTGCTTTCAAATCATATATCTAAGTGGAAATTTCAGTTCAATCATTTTCATTATCTTGTTTTTCATACATGCAAGTTGGTCGTGTGTTTGCAATTTGATGGTATCTGTGTTCAAGTGGATACTGCTGCTCTTTCTCCCCACATAATCCCACCCTCTTATGAAAATGGCCTGTAATTTTAGCAGTGTAATTATTACGGACTAATTACTGAACGTTTGTACACATACATAGGTTTATGTTTAGAAAAAAAAAAAAAAAATTAGACAAGGCAAGGTCTTGGAAATTAGACAAGGTACCTACTTATAATTAAACCTGCTTTCATGTTACTAATTAGTAGGTAGTTACTGTTCTAGGTAGGTACTCATATATACTCGCCCTCATTTTAGAACCTCGTAAATTTTATTATTGTTTGTAAAGTGATTACAATTTCTTTTATTTTCTTAATTTAACAGAATCTATTGCACCGTATAATTCGTACTTAAGTAGCTATTTTGTAAAATTCGGTTTCTCTGGAACTTGAAGCAATCGTAATGTTTCTTGTAGATTATTTTCAATAAGAAAGCTGGATAAGAATGTGATACGCAATTAGTAGAAGTAATTAGTACATATACTCGTATTTCATAAAACGTGTGACGGTTTTCAAGCAAAGTGCGTGAGCGCAAACTAAATAACGGTGTGTTCCGGAGTGGGCCCGCAATTAACAAGGTCTGGTTCAGAATAGGACGAGATGTGGTACATAAGCACATGTACTAGTTTATAAGCGAACACTTTATAAAGACTATGTACGTACATAATGTTCGTATGCACGCTCACTAGATTCCACAATCATTACCCGCCTGTTACCTACAGGTTTATAACTATATAGTTTGTATTACCCACGTATTAGCCCTACACAGTGATTAAATTTACATAAATATAGAATATAGATTAATAATATTATATAAATGGGGATGTTTAATTCTATAGCAATACGGCGAGGTATTTTAGTGTTGTCTAAAGCCGCAGAACTTGGTACAATTTTATTACGCTTGATTACAACTAGTTTGCTTCATATTCAATTTAAAATAATTAAAATACTCGGTAATAAACTGGTCGAGTGCGAATATGTAGATTAACAAGCAGAAGGTTTTAAATTGCTGATATCTTTTTATGAATAAATATTATTCGTTTAATGTCATCTAGAAAACTGCGTAGACTCGTTTTCAATTTGTATTATGTTCTTCGTTTAAAAGATAGAGCATAGACAAGATAAGATCACAATATCTCGAACCCAATTTTCACCTTACTTCCGGAATTCAAAATAGGAAGGGAAACGATAAATTGATAGCCTTCTCAGAATAACACGAGTACAATAAGTTCGCAGGACCTTAGTTAGTTTATCATAACGCCATAGGAGGTGCACAGCCGGCGGACTATGCAAAACAGGTTGGGGCGAATGCAATTATTGCAGTCATAGATAGATGCATAGAATTTTAATCATAAATCAATGGTTTATGCGGCTTTGGGCATTCATGGCGTGTTTGTCTATGGCGCCAGAGACCATAGGGAACAGGTCATAGATGCATGCTGTCATCGGCATATTCTAGCGTTTGTTACACGTTATATTGCTTACACGTGTTGCGAATTGTGCATGCCGACCGTTTGACCCAGTAATGCTAACATTGCTAACCTGTGGAACATTTCGTGAATGGTAGTCTGTCTGATTAAAACCAACCTCTATATTGTACTCGCGAACTGCACTGCACAATCGAATAAATCTCATAGCCGCTGTATATCGTATCATAAAAGTTTATTCAGATTGATATGTTTGTTCGGTCGAGTGAAATCGGGTCATAGGCTAGTTCTCGGTTAATGATGTTTACCTTGTCGTTAGAAAAGCGCTTTGCTATGGTTTTTTGGTTTGCGTAGGTGCATTAGTATTAAAATCGTGCGTTTATTAGGTGAGTTGAATTTAATAGCGTTCAGCTGATCACATTTGAACTTTCTGTTAGGTGGGTTAAATCTTTCTTTGCTTGCGGCAAAAATACTGACAGCTTTACAGTTGTCTTTTACGGAAATGAAAATTTATGCAAGAATGTTTTATACTAACAATTTGTCATCATTGCTTTTTTTGTCTCGAATTATTGACTCTTTAAACAAGATTTATTGCCTCTTTAAGATTTTATGGAGTGTGTTCATCATTATTGCAAGTATATAAAAAACATTTAGGTAGTTACCGTACATGGAATAAAAAATGTTACCACTTATCATTGTCAGTAAATACTGGTTCAATAAATCCATAAATTCGCTATGTTCAATAAAGTTTATAGTTCTCTAGAAAGCTGTAGTTTATTGCGACTATTTCTAAGCTTGTATTACAAATTGTGCTCATATATTAGGACGCTTGTTGCTGCAAATATTTTGACGTTAGGTATTTAAATAACCTCGCACTTGAAGTGTTTTTCTTAGTTAGAATTAGCGGCTCAATCAGGCTAGACTGCCGTCACCCATAAAATTTTAATACTTAAATGAAATATGAGGCCACGTAATTGTTTTACTACGAGTCTTGCTTGAGGCGGCCATCGGCGCCGGCCAAGGAGACGAAAAAGTGATTTGGCAAAATTAATGACTTGCTTCCATTTAGTCAGGAATCTGATATACACAGAGCAAGGAAACAGACAGAGGTTATTCGCACAGTTGTTACAAAAAAAAAAAAAACTTGGTTATTTTTAGGCTTATTTAACCTATGCGAACTCGAGATAGACCCAAAATAAATAGATTACGGTCAGTGACACTGACACCATCTTCAATATCTGATAATACTCGAATGCATTAACGCAGCCTTGAGCTGCGTTTCCACTGAGGCGGAGCTGGGCAGAGCGGAGCGGAGATCATTGAAAAGTGGTGAGTGTTTCCACTGAAGCGGAGTGGAGTGAAGCCTTACGTTGCGCCGATCAGTTAAACTCAATGTCTCAGAGAGATCATACGTCATGTTGTGGTTAAAAAAATATTTTAGATTTGGTGACGTGTGAAGCTTATGACGTAATGACGCTAACTAAACTCATATGCGCGCAAGCCAAGCAGCTACGCCCCTCTCTGCTCCCCTCTGCTCCGCCCGCACTGCCCCGCTGCTCTCCGCTCAACACCGCTTCGCTCGTCTCCGTTTTGTGCCGTTCGGGATCGCGTGCTCATATATTTAAGAGAACTCCGCTCAGATCCGCTCCACTCCGCTTACACTGTTTCCACTGAAGCGGAGCGGAGATTTCGTGTGATGGGTTAATTTATGCACCGCTAAGCTCCGCTCCGCCCAGCTCCGCCTCAGGAAATGCAGCCTAACTTAACTTGTTATGTTTTTCTACATCATAACGTCATAAAGTAAACATCTGTCAGTTATTGGGTCAATGTGCGAGTAGGAACGCGTCTCGTGAAGTTCCGTTTACTAACAGAATTGGACAAACTTATTGATGATAATGATAATTTTATGAGCATGGATTTTATTGCCACGGCTTTATAAATACAAATAAGGAGCTCCGTGATTCTCCGGCGCTTTGCCTAAACAACATGACCATCGAAATACTATACTAACTTTAAACTAGCTTCTACAGCAAGAAGTTTCTTGTTCTCCCACCCACCCCGTCGCATCGTATCGCCTGCCCGCGTCATTACTTCGTTTTTGCTTAGCGTTCTTTGTGACTTTTTTCTTTTTACTCGGCTCATTTGGGTCCTAGCGTGATGTGAAATAGCCTATAGCCTTCCTAAATAAATGGGCTATCAAAGGATTTTTTTTTATCCGACTGGAAGTTCCAGAGATTAGACCGTTCAAACAAACTCTTCAGCGGTGCGCAACTAATATACTCGTATTAGTTTATAGATTACTAGCTGCGCCCCGCGGTTTCACACGCATAAGTCTCGATCCCATGGGAATATCGGGATAAAGAGTATTCTATGTCCTAACCCAGGTCATGGTCGTCTCATGTGCCAAATTTCATCCAAATCCTTTCAGCCGTTTTAGCGTGAAAGCGTAACAAACAACCTCACTTTCGCATTTATAATATTAGTTAGGATGTTCATGAAACTTTTTCGACGAACAGGACAGACGACGGCTGCTTGATTAAGTTCAAATGTGAACTAAGTTGTCATTTCAGTTTTATAATTAAGTACAGAATTATCATAATTTCGTATCCATTCTCACTGGTACAAACGTGGACTTGTACCCAAAAATGTAAATATTGCCCAATTCAAAAGACGGTGACACCGTAACCAGGGCGAGCGTTAAGAAACTAAAACAGCCAGATACGGGAGATAAACTAGCTGATAACGACAAAACAAAAGCTGATACAGTTAGACTTGTTATCAAGATTTTTACAGGATTTTTTCTTATTGTTATAATTTTAGGAGCGTTTTAGGCTTGTTCTTTTACTTTTTAAGTATTTTTTTGTGTCTCAAGTTAAAGAGTCGTAATTCTCTCGTTGGTGTTTAAAATTACTTTGCCCTTTTCCTTCGTTATTTTTTGCAAAATCATTTTTTTTTTCGATTTTTTTTTGCTGCACCTTCTAAACAATTGTTGCTCTACATTTTAATATGAAAATAAACACGGCACTGGCAACGTTGTATAATTGAGATGTGTCTCGTTACGGCCACTTTGTATGTTTGCACAGTTATTAATATCAAATGGCCGGCGCTCGCGCAGCATATGACAAACATTGGCCCAAATGTTTACGTTATCCACGATATAAAATATTCGTTGCAGGAAGATATAAATCGTGATCGGTTTTAACCAAGTTTCGTTCACTTCCTTATATGTGTATGGAAATGGTGGAATGTAAAATTTATGGAAGGAATTATTGTTTGCTGTACCACGATTATTATAATAGTACGAATTAATTATTTGGACCGTGTGTGTGGTGAAAGCAGTGTCAACGCTAATGTTAGATTGTTATGCCAGTATCTGTGGCAATAGAATTATCTTGCCCAGGATAGGACAGTTTTGTAATTTTCTGTGTTCAGTTTTCTGAACACCCTGCCTTATATCTAAATTAATTTTCTTTGTCTCTGCCTTTACTACTTTTCTTTTCTCTACTTTCATCTTTTTTTTTTCCTCTACTTTTTCTCTTCCGTACTTTCATCTTTTTTTTTATTTTCTCTACTTTTTCTCTTCTTTTCTCTACTTTTCTCTTCTCTACTTTCATATTTTTTTTCTTTTCCCTACTTTTTCTCTTATTTTCTCTACTTTTCTTCTTTTCTCTACTTTTCTTTTCTCTACTTTTCTTTTCTCTACTTTTTCTCTTCTTTTCTCTACTTTTCTCTTCTATACTTTCATCATTTTTTTTTTCTTTTCTCTACTTTTTCTCTTCTCTACTTTTATCTTTTTCTTTTCTCTACTTTTTCTCTTCTCTTCTTTTATCTTTTTTTTCTTTTTCTTTTCTCTTCTCTAGGTTTACATTTTTTTTGTCTTACTTATGCTGATACACGTCCACAAAGCAATTTATTACTGAAAGAAGCCGCTTTAAAGCCACCCTAAAATAGTTTCGGTAACGCTTTTTTTCCATATATTATATTTTAAATCATTTTTATCTGACTGTACTAAATTCAATAATGTGATGGTGTCCGAATTGTCAGTGAAAAAATATTGAAATTAAAATATGTCAATTCGGACACTGTCCAATACAGGGTGTCAGGGACATCGACGCGAAAAATGTTACCATGGATTTAGTAGTAGATTTTTTTATAAAATAACCGACGGTAAATTTCAACGCAGGGGGGTTCAAATCATGTACTAAATACGTGGTAACAATTTTCGCGTCGATGTCCCTACCACCCTGTATTTTGTCCGAGTCGACAGCAAGTCAAAGTAAATTCGCCAAATACCTACCCATAATAATAGTAAATACTTACCCAATTACATTGTAACTGGGCTGATTCAATAATCAAATTCTGTCATCTTTGTAGCTAAGTACCGAATGCCCCGACCTAAATTGTGGTCAGTTTGAGATAACGAATCAGTGATGTTTTCCAAATTCAATCAATATCACAATCAATTATACTCTTAGGTCATAATTATAACTGAACGGTGAACTAGTCCTAAGCTTCTTCTGCATAGCTTTGGTCAAGGACCACCACCCCAAATAACGTAATAACTTTGTTGGGTTTTCCCACGGAGGGTCTTCCCCATAAGGAAATTTTGGTCGGTCGTAAGCACGACCGCTGAGTGAGGGATAGTAGGTACCTACCTAAATATTTCAGTATTGATTATATTCAGACGTATAAGATTTTTTACTACGATTGTTGGAATGTTAATACAAAGCTAAAAAATATCTATTAGCAATAGAATGAATTTCAGTCAAGGAAACTAAAAATGTCTGTCTCGTTGGGCTAGTAGTTGCAAGCGCTACTGCAGAGAAAGAGGTCTTGGGTTCAATTCCCAGGTCGGGCAAAGTGTTATTGGGTTTTTCCATCAGGATTTTCTCAGTAGCAGGCGGAGTCTGGATTTGTGCCCGGTTGATGGCAATAGGCTCGCCACATGGGATTTAAAACATAACTGGCGAAATGTGGGTGTACTATAGGTATACCTCTGCTTAACCCTTCGGGCATTAAAGTCGTGATGATATTTATTTATTTATTTATTTAAACTTCTTACACACAATAATGTACAAAGGCGGACTTAATGCCTTAGGCATTTAAGGATATGTTATGTTATGAAGTTTTTTGTAGCAGCCCGTTGAGCCCGGAGTCCGGAATTCCGGCTCGCTACACCCCCATTTCGCCAACATAGTGATACTATCACATACTGACGTGGGGGTGTAGGGTGGGCCTTGAACCGCTGTCCATACACCTTCGCAGAAAATAATGACATGTGTGATGTAACGATCTCATATTTTGTAGCAGTTAAGCTAATAATATATTATTGTATTGTATAATTATCGCTTCAAAAACGGTGAAGGAAAACATCGTGAGGAAACCGGCATGCCTGAGAGATATTTCTTGACGGCATGTGAAGCCAAGTCAAAGGCCCATGGGCGGCTTTAAAACTCTGACACCAGGTTATTCACTAACCATTTGATAAGAAGAAGAAGCTAATAATGAAAGTTTAATCATACCCAGAGACTAGATTTTGATCGAGATCCTTTCCTAAAAAAACTGAAAAACTAAAAAAAACTCAATATACATTTCTAAAAGCCAAAGCTTTTGGTATGTTATGCGTTGCCCGATTTTCTCACTCAGAATTTGTGAGAACAGACTTGGAACATTTCCGACAAGGCCGACGCCATGTCAAAACACTGTAAACACGGGCCAAGCTTGTAGTTTGCATTAGCGAGACCAAGGGCTGTTTGCTGAGAAAACTATTACAGCGGTTCAAGCTTCAACCTATGTTGATGTTTTTGTTCACAGGTTTTAAGGTGTTAGGAGATAAATACTAATTACCTACTGATGAATGACTGTAAGTTTAGTTAGTTTATAGTACCTTCATACGTGGGCTCTATGTTTTTGCACTCCATTTATAAACTTTTATAATCTACAACTCCACTTGCGAACTACGCATCACACTGATCTCCCGCAAAAATCCTACATCGCGCAAGCAAAGTTTACAACGTCCCATGTCATTTCCCCTTTGAGGCAAAAGCACGCTTGCGCAGTAATTGAACGAGACTTTGAGGAACGTTAGGATTTGTATAAATCTTTCTGCGTAGAGGTCGAAGGTTGACCCAATAACCTCACTTAAACAGGTACCCGAAACAATGCCCCAATTGTTTGCATGAAATTAGGACACATTCAAGAAAGGATCACGTCTATTGGCACGTGTCGTTTTCGCAAAACAAATTGGCATTCAACTTGTTGAGTTTGCGTGCCAAAGCAAACTAACGTTGTTTAGCTTTCAGACTTAAACGACTAGCTAGAAACAAACACAACAAATTAATCAATGTATTACACTAGTTTTAAGCTGTAGTACAAGGTGGCACATCAATTCGCTGACGTATTTGCGTCAACACTGACCGCGGAGCAATCAGACGCATCTAACTGGTTCTAGGATTAGCTGTGGTTGAAATGTTACAATTTATAAGCCCCGCAAAAACACGAAGTTGCAAACAAGTAGCTGACGTGCTTCTTAGTTTAGTATGGGATAATCGTAATTAATTTCCGGGCCATTAATTTTAGAAAGTTTACTAGTCGCGGGTTTAAAGTTGATTCTACTAAAGTGGCCAATTGCTACCTGCGCAGACTCTGTTACACATGGCGGTTCTTAATTGACTTGTCAAAAAATCACGCAAATCATTGACAATGAATCACTTAACTTTATCATAGTCCACTATTAGACGAATCAGCAACAGCTGCTGTCTGTGTGCATGGCAATAAGCCTGATTTTTAACCGACTTCCAAAAAGAGGATAGGTCTATGTTCGCCTGTATGTTTTTTTTTGACCTTCGAATTTTTCGTCAATTGGGCCGATTTTGAAAAAAAAGAATCATTTGGTAGAGAAAGATTGCGCAGTGGTCCCATAAATGTTTTATCAACTTTGCTTCGCTAGTTTTTAAGTTAGCTTCAATAATACGTATTTTTCTTACTTGGTATATGTGGATGGGATGATGTTATAATAACATCCTGTCACTGTTATTTACTTATCAGGTAGTGGTATTCGAATTTGTGTGGAGTCAGTACCCCAAATAAAAAGTGAAAAATAAAAACGGTATACCAAAAAAAAACAACCGACTTCCAAAAAAAAACACTATAAAGTGAAAAATTACTTTAATTTCAGAAGTCGGTGGCAAAAACCGAAAATTGAAAATCAATGACACTGACTTCCGAAATTAGAGTTACTTTTCAATTCTTTGTGTTTTTTAAGTAAAATGTTCAACTTAAGGTTCGTTGACATGTTATCCCATGTTTCCACACAGCTATCTAACAGCGTCAGATCTGATCGATCAACTAACTTCGCTATAAAAGGAATGTATGACATAATGTCCCCCGTGATATGAATGCTAAGTTAACTTAGTTAAAGTTGATTCATTTATTTTTCTGCCTACTTTTAAGAGAACATAAGTGACTTGTCAATGATTGATGTGTGGCGTCATTTGTTTAATAGAACACAGTCTTTGTCCTTTTTAAAAGTCATTAATTTAGGATTTCATAAAGGAATGAAAATGGGACATCCAAGGTAGTGTTTGACATCAATTACTGGCGCGGTGATAGAGTAGCATTCATTAGAATTTTGGAGTTAATAATAGGATTCTGTATCACGGAAATCTTTGAAATGTCAGCCAAATTAATACTACATCATTATATTAATCAATGCCTTTGTGAGTAATTTGTTCCTCGTTTATTTAAACTTAAGGGTTTAATCGAGGATTTTCACAAGAGAGGCTTATTAACAGGGTTGACACGGGCTGAAGGCGAAGCTCGACGGTGACATTAGAAGCCTCTTTCATTATTTAAAGTAGTTTCCCAATAGTTTTAATTATGAAAATAGCTACATGCATAAAACAAAACACTTACAAATTGTGATGTTTTTGAAATAGGTTCATCAATTTATATGCCGTTTGTATCACCAGATTTCCCTATAAACTTTTAACGATATTGCTGACATTGCTTCACTGGGTACTTCATGATGGGTGATCATAAAGCCAAATAAGGACATACGCAACGCTACCCTTTGATGTTCATTCTCACACGTAGTTTTTAGTATTAAGTATTGTTTTATAGCTACTACAATTGAATGCTTGGTGGTCTGAATGTTAAGGTATGTTAAAGTTGTGGTGAACTTTTTACATAAGTACCGATTATTTTATTGAGTTTTATATGCGTGTTCTGGTGTGAAGAGATACTTTAAATTTTCAAATCAGCCCACATACGTGAGTCCATCGATGCCCTTATTGCAGGCGGCGACAGTAATGTACTATTATATTTATATATACGTATATACGAGTATGTACTGATATAACATTTACAAAAAATTATAATGACCAGAATTTTCATTATCATCCATAGTTCAAATATACAATTTATGTATTTTAATAATATAATATACAATCTTAAATATAATATACATCTAACACTAATATATATAAATTATGAATTATGTACAAGTATACAGAGGAAAAAAAATATAAAAAAATAAATAAAGGAAGAGCTCATTGGGCATCAAAAAATTCATCCGCATCGCTGTCAGTAGGAAAAGTGCCCAAAAGGCTGGCAGCATTGCCACGTTGGATGGCATTCTTTGACCTAAAAATTGGCCAGCCCTCTGGTCACGTGAAGAGTCGGCCAACCGCTTGGCGATGTCCCGAAATACTCGATGAGCACTCGGACCCTACGGCCCTAGCGTTTCAACCCCAAACGGCTCAAAAATATAGCTAGCAATAAGGTTGTTATATTTGCGCCGTTTGAGGTTTTCTGCACCTGCAGCAGCCGCCCCAGCACAGCCCGCCGTGCTAGGAAGATGGGATGGCGATGATGAAGATGGTCGATTGTATAATGTACTGTTGAGTTTCTTGCCGGCTCTTCTCCATAGGAAACGACCAATTGGAACCGTGCACCTAGCTTCAAATGTTTCATAAGTGCCCTTGTAGGTTTATGTGAAATAAAATATCTTGAATTTTGAATTTTACGCATTGGTATCCGCATCTCTACGTCAAAGCGCGTATTTTTCGTACGGGTCATTGTACCTATTGAGGCACCTGTCACGTAGGTACAGGCAAATTTGTTTCTTTTGCCTGTTATTTAAATTTAAATGAACAACCATAATCCAGTAGGATTTATAATGAAAAAATTATGAATATTTTTTTAGGGTTCCGTACCTCAAAAAGAAAATACAGAACCCTTATAGGATCACTTCGTATTCCGTCTGACTATCGGTCAGCCTGTCAAGACCCATTTTCTCAGGAACGCGTAGAGGTATCAAGTCGAAATTAATAACAAATACGTAGATCTATGGTCTTAGAGCCCCACAATCAAGCTTCTAAGTCAACGCAATAAAAAAATACGGCCATTTATGTGACATATTTTGATACTCGCAAAAAATCAAAACCCACAGGTTACTTCCCAGTGACCTAGAATCTGATATTGACCGTGACGTATACCGATGTATGGGAGAACATGTTTTTCAACTACAAAGTTAAGTTTGTTATTGGGATAAATTTAGCCCAACTACGGAACCCTTCTATGTCCGTACCACACGCATTTGGCGTTTTTTTTTTCACGCATAACCACTAACTAAAACTAACAGCCCGTTATAAATGATAATGACACAAGAACGGCAAATCACACTAAACGGTTTGCCTTCACGTCCTCTTACGGGTTTCACACATCATCAATCATCGAATTTGCTTACCAAATAAACTGTGCAATTAGTCAATTACCACATACACGAAACATTTGAACATTGTGCAATAAGAGACTAAATCGTCTGACTAAACGATCAATCATTGCGTTTGTCTACACGTGTAATCTGTCTTTACATTGTGATTTAGAGCTAAGCTGATTATACACCGAGTGTCGCGTGAGCACGTGCCTTTTGTTTCAGATTTTGAGTGGGCTTGTGCTTAGATTTAAGATCGATGACTAGGTAAAGTACGTCGTCACGAACTTAGCTTAGCATTATACAGAGTGGCAGGGAGGGACATCGACGCGGAGCGTGTTACCATCGATTCAGTACATGATTCTGAACACCCGTATGTTGAAATTTTTCGTGGGTAAAAAAGAAAACAGCTGTTCCATACATTTTGACCAAATTCAATGAAACAGCAGATTTTTTTTTAATAACCTACGAAAAATTTCAACGCGGTGTCGTTCAGAATAATGTAGGTACTGAATCCATGGTAACAGTTGTCGCGTCGATGTCCCTGACACCCTGTATATCCATTATTTCGTGTATATGGAGCGAAGTGAAAGTAGAAATTAAAGGAAGTAGTTTTAAAATTTTCAGGGGTTTTCACGACTTTCCCGAAATAAAAAAATTACTACTCCTTCAAAACTCGTTTAAGTATATTTTTAATAATAATGTATAGCGAAGAGGTTTCGTGTAGCTGTTAAATTGACAAATTATAGTTACCTTCACAATGCTTAGTCATAGAATAGATGAAGTAAGATGTACGGTACCTACCTAACGTTATTTCATCTTGACAAATTACTGTTTATTTGTTCAGGAAAATGAGCGCAAAAAATAACACCGCAAATTAAATGGGTCGTGAAATTAACGGAATCGTGTTTATGCCAATTGCCACGTTTGCTGATACTTGATAAGAAGCCGATACTTACTCGAGTGCCATTTGAGTGGCAATTCGATTTCGTATCCTATATGTTTCCGTTACAAGTATGTTTCGACCGCTCGTTGAAAATACAGACCGCTTTTTGAGTACACCCAACTTGTGCGTACTTTACGAGTATGTATGGGTGATTAGCTAGAAATAAAAATCAAGTTCTTACGGGCTCCAAAGGTGAGGAACAGATCGTTCGTGTTACCAATGAAAAATAATGCTGGTTTATTTTCAAATGCACCATGTTGTGTTGGTATATATGCTAAGGCTTTCTATTACTAAGCTATGAAAACGTAGGTCTGACATTGGCGACAAGTACAACAGGCGCTAGGTATACATTAAGAATTGTAAATCGGGAATTGAATTAATGCAGTCAGTAATTTCTAGTCATACATGAAGACTCGTACTGGACATTAACCAATCACCTTGTATAGGCAGTAATGATGAAGTATAGTCCGTGTTATTACAGAAAACAGTAGCCAAACATCGTGATACTCTGAACCAAGTCAATACTAATTGCCGAGCTAAATACTTGTATTCAAGCAGGAATGTGACCGAATGTTCATTGTGGTACTGACAATCCCGACACGACTTGCTAATTAAAATAAACAATGCCACAAAGACGAAAAATATGTTAGAACTGACCTGTGTTGAAAATACTTGTTGCCCAACTTTGTTTAAGCTTGCGAAGGTCAGGTTACTGACTGATATATATTACAAGTTAAGTTCAAAGGATTTAGAGTGAAAACGAAAAATAATATGAGCATTAAATTCGGTCAAATTACAAAGCAAAGCAGTTGACTCGACTTATGCACCGCTAAATATCGCAATGTCATTGTGAAATTAAATCTAAAGATCGGTTACTATACCGACAATTATTAGGACAGCGAGCTGGTAATTGGGAAAAGTTCCCATGAATAAACTAATCTAGCTTTTAAAGCTAGACATAGCTGTGCGAACAATATTATACAGTGAAGCGTGCCAAAACTGCACCTCCACTCTGTGCATACATGCTCACACGCACACATTTACAACGATTTACAATCAAACTACACTTCACTAAGTGCACATATGTTTACGAAACCGGCCTCACGTCACTGTTGACAGCGCTATGTCTTGGTTTTTTATTTGGTCTGAGGCTACATCAATGACCTTTTATGTAAAACAACAATCCAGCCGATGTTTTCTGTGACTGTATATTGATAAAAGTGATTACAAAATAACCACATCAAATCATCTACCAACCTGCTCTGTGATTGCCTTTCGACGTCCGACTTGTGGCTATAATTTGCAACACAAATTATTGGACCGCAGTGCTTCGAATAACTCGCATCGTTAGCCAAAAATTACACGGAACGCAGCTTTAATTATATCTCGGGCCAAAAATCTCAATCAGGATGTGCCATGAATGACACGCGTCCCATATTTGAGACCGATGATCCGAATCGTCGCGCCCGTCAGCCGAGTTGCGACACTGAACAAAGGGACTGTGTCTCTTTGTCGTTTCAGGACCTACTGTTTGAGTTCGGATGAAATCGAATTCTTTTCAATTTTAAACGTTCGAAGTTTGAAGCTCGATGACAGTTCTTTTTTTTTCTGCGAATTTCATGATATATTTGAATAGTTTAGCCAGCAAATAGGTAATATGGTAAATGTAATGTATGATAACCATAAACTTATTGTTTATGATCTGTTTTGTCGGTGGTCTGTCATGGTCGTTCCGAATAAACCGCATTACTAGCTACACGTTGTTTTGCTCATATATTTCAGTAAATAACGTTGGTACCTACTGGAAGAATTGTGTCCATTATATGTCGTTAGATATTCAAATCGTAATACAGTTTCCTCAGCAACACGGTTAAACGTCCCAAGATAACAGAACTGGAGATGGGAAACCGTTTATCAGCTGTTTGTATTCTTGCGTAATGTGTAACCGTTAACTTGGAGACTGAAGATGGAAATTAATGGAATATCTTGATGCATGTAGGCGCTTGTAAGCATATTCATGTAGGTATAAATAATTGTGACGAGTAAGATCCTGGTCCTGAGAGTAACAGTAATGTTAATTATACAAGAGAAAATAGGACGTGGAACAAAGACTCGAAGGATATTTTCTTCCTGATGGGAAACAAAGCTTTTCTTGTGCAATGTTTTATTTTAGCCATTTGTTTGGTTTGATGACTAGGGAACGAGAGCGCTATTATATTTAATTGCTCTTAAAACCATAATAGCTCTCTTGTATGTAATCGTTTTCTAAGAACCGTATGCCAATTATTAGAACCAAATTACTGAAAACGAATAGGTAGGTACGATTAAATATCTTCTGAAAATGAATTTAGTGAAAACACTTCAATTAATAATAATTTGCACATCGAACTGTAAATCAAAGAAGCAACTAGATCAAATCGACCAATTTGATTGATTAAAGACAAAATGTAGGTCAGCTTCTCGATTTGTGGCCAAATGGTACAACCTTGGTCCCAAACAGGACCATTAACTTGTTTAATTCGATCTTTAAAGACTATTAAAGTCGCATTTCAAGAGAAAACGGTAAGATTTACAACGTTCATTGTAACAAGATAGATTTGTTGGGAGCAACAGATTCATCGTTAAAATCATTCCCATTGGAAATACATTGGTCATCGTTAATAGCAATGAGTTGGAAATATTGTCCTATACTTAGTATGTTTACGTTAAGCATCATCGCGGAAAAATGTAGATTGCGTCTTGAAATTCTATATATATATATATCTACCTGCAAGTGGAGTGGTGGTGGTTTGTGATAAAATTTAGAATTACGAGTACTTATTGGCTTGACAAAAGCTTCGTGCAGACTAGCGCGACACGACAGCGCGACGCGACACTGGTTATTGTTATACCGTAAAGTTTTCTTAGAAATTGTATTGTACGAGTCGTTTCGCGCCGTCGCGTCGCGCTAGTCTGCACGAGCCTTAAAGGGGAAAAGTGAGAATTACTTAATGGCTTGAAAAAAAATGTATGAACTTAGGCAAATAAACTTATATAGGTATCATAATTGAAATAGGCGTTGTAGATAATTCTGTTGCTTCATATGTAAAAAAAAAAAAAAACTTCGAAAAACAAAATTATATTGTAAAGATTTATTTAAAAATTTCGATTTTCAGCCTGACCGTACAAATCACCGTCATCGGGAGTGAAATATCTGGTATTATTATTCGGGTTAAGTTGACTCGGACCAAGCTGTCACTGACCCGACTAAAGCTAGAATGGACACAGTAAGTTAGACCGTAGATTCTACGGACTAACTTATTATGCCCGTTCTAGTTTCTACCGTCTACAGCGTATCTAGGCCTAGCCTTTTCCCAACTATGTTGGGGTCGGCTTCCAGTCTAACTGGATGCAGCTGAATACCAGTATTTTACATGGAGCGACTGCCTATCTGGCCGCCACAACCCAGTAACTGCATGGGTAATAAATACCTCTTGGTAGGTAAGACTGGTTGTCAGAATTTCGAACTTCTGTCGAACCGTTACGACTGTCATAGATCCACGAATGACAACGCGGAACCAACGGCTTAACGTGCTTTCCGAGGCATGGAGGAGTCTCGGTATGTAATGATGGTCACCCATCCACGGACCAACCCCGGCAAGCATAACTTAACCTGATAGATCGACCCGTGCTGCTGTTATTGCTTAGCCATGAGCTCCTCTACAGTGTCTATTAAATGAGAGAGAGTGAACATAAGAAGAAATTATTTTGAAGTTCATTCTACCTACGTTAAAAATATTGGCCAATGACAATAAATATGGAAATAAAAGTAAACCTACAGCTAGTTTTAAGTTTCAAAAACAGACCATATCTTTGTAAATAATTATCAATACCAGCTGTAACAATATTTATGTAAGAGCTGTAACAAGTGTATTGTTTTTGAACTAACGGCAGTTTATTACTGGCCGCTGCTTCATGGCTATTACAACTGTCATTCAGGCTAACCGAAATGACACAGTTGTCAGCTGAAGTGTCAGTTGCCAAAAAAGCTAAATTATGTGCAGTTTTGAACACTAGTTTTTCTTTTTTCCTGAAGGATTTTTTTAATTTTCGCCCCCCAAAATATAGTTGGAATTGGGATTGTCAATAGAAATACAAATATAGCAAATAATTTAATTTTATGTTTTGTGTTGCGTAATGTAAATTATTTTGCATACTATTATAAAGAATCAAGTTTTCCAACTGAACAGACAGGTGTGCTGCTGGGGAGTTTGTTGCGCCACTTCTTCTTCCCAGCTAAAGCATTAGGATGTGGTGAAGGGCTGGCGTTTTTGGGGGACTGTCTTATGTAATTTTGACGTTCGAAAAGTGCTGATTCTCAGCCTAGTTTAAATAAATTCCTTTTTTTTTTTCATTTTTTTTTTTCATTTATCATTTTGATGTATTATTAATTACATTCATTATTTTATTGATTACAATAAAATGTGAACTATCGACATTGAACTCATAAATCTAATCTAAAAGCCTTTAGCGACGTGTTACACGTGATAGTATTTTCCAATGCCCTATATTCTAATGTAACGGACAACACGGTGCCCTAAATAATATTTAAGATCCATTGACAACGTGACTAGAAATGCGTACATTTCACAGTAAGGCGCCTTCGTCCTTCTAGGAAGAACATTCCATTGTTTAATTAATCCAAGTAACGTCTGTGAAGTGTAAACATGACATCCGACCGTCGAGCTGTGTGGCCATTCGGTAATTGTAATAATTATTGTGATTATTATTACGAGAATTATAATTACATGTTGACAAATTGGTGCTAACTCCACTGTGAGTAATGGTTCCTGGTCCTTAGTCCCACGGACCTTAGGAGTATAAACAGACGTCTTTATATTATTTTACGACAATCTTCCTGTTGGTTACTGAAGATGGTCAGTGACGCATTTTTCTGTAGCCTTTGCTTCGTTAAAACAATGATCTTGAATCATCTCTTTTAGCAATGAATGTCAAGATTGAGGTCTGAAAATGTTGATCAGTTGACACTACACTATTGATATATTCCTAAAAGAGAAAGATATACTAATACTTTTCGGTATTTCTTAAATCATCCGATTGTGAGCTAACATTGTTTAGTTTAATTTTATATTAAAATGACATCGAATTGTTAATCGTGACTACGTGATCTTTTGGCCTTCTCTTCAGTTAGAACAGACCCGGCGATGTATTTGGAATTTTCAAACAAATTCCTACTTTTATTGTTTTTCCTGGTAACGTAACTCCAAAAACTATTACACCTCGTGTTTCTCCCGTTTTCACATTAAAAGGACTATTCGTGATAAAAGTCAAATTGGAATAGTTTACACATAAGGCCCTAAGTGCAAGCGCACGCGAGTTGTTTAAAAATATCATTATAACGCGATCGTGTGTGGACGCAATGTTTGTAAGTGAACAAGAGAGTAATTTGTGTGAATTTCGCTGAAATTTTGTGTGCTGTGTGAAAGTAAAAATGTTATGGTCTATGATCCGCAGAGGAACGACCTTAGCCAATCTGATTAATAAATGAAAAGTATTTTATATCAAATTTTGTACTTATGTTAAAAATATATCGCGAGTGCAATTTTTTTTGTTTTTTATCAAAAATTGTACTCATTCTTTTAAGGATTAATTCATTTTAGTAAAAAATGTTTCACCGTCACCTATTTATGTCATTAACTCTGAATTGACTAACAATTGACAAAAGGCGAGTTATAGTTTGACCGATACCGCTGTACCGCGCCTTAGGTATGTGCGCGGTGAGACGGGGGGCAGTGCAGGCTGTTCATTCGTCAATGCTCACGGCACCCCGCCGCTTATTCGTAAACACTGCTGCCTCACCGCGCATTCCTAAGGCGCAGTACAGCGCTCTCGGTCAAACTATAGTAGCAAAGGTTCTCCTTGAAAAGCTCTCAATTGTTGTATATCTTGAAATGTTAAAAAAAGTCATTTTAGATTTTTTTATTAATCAGTCTGGCCAGGATTTTCTTTACCAACCCACTCGAGATACATTTTCTAACATACTTTTGTTTTAAAATACTCTTCATTCATAAAACAGATGGGTTAAGGTCGTTCCTCTGCGGATCCTCTACTATTTATAGAAAATGTGATAACCAGCAATTTTTTACCACGTCTCATATCAGTCACGTCCCTAATTATTGTTTTTTTACTTACAAAATTACGCACAATACAGGCAATCATTATCATCATCCACTGCCTGACTTCAACCATTGCTGATAGGTCTCTGTTTACTTGTGCCAAAAGCCTAAGGCCATAGTTATAACAAGCGCCGAAGCGCGCGTCTTGTACGCTGCGTTTTGGGCGGTCAATAAAGTTTTATCATCAAGCGATTCCGTCATGTAATTCGTTACATAAAATTGTATCATATTTTTTTATAACTAGTTTCTTACGCTCCTGTGCCAGCTTCATCCAGGTTTTTTCCTCGATGACAACAGTGTCGTCTACCCATCTCGATGCCGGAAGACCACCACTTCTTTATCCACGCGATACAGGCAAACAAACACAAAAACTTTTTACAAAAAAAAACAACCGCCTTTCAAAAAAAAAAACACTACAAAGTGAAAAATAACTTTAATTTCGGAAGTCGGTGTCTTTGGTTTTGAATTTTCGTTTTTTGCTACCGACTTCCGAAATTAAAGTTATTTTTCACTTTGTAGTGTTTTTTTCGGAAGCTGGTTGTTTTCTTTTTGTAAAAAGCTTTTATTTTTCACTTTTTAGTTGTGGTACCTATCCCACACAAATTCGAATACCAGTACCTGTTATGTAAATAACAGTCACAGGAAGTTATCATAATATCATCCACATATACTAAATGGGAATAAATACGTATTATTGAAGCTTACTCAAAAACTATCCTAGCAAAGTTAATAAAATTTATATGGGAGCAATCCGGGAGCATACCCTTTCATAAAATTAAGTATGAATATCGGTCCATAATTGACGGAGAAATCGGCGGACAAAACATACATACGCGTCGAACATATAACCTCCTCCTTTTTGGAAGTCGGTTAAAAATGAAGCATAGAAAACAACGCGCGAAGCTTCCTTTACACTGCTTTAATTACAGTTGTGGCAATTTACATAATTATAATGTCTAATGCCGCAGAACACGTGCCTTTTTTTTGGATTTGACTCTGTCAGGAAAATGTAAGTAGAGGTTGACCTATACTCCATAGGTTTAGGTAGTTAAATAAAGGTAAACAAATCGTAAAAAGGATTTTTATAGATGACACTTTCTTGTTTAAAAATACGATAAACCAAACTAAATTTATTTTAGATTTTTACAATAGTTTCCTCTTTAATTTATGTTGTTAAACTATTATATCATTTAATCATAAATTACTCTTCGTAGATGTCACTGCTTGAGCACATTTTTTTTGTAAGGGTTATAATACTAATATAATACTTTGTAATCTGTCAATTGCAAAGAGCCCAAACTCTTAACGTTAAGGAATTATAATGTTGCTAAATTGAGGAGTACAACTGTGACGTAACATGTCAACTGAAGTGACAGGTATTACATTTAGTCGTCTACTGGACAGCTGTCTCGTCACGTGGTTTTCTTTGTTTACCTTTATTTAACTATCTAAACTATTCTAAACCTATGGAGTATAACTATATTTTACTAACCTAACCCTATTTCACGAACATATCGGGATACTTCTAAGAGATTTTGTATGCACATTACGGACATAAATGTCGTGAGAACGACAGTAAACGCCGTCGGGTACTCGCCTGTCACACTAGTTGTGAGCTACTGGTGGCGAGTACTTGCATTCAAGTGCCAAGAGTTCAGTGCTGACTGACGCTTGTTTACAAGATATACAGTGTCAAGTGTACACGGTACTTTAGTTGTACTATGCAAGTGTGTATGCTTGTTTTGAATGTATTTTCTGAAAAGTAACGTTCTTCTAAGTTCTAAGTCCTATTGGCCTTCATGGCTTTGTTTTACCCCTTGGTAAGCTTAGTATCTATAAAATAATGTAGGTTTCCTGTCATGTGAGACAAAACGCTGGCACAACTTGGATTAACCACCTCTGTAGTTTAGTGGTAAGACCACCTGTCTCAGACCCAGAGGTCCCGGGTTCGATTCCCAGTAGGGGCAAAATTTTCTGCTCGGTTTGGTAGGGCTTGTTCTAAATCTGCCTCGATAGCTACCACCATCTTATGTAAGTCTGTCGCCATAACAACAATGTTAACAGCATTGTTGTGTTTCGGCAGTAATAAGTAAGATTGGCAGTTCCTCTGTGGTTGAAGATTCTGGGTTAAGCTCACTTCCACCTTTTGTCTGATCATCACTTACATCAGATCAGGTGAGATGCTGGAGCTTCCCCGTAGTGAATAAAACAACAACAAAAAAAACAAAATTGTATGTGTCGTTTTACAAATTGGGACGGTCTTTTCAGCCACAGAAATTACAGTCCTATGGTAGGACTTTAATTTCTGTGGCTGAAAAGACCACAACACAAGACTTTGCAACACTAACAGTGGGCTGTTAGTGTTGCAAATTGGGACGGTCTTTTCAGCCACAGAAATTACAGTCCTATGGTGGGACTTTAATTTCTGTGGCTGAAAAGACCACAACACAAGACTTTGCAACAATAACAGTGGGCTGTTAGTGCTGTAAATTAAACAGTCTAACACCCTACCTATGCTGACATACCAAAAATAAAAAATACGGACATTAAAGTTCGGTTTAAAGACATTTATTTTCTCAAAGAACAAATTACAGTTCACTTATAGAGAAACTTAACTAAATTACCAATAGGTTGATTAACATTACGACGTTCAAGCCATCCAAGTAACTGAACATCAAACTTTTATTTATAAAAAATAAAATATAATATAAAAAACCTCATCAAAATCTGTTGTGTGGTTTAGAAGACCAACGTGGACATAATTATAGGTAAACACGAAAACCAACTTTAATTTATAATATGTGTGGATAGCAAGTATTTACTTAAGTCTAAATAAAATACAAAACAGTTCAAGCTTGAAGTTGAGCCATTTTATATTTTTAGAACATCAACGAATTTTTCCATTCACTAGAAAATTATTGAAATCCTCCTTACAACCTATAAACACGGCAATAATATAAATATAGAAGAAGAAGCTTTTTAAATAATGAGCTCTGTAAATTTTTCAAAGCCAGTTGCTACCCATTGATTTTAATAGCATATGTTTTGCATTTATAATCCCCTTATATCCTCGTTCATCGACGATTTTAATACAAATTATAAGCTATACGTATTTACAACGAACTTGTACTTGGTCTTGCCTTTTCAATTTGCTATAATTTCATATAAATGAGCCCTTACAAAGTTAATTGCGAGTTATAACCGCGCGCCAGCGCAGGCGCACATAAAATTGTATTTAGCATTAATTTATAAATTGTGTACCTACTGTTTAGTGTTATATGTTTTATTGGATTTATTTATATTGTTAGTGTTGAGAGATCGTTAACAGATAGAAATAATTTTAAAATCAGATTTTCTAATAATTAGATAAAGTGTCTTTTGTAGACAAATAAAAAGCATGTTCCCCTGAGGAATCTGTATTACCTACTTAGGTTTATTGCCCTATAGTATGCATAATCACATTAGTATTACCCCATTAAGAAATAATTTTGACAAAAACATTGTATATTTTTAAAACGAGGCTAATCCTTACACGGCGCTCACAATACTCTCTGTGAATAACTAAATATCAGGAAAAAACTACACCACAATATAAACTTATTCTAATACTTAAAAAGTGTTAAACAAATCAAATAAAAAAGCTCTGTGAAAAAATATTGAGTCATACACAATAATAGACATGGTAATGAGGAAATATTTTTAAAGTTCTTTTTTTATTGCGTTGACATGTTTTGTGAAAGTCGTTGAACCAGCGCGGGCGCAACTCTATGTCAAGTTGACATGTCAATGTCCGCGTTGATTAATTCGCCATATTCCAAATTTTGGCGCCAACTATTTTACATTTTATCTTTTAAATTATTGTATTAATATTAAAAGGCGCGATACCAGAATACTAATGTTTTTATCATCAAAATATTTTATCCGTAGCTAATTCTAAAGACCAAGCTAAACAAATAATATGGTAAAATTACCTATATCGTAGAATAATAGCATTAGTTTAATATTCGCATAAAGTAACACAGTTTTCGCTAAATTTTAATATAATCTGTAAAATTATAAAAGCTGTCGACGCATAAAATGGTAGTGAAAATCGACTTTGGACGTATTATGCATATAAATTAATAACATTTGCATATGTCTATAGAAAATAATATGATCGGACTAAAATTATGTCAATGTACCTACTCTTGGCTATAGGAATTATACGAAAAGCTTTATGTCAACAGTTTTTATTTGCTATAACTCTTATAATCTATTACCATGTCTAATATTTGATTAAAAGAAAGTTCAAAGCATTCAGAATTATCCAAATATTGATCTATAAACAAACAAACAAATATTGATTTTATCGAAATCTATACCTACTTATAATAAAATAGTAGTCATAAAATAAAGGTACAACTTCCCTGGCCAACTTACAATTTGGCTATAACTAGACAAACTTACCAACCATAGCGTATTAAACCAACCGTGGTGGTATTTGCTTTATTAAATAATCAAGTCAAATTAAACTCTTAAACTGGCAGGAGAGATATAAAAATAATGAAGCCATTGGAATTTATTGTCCATATATTTTACATAAATCTAATTTTCTAATAAGGTTTACTGTCAAATTTTTAATTATAACAGGAAATTATATTCAAAACTGATGATTGCTAATTATGCTAAACGTTGGGAACTTTAAAAAATTTAAATTTTATATGTACAATTTATTTTTATTAGTAAAATTAAAATATAATTATAAAAGTGTGGGTGCGATATTTTAACACAAATTAATAAAAAAGTTGTCAGCGACAAATCAAAACGTTTCTTCTTTATAGTTTCCTGCAAATTAAAGAAAATTTGTGATTCTTAAGTATAAAGTTAATTGAAAGAAACAGGTTCTTTTAACATTACCGTAAAGCATTTTGTATTACCATTTTTGCGCTGTAACCGTATGGTAATAGTACCTACCTACCTTATCTGACGATACGCTATCTTAGGATCTACGCATAACGTGTCATAACACTATCGCTTGGAAATCTAGGAAGTAGTTAGCAGCTTCATATAATTCATAAACTATTGTGCAATATATACATCACCTCTTGAGAAATATAACTGAGACTGTGACTAACGTGGCCACATACTAGATTATTCAGGTTAAGCTACACTTGCCGGGGTTGGTCTGTGGATGGGTGACCCATCTTTATATACCGAGACTCCTCCGTGCCTTGGCAGATTGGTTGATACTACATTATTCAGTATGAGTATACAAGAGGACGACGACAGAGAAAAAGAAATACAATGTTATTTTGATTATTGACAGTCAAAACTTAAATAAACCCCGGATCCAAAAATAAAACCTTATTCCAGGACAAGCTGCCGTAATGGGCTATAATTGAATGTATTCAGATAGGACCTATTTACATAAACTGAGCTATGCGCAAAACAAACAATTATGTAGAGAAAATAAGACGCATCTAATCAACAAGACCAATCTAATTCAACAAACAAGAGAAACACAGCATCTCGTCTCGTTTGATCTCCATCACATTAGTTAAATCTAATTTGCTCGCCGTAGCAACCAACAGCGCGTACGCAATAAAACCAATCGAGAGAACCATATTCGCACGCCTCATCGGGCCCGTCACTAATTTATTTCAAGCATCAACATTTGATACAATATAATACAGATCAGATTCACCCCGTACTTCCTTATTGCCATGCAAATTTTAGTTATTGAGTTACACTTGGCCTCACAAGACGTATCATGATCATAGCGATGATGGAACACAAGCAATGATGGAAGGTGCCATTTATGTTGAGTGCCCCAGGCGATGAGGCGAGGGATGTACGATGTGGTGACAACGCCTTATTTATATATGTTTATGTAAGGTGCCACTGATAACGTTTTATCGTCAAAAATCCATTAGCGAAACCTATTTTTGCTAATACACGGAGATAGTGTTTTACTACATTTTGGCTATCTGTTATTACTTCATTTTAGCTTTAATTTCCATAAACAAAATGTCAAGTCGTTAAATTATTAACCAAATGAGAGAAGAGATTAGATAAAATAATAAAAATTATAATTGATGGATGGAGCAGCTTTTACCAAGCCTTATAATATTAGAAAATACTACATCACAACTTTATACAAAGCTTAGCATTTCTCAAGTTTGTACTAAGAAGACTCCCATTACCAAAGTAAACAATAACATTTAAACTTAAACAGAAACATTACCAAGATCTATTTCCATCGATACTATTTTAAATACAGTTATATTTATCTTATCTTAAAGGCAGACCGTTCAGTTCAATAGTTATCTATGACGAAATAGACCACCCATTGTGGTATACAAAATATTCGCGAAACACACCTTACGTACAATACCGCCAACTTTTATTGTTACAGCTGAATTTATTTGTACCCGGTGAGACTTTAATGTCATACCAAAGAATTATGCCACGCTTAAGGCCCTGTTCACGGCCTCGAGCGATGCGACTTGCGTCAAGCGACACGTGCCACGCTACCTGAGGAGTAATTCCCGTATTTTTAAAGAACGTCAATCTGTCTAGCCTTTTCCCAACTATGTCTAGGTCGGCTTCCAGTCTTACCGGATGCAGCTGAGTACCAGTATTTCACATGAAGTGACTGCCTATCTGACCTCCACAACCCAATAACTGGGTAATACGATACCCCTTAGTAAGCCTGGTTGTCAGACTTTCGGGCTTCTGACGACCCGTAACTACTGTCAAAGATCATAAAGGGGCTTAACGTGCTTTCCGAGGCACGGAGGAGTCTCGGTATGTAAAGATGGTCACTCATCCACCGACCGACCCCGGAGAGCTTAACCTGATGGATCGACTTATTACTTAGCCACGAGCTCCTCCATCGTATTTTTAAGAAAGTACGCATTCTAATTTCAGTCTCAATCTGTCAAAAATACCTCTGTTTTACCAGAGAGATTTTTTTTTAACAAGTTGTTGTCATTGATTGTCGCTGAGTTGAAATAGCGACTAGATTTTGAAAGTTTTCCTTCGGTTTCCGACTCCGCAAGTCGCGCCGTGGCACGCTCTAAACAATAACTGCTTTCATTTGTTTTTTCCGCAGTCGCTGTCGCAAGACGCGTGTCGCTTGAGCGTGTAGCTCGTGGCCACGGCATAAAGATTCTTCAGACGTGTCCGCGCAAATCGTTGACTGTGGAATTTGCATGTGTATGATAATAATGGAATCATGTTTCAGACAATGATTTTTGTATTACGTAAGAAAAGGTGTGTTTGAATTCGTTTAATAGGTCTTGGGTACCTTATGGTAATCGTTTGACATGGTCGTTTATCTGAATCTGAAACTGAGAACCGGAAATGTATTGGTTGTATTACTTTATTGCTACTAAACTTAGTATTACATCCATACGACTAGAGTCTAAAATCCTTGGGTCTAGCTGATTGAAGATCTTTTTTATAGAGAAGCAAATTAATAAAATTTTCTTCTTTTAATTTTTCGTTAGAATATGAACAAAACGAAAACTTTTTAGTAAGGCATCTGCATTATTGTGACAACCCAAAGATTTGTGTGGTAGTTATTGCACTCGAAATTGGGTTTCGTCTCGTCTGCAAAAACAACCACCAAAAAAAAAAAAAACTCAAAAATAATCTTACCGTGCACGTGCAAACAGTAAAGGCTTGTGCAGACCAGCGCGACTTGTCGCGCGACGCGACACGAACAATACAATTTCTAAGAAGAATACAATAACCGGTGTCGCGTCGCGCGACAAGTCGCGCTGGTCTGCACAAGCCTTAACACTGTGGCAGCAGCCTGTTATAAAATAATACGAGCAGAATGTTACCGTAACGAATCAGTTCGAGTAGTCTCATTTCTAGTCTAAAGGTTATCGCATCGTATCGCAACCGCATAATATTACGACTGTTATGAAGTTATGAGGCACGAGCTGATAGATACTATTGGAGGGATACTTTTATTGATCTAACGAACCCCCGTTCTTCCCACGGGTGCTATCTACTGAAGTCGAGACATGTTGTCAAAATATCGAGATTTCTGTGCCATATCGAAGTTAAGTATTAAGGGTACGCTAGTCGGTCATTCTTCCATACAAACGTAGTATGGTGATTACTCGTCTGTTTGTCGGTGTACGTTAAAAACTAAAACTAAACGTACGTTAAAATAAATTTGTCTTGTCATAATCCAGCCCTGTACGGAACCAGAATTGGGAAAAAAATATTGGTTTGGAAATTATGAGCGTCCAAACTTCCATATTTAAACACTAATTTTAACTCGTGTTTGGGCGTAAATAAATAATTTATGTAGTAAAAAAACGGCTAAATAGGAATATAGTTCAAATAATTTTATTTTGATTAGAAATACATTCAGTAGCATTTTCATAATATCATGAAATTTTAAGCGCTCGTTTTCGTTATAAATCATTGACTATTTTACTCAATAAAGTAATAAATAAATCAGTAAAAAATAGATAAATACCTAAATACCAATATTTTTTTTGTACTAATTAGCATGCATATTAGTTACGCGCCCACCAACGAGTTCGAGCCGCCTACTAGTGTACCCTTAATGTATTATACACAAACCTTCCGGAGTGAATTCTCTAAATGATGGTGAAACCTTATTAAAATCCGTTGCGTAGTTTAGAAAACCACCCCGGTCACACCAGCCACGAAAAGCGACTTTTATGAGAAGAAGCTTGTTACACATAGATTTCTTCTTTTGTGTCACTATTAAATTTTGGACGGTATAAAAATGGGTTTGTGAATTCGCAAGGAGAATATTGTTAGTACCTTCAACTGATACTTTACTTTTCGACTCTCGTGTTAGTAGTTCGAGATCTAGGAGAAATACTATAAGTTGTGAAAAAAGGGCTAACTGCACCTTTGGTAGATTAGCCGACGCTTTTCGGTGAGTTAGGCCCTTACCTCACTCGTCGGTGCGGGATCAGCATGCTCGGTATATCTACCCGGTACAGAAAGATATCACCGGGCGCCTAAATTTTAATGAGCGTTTCCTGATTGGATCGTTTCGGTACACCGCGTCTCGGTAGAAACATCCAGTGCCCGCTCGGTGTTTTGAGACTTGTCACGTGTTTCAATTAAAAATATATAATATTTTTTTAAATTTACGGTTTTATTTTTGTTTTTATCGTAACCGGAGATAATTATAACACGCCACAACATCTTCATCACTCGAAGACGATATGTTCTCGCGAGGAATTAAGCTTCGTGCAGACTAGCGCGACGCGACACCGGTTATTGTTATACCGTGAAGTTTTCTTAGAAATTCTCTGTAAGAGCCTTTAAGCGGTAGTGCACAAATTAGACCGAAAACATAACGTCAGGTCCGTAAATGAAAGCAGAGCGGTATCGTTTCGGTATAGGTACAAAGCATACGATACCACACCGACCAATGAGAAAACGGCCTTAGGCTGGAGAAGGTGTGTTATAGAATAATTTATTGTTTAAGAAATTACATTCGATTGATTGATTCTAGGATTCCCTGTGTCGTAAAATCCAGGCTCCTCATCGAAAACACTTTTCAAAATAAACTCAGAAACATGGTGTATACAAGAAACAAAAGAGAATAAAAATTCTGTTTACTATCGAAACAAATAAGTAGTTTCGAAACGACGCGTAATACTTAAATCTGCTAAATTATAATTTAATCACCAACCTTGTTTCGGACGAGAGGGGCACGACCAGCACCCGCAGTCGTCCTGGGACAATCTCCCAACGTTTTTGACGTATGTTCCCTACTACCTGAGTCTAGCGACTCTGCTGGCGACACACGTCACCACGCACTCCTGAATGCGTATTGTTTCCTAGGTACAACCCACAGGGACTTCGGCGAGGGACTGGCGACTTAGAGGGATTCCTTGAAATGAAACAGGAATGTTCAGTCTTGACTTGTTTCTTGTAATACTGCTGGATTCGGAATACCAAACCATAGAAAATTGCCCTTCTTTTATAGAGACCTCTAGCCAATCAGAACATTTTAATTTTGCACACGGCACTAATCCCTTTTCTCTCAACCAATCAGAACACTTCAAGATTGTACATGGCACAAATGTGACTTTGTATGGGAAACTTACTTTGGCAATTTTCTATGATATAACACCCCTTACAATGTTCATCTTATAATGCTAACATAGGAATGGACTTATTCTACCTATATACTAAAAACTGTATCAATAAATCTTAGTTTAGACCTTAAAAATAGCAAAAATCTATAACGGTTCTCATTAAGGTAAAGGTTTCACATTAGTTAAGCTTAGGCTGTTTTTATGGTACAAGTAGCGTCCCCTAGTGTTAGGAATGTGCAACAAATTCGACGTCTGTATTACTACATTATTAATTTCCTAAAATTAAATAATGAATTACTAATAAAACAATAAAAATAACTAACTGAATGTTGTTGCTAACAATAATATCTAATATAATTTCAAACATCAAAAGTTCGTAGAACATAAACTCAAAACTTATAAGTCGATAAATTTTCTTACACAATTTTGCTTATAATTCCTAAACGCGTTGTCCTATCAACTTGAATCTAACTGGAATATTGGTTTTATGCAAGATTCTATCATACCAAACAAAAATTATCGAAATATCACCATAAACAAAAAATCACATTTTCAAGTTACGTAATTATACTACAGTCCTAACAATGATCAAATGTTTCTTTGCAAATTCGTTTGTTTCAGTCTTATTAGATTGAATATGAAAACTAATGAGAATTTTAAGTTAGGCAAACTAATTAGAGCAAGATAAACGATAAATTAACAAATTCTAATTAGATATTACGAAATTCTTTCTAACTTACGACTCGATTCATTTGACTATAGAGAGCGCATTCGTCGCAATCCCGCTGCTACTTGTGCCCTAGTGCGTAGATAGGGTCCCGTTGCCGACATTCTCCCCCTCGTGCGTTGCACCACCTTCTTGACTCGGCAACACTCCCGGCACCAATAGCACCACTCTCGAACTGGGTCTTCGCAGCACTCCTCCTCTGGTCTCGACATCGACGATCCTGGTTCGCCCATCTGGTCCCGGATACACTTGCTGGATTCTGCCGCGTGGCCAGGTGCATCTTGGTAGGGTGTGGTCGACGATCAACACGATGTCTCCAACTCGCAGGTCTGTAGCGCTGATTCTGCCCGCTGTCTTCCTTGGTAGTAGAGTGGGCAGGTATTCTCGCAGCCAACGTTGCCAAAAGTGGTCGGCAAGTCGCTGCGTGGCCTTCCAGGTGTGCTTGCCCACAAGCTCGTTGTCTTCAAAGCCGCCGATTCTCGTCGCGCCGCACGACCGCCCGATGAGGAAGTGGTTTGGAGTCAGTGCTTCCTCCTCGGGGTTCTCGGAGAGGTGAGTGAGAGGCCGAGAGTTGACTATATGCTCGGCCTCTAGGAGGAGGGTGTGGAGTACCTCCTCTCTTGGATGTCTTTCGTTGAGTGTAGCGTCTAGTGCGGTTTTTATGGATCGCACCAAACGCTCCCATGCGCCGCCCATGTTTGGCGCACCAGGAGGTATGAATTTCCACTGCACGCCGATCTTCTCTGCTTCTGAAATGAAGTCTTCTTGCTTCATGGTGTCTTGTGCTTCTTTCAGTTCTTTGTTCGCCCCGACGAAGTTAGTGCCGTTGTCAGAGTAGATAGTCTTCGGCATTCCTCTTCTTGCAGCGAACCGTCGCAGCGCCATGATCATGCTGTCGGTGGAGAGTGAAGGAGTGAGTTCTATGTGTACAGCTCTTGTCGTCAAGCATGTAAATAAAGCTCCCCATCTTTTTTCATGACGTCTTCCTACGGTGATTGTTATAGGGCCGAAGTAATCTATGCCGGTGCACGTAAAAGGAGGGTTACTGTGCATCAGTCGTTCAGTAGGTAAGTTGCCCGTCGGTAGTTCTTGCGGTCTTGATTTTCTTGTCTTGCACCACTGACATTGATGCTGAACTGCTTTGATTGCTGACCTCAGTCCCAATACCCAGAAGCGCTGTCTTACTTCGTTCATAACTGTTGCGTGATTCCCATGATTGAAACGGCAGTGGAAATCCTCAATAATGAGTCGTGTCGTCGTGTCCTTGCTGTCGAGCACGATAGGTCGCTTGTAGTCTCTGGTTACCCCCTGTATTGCGTCGATTCTTCCTTTTAGCCGCAGGAGTCCTTTTTCTAGTACTACGTCAAGTTTTTTCAACTTGCTGCCGCCTTCTAATTGCTTCCCTTGCTGTAGACACCTGATATCTTCTCTGAAGCTTCTTTCTTGACCTCCTTTTAGTAGCAGAGTTTCAGCTTGCTCCAGTAGGTCTGTGTCTAATGGTATGTAGTTTCTTTCTTTTATTTTTGAAGGTTGGTGTCGCTTCGCTACCGTCTTCTCCTTTTTTCCTTTCGTTTTTTTCCAGGTGGGATCTTCTTTGCTGACGTTGACCTTCACTTTTGTCCTGCAGAGTTGTATGAACTGCAGTACTCTTGCTGTGGCTCGCCAAAGTCTCTTCCATGATGAAAACTTCTCAGGATTTGGTGATGGATGAGTGGTGCTTGTTGCTGCTACGACGTCTGTTGTCTTTTCTTCGCCGGTGGTTTCTTTCTTAAAGGTTCTCGCTGCTGGCCAGTGAACTTCTTCCTTTCTCAGAAAGTCCGGTCCGGTGTACCATCGGTGATTGCAGTCGAAGTGTTCTGGTACGTCGCGCGTCGCGTCATCTGCAGGGTTCTGCGCCGTGGGTACCCATCTCCAATCTTGAGGTTTGGTAAGATCTTCAATTTCTGCTAAGCGATGAGCCACGAATGTCTTGAAGGTTCTCGGGTCTGTCTTGATCCAAGAAAGTACGATACTGGAGTCTGTCCAGAACGTTTTCTTCTCTACTTTCAGATCCATTTCTTCTTCTACTGAATGTGCCAGCCTGCTTCCTAGGAGAGCCGCCTGTAGCTCGAGTCGCGGGATTGATACCGGTTTCAGTGGAGTGACTCTTACTTTCGCTGCCACTAGGTTGACGTGGTAAGTTCCATCTTGATTTATTGCTCTCCAATAGACTGTTGCTGCATACGCCGTCTCACTTGCATCCGTAAACGTGTGCAGCTCCCCCTCGGTGCGATGTGGCGCCAGGCATCTTGGAATCTGAAGGTCTTGGAGAAGCTTCATCTTTTCTAGGTAAGTCTTCCATGCTTCGTACTCCCTTTCTTCTATATCTTCATCCCAGCCGATACCACTGCGCCATATGTTCTGAAGCAGCTTCTTACCCTGCATGAGAACGGGTGATGCCAATCCCAGTGGATCGAAGGTCGACATTACAGCGCTGGTGACTTCCCTTTTAGTAGGCACCTTGAACCCCTTGGCTATTTCCTCTGGTGTATTCCGGAGATTTGCCCTGAAGCCGATGGAGTCCCTTTCAGTGAACCAGCGCAGTCCCAATGTCTTTTCTTCCTTCTCACCTAGGTCCACTTCTGTTTTTTCTGTTGTCTCGGTGTTCACGTCTTGCAGCAGCTTAGGGTGGTTTGATGCCCATCCTCTTAGCTCGAAGCCCGCCTTCTTGTGTATGAAATCCACCTGTGCTGTCACCTTTTTGAAGTCTTCTTCCTTGTGGAAGCTGTGCAGGTAATCATCCATGTAATGGTTCAGTTCAATTGCTCTCGCAGCCTCTGGATACTGCTCTTTGAAGTCTGCTGCGTTTCGATTCTTCACGTAGATCGCTGTGCTCGGAGATGATGTCGCGCCGAAGATGACTGATGTCATCCTATACTTCTTTGGCGACACGTCGCGACGATCCCCGCGCCACAGGAACCTCAGGCTGTCTCTATCTTCTGGCCTGATGCGTACTTGGAGAAACATTTCCTTAATGTCGGCCGCCACTGCTAAAGGTCCTTGCCGGAAACGCAGTAACACTCCGAAGAGGGATTGTAGCAGGTCTGGTCCTGACAGCAGAGCGTTGTTGAGGCTTCTTCCTTTTGACATGGCTGCGGCGTCGAAGACGATCCGTATCTTCTTCTTTAACGGATGTACCACAGAGAAGTGAGGGAGGTACCACGTTTTCTTGGGGTATTCTGCTTCATCAGATGCTTCTTCTGCATACTTGTTATCGATTAGATGCTGGATCTGCTTGCTATATTCCGCCTTCAACTGAGGATCTTTGTCTATCTTCTTTTCGATGTTGATCAATCGGTTCTTGGCAGACGTGTAGCTTTCTGGCATCTGTTCTTCTTCATTCTTCCACAGAAGTCCAGCTTCAAATCGTCCATCTTCAAGTCTTTTGCAGGTCTTCTCTAGGATGGTGAGCGCTCTTCCTTCTGAGTCTGTAGTGGGTCTTCTTGGTTGCACGCCAAGTGCTTCGATTGCGAAATGATCTTTAATAGCTTGATGCATCTCTTCTTCTGGAGCGCTGACATGTAGACAGGCGTTCAGGAAGTGTACTGGTCTTGCGCCTCTAGTGTCTGACCCGTGGAGCACCCAACCAAGTCCTGTTCTTGAAGCAACTGGTTCTCCTGGTTTTCCTCTTCTCACTTCTTGAGTCACGATCAGCTCCCAATTATCTTGACCGATGAGTAGCTGAGGTGACTCTCTTGCGTAATATAGGGAGTCGGCGATCTTCTTTAAGTGTTGACAATCTTGAATCCTCTTCTTGTCTAGGAACTGCGGTGCAAGCTTTAACTCGTCGACGGTCCGAACTCGTTTCAGGGTCTTCTTGTTTTCTTGATAAACCCCTTTTACTGTAAGGTCCAGTATCTGAGAATCCTTCTTTCTGATCAGCCTGCCTCCCACTGTCTCGATGACCAGTTCCTCCTTGCTTCCTTGAACGCCAATCTCTTCTGCCACTTGTTCATCCAGAAGTGACACCGTTGACCCCTCATCCATGAGAGCTAATATCTTCTTTGACCCTTTGGACCCGAAGATTTCCACTGGAACTATCTTCAAGTATGCCCTTGTGTTGCTGACTGCATTTACTGATACTGTGACGCTCGCTACTTCTTGTGGCGTTTCCTTTTTCTTATCCTCTGTCTTTTCTTCTGACTCGACGTGGAGTAGATGATGGTGCCACCTCTTGCATTCCTTGCACGGTGGTTTTCTGCAGCTCTCCTTTCGGTGTCTCCCTTGAAGACATTTGAAGCAGACATGACTCTTCTTTGCTGTTGCCCACCGATCTTGAACCGACGCCTTCTGGAACTTCTGACATTCGACGAGGAAGTGTTCACCCTCACACATAGGGCAAGCCTTTTCCGTTTGTCTTGAATCCTTTTCTTTGAAGTTCCTTTCCTTTGTTGAATGCGTCGCTTGTCGATGAGTCCGTTTGAAGCCGCTCTTCTCTTCTGAAGTTGCGAAGGCTCCACACTTGTCCGCTTCTATGTTTAGGAACTTGGATACCAGCTTCAGGTTGGAGAACTCGCCTTCATCTGATGCTGCGGTGAAGTCGTACCATCGGAATTTGAGAACTGTCGGAATCTTCTCTATAATTTGTTTCACCATCTCGGGTGAATGCAGGTACTGTGGTTTCTTCAGTCCTTTTATTGCTGCTACGCTGTTGTTGATCTGGCTCGCGAAGATGCATATGTCCCTTGGATTTTCTGAAATCTTCGGTAATGCCTTGACTTTATCCAATTCTGCCAGCACCAGCGCATCAGGTCTTCCATATCTTCTTCTGAGGGCCTGCATCACTTCCAACGGAGAGGCTTCAGAGTACAGCAGGCTCTTGATAGCTTCTCTTGCGTTGCCCTTCAGTGCTCTTCTTAGTCGAGCCATATTCTGGACGTCGTTGAACATCGGTGCTGTATCTTCGTAGACAACCTTGAAGGCCAACCACTCACTGCTGTTGCCGTCGAAGTAGGGTAACTCGTGAATGTACTTCGGCTGCGCTGCTGGTCCTCCTCTTGTGGTGAAAGCTTCTTTCAGTGCTGCTGCCAAAGTTTGAATCTCGATTGTAGCCCCTTTCACTGAGGAATTTTCTTCAGGCTTCACGTTCGGTAGTTCCTCTGAAGGGTGTTGATCTCGATGCTCTGGTTGCTCCATGTTTTTGTCTTCCAACACTGATGTCTGAATCCAGTTTTGCACCTGCGCTGTTCTGTCCTCTTGGTCTTCATCCACGGAGTCTTCATCCTCACATTGAGCCAGCTCCAATCTGACACGGGCTAGCTTCGCCGCAGCCTGGGCTTGATTCAATTCCAGGCGTGCTAATTCTTCTCTGGCTTCCAGCTCGCGTCTTCTGGCCGAGGAACTCGTAGTCTTCGTAGATTTGGCGCGACGACTGAGCCCCTTCGGTTGTAGGGTCGTGGCGGAGCCATAAACACCCTTTTCCTGGACATCTTCTGGGGTCTTCTTAGTCGTCTCCTTCTGTGCGGCATCTTCCTTTTTCTGTCCGTTCTTCCCGGACGCCGCTGTTGTTGCAGTCGTAGTCGTAGCCTCTGTAGCCGTGGTCCCCTCCGTGGCCGTTGTACCCGAAGAAGTGTTCGTGTCCGATGTCGCTGCGGTTCCCGATGACCCTGACGCTGACGTGACCCCTTCTGACCCTGATGCTTCTGCAGTCGCGTCCCTAACGGTAGGACGAGACGGCGGGTTCAAGGGGGCATCCTTCTGCGACCTGGTTACCGGCATCTTGCAGTGTTTTCTGAATCTTCTGGACTTCTTGCTTCTTCTTCTTCTGGCAGGATATCCGGCTCGAAGGACCAACTGTTTCGGACGAGAGGGGCACGACCAGCACCCGCAGTCGTCCTGGGACAATCTCCCAACGTTTTTGACGTATGTTCCCTACTACCTGAGTCTAGCGACTCTGCTGGCGACACACGTCACCACGCACTCCTGAATGCGTATTGTTTCCTAGGTACAACCCACAGGGACTTCGGCGAGGGACTGGCGACTTAGAGGGATTCCTTGAAATGAAACAGGAATGTTCAGTCTTGACTTGTTTCTTGTAATACTGCTGGATTCGGAATACCAAACCATAGAAAATTGCCCTTCTTTTATAGAGACCTCTAGCCAATCAGAACATTTTAATTTTGCACACGGCACTAATCCCTTTTCTCTCAACCAATCAGAACACTTCAAGATTGTACATGGCACAAATGTGACTTTGTATGGGAAACTTACTTTGGCAATTTTCTATGATATAACACCCCTTACAATGTTCATCTTATAATGCTAACATAGGAATGGACTTATTCTACCTATATACTAAAAACTGTATCAATAAATCTTAGTTTAGACCTTAAAAATAGCAAAAATCTATAACGGTTCTCATTAAGGTAAAGGTTTCACATTAGTTAAGCTTAGGCTGTTTTTATGGTACAAGTAGCGTCCCCTAGTGTTAGGAATGTGCAACAAATTCGACGTCTGTATTACTACATTATTAATTTCCTAAAATTAAATAATGAATTACTAATAAAACAATAAAAATAACTAACTGAATGTTGTTGCTAACAATAATATCTAATATAATTTCAAACATCAAAAGTTCGTAGAACATAAACTCAAAACTTATAAGTCGATAAATTTTCTTACACAATTTTGCTTATAATTCCTAAACGCGTTGTCCTATCAACTTGAATCTAACTGGAATATTGGTTTTATGCAAGATTCTATCATACCAAACAAAAATTATCGAAATATCACCATAAACAAAAAATCACATTTTCAAGTTACGTAATTATACTACAGTCCTAACAATGATCAAATGTTTCTTTGCAAATTCGTTTGTTTCAGTCTTATTAGATTGAATATGAAAACTAATGAGAATTTTAAGTTAGGCAAACTAATTAGAGCAAGATAAACGATAAATTAACAAATTCTAATTAGATATTACGAAATTCTTTCTAACTTACGACTCGATTCATTTGACTATAGAGAGCGCATTCGTCGCAATCCCGCTGCTACTTGTGCCCTAGTGCGTAGATAGGGTCCCGTTGCCGACAAACCTGTTACGTCAATAAAACATTTATATTATTTTATTTAAGCAATAAATCACCAGAATTTAGTGCTGTACACATCTTATTAAATAGTGATTTATTCACTTTAAATTAGCATGAAACTTGCTTAACATGTTTTATTATTGTACCTAACAAAATGCCACTGTGTTATAAATCTTATGACGGCCCGAACAGCGACCCATCATCCTAAAAACTGGGTCTGTAATCAGTAAACCTGCTATCAAATCTAATGTGAATGAATTAGCAACTAGGTACCTATACTCCAGAGGTTTAGGTGGTTAAATAAAGGTAAACAAAAAAATTACGTGACGAGACAGCTGTCAAGTAACCAACTAAACGTAATACCTTTTACTTCGGTTGTCATGCTTCGTCACAGTTGTACTTTTCAATTTAGCAACGTTATAATTCGTTGACGTTTAGAGTTTGGGCTCTTTACAAATAGACAGATTACAAAATATTATAATAATATTACAAATTTAACTAAAAACTTGAGCTCAAGCAGTTACATCTACGAACAGTAGTTTAAGAATTAATGATAAAGTTTAACATACATTAATAAAAGAAAAAAGTATTGTAATAAATCTAAAATAAATTTAATTTGGTTTTATCGTATTTTTAAACAAGAAATCTATAAAAACCTTTTTTTCGATTTGTTTACATTTATTTAATTACCTAAACAAATGGAGTATAAAGCTACATATTCACTTGACCAGCATTTGAAAAAAGCCTTTCTGCAATCTCAATAGTTTTCCAGTGTACAATTTTCGCGGCTAAGTAATAACAGCCTTACGGGTCGATCTATCAGGTTAAGCTACGCTTGCCGGGGTTTGTCCGTGGATGGGTGATCATCTTTACATACCGAGAGTCCCCCGTGCCTCGGAAAGCACGTTAAGCCGTTGGTCCCGGTTGTCAATCGTGGATCTTTGACAGTCGTTACGGGTCGTTAGAAGCCCGAAAGTCTGACAACCAGTCTTACCAAGGGGTATCGTATTACCCAGTTACAGGGTTAGGCAGTCGCTCCATCTAAAATACTGGTATTCTGCTATATCCGGTTAGACTGGAAGCCGACCCCAACAGAGTTGGGAAAAGGCTAGGCAGATTGCTTGTAATTTAAGGAAACATAAGGATAGAAATTATTATAACTGTAAGCTAAATGTAGTTTAACACGGCATTTGTTACATTATGGTATTGACCAAACCGGGCACGCTATTGTATTAAAGTGACTTCAATGGCGTTTGTCGTCTAAACACGAAAAGCTATATTTAAACTAGGGCACATTAACTTGTTTACATCATAGTGCATAATCTCGGCAGTCAGAATCTTCGGATATTAATTTTCAGAGTAAATCTACATCTTTTTGTCATGGCATCTGATAATACTTCATCGACAGAAGATCGCAGGGAAGACCGCGATGAGCAAGGACCAGGGAAACATGGCACAAAAGGGAGCAGGCCTGAAGTCAGCAGCGGGTAGAACAAGGCTGCGAATGTTGATGATGATTTATGATCTAATCCTGATACCTTGGCAAAAGCTAGTCAAAAAGTCTGGGTCTGATCTTCATTACCATCACATTATTAATATTACCTACATTGTAAAACAATGTCACTTTTCGTGTCAGTCTGTGTAACTGCGTTGTTTTTCTAAACTCTGCCTTCGGCTCCCGGGCTTCCTTTACTCGTTCGCGCCTGTTATGCAGGTACCATCAAAGAAGTTCATATCTAACCAGTTTCAAAATAAAATCCCGTGAACACAATGACCACATCTGTTACCGGCCCAGTGCTATAGCCACCGAACGCTGCAAGCAAGAATAGTCCTTTCGGTGGTTAGATATGAAATCCTTCGGTGGTACATAGATATAACTCAGACGTCACTTAGTCATCAAGACTTATCAGGACAGCTGTTTATTTCAAGAGAATATATCTAGGTACTATTTCACCGATTACCGTTTCATATGGCAGTCACTGTTGCGATTGCGAGTGTATTTTGTGTTTCATAATTTTCTAATACAAATATCCAGGATAAAAACTACCCTATGTCCATCTTCAGGTTCCAGGCTACCCATATGTTGACGGGGTCCGTTAGGGCCAATGTCTGCCAGTGTTGCGAGTTTGTCCGAAAGGGATATCGCGGCCCCGGCACACAGGCAACGGAAGGAAGACGGGTGGGTTTTAGTCAGTAAAAGTCTGACACGCCCTCCCGCTCCGGCCAGAGCGGGAGAAGTTATTTATAATTTACTACAAAAAAAAAGGCTATCCATAATGTCTTATATCGATCGGTTCAGTGGTTTTGGCGTTAAATGGTAACAGACTGACAGTTACTTTCGCATTTATTGCAGATATTATGGCTTGTAAGTAAAGTGCAACAAGTCAAGAAAGACTCCTTCAACTACACAATTTTCTTAAGGAACGACCATTTGTTTTCATTTTATAGTTTTATAAATATAGGATTATATTAATTTGCTGTATTTTACTACGACATGATGTCTATAATAACGCCTCGTAAAGAACAATATTACTGCTTTACCATGTAATGAGTTTCATATGAAATTGCACTGGTCATGCAGGAGTTTAAAGAGAAAGAGTTGAAGATCCGGTATGATGTGAACTTATTTATAGTTATAACGTAGTGAAACGTACCTACCTACTTCCAAATTTGTACCTTTTTTTGGAGATTCAGGACAACAGTGGTGTTGTGGAACACCCGTTTTGAACGAAGTGCGTTTCACTTTTGCACACTTGGCGAATGAGAGCTAGACTGAAAAAGTGTAACATTTTGACCGTCACGATCACGACACTTTTGTTAAGTAACAAAAGTGTTGTGATGAAGTCTCATTCGCCGATTGTGGAGAGTATAACGTGTGATGAGGAACTTCGTCCCAAAGACAAGGGTAAAACATCTTTCTGCTCTTTGATGTTTTTTTTTAATTTAAGACGGCGATATATGCCAGTGGCTTGGAGTGATTAGCTTGCATGTTATGTGCTGAGCTCACGCAAAGCGTCGTCCAGCCAGTAATAGGACTCGCCCATCAAGAAGCGCTGTCACAAATTAGACGCATTATTAATTTATTATATTTACATAACACAAAAGGTATTTGAATAAAACACGTATATTAAAATATTACTTAATAATTTAATTATCTTTAAAATGGTGAGAAGGTTTTAGAAAAATACGCTTGATAGTTTTTGCGTGATTCCCAGTTTTTTATCCGCGCTAGATATAACTTTACAAATGAATTACAATATGTAATATAAACATATTCACAGATAAAGTTATAAAAAAAATGCCCTAATTTAACATATATTTTTTCCAAATTATTATTACTACTCGTTTAGACGTGATCTTCAGTATAATATCATACAAAATCGGTTATCGTCGCCTTAATATTTTTAAACTTCGTTATAAAACTGATACCTACCTACAATACTTACGATTTCAATACAATTTGTCGATCGTCAACATAGAAAGTTAGCTCAAGATCCTCTCACACAAAAAGCTTTGTAGTAAGTATTAAACAGCCCTGGAGTTTACTTAATTAACGCCATTATCTCCTCCGACAACTTTGGACGAGTTTATAGCAAAGATAACCAGTTTACGACGCACCACTGTTAATTCAAACCACTTAATAAAACCTAAAATATGTATTGTGTGGGCGAAATACCTTCTAAATTAATATTAATGTAATTTTAATCAGCACAACCAATAAATTACATATTAGCCTTACAATAACGACATTAATAAAGTTTTTATTACGATTTTTTTATTTGATTCCACCGCCATTTTGAAATGAGCTTTTTTGAATATTCTATTTTTCACGTTACTCAATATAGAAAACAGTTTACGCTGTCATCTTGAATTTTAATTGGAACTAAAAATATTTTTCTGTAAATAGTTGCTTGCTCTGTTCGTGGACGCCACCGTTCAACTCGTGCGCAGCCGACAAGTTAACTTGCTTTATCGTACAGTCATTAATCAAGTCTCACACTTAGCCTTTAATAATTATAATTAATAATTTTATCACCTATTCATTCTGGGCATGTCCAGCCTGCCACTTGACAGGGCTCACATACGGTAATAGTTACCGATTTATCATAGATAATGAATAATTTTGTTTTTAAAAGTTGTTTAACAATCATTAACGTCTGTTGGTGTATTAATGGTATCATGAGTGTTAGTCATGAATGCGGCATGTCTTTAAGAATGTTAGAAACTTTTATGTGAGTGAAATAATGAACACCAATAAACACTTAGTTCTATCTACTATTTGGGTACGTATCAATATGCAATTATTATTTTTTAAACGACCGAGGGTTACTGTTGTCGGATATGATATGTAACATCTAGCATATCACTTTGGTAATAAGCAACATTAAGGTAAATCAAACAGCGCGCGCTTCCCCGGCTTCCTGTTACACACCTCCGTCCCCTTTCACGAAGTCACTCACACAGATTTGATTATTTCGATATTTTTAGATTTATATTTAGATTTTGATTGCAAGAAAGCAAAAAGAAAAATGACACATTAAAAAAAAAAACTTTCAAAGTGATATAAAAAAAAAGATGCCCATTTTAAAGGCTTATTTTTATTGCTTGTAAACTTTCTTGTAAAGTAGAAGCATTGTCATAAAACACAGAACAACTAAATAATTTCAGCCAAAAATGATTAATTATTTTGCATACATGAACCAACCCTTATTAACAAGAACCGATATCAAATTACATTGAAACATTGTAAACATCGTAGTATATCACTGATATTTCTAATTGTCACTAGGAAGACATAAACACGTTAAAAGATTTTCGATAACATTCTAGATTTAAATCGACGCAACTCAGTACAAGGAGTCGGGTCTATTCTGAAGTAATAAATCTTTCCAAGTGGCCAGTCTTGTTTAGATTCCTGCTTTCGAATTATCTAGACTAATATTATTGCTTATTATAATATTATTTCGTAACGAATAATCTTTAGTAATCTTTACTCCTTTATGGGCAGAATTAGGAAACTAGATTGATACAGTACGACACAACTTAGATGTAGCATAAATTTCAAAATTTGCATTTATTCTTTTCAATTTTACGAATGTATTTGGTTATATGACTTCACAAGTTATTGCGTTTGTGTAAAGATAATTTTCACCTGAAGCAGTAATAAACGCGTACTCAGTTCAAATGGTGATCGGTTTTACGAATTTTGCCGATGCTACATCTAAATTGTGTCGTACTGTACCAATCTTTTTTGTTTACCTACAGAGTTAGTATGCTAGAAATAAATTCTGAAGCGATACAAGCAACAAGTCAATGATAATAAAGTAGGAGCTATCCTTCATTTTCCTTTTTTTCAATGCTTTTTTACTTTCTCTTACGCACGTAGAACGTCAAATTGTTTTTTCAAATAAGGGTATACCTAAATAAATAAAAGGGCAAACACGCAGCACAGCACAACAACAACAAACAACAATATGAAACTTTTTTAAATTAAATTATTTTCAGTTTAGTTTTGTTCTCTAAGAATTTCCCAGCTAAACTGTAGTTTCTACTATAATTACAACATTTTTATATTTATAATTGACAGCATGCATGAAAGAGGTAGGCCTTTTCTTTAAGATTTATATTAATGAGTAGAGCTAGTGTATAATCATGTTTGTCTACGACTGTACGAATACTTAAGGCAACAATCTGGCTACTGGCCAGTGTCTTACGGGATTTAGAATATAACTGTACCAGTGTTACACAATACGCAATTATCATATCATTTTATAGTCTAAGCTCCTGTTACAGTTCTAACTGTGTCTGAATTGATGATAGGATTTCATTAAAAGTTTATAATAGTTCTAAATTTATGTATCTATTTATTTATTTAGGATCCCAATATAAGATATACACAACATGACACAATATAGCAGCTGACACAAACAACCACAAACATTTCCAGAAATGCATAAAACAAAATTCTAGAGGATAGCCCTGTTCTATTTTTAAGCTAAGTACAATTGTTGTCATGAATTAATAAATAAATAATTTAATCATTGCTAAACACCAATAAATAGCAACAATTTATATTGTTGTTAATGAACGCTTTGATACCCAGTCTGGCGAGTCACAATCGCTTGTTTCAAACAAACTAATTACCATCAATTCTGCTTTCATCAACATCATATCTATGCAATAATCGCAATAATAACACCGCACAATGTCCCTGTCAACATTAATTTTATATCAATGAATATTAAAGTAAATATCCGGAAATATTACAAGTATCTGACCAAACTAGATTTTACGAATAAGCCATTCATTTAGCGGGGCTAGCACGAGAGTGCGGAGTAGGTAAATGTACGTTAATTCGAATGATTTTAAAATTGATAATACACCTTTCGTATATAAAATTTACATAAAACTTTATTAATTTACGGGTGATATCGGAAAAATTAAAACTAAAATGCTATCGGGTAACTTATTTTTTCAAAAAACTGTTCGAATTTATGTTACGTTTACGTCGCGCGTTCGCGCTAGGGCCTCTGTTTATACCATCGATGAGTAATGTAAACAGAATATATACTGTAGGTGGTATTTCATAACTCGGATTCAACACTGCTATTTAGACCTGCTTTCTCGATTATTGAAATGAGATTGCCTTGTTGGTCTAAAACACAGATCAATCTACAAGCACGCCTCTGTGGTTTTCCTATGGGTTGGCCAAAAACCTATTGGGTTTTCTATAAGGGAATCCTTAGTAAATAGTAGCATAGTCGATAGTACTATTACTATCGACTTTCCATGTGAAATTTTACTATATCTGGCAAAATATGTGTCTATTACACCTCTGCTTGACTCCTTCGGATAATACAGGCATGTTATTATGTTATACTAAAAGGCGCGTGGCCTAAATATGCGCACTTTTATCTCAAATTTGGTTCAAGTTCAAATCATATGAGCTCTTTGAACGTTGTAAAATTAGCAGCATCTGTATTAGAAGTGTTTTCTTTTATGATGTTAGAAGGCTTGGTTATTTATTCTTTGGTATATGTAGGTCATCAAAGGGATTGATTTTTTCATTAACTGTGTTTAATAATAATAAAAGATTGTCTATAATTTTGAAGGCAGAATTACTTACTGGAAGATTGTGTGTTGGTTTAATATATAAAAAAAAAAAACTTCATTGCATAAGATTTTACAAAGACAGAAGAAATTGACATATCTCACATATTGCTATCATAATTATCACGTCTACATGTAACAGTACGTTGACAAATAGATACCACAGATGTAATCATTGTCTCTTCTAAATAGACAACTTCCAAAGAATTTTCTTTGACGTTAGTATCTGATATAGAAACATCCGCTACAGTTTCTTAGTAATTCATTCACTTTAATACAACAATAGTGTGTTCAATAAACTAACTTAATTCAACAGTGGTCCAGATAGCTACATCAATTCAATATATACTATTAGCTGTACAGGAAATGTAATCAATTACCTACCTAATGTACTAACTTTTATAATAGATCCACATTTTTCAAGCATTGTAGTATTAGAACTGGGATTTCAATTAAGCGTATTGAGGTGAGTAGGCAAGGCAACATTGACATATGTTTTGACATTTCAATCATTGTTACTTATAACGGATAGCAAATAAATTGATTTGTGTTTGAGGTTATTTCTTTTCGTGGTAAGTGGAGCCTGCAAGCCCAATATATCATGCATTGAGGCTTTGAACGTGTCTGACAATTGCGTTTCGTTTTTAGGGAGGTCTGTTGTATTCAGCAGTAGTTGAATATACTTACTTACGTTGGTAAACTTTAGCATCTTTAGTTTATAGACAATTGGAAAGATAAAAACCGGTTTTTAGTTATGGTACCTACCCCCCCCCACACCAATTCATATACCACTACTAGCTATGTAAAAAACAGTGACAGGAAGTATTATAACATCATCTAGATACACAAAGTAGATTAAATTACGTATTATTGAAGCAAACTCAAAAATTAAGCAAACTTTAATAGAATTTATATGGGACCACCGTGCAGGCTTCTTCTGCTAAATGAAAAAATAATTTTCAAAATTAGTCCACATGTGACGAAAATATCGATGAATATACTTAAAAAAAATACATACAGACGAACATAACAATATAATCTCTTCCTTTTTTGACGTCGGTTAAAAAGGTTGTAGGATGATTTTGATAACTCCGCTCACTCAGAGCTAGTCACATTAAATATATATATTTATTTTCGTGTGGTTAGTGACTAACCTGGTGTCAGAGTTTTTATCCCACCCATGGGCCTCTGACTTGGCTTCACATGAAATACCTCTCAGGCATGCCGGTTTCCTCACGATGTTTTCCTTCACCGTTTATGAAGTAAGTGATAATTATACAAATCTTATATTAATGGATAAAAAATGCGGAAATTTTATGTTGTGTCAAACCTTCCACTACAGTCTTACTTCTGCGTAGTAAGGATATCATCAGATCCAATAAAAAGGGTTCACAGAGGACCAGACACAACCTCCTAGTTCTACAGAATAGGTACCCCACAGCCATCTTTATTATCAAACTAGCTGCGCCCAGTTGTTTCACCCGCATAGGTGTCGATCCCGTGGTAATATCGGGATAAAAAGAATATTCTATATTCTAACTCAGGTCATGGACTACCCATGTACCAATTTTCATCCAAATCCGTTCAGCCTTTTCAGCGTGAAAGCGTAACAAACAAACAAACCAACTCACTTTCGCATTTATATATTTATTTCGTCTTTATTGTACCTCTGCTGGGTAAAGCCCTCCCTACTCTTTTTCCACCTCTCTCTGTCCAGAGCTGCCAAGGACCAATCTTTGTTAAAGAAGTCCAGCTCATCTCGCCATCTCCATCTGGGCCTGCCGCGATGTCATGTACCATTTAGCGGGACCCACTGGGTCGTAAGTTTGGCCCATTGATCGTGTGACATGCGGCAGATGAGTCCAGTACAATTCCATTTAAGCGTGGTAGTTTTCCGAGTGACATCCGTTATTTTAGTGATGGAACGGATTGTTGTATTCTTAAACCGGTCCACACGTTTAATACCAAGAATACTCCATTCCATAGCTCTCTGGCAAACCCCGAGCGTGGACCTCTGCTGAATTGTCAAAGACCATACGTGACGATGGGAAAAATACACACGTCGATGAGTCTTCTCTTGAGGGATAGAGGAAGATCGCCCTTCATTGGATTTTTCATGGCCCAATAGCTCTTCCAGGCATTTTCGGTGTGTGCATAATATTAGGATAATAATAATTATATTATAGTAATAGTAATTTATTTCCAAACTTCTGTATTCATTACATCAATGAGGTCTCGACCCCTGAACTAGGACATCCTGTTTGACAAGGGTCGAAGTTTCTCCATGTAACTAGAAAAACCTCGACCCCTTTCATACAGGATGTCCTAGTTCCCTAGATCAGGGGTCGAGACCTTATTGATGTAATGTGTACAGAAGTTGATATACGAGTATAGTTTGTTTGTTTCCTTATATTATATACATAGTTCGGATTAAAACCGAACCAGTCATCGTTAGCTAACGAAGTCTTCCACATTAACATTCTGGATTAAGCCCACTCAGTCAGGTAGTAGTAATAAATTACACGTACATTTGACACCCCTCGAGCATTTCTCTGGTAAGTTGGGAAAGAGGCTGCTTGCTCCGGTTGCCGGTGACACAGAATTCGCCGGACGGGACCGGATCGCCCACCGTCCGGCGACCGCGCCATTCATAAATATCGACCACGCAATTACGCAATTTAGATTAACACTTAGTAATGGTGTACTGAATTAAAACGCGTTTAATAGAGATAAGAGATTGCGCGGGAATATTTCTGGATGAAGGTTAAGAAACTCCTGCGCAGCTATTCCCTGGACGTTTATTTCTGTGTGAATAAAACCTACAACCGTATGGCAAATCAATATCGTAGATTATTGCCACTTGAAACTGGTTTCGTTTTACCTATTATTGAAGTTATAAGCAACATATTGTATAACTTGTAGTCCTTAGAGTTTGGGGTAGGTTTTATTTCTGGTGCTGAACTGAGAGAGATAACTTTGTTATGTTATGGTGAAATTATTTTATCATTTTACCCGTTGGTTTAGCTACAACTGCTTATGCTTGGTTCCTATAAATATAGAAGAATCGTTCTGCTTACCAATGGTAGCATTTTTTATAGCCAAACTAGGCATTTATATAGTTTCGTAAGCTATATTTCTCCCATGATAGCTACTTCCATATGGAAGGGTCTGCGTGCAAAGCTGAGCTGCATGAGGTCTTTGCTTCATTATTGGTAAAGATAGAAGAGTCTTAATTTTAACCAATAACGGTCCGTAAATGATAGGAATTAGCAAAGATTTTAATCGTAGATTCGCCCTGCCGCGTTAAAAGATGGTCGCGTTTCTGTTTCGTTTTGACACCTCTGATCGTAGACACTTGACTTGATTGTCATGGAAACGTCATTATTATTGTGCGAGGTCACTCTTCTCAGTGTGGACATTTTTTCGCGCGACGTAGTACGGTGAGGGCACATCTACGATTTAAATCTTTGGCCATTAGTCATGTGCAACATCGTCTGAATTGACGATACCACAACCTTAACCTAAGATACAAATTCTCGTACATAAGTATGATTATTGATCGAGAATTTTACATTTATTTAGTCGCACCGATCTATTTTATCCGTCTTTAAAATCGAAAAGCTACTTAGTTCGTGGTAAGTTAGTATAGTAGTACTTCCCAGGAAGATTTTATTTATACGAAGCTCTATTTACTTCTAAAGCATCATCAAGTATTGTCATCAATATTCTCCTGCCCTTACCCCAATGTATACCTTGAGACACACACCGCACTTTGTATGTTTCACTATTTTAAAGTGTCTTAGCCAATAGTCATCACAATGTCTTTATTTTCTTCTATATTTTATTTTTTGTATATTGGCACCTTATATTTTATATTCATGTATTTAGTTATTATTGAATCGTGTTTTTGTATTTTGTGCTGTGTCTTTTTTGTGCACCAAATAAACGATTTATCTATCTATCTATCTATGTGAGAGCCCTGGTGGCCCAGTGGCTAAAACTAATTTCATCACCACTCCCCTCGTAAAGGCAAACATCGTGAGGAAACCGGCATATCCTATAACCAAAAATTCGAAGACATGTGACATCTACCAACCCGCACTGGGCCCGCGTGGTACAGCCCAGTCCCTCTCGACTAGAGGAGGCCTGTGTCCCAGCAATTGGAACATTATTAGGCTGATTATGGATTATCCCAATGTATGTGGTGTTGGCATAACGTGTCTTTCTCTTTCATACTTCTTTATTAGTCGTCATCTCGAGTACCTATCATCATCATCATTACAGCCAAAAGACAACCACTACTGGACATAGGCCTCCCCCAAATGGGGGGGGTTTGCATAATTTGCCACGCTTGGCAGGCGGGTTGGCGATCGCAGTATGGTGTTAAAATGCGTAGAGAACGCTGCTGTCCATTCTCTAGTGAGTCCCTTAGTCGCCTTTTACGACACCCACGGGAAGAAATGGGATGGTACAATTCTTTACGTCCGGCACCACACGAGTACCTTTATGGAACAATAATTAAAACTGGTTTTATTTGAGTAATGGTTTTAAATTTCCGAGCGTTTAAACTTAGTACTAAGGTCGAATGCATTCTAAGAATGGCTAAGGCCAACCCAGGTATGTTTAGTTAACCGTATCTAGTAAATTCACAAGTTATTTTCGGGTTGTTTACTAAAACGGGAGATACATTTACGGTGAATAGCTGTTAAGTACTGCAATTTATGTTACACTCTATTTTAATAGTCCAATATTCCAGGTGTATTAAATGATTTTAAGCAAAATAGTTACGCACGTCTTTACGTGCGTAACAATTTTGCTTAAAATCACACACACATTACATTTATAACACGTAAGTAGGTACCTTTGTACCTACTTACGTTTTATAAATGTATGTTTCCGAGATTTTTATTACTTAGATGAATTCTTCGTAAACATCTACATTAGACAAAGTGGTTTTAAGTTAATATTAAATGGTACTGACAGCAGACATAGTTCGGTTAGAAGAGCCACGCACAATGAGTAATAGTTAGAAATTCATTTGAATTACTACTAAGCTTTTCCAAATTACTTGCTGTTATTCTAAATTACAGTCTGTTTAAGTATTACAGACATAGTTATTAATATGTTATTAGATTATCTTAAATTATTCTTCACATCCCGAGGCGTTGGTTTACTCGAGCTTCGATTAGACTTTCATTCAACCATTTCATTCAAATGGAAAACGATTCTAAATACGAAAACAAGCCTAAGGGACGCCATGACATTGTATTTACATAAAATAATTGATATTTTGCTATCTCTATAATAAAAACGAGTGTTAAACTAGTTAAACAAGATCATATCTCCGATACATTTGTGTTAGAATTACACTAGAACTTATTACAAACATAAATATTATTTACGAGCATGCGATGCCGCATAAATTAGATCATAAGTAGTAGAGTCATAAAATAAATCTTAAAAGACAATAAGCAAAGGCGTTGGTCGACAGCTCCGCGACTATCTACAATAGTCTGTCGATTTTATAGCGATTTGTAAATCATAATTAAATCTCCGGGACTTTTATAGCTGTTTGAAGCTGATTGGACACTCAAAGACGGTACCAGAACATTTTGATAGCTCAACCTATTATGTTAAGATAAGGCAATAAAACATTGCTTAACAAGGATTTATTACTGAAGATACGTTTTAAGTAAGTGATATAATCGCACTCAAAGCAGATGTTGTTCAATACTCACATTATCAAAATGTAGAACAGAAGAGGCCCTTGAAGCATCATGGCGGCACTGTATCGATTCACACACGATCACCGTAACGAAATATCACTTATTGAAAGCGAGTGTCTATAGTGAAATGATACCACTGAGTCACGCCACAGATTTAGCATTAGATTGAAAAATTCCACTTGATTGAAATTTGAAGAACTGTACATAGATTGCTTGTGTTGTAGACAAAAGTTTCATTTTTCGTGCTCATGTGACGCCGGCCATCTTGCAGATGGCTCGAGGGTGCGCCGAAGACCTGTGAAGAGAGGAAATGGGTACATTATTCATATCTGACACTGAATGCAAAAATAACGTAAATATTAAGCGTTTGCTATCACCGACTGCGACTCGGCGCCAGCAGACAGATATTAAACATTATTACTACCAAATATGGAAAACGTTAGTCTGAGTGTTTGTGATAAAGTGGACTGGTATATCCGGCTTCTATTGCCCTTAAAACATAAGTTTTTACGCCTACAGCAAGTCAAGGTTAGTGTCAAACAACTATTTCTCAAGCTCGTTGTACTCTACATCAAATATATACATTTTCTACGCAAACATTCCCGACTTCACTCGTGACTATAATTACACCAAGGATAAGACATTAAGTATGTGAGCGTGTTATATCGACTGGAGTTATAAAAATAGAGAAAATATCGACAACATTCAATGATCGATCACTTTGATGTAAAACCAATAACTCGGTCTATAAGTCGTGTGTTTCTGAAGGGCATGAATTCTTATATAGCTTGCATAATAGTCCAAAACAGCAGGCAAGACACGCACTAAAACAAGACAAGTGTCACATTTCATTTGGTCTATTTGTTTGGACAGATGCGACAAAACCCATTTTGTCACTGCGAAGTGTGACCAGTATGTCTTGATACTTCATGGCGCTGCTTACAAATGTAAACGTCAATTTGCTGTCAAATTAGGAACATTGTAGTTCCTTATTTTGCTGCATGCCACGGTATAGTGGTCATTTTGAACTGAGTACAAGCTAGGCCCGTAGTCGAGACTATAAACGGCGACACGACATGTTAAAAACAATTTTTTATGTAGCTATGACTAATTTTAGAGGCTCTAATATCGTTGTTTACCTCATATAAAGGAAATTAATTAATTTAAGTCACTTGAGTATTGTTTTGTAGAAAGTTTAAAATAGGTTGAACAGGAAAATGTGTTAATAGAAGTTCATTGCCTGACGAACATACTAGCAAAGAAGAAACCATTTTTGCACTCAACAAGATACTTAAACTTAAGTAAGCAAAAAAAATAAAAGCAATTGTATTTACAGTTCAAAAATCTCATCGATATTGTATAGAAGTGGGTAATGATAAAAAGTTCACTATAAATAGGCAGGTAGTGATTGAAAATTAAAATACAACTATCAACGACATACCATCAATGATTCACGTAGGTACATTGTTATAGGACGTGATCTTATAACAGATCAAGAAGCTGTTACACCTAACTGGGTATCCTACGAAAAAATATATAGGTAATTAACCAATTTTTTACCTATTTCATCGAATTTTTCATGGTGAGTTATATCGAGAGTCCAAGTCGAATAAATCGATGTTCTAGGTGCGATGTCATAAGAAAATAAATGAGAATCAGGTTTTTTTTTGTCACTGACTGGCACACTAGCTGGTGGCCTACGTGATGGTAGGTATAGCTATACCAAGATCTTTTGGCGCGTGGTCAAAATTGGAACTAACGCTGCCATCTTGTTCTTTTCAATGCAATTTCACAAATTGCTCACTAGCAGCGCCGCCCTGTCAATGTCATTCAAGCACCAAAAGATACTTGTAAAAAAATAAAATACGTTTATTTGCGGTAAAAACATGACACAAAAAGGAAGAAGAAAATATTCGTCACATAAATAAAATAAAAATGCTCAGCATCGGTCGGACATCTGCAATGCTACTATACTGTGGGGTGCCTACCCTCTTCCATCTTATATATAATGACCTGTATATAATGTTCCCACTGCTGGGAAACAGGTGAGAGGGAGTGGGCCGTAATCCACCACGCGGGTCCAGTTGGTAGATGTCACATGTCTTCGAATTTTTGGTTCTAGGACATGCCGGTTTCCTCACGATGTTTTCCTTCACCGTTTTGAGAGCAGTGGTGATGAAATAATTTACACAAAGTAAAGCGTCTGCCTAGGTTCAAACCTACGACCTATATTTCCGTCTTATATGATTTTGTCATTATTCTACCTTTCTTTGTCGGTTAGTGATATTTTTATAACTAACGAATACTACTAAAATAAATGTTATATTTGGCTATGACCAAATCGATTGAACCCATTATGTTTGGCCCATATTTACCTTCGTTATATCATAAACCTTTGATTTACATACACCATATATTATAATGATTCTTTTGTTAGTCGATAGGCGTATATAACGATAGTTATTTAACATAAATAATGGTGTAACAATAAAATATAGCATTATGAGCTGACCTAACGCATTTCAGTCATTTAAATTTCCTTTTTTGGAAGTAGACAATAACTTTCTCATTTTCTCGTTTATTATTTACATTATTATACAAAGAGTCGCAAGCGCTACTGCTAAGTATGAGGTCCTGGGTTCGATTCCCAGGTACGCTGTAGGCTTAGTGGACTGTAGATTGGTTGACCGTTCTTCTATTTTGTTAAGTACCTGGTATTTGTTGAAATACCTACACTGTCCTCTCATACATAACACCGTTATTTGAAAATATTGTAAAAGCCAATTATTTTTAAAAGAGTAACCTTGGAGTTTCTTGCCGGCTCTTCTCCATAGGAAACGACCAATTGGAACCGTGCACCTAGCTTCAGACATTTCATAAGTGCCCATGTAGGTTTATGTGACATAACATATTTTGAATTTTGAGGTCGGGTAAAGTGTTATTGAGTTTTTCCATCAGGAATTTCTCAGTAGCAGCCCGGAGTCTGGATTTGTGCCCGGTTGATGGCAATAGGCTCGCCCCCTATTACATGCGACTTAAACATAACTGGCGCAATGTGGGTGGACTCTAGGTACACCTCTGCCCAACCCTTCGGGGAAACAAGGCGTGACGTTATGTTATTATGCAAAGAAAATAAGTTAATAAGTTAAGAAAATAAGTTGCAAATTGAACTGAGAATATATACGTAGTAATCACTAAGTAAGGATATATCAACAACACACAACCTCTCATGAAGAGGAGACCTAAGTCACAGCAGTGGTAAAATAATAGACTGATTATGTAATGTGATGTTATGTAAGGATATCTACGAAGGCAGCACTGATAAAAGCACGAAAAACTAAAAATGTATGTAGCAAGTCTACTCAGTCATGAAAATAGTTTCACTTGGACTACAAAAGCAGCTGATCATCATAGACCTTCTAATATCAATCAAACAAACAAATCTTTATGAACATTAAATAGATTGACCACCTACTGACAACGTGCATGAAGAAGGCAGTGTTTTATTAGACGAAAATGAAGAACAATACAATGGTGCCGATTCTCTAGTCACAAATGCCTCTAAACTAGACTAAAAATCACCAAAATTTTGTTTATTGCTGTCAAACGACGATTTCCCAGCACTAAGATGGCACTGAGTTATTAATTTAGTGAAAATGGCAATTTTGCTATTCTGAATTTTGCTTTTTTCACCAAATATTTTGATGGTCTAACTAAATCTGACTATTTTTAATCGCGATAAAAAATGGTGTGGAATTCAATTAGTTGTCATGAACTAAAATGCACACCAACACCTCGACTTCAGGTGCAGAAACAGTACTGTATCTTTTTTTTGTTTTCTTTTGCATATATCTCAAAAAAATTCAAATTCGATTAAAAAAAAAAAAAAAAAGTTGTTTTTTTTTTCCAGAATAGCTTTAAAATTCTCATAGCCAAAAGTAAGGAATTTTAGTGATAGTTTAGTTAGTTTAGTTCGGTGTACAAGAAAATCGGCACCAATATCGACTAAAGCAGGCCTCATCATAAAAATATTAAAATATATAAACGCGAACAAATATAGCTCCGCAGATTCACATGATCGGTTTAATATCGCAATGTTCATTTTTGGCCGATACCCGATCCCGTCGGGCTCCTGACAACATCCAGACGATGCGACCTGACAGGTGAGACTCGCCAACTAATAGCAATGTGAAGCATTCTATTCTTGGATGAAATTCTGATGCTCTAAACGAAGATGTGCTGACAAAATATCGAGTGGAAGGAAAATGGTGGGTGGAAAGTTAAAGGACGGGCTGAAGCTCCTGAGTGATGCGTAATGATTGGCTATAATAACAAGTTGACAACCATACCAAGGCACACCATTACCATTGTGCTAAAAGTTCGTATTCTCCTAAATTCGTAATAAAGTGTTAGTGGTCAAAAGAAAAGCCAAAAAAATAAATAAAAACAAAACCCGCTTTTTTGTGCGTTTTTTTAACGTACGCGCGACTTTTTTTTTTTTGTCATTCATAATAGTTATCACCTACAGGAGATCAACGAGGAGTGGTTATCGGATAAGTTGCGTGCGACGGCCTCAAGCGCCAGCGGTTGGTGACGCCGATAATTTTTTATTCTTTTCTTTTTACTCCAGTATATTCTTCATAAATTTAGTTAAAAAGTCTAAAGTCAACGAAGTTATGGCTGGACCGGTTTACTAATTGCCTCTAAAGAATTCCACTATCTACCTCCTGACTCCATCATCAGACCCTCGAAACCAAGTGCAATATTCTGAACTCAACAAAACGAATCATTTGACCCCAAACTCGACGGATTTAATAGTAGCCACTGAAGAGCTCCACTATCTACCTCTTGGTTCCATTATCAGATCAGCGGCCAAAATTATAAAATTGTATTGTCATCGGTCCTTGATACATGTGCAAATTTTCAAGTTAATCAGACGTCTTGAAGTTGGTGAAACTTACGTTGACAGATCCCGTTACATAGATCCCAGATAGATACAGGTCAAGCTAATAAAAGCGTGTTAAAATAATAATAAAAGATAACGTGACTTGTTAATATGAACGAAGTTACCAAATACGAACAATATTTCTAATGGAGTGTCACACATGCCATCTGAAAATCATAATGAGCGGGGTTTCAATTAGGAGATTACCAAAACTGTCAAATCTACAATTATGGTTTCAATGATCGGCCATTCCGACACTAATGCCCTAGCCTTAGAGTTTAGCAGACTTGGCTCTAGGATCAGATTATGGCCAGTACCAATGTGTCTGTTTCGACTCCCTATACTCGTACAGGGTGGCAGGGACATCGATGCGAAGCCGGCTACCATGGATTCAGTACATGATTCTGAACCCCACTGCGTTGAAATTTTTCGTCGGTTATTTAAAAAAAAATCTGCTGTTTCATAGAAAAGTGCAATAGACCTACGCGGTCAAAATGTATGGAGCAGCTGTTTTTTTTTTTTAATAACCGACGAAAAATTTCAGCGCAGGAGGGTTCAGAATCATGTACTGAATCCAAGGTAACCGGCTTCGCGTCGATGTCCCTGACACCCTGTATAATTGGTTCTTAAACCTTTAAAATCCTCTAGGTATAGGAAAATATGGGTGAAAAGCAATAGCATGATATAGCATAGTCAGTCTTTAACGTTCTCACTGCTGGGACTCAGGCCTCCTCTCTTCGAGACGGAGTGGGCTGTAATCTACCACGCGGACCCAGTGCGGGTTGGTAGATGTCACATGTCTCCGAATTTTGGCTGTAGGACATGCCGGTCTCCTCACGATGTTTTCCTTTACCGTTTTGAGAGTACTGGTGATGAAATTATTTACACAAAGTAAAGCACCTGTCTGGGTTTGAACCCACGACCAAGACCTCGTAATTCAGGGTTACCACTAGGCCACTACTGCTCTGCTGAAAAGCAATGCTTTAGCGTACTTATCAATACAGTTTCTTCCTAAATAGGAGAAAGAGCAGTTCATTTTAACCTGCAGTGGGTGGGACAGAGGCGAGGTAGACTATAGCAAAAGAGAGACTTTTGTAATGTGCAGTCAGAAACCCGGTGCTCGCATTCAGCAAACTATAATATAAGATGACTAGCATAGCAGTAAACTATGTTAGCAGAACTTTGAATGAAGGTTCGCAGGCGTTTGTAATTTCATTATAATATCTTAGTTTTAAATAATGTTATAATGTAGGTACCTTATAGTTTAGCAAACGAGCTGATAGCATAGTATAAATATGGACAGTACAGAAGACTACGTAATAAACGTTCGAAACGTCTTAACTATTCAGATTCAGACGCGCTCGCGTTTACTTTATCCTAGCAGTTTTCTAGTCTATGTATAGAATCATATTAACTGTTTATATTCAGAAGGCCAATTCTCGTATTTAAAAAACGTCCGCATTCAAGTCGCAATCTGTCAAACTTTTCATAAATGTTGGTAAATTGGTTGTATATTTGACAGATTGCGAATGAGATTAGAATGCGAATGTTCTTAAAAATTACGGGAATTGATCACGAGTGAAGCCCGCAGTTTCCAAGATTTTATATTATTTATTGCCAAATTTTAATACGTGGCCATTATAAGGATAATATTACATAGGTGTTATATACTAATGACTCTGTCAACTAAGAATGTTTAAAACTTTACAAGCCGGATTTTGATGTCTCTTAGCTCTCAATTTATTCGACTTTCATTGGAAGAAACATTTTCACTTTCTAGCTCATCGTCTGGGTGGTCAGCTAACATTACCATGTTCTAAGCATTTTGTTGTTGATATGTTTGTCATTTTCAAACATTTTTCCGCAAATAGCCCGTTGTCAAATTTAATGACGGCCATCGAACATTATTATCTTTTAAAGGTACACAATTTATTGCCCACCTAATGAGTCCCATGCCACGACAGGTTTTGTCTTCATCATTTTGACTCCATAAAAGATGTATTCACATGGGTGTTATAAAAATCCTCCTACACGCGAAAACATCATAACATTAATATATAATAAGATAATGAAGTTTGAATTTTGTCGCTCACACAGACACGTGATGGACGATATGGTGTTAATATTACAGCGGTTTGTAATTTCAGATGAACTACTACGAATTATATATTCTTTTATCTACAAATTTAAATACAAAACCTGTATAATTTCTCTAAGTAAATACAAATTGGTATTATATTAGTTTTATTTGTCAAATGGGTGATGCTGACGTCTCGAGTAATCATTTCATTAACGACTTAATTAACACCGTCCAATTTGCATGAGATAATAACAGAATATTAATCTTCGAAGTCAAACAGTGCTTTCTTTTCTGATCAAATGGCTGATAACTCATTTTATTTACATACATTTAACTAGATATTGGGTCAAGGAATTTCACTCCCGTAACGTGACCTCTGGCGATAACAAATCAATATATCTGACGTTTCAATTTGTATATTGACACGTTTTTAATCTTCTCTTATTGTTTATGTGTTCGGAAGCTGCGTTGAGTTTGTCTTAATAAATATCTCTCATAGTTCCGAGTTGTAGATAATGCGTGCGCGCGGCTTCCACAGTAATGACTATAAATCTTCACCTGTCTTTCACTGTATCTTTTTCTTTTGACTTTGATGTGTATATCAACGAGACAGCCTATTACACGTATTAATCTTGTGGAACCGTGATGCTGGTCGGTTTTTGTTTTTATAAATTACGTACAATTTGATTTTTAAATTCATCGTGCTTGTCTATGCTCCTCTAATTAAAATATCAGTTTAATTTACTAAGTACGTTACAATTAAAAAAAGGTAAATCGAGTAATTAGGTACCAGTCGTTTTTTGTTTTTAAAACTGTATTTATTTAAACTGTACATGCATAACAATTTATACCTAATTCATTTATAAAATAATATAATTTTTATTTTTTTTGTTTGTTATGTAATTTTAATTCTAAAGTAGTAACCAGCCAAAGCGATAAAATTTCAACATTATCTTTCTATTGAAATGTTCTATCCCTGACCGGAATTAGAAGAAATGGTGTCAAATCATTATATTTAGTTATAGCAATTGTCTAAGCAATGTAACAACTGCACAAATATAAGCCATGAACCAATTTACACGACAAATATACGAGTATTTAGAGACGACAATACGGACTAACAGAAACTATATTATTCTTTAGAAATTGTATACTTAATCGTTCATTGACATGTTATTTCTTCAAACAGTTTCGTCGAGTATGTTCTTTAATATAAAAATCGAATCTATATTTTATTCTGATAGGTAAATTATTTATTGAATTTAAAAAAATATTTGATTTCGGTTGAGAAATCGATTATAAATGAAGTCTACCTATTTGGTAAAATATTAGAACAGTGATTTTCGGAGTTCGATTAACACCAAAATTACAGTTTAGGCGCCCGCTATAGGTATTTATTATTTAAATCGAACACGTATTTTTACCTAAAACGAAATAAATATTTATTGCTGGCGTTATAATATTTCCATATCGAGTTTTTGGGAAAGCAGGGGCCGATTATATTTTTGTAAGAATAAAATACTAAAATTTGATTATAACTTTTTATTAAACTTCAAGATAAGCAGGTCAAATGCTATTGGAACTGCGTGTGTTTACTATGTCCTTGTTTTTTTTTTTTTATCGATTATGTTATGCGCTTTCATAGAATCGATTGAGTTTGCATGGTGGTATCATCGACATTTGACACGCGATCTTCTCGAGACCAAAAAAAGAGATTTTTTATATCTAACGGTTTTTTATAAGTACCTACCTAGAGGTTTTTTGGAAAATAAATGAGAGAATGATAACTTCTGATATATCTATCTATTATGTAGTTATTGACGAAAACTAATCATGGCCTAATTCAAATCAATCGTTGATCTGGGTAAGGCGGTGTTTATTAACCAAACTTTGCTGATTTAATTAGGTATGTGCTCTTAGATTTTTATAAGGTTACTTAGAAGGAATCAGGAATACATTATTGACAAAACATTCGACTTCAGAATTAAAATATTGACAACACATAAAATAAAAATAAAATAAATTGGCGATAACATTGTGAAATTTCATTTTTCTACAGGAAAAATGTTAATACAAACATAAAAATTCTTTACACGATCTGTATCAATTTTATGCTCTTAATTCTAATTTAATGTGGTCGTTTAATCTACTTACCTAAATCAATTCTATGTTCCAAATTCAAAAGTAACACGCCATAAAAACTTTTTAGAATATGTTGCGAATATTTTCATAAACAATATTTATGATTCATTCGGTATCACTGACCGATTATGCAGATTACACAGTGTTAGGTAACTCGTTATCTCTACTGTTGATGTTCCTTTTGACGGTCTTAACTCGAGTAAATATGCGATTGCGTTATTACACGTAATCTTTGCACGAGTCGTCAAGTGAAATAACTTGCTTTTGTAACTGTTCATGTAAAGATAGCACGTGACGTCACTATTTGGCTACGGTCAATATAACGCTTTAGCTGTCACATTTTTTATTCATAAGGCTATTCTATTGTAGAACGATCGCTAAACGTGGATGTCGATTCTTTGATAGATTTCATAACAACTATGGCAAAATTGAACAAAAATGCAGAGTGTGGGTTCCTTTTTTGATAAGTTTCATATTATTTCTTTTTTCTTTTTTATGAAGCTCATCTGCAGAGCTTTATAAAATCTTGGCAAGGTATTCAACTGTTCATCAAACCAAAAATATAATGAATTTTGAGTAATTTATTCTAATTTTAAATGTATCCTTGCGTTCCATATTCCGTTTAAATCCTGTCCAATTTAGTCTAGGTAGTAGCAAAGGCGTATTTTATTGTTTTCCTCAAACAATCATAATAACCTAAGAATCATTGTAATATGTGTTAACCTAAATAACTTTTGCTTATTTATTTTTACAACAATAGGTACGTATCATGTAAAATTTTAGTGCAAAATGCATCTTAGTGCATTGTTTATCAACAGTGATTTAATGCGAATTCAATGACGTGTTCAACTTTAATAATAAATCAAAATTAAGAACATGAATAGCGATCAGAAAATAAACATCTCATTCATAGTCTGTCGTAAGAGCGCACTGAAGAAAATATTCTATACATTGTGCGATAAGCGAACGTAATTGGGTTATCTATGTAGTACCCATCTCGTAAACAAATAGATTGTTAGAAAAATATACTACATCGGAGAGCAGACGCGATTTCGTAACGTATTAGGTGCATAGTACAGTGATAAATAATATAAGCGAAGAATATTTTAAATTCAAAACGGTTCGAAAGTGGAACATCACTGGTTCGATTAAAAAAAATGTCATTCCATTGTGGAAATTTTTGCGGCAATAAAGGTAGGTAGTCGGAATTTAAAACGGTTCACATTTTTTGTCATAAACGGCAAAAATTACGTTTTAAAGGTGACAATGTTAAGTAGCTAGTAGCAAAACATGAGATAATCTTATTAAGTCAATAACTGAACAAAAAAATCATTAAATTCTCGTATCATTTTTAGATTTTTACAAATAAAGTTAGTGATACACAGTCATGTCAACGTGGTATTTGTACATATTCATAAAAAAGTCCTTGGCAACTTACCGGTTCAAATAAAAGTTTTAATTTATCTACCGTCTAATGGTAAACGTTGACTTGCTCAAAGCAATTATGTTGTTCCAAGCAAAAACGCCCAGTTCTGACGAAAGTGGTCTATAAGTGGAATCTTTATTGATTCGACGTTTTACGGGATTTTTTCTAATTACACTAGTTGTCCACCTTTCAATTACTATCAGTATCGATACGTTAACTGCTATTTACAATAATAAACCTTTTTAATGGCAAGGTAAAGTTCATAACGCTTTGAAAGTCATCGACCACACATGAAGTTTAAAAAGTGGTTTTTCATACCTAATACGCGCGTTACGAAATGGATGTAAGTTTTTGAATGCAATCATAATTTTTTAATTAACACAGCTCACACGCACGGTAGGATTTCTAAGAAATAAAAATGGCGTGAAAAGATAGCAAAGGGTGAGTAATTGGTTATCGATTGATCAGTGATTATCGACATTGCATTTTAATCGACGATCGATTCTGGTTTCAGATAAATAAATGACAACTGGTATTCTAACGGACCGCACTTATCAAGTTAGTAGCGTTAGTCAAAAAAAACAAAACGATTTGAATTTAGAATTGAGAAATAAATGTCGGGAAAAGAAAAAAATATTTTCCGGCCAGTGTCAAAGTGTCACTGTCACGAGACGAAATGATACTAAAGTAAAAACTTTTTAGTAAAAAAAAATATTGACTGATCACAAGAAATGAACCGTTTCCTCTCCAGAGTTCAATGTCGTTAGCCACTGTTATACTAATAAACTCTTCGCACTGGTTACGTAATCTGCTCGTGTACAATTTGACCATTTTAATCTTTAACTAGTTCATCTAAAAATAATTCACAACGCAAATAACTCGAGACATTGCGTTAATTAAAATTACATTCTTGTGTAAAATATAGACCTATGTGTTACGTAAAGTCAACGCACTTTTTTTTTCATGTTGCTGTCGTTGATAGTGAGATAGGTAACCTAGCTACATTTTCAGCAAAAACAAAAAAAAAATGGTATTTGCGGGAAAAACGTTGAAAGATTTACCTTCTTATTCACTTCAAAAAAGATAAATCCATTTTGAAAAACATAAATCCATTTTGAAAAACATAATAATCAGACTATTTTTGAAAAAAAAAAAGTTTTTGTTAACCTATTAATTAGTTTGATTTTAGACAAATAATATCTCATTATATCTATATTTCTCAAAATCAAATCAAATATTCCAAACAAGGAAACGAAATCTAAACGTTGTCATTTAAACGTTAACATATTGTTACTAATTAACGTATTTGCCTTACAGCAGGACGAGAACCATTAATCACTAACTTTAAAGAGTTTATAAATAAAAAGTTCACTTAAGGAGAGACAGGTTCAAAGTAGCATGTCTAAAACAGACAGCTTTTAGTGTATTTAGCCTAAGGATATTTGTGATTTATTATAAAACATGTTATTAAGCTCCAATAATCATGTATCAATAAATTAATAAGACAGCCGGATATAAGAGGAACAGACAAACATAATAGAGTTGAGATAATTCATGTTTCTAAATTAGGAAACGATTATGATTTATAAATCTGAAAATATCTTAACTTATTAAGATCACGCTTATATTTTTTTCCCAGTTCATCGAATAACACGGGAAAACTACAAACCAGTCAGTTGTATTTAAAAATATGCGATAAAAAACACCATAAAGCCCGAAAGTCTGACACCAGTCTTACCAAGGGGTATCGTATTACCCAGTTACTGGGTTGTGGAGGTCAGATAGGCAGTCGCTCCATGTAAAATACTGGTATTCAGCTGCATCCGGTTAGACTGGAAGCCGACCCCAACATAGTTGGGAAAACGCTAGGCAGATTGATTGAAAAAACATCATCAACCTTGAAAATATTAAAGCAAAATCAACAATAGCACGCGTGAATGCTCAGACGCAACCTGCCCTTTCCTATCACAGTTACCGCAGCTTATCGCTTTACATCGTAACTGAGCGACCTACATGCAAAGCGAGTCCAATAGAAAAATCACACGATCGGGCCCGTTAAACCATCCGACGATAGCGTTATCGGTCGGCCCTAAAACATGTCACAGGACACTGCAGTGCAAACGGCTAATGGAACCAATTACACATAAATCTATTAGTAAAAGCAGATCCTTCATTATCGGACAAACAAAACCGACAATAAACCACTAAAGGATGCGATGAAATTTGAAAAATACAATAAAAAATGAGCCCTTTTACAGTTGGAGTTTTCTAAAATCAACCCTTTTCCATTTGTAGTTTTCTAATGATTTTAGAATACTACAAATGGTAAAGGGTTGATTTTTTGGGTTCCTTTCAACAATTGGAGTTTTCTAAAATTAACTCTTTTTCAATTGGATTTTTCTAAAATGAACCCTTTTTCAATTGGAGTTTTCTAAAATCAACCTCTTTTCAATTGGAGTTTTCTAATATCAACCCTGTTTCCTAAGGATGCAACGAATATTGAACTTTGTATGGAAAAAAACCGAAATCAACTCGGATAAAGTCGCGCCGAAAGTTTAGTTAATAAAGAGCATCGTATCGATTCACATCTATACAAGCTGCAGGGCTGTGCTCAACGGAAATAAATGTGATTGCATATATCGCCAGGAGGCTCGCTCGCTGCACGAATGCTGACGAATCGAAAGCATTTGTTTGAAAACTCGCCAGTGTGATATTTTATCCACATCCCTTGCAACTTGATTTACAGCCACTTTAGCGAGGGAAATATTTACTGAATCCATCTTGTATGGCTTCCCTAAATCGCCAGTGTTATTAAATAATAATCCGAGCACAAGATACGGGTATAATGACTTATAATGTAAACATGTATTGGATGCTTATCTTATTATCTAAATAATTTACAGCTTCGGTCTAATATTGCGAGATGACCTACAATAGTGTGTTAACCTTAGTTTTAATATCTTCATCAGCAACCTAATAATAATTACGTAATACACTATCCGAAGGATTTTGAAGGAACTTGCTAACCCATTGCTTCAAATGTTTGAAATTTAAATTTTATATTTTAAATTTATTTAAATTAAAAAATTGTCTTTTCAACAATGTAAATAACGCAATTAATATTGTTGAACTGTCAAAATGAAAGGCATTGCCATTGTACGTGTGTTACGCATTACCCCGCAGGATTACTAAAAACTATTGTAAGTTTAAGTATAGTTCTGTTAGTCGAGTTTTATCGAAGTATGTTAATTAAGCAGAAATGCTTACATTTATGATTCATAATGGTAGCAAGCGGTGACGTCATCGAGCGTGGTGTTAATTGTGAGAGCTAAGAAATTATTAAACAACTACACACTTACTGGTAATGGGCAACGGAAGAAAGGAAAATATAAACAAGCTTTTGTTTACGATGTTACAAGTAATGCAACTGTACTAACATAAAACGTAGTATGAGGAAATAGAACACAATTTTTTTTTAAATGTAGTACCGACCTAAGTATTATAAGTATTCTTATATATACATATAGTCTATATATAGTCATATTCAAGCAGTATTACTGCTTGAATATGAGGCTTTTGGGGCACTTACTCTGTATTGTGTATTTCATGTTTTTTTTGTGCAGTATAAACACAACACAATCTTTTTATTTTATGTTCTTTATCTCCTAGATATAGTCCAAAGTTATTTGTAGACACTCTGTCCATTGCCTAGAACCGTTAGTTACCTATTTTGCCGATAATTATCTACCTACCTAACTGATGTCATAAAGTTATGCGTAAAAAACAAGCCTTTCAATTTGATCAACTCATTCATATCACCGTATGAAATGTCTACGCTTATGTATCAGAAAAAAAGTTAGGAAAAAAACTAAATGGTTACTAAAACAGTACATACCGCGTATATTAATATTTTGAAAGTCGCATTGAATGAACTACCACAACACAATACATATGTCATAGCATAGACTCATTATTATGATCTAATACAACAAAATCGTGAATGGTCATTGTCCTGAGTCCTGAGCAGAAATTGTTCAAGTCATCAAAAATTACAATGTCACTGATATGTATATCAATTTAGACATATAAAGTCATGACATCTCATTTATGGTGGCAAAAAAAGCAAAAAAGCGAGCGAACATTCATTAAGGACCAATTGGAACCAATAATAGGCAAATGACCGTAAGAAAAAACCATCGATACCATATAAAAATTACAGCAAGGGAAATTGACGTAAACATTATCGATCATACAGCTGATCGATAAAAACGATCCGATAAAAACTATCGATATGAAATATCGATACCTACCACATGTCAATTTGCTGATAAGTCGTTTGAATAAATTTACATTTTAATGAATGAATCCCATTAATTAATTAAATATGATAGATTTTATTCGTCTCTACGCTACAGTTCACAGTTTTGTAGATTATTATTTAATGCTAATTACACGCCACTTCCCGTGATATTTCAATTTGAAGACATCAGTTTTCTATGGTTAGTAATATTCGCCACTAAAAATGTCAGTTGTCAATTAATTTTAATTCATAACTACGAGAAAATGTAAATACATTCTCCGAAGTCGTATTGTGTTCGTTAGAGGGTTAAGGTTATACGTTGAACTCTGAACATGTCTAACTAGCGATCGGAAACGCATTTCCATTGATAATTTTCAACAGCGTAGTTTTTCAGAACAATGTTAATTTATGGAAAAACACACTAACCTTTCAATTACGGGTCACTGGAAAAATCATTCACTGTTTCATTCACAAACTCAAAAATAAACCAGACAGACTGTCGTGTCAATGTTTCAAAATTCGAACAACAACAAAAAAAAAACAAAATGGTTTTGTATTTTTTTGGGACTGTTATGTTTATCACTAGATCGAATGCGTGCAAGTTGCCTTCCGCGTGCTCTTCGCGTCGGGTTGTCGAGCGGCGCGTCCTAACACTAACGCGCCTTGTCGTCGACTATGACCGTTTCTCGTATGAACCGGCATAAATTCTACTAGAATTTTACTTTGGTACGCGACGCACACCTATGTATGTACCTAGTACCTACCGACGAAATTCCTAATGTAAAATATGCATAGGTACTTCATCAATTTTCATTGTAAAATGGAAATTAATTCCTTTAATGAATGTCACTTAACTTGAAACGTACATGCCGTAAACAGAATGACATAAGTTCATTACTATTCTATTTTCAAACATGTTCCATTTACAAAAACAATATATAGAACAGCAACTTTGTATCGTTTAACAAAAGACTTCCGCATCCAACAAGACTTAATCAGTAGAAGATCTAAAATTTCACCTTCAACTGTTATTGACAATGACAATGTAATTGACAGAACATTTGAAATTCAATATTACTGAATATGACATACTCGTGCCAATATAGAGTCATTTCGCAAGTATCATGTCGTATCGCGTCAACTCGAGTCGCATCAAGTATTTCGTTTCCCGTCAATCTGTCAGTGTCTCTATTAATTTCCTCTCAAAAGATCTTTTTCGTTTTAATAATGTAGCAATGTGACTTCCTCGTTGGTTTAGTGGTCTCAAGCGTTACTGCTGAGTAATGAGGTCCTTGGTTAGATTCCCAGGTCGGGCAAAGAGTTGTTGGGTTTTTCCATCAGGAATTTCTCAGTAGTAGCTGGGAGTCTGGATTTGTGCCCGGATGATGGGAATAGGGTCGCCCCCTATTACATACATGGATTTTAAACATAACTGGCGAAATGTGGGTGTACTATTGGTACCTACACCTCTGCCCGACCCTTCGGGAAGCAAGGCGTTATGTTATGTAGTTATAGTGTTTTACAAAAAAAAACATCGTCAAAATATCTCTCAGGCAGATGCTTGACTGCTGGGGTTGCGGGTTTGTCTGAAAGGGATATCGCGGCCCCAGCACATAGGCAACGGAAGGAACACGGGTGGGTTTTAGTCAGTAAAAGTCTGACACTCCCTCTCGCTCCGCCCAGAGCGGGAGGAGTCATTTGATGATTTCCCAACCAAAAAAAAAAAAAAGAAAAAAAAAAAAAAAGGCAGATGCTTGAGAGATATTTTGACGGCTTGTGACGCCAAGTCAGAGGCCCATGAAAAGAAGAAAGACCAACACTGTCCTCCCATACCTATTAATCCTGTTATTTGAAAATATTGTAAAAGTATTTTTTTTTTAAAGAGTAACCGTGGAGTTTCTTGCCGGCTCTTCTCCATAGGAAACGACCAATTGGAACCGTGCACCTAGCTTCTGACGTTTCATAAGTGCCTTTGTAGGTTTATGTGAAATAAAATATTTTGAATTTGAATTTGCATGGGCGTCAGTTTGTCACTAACCACACGAAAAAGAAAGATAGTATTTTATCTACTCTTGTTGAAACTATATCTCAGATTGCATACCTCAGTATAGTTTGAAGTCCTAGCAATGTATTTCGAACTGTGTGTTCGTTATATCCTCGAAACTTTGGCAAAGAGCAAAGATGACATTGGATATTTTATATGTAACTAGCTGCGCTCCACAGTTTCACCCACATAAGTCTCGATCCCGTGAGAATATCGGGATAAAAAAATAATCCTGTCTCAATCCAAGTTATGGTCTACCCATGTGCCAAATTTCATCCCAATCCGTTAAGCCGTTTTAGCGTGAAAGCGTAACAAATAAACAAACAAACTCACTTTCACATTTATAATACATATTATAATAAGGATTGATTACGTAGTTATAGAGCTTGTTATATAGCTTGACAAATATTTGACAATATACACTTAACTTTCGCATTTTCCGAATATCTGCTTGGTGCATTGCCGATTGCTTTGCCTCTTTAATTTTCAGTCAAATGGAAAAGGACAGAACTTTTAATCAGAGGGGCAATTCCCGTATTTTTTAAGAACGTTCGCATTCGCATCTCATTCGCAAGCTGTCAAAAATACAATCAATTTGCCAACATTTTTTACAAGTTTGACAGATTGCGACTTGAATGTGAACGTTTTTTATGTACGTGAATTGGCCTTCTGTTATGATGTGCCGTTCTTGTATTTAGTTTTATAAGTTTGATTCCACAACGAAACAAACAAAATCAGCACTATACATTGTAAATTGAGGATAGCCAAAAGCAATAACAAACTAGAATAGTGAGTAGAAAACTTTTTATTAAAATTACTGCCTTTGAACAGAAAACATAAAAAGAAATAGTCATCGAATCATAAATTAATAAATAACGTAGCCCTCCCGTCAATGACCAAAGCACAATACTAACGAATACATTTCCTTAACACCTCCGATTCGTAGCAGAAGCGTAAACACACGTGTCAATTAATAGTACACGATTGATACACATACTATAACTTTCACACATAGACACGTGCTGTAAACATCACGCAATCAGGAATGTGTCAGCATAAATATCTTATTGGAGGAGTGGTTTGAATAAAAGATTCCCATTTATAAGTACCTACTTACCTAATTAACGTGAGTACGTAAATGAAAGTCACATCGGAAAAAAATAATGGATATATAAAGTATAAAGACTTTTTTTTTAAAGCAGAGGAGCAATTCCCGTAATTTTTAAGAACGTTCGCAGTCTAATCTCATTCCCAATCTGTAAAAAATACAACCAATTTACCAACATTTTTGACAAGTTTGACAGATTGCGACTTCAATGCGAACGTTTTTTAAAGTACGAAAATTTATTGGGCATATTAATTTATTTATTAATTTATTCAGCTTTTGGTTAAAAAAACATAAATAATACAGGATCGGTTAGTGCTATATAGCTGAGCTTTTTTTTGACTCATTTCACCAACAAAGCAACAAAGAAGGAAAAGAAAGAAAATTTGTTAAAAAGAAAATAAAAGGTTTTCTTAAAATCTGTGATTCTATGCAAAACTTGGTGAATGAGGCAAACAGCAATTTTAAACTTCTCAGAAAGTAAAAAGATCATTTTACCTCAATCTGCCTAGCCTTTTCCCAACTTTGTTGGGGTCGGCTTCCAGTCTAACCGGATGCAGCTGAATAACAGTATTTTACTTGGAGCGACCGCCTATCTGACCTCCAATACATAGTACCCTTAGCACTGGTTGTCAAACTTTCGGGCTTCTGACGACCCGACACGATTGTCAAAGATCTACGAATGACAGCCGCTACCAACGGCATAATGTGCTTTCCGAGGCACGGAGTAGTCTCGGTATGTCAAGATGGTCACCCATCCACGGACGAACCTCGGCAAGCATAGCTTAACCTGATTGATCGACCCGTGCGGCTGTTATTACTTAGCTATAATGGCGTAATGTTATATGCGTAAGTAAACTTGGCACTTAATGACACATCAAGATGCAATATAACACAACAGGTAGCGTTTCCATTCAGAGGTATCACTTTAAGAATTTATTACCGACGAGCGGTTTTCATCACCCAGGTCTTCTCTCTCGTTTAGAGCGGGTCATAAATTATATTGTGTCTGTACTTTTAGTGGAAAACACACATAAATTCAAACAACAAAAAAACCTATGGAACCATCAAATAAAATACGCATTATTTACACTTCATGTTTCCATGTATTATAGCTTATAGCCAACTGAGTACCTAATGGTGTATATTTTAGAAAACATTAAAAATAATATTAAGCTTAATAGGCAGTGGACGAGCCAGTCGTTTTTCAGCATTAAATAAGAAAACATTACAAAAAATAAACATTTTATCATTACATAATAACCACATAAACAAGATTGCGTCAGTCACGTATTTCAGATATCAAGCTATTCTGCTAAAAAACTTTCCTGAAAAACCTCGCTATTATTCGATAAACACTTTACCTATGTGTTAGCTACAAATACCTACTTTTTTATCTTCAATCAATCAACCACAGAACAGATTATCTGTTCTGTGCAATCAACAATCAACTCAGTCTATCGCCGTCCTCTGCTGGACATAGGCCTCTCCCACAACACCCTGGTCCTCCACCGTCCGCATTCAGTCTGTCCCCGCCATCTTTTTTATGGTCTTCGGTCCATCCATGGTCTAATAAAACAAGGTCTGGCATTCCGGGACGAACACATGCTTACGTCACTATCCAGTTGCCACTCTATTGCAACAAAACACGATTATGGAAAGATTTTCAGAAACCAACCCTAAAAAACGAGCCTTTAAAATTGTCGTTTCGTGTGTCTAATCAAACGAAACAATTCAATTTAAACATAAACCAACGTAATTGTTAATTAAAACGTCATTGTTTTATCGGATTCGCACAGGTAATAAAGGTGGTTGGGGAGTTATTATTACAAACTTCTGGTAACACAGATGTGATGACGTAGACTTGTGTTGCCCACACTGACCACTGTGTTTCGGAATGCCGTACCTGGCGAAGTATATTATTATACCATGGGTCCATCTAGCTAAAGGCCTTCCCACACGACGCTTGCCGATACGCGGTCTCCACTCCAGGACTCGTCTGCTCCACCGGCCAACGGTCCTTCGACAAACATGGCCTTCAAGCTAAGTAGTTAACTCTGGTTCTCTTCCTGTTCTATATTTATCTTCTGGGTCATAAAACAGATGGATCGGGCTGGAAAAAGTCCTAGTACCGTGATGTTTAAAAATTAAAAGCAATTCGCTTTTATTTCAGTACAGGGTATGTATGTAAATTAACTACGGGAAAACTACCAATTGTATGAAAAATAAACCGGATTCATAGAAGAATTTTCAAGACTGTATAAAGTACATTAGCACATAATAATTCACCATAAAAATATTTACTTTCGTAACTATGAAATACCGTGTCGGAAAATGTAGACGTTAAAAATATAGGGCGTTGCACTCAATTCCATAGAGGTGTAGGAGAAAGAGTTTCGACCTCATTCTGTTAATTGTCTATCGTTTCTTGTCTACTAAATTTGATCGAAGACTAAATGGATACAAGTTGTTGATGTTAGTGCGAAATATCAGCTGTTAAAAAATGCTAAATCACCCGCAAATATTTATATGACTTCATCATACCTGATCTTTTAAAAATAGATTTTAGAGTTAGAGTTGTCTTGAAAACAAGCATTGATTAGTTTATAAAGATTTATAACACGGTGAACTAATTGATTATTAAGACCAGCACTCCAATTGCGTAACACACTTGCTATCACAACCCGAACGATTTTTAAGGAAATTCCTAATCCATTACTTCAGATATGATTGTAAAATTCATCTGGTCGACAACTTAAATAAAGCATTAAATGTTGTTGAATTGTCACAATGAAAGGCCATTGTCATTGTAAGTGTGTGAGGTACGCAGTTACTCCTTTACAATATTTTTTTTCTTTTTATTTGCCAAGCAAATTCTTGCTCAGAATAATTCACGTACAATAATGTCGCTGGCCCATAACTTAGCAAGGTTTTGGCGTAGTGGGAGTAAGTTTACTCATAAACACGTAATGCAACAAAAAAAATTACACTTTTATTGCTAGTCATTATCTATGGTTATTATACGGGCGCCGACAGTTGTGACTGGTCATCTCTTATCTGCCATGGCTTATTTTTAATCTTATATTTTGAATTGTTTTGATTATTTTTTGTAAGTGCATTGTTCTCACATATAGAAGCAACAAGAATAATGTACCCAGGATTTTGTAATTTTCTATATTTAAAAGAGTGTCCTTGGAGTTTCTTGCCCGTTCTTCTCCATAAAGATCTACGTTTTGGAATGGGCAACTAGCTTCAACTTTCTGACTAACTGACGCGACTATTTGACAATTCAAAAGTGCCTGTAAATGGTTTAATTGAAATAAATGCTTTGAGTTGAGTTGAATTGCCATAATTTATTTTTAGACATGTCTGTTTACCCAAAAAAACGAAAACGAACTTTGCGCGTCTACAACTCTTGCCAAGTTACGTGCTGTCAAGTGCGAGTCTGCACGAGCTAGTGATGGATTAATTAGCATTCGCGTTCATTGTTAGTATGCGAATGCTCATTTAGCATTTAGCAAATGAAATGTAGTTGCGAAATTCTGTGAAATGCGAAATGAATTTATCGCTTCGTACTTTTTATACTATCATACGTCAGAGCGCCGACGCACGCAGCGGTAGTGTGCGCTCTCCTTCGCACCCACGGGAAGTCGGGAATACTAAATCTATCGGTTTCACTTGACCGTGACCTCGTTGCGAGTGAAATTTATTAGCAGATGCTAATAAATGGGTTAAGCAATTGTTATGTTATTATGTGATTTGCGCGTACTTAGGGTTGTATATTGAATGAATGCGTGAATTCGCATATTAACAAATATCACATATTTTATTATTATCAATTATCGTCATATTAGCGAATAGCATAGCAATAGCAATTAGCATGCTACGACTCAAGAATTCACATGCTAATGAAATTTATGCGAAATCGCATTAATTGACATTACTAGCACGAGCACTAAAAAACAAACCTTCGCAAGAACATGACACTAGAGCGGTCAGTGTGTCAACACAGTCGATTCCTTCTTGTTAGTTGTTCGGTAAACTAATCCCTGTGCTGTTCGCCCAAGTTGTTTGTAGTCTGCTTTACTTGGCCACAATAATTGATCGTCACTCGACACGTGAGCGGCAGAGTCACTAGCATTTCTGTGGATAAAAAGGTTTGTGCCACTTTGTACTTTGTAGTACAAAGTGGCATAGTGGCAAAGTGGCTGTATAGGTATTAGGAACAGGGTGTAAAGTTCACTCATCCTCCATAGAAAAGGGAGGATTCTCCGAACAGACGGGTCTGGTGTGCTACTGCCCGACTATAGATGTTGGGACGTTGTATCTAAGCTAGTCGCGCGGTAAACATTGCTTGCGCGATGCAGGATTTTGCGCGACGACAGTGTGATGCGTAGTTCGCATGTGGTGTTATAGATGGCGCTATAAAATATCCAATTAATTCAGCATATCTTAGTCCACTGCTACACACGTAGGTACGTCTCTCCCTAGATAGTTAGATTTATTTGGTGCACACAAAAGATAAAGTACATCATACAAAATCACGATGAAATAATAATAACTAATTACATGAAATGAATATGAATGAATAGGAAATAGCTACAAGGTGCCAATATACAAAAAAAAAACAAGACATTCCGTAGCAGTCTTTAGTCAAATGGACCCGCGCGATCACTTAACTCAATCACATTTTGAATAGGTCGCTGGATCCACTGCCCAGCTTTATTATTAGTACAGTCACGGAGTAAAGCCGAATCTTTTAGCACGGGTTGCACAACGACTTCATCCACACCAGGGCAGAGAGCTTCTGAATACAGCTTGTCTTTGCTACGTAGGTAGTACCACACCTACTTCTGCCGCCAAGCAGCTATGATCCTACTGTGGTCAGCGAAATTAGAGACACTTCAGATATCAATTTGCCTTTGTCTCTAGCATGTGAGGCAAGCTCTATCTCATTACAGATGTCCATTAGTGATGAGGCACCGGCTTGTTTTTCACCGAATAAGATAAAAAAAACTTTTACCAAATCGGAGTTTATCTTGGTAGTGTCAAACTGTCTATAGGCTTCCGCAGACAGACGCGACTCTAGTTTTAGACCATTTCCATGAAGTTTTCATAGAAATTATTCTTAATTTCTATGAAAACTTCATGGAAATGGTTCTACCTGAATCGCGTAGCTCCGTTGCGTCGCCCCTGGTGGTATCAGTCACATCACCATGCACTTTCCAAATGGTCATCATTCGAATATTCAAGGTCCAGTAACATCATTTTCTTTTTCATCTATTATCATTGTTACTATTGATATCAACAGACTGATAATAAAGTCTCAATTCATAGAATTCGCATTAGATTTGATAGCACTATAGATTAGGTATATTGTAACTTGAGCAATATTATCATATCGGCGATCTATTGGAGGCTGATTGATCGCTCTAAATAATGGCTTGTGCTCTTCAGCGTACTTTGATTTTTTATTTATATTTATTTAGGGCTATTCTTAAAAGCAAAACATAAAGATTTTATCTGCTACGATACCAAGATAGTTAGTTAAGAGTTTGTTGCCTCAAGTGGTGGTCCATATCCTAACTAATATTATAAATCCGGCTGAATGGATTAGGATGAAATTATGCATGGCACATGGGTAGACCATGACCTGGAGAAGGACATAGGATACGTTTTACCTCGACATTCCCACGGGATCGAGACTTATGCGGCTAAAACCGCGGGGCGCAGCTATTTATTAATAAAACACTGATCATGTATTATTCTAGGAAAATATTGCGTTTTCTAATATGTATGATATAAATTGACTATGTTTAAAATATTTGTATCTATGTAATGATGTATCATGCTATAAAATTATAATGAGCTTGAAATTAAGTTCTGCAAATTAGTTTGGCTAGCAAAATTGTATGATTTCATTCATTTAACAGCTACAATACTATCTACGGGAAAACCAATGTAAAGTGGTGCTTATCCACAGGATCAAGAATGAACACTCCAATTCTAACACGAGTAGGTTGAAACACGAGATATCGCCCAAAGACGTGTTGTTTCTCACGCCCCACGGCGCGTCGGGTAATCGAATACTGAGCGATATCATTTATCACATTCGTTACCGAATTCTCCAACACCTTATTAGTGCTTTTGATCGCTAAATATAACCATTAGCTGCGGTTTGTGGTGATGAGCTTAAAAATTGTTAAGTGGTGGAGTATTGAATCAACGCTAGCGATGTTTTATTCTTTAGTTGTATCGTAATAACATTATCGAGTGTACGAGTATTGTTAATACGTAAGTATGGATTAAGTGCTTTAAATCATACAGATCGCACAAGATTCCAGCGTCTATTCATTTTGCGAAAGTAACTGTAAATAAAAAACAAATTTGTTCTTTATCACTTTCACAGTTCAGTTTCAGAGTGCCACAAAAGATTAATTGTTGGTTTTTCAGCTACTGGGTCTGCTTCGCGGACTTTGAATGTGTTACAAGAAACTTTTTCTAAGTCATTACGAGTGTATTTGTACAATACAATCTTATTTAGATGCAATTAACACAAAGAGCGACCCAAAAATCTTTAGATTATTATTGACAGCTGTTAGCTGTTATCTAATCGTGGATATTCAATTAGTATTTCACTCCTTCCCATGTAGATGAATTGAATTGTCAAAGAAGTCATGAAACTAATTGACTGACTGACACGACAGATGACTCTTTGTTTCTATTAAAACAAACATCTTAATAAATTAATGTAGAGATGAAAGATCGATGCAAATTGGCGTTGTATGTGATTGTTAGTGACAAAGAAAGTTGAGCTAGAAGTGAAGTAGGTCGAAAGCTATCAATTACAGGGTTATGTGACACTCAATCTTTGTTTTATAGTAATGTAGTGGTTTTTGTGGAGTTAGGGCCGGAAATATAAGAAATTAGATTGTTAAGGCTAATTAAATATATTCGTTTTTTTTTTTAAGTTCTTGTTTATTAAGTATTGACATTGACATTGAGATATTGACAACTAATTTGAGAGGGTTTTAGAGCTTCTTATTGGCTGCATGCACCATATACGTAACTAGTCATATTAATAGCACTGATATTATGATACTAAATTCGGTAAGATGTTGAATAAAAATATTGACATGTACCATCCCTGGTTAATTTGTAATACCTTTTTTTTTTTCCCCGTGTTGGTGATGACATCTCTTTGAGGCGCGCGTGGAACACAACGCGCCGTCGAGCCGGGCCTGGTCCTTATCGGACGGCGAGCTGCCCATCGCTCACCGTCCGCAGGCCCGCGCCTACAGTGGCCGGAAGTCAGCTTGTGACTCCCGACGATGAATCTCCCTCGCGCGCTCCGCCTCCTCCTTCGCGAGCATAACTGCTTCGCAGAAGGAGGTTACGGCCTCCCATGCACTCTCGCTCCGGACCATGGCCTGAACCAGGGGCGGACGCGAGAGATCGCCGCCGCCGATCGCCTCCGTGAGGACACGGCGGTGCCCCGCCCAAGCCGGGCAGACCTCCACCGTATGCTCCACCGTGTCCTCCGGGCGATCCACACAGTGGTGACACCCGGGCGTTTCCTCCCGCTTGATCCTGAACAGGAACCTCCCGAAACAACCGTGTCCGGTGAGGACCTGCGTCAGGCGGAAGGTAAGGACGCCGTGGCGCCTCTCTAGCCACTCCTCAAAGAGAGGACTTATCGCCGCAATTGTGGCGTGCCCAATATTTTGTTATTTTGTAATACCTAAGCTGAACGCATTTCGATTAAATTTGGCACATAGGTAAACCAGGGCCTGGGTAAGGGCTTACTTTTTATCGCGGTAGTACACTCATTTCCGACCTCCACGCGAGCGATGCCCTGGGTAAAAGCTAGTAAAAAATAAAATCACATACAAAAGACGCAGGATTTTCTTGCAAGCTTTCAAAGCTCAATCTTGCAAACAATAAAGCTCCCACCATCTCCTATTTAGGTACTATAAATGAACTGTCAGACCTCCTGCATACGAGTTCATTAGCTAGGGCGTCTAGAAGTGTCCTGTCACGATGATGTGTCGCGAAAGTCGCACTAACAGCATCTGAGGAGCCGCCGTGATGACGTCACCGAGGCGCCGCCGCCCGCCGGGTCCGCCCGTGCGAGATAGGATAGGAAAGGTGTGGAGAGGCTCTTCAACTAATAAATAATTAAATATTGTTTTTGTATGCACTTCACAAAAAACACGTTAAGTAAGTAAAGTTGACAAGTTAGACTCGGGTTTAACGCCAGTTTTTGTATTTAGAACTTTAACTTTGTCGGAATGGTTTAAACCCGTTCCTTGTTTTGTTTGTAATAAGGCCGATAAAGATAGAAGAACACGAAGGTACTGCTTATTTCATCAAACCTTCCAGCAGACCTGCGACAAGAGAATTGGATTAACATAATTGTTGTGATCATAACTACAAGTGATAGCTCTAACCCTAGCCTACCCGTGCTAGAAAGTGCAATTAAATTGGCTTTTTTTTTCTAGCATTACCATATTGTCTGAAATTGCACAGAAGCAAAATTGATGAGGCTTTGAATATAATTACTTCACTAGTCTAGATACCCACTGCATAAAAAAAAACAGGAAATCATAAACATTAAAAGAGGTATGCTCTAAGTATGTAGATATTGATTGGAAATATTTTCACACGGTTTCAATGATCCTTTACAGTCATTCACACGGGACCCGGCAATTGACGCATCGTTAAAAAAAAACGATACGTCATGACGGATGCACACATTGCATTGTTCACATTGCATACGGAAACGAGTTTTTTTGCGATTCGTCAAAATATCCAAACAGATTCACACTTGATTCGTGATTCAGAGTTCAGTCTTGGACGATCCGTCACAAAAAAATCACGAAGCCTTTACCTGGATAGTAACAAACAATTTATATTTCTATCCAAACAAAATATTTTATTATTTTATATTTTCAGAGAGCGACTCCACATCGCTCGCATCTCGATCCGATCTCCGCGGAGTGAGAAGCGGCGATGACAGCTAATTGTCCTATAACGAGGGTAACCATAAAACCATTCACGGCACATACCTACATTTACATGACCACGGACTGTCCCGCTATGATGCATTCCGTCCTTTCCACATGACGTACATGAGAAGAACATCGCGAATAATGATGCAGAAAGATAGGCAAAGAGTCAAATAGATAGATAAAAATCTTAACAGAAAAAGTACATAAATGGTTAAAAAAAAAAACACGATTATATGGATGAGGATTTGCATGCTGAGCAATCAATTATTTGTTCCTAATAACTAGGTACTCATACAATCGCTCTTGAAAGCATGTCCTATTTTTTCGTACCTACTGTAGCTCGATACACCTTCCCTATATTGCGTATGTTAACGATGATCAACTAGTGCGCTAGTGGAGGCCAACCCTGTGTGATAATTATGAAGACTAAAGGATGTGAAAAGAGATAATGTTAGAATTTTTACGGTTCTGTAAGAAAACAGAGTGATAGGATTAACTAATGGTTAATTTACTGTACTAAATATTTAATTAAAAAAAATAAAAATGGTAGTAATTTTATAAGTTAATGGATGATAAATATTGATACAGTAAAACTCTACAGGATGAAGAGGCATCCTGCATGTACATCATGTTAAAATGATTACTAATGTTCATGGTATACCGCGATGGTACGTTGTGTTGCGAGTGCAAAGATTTCAGCACAAGATTGACAGATTTACATGGTGCGATGCAATTGGCAGATGAAGCAACAATAAAAGTTGCATCGTCTAAGCAGTGTTTAGACGATGTAATTTTATTGAATGCTAGCCCACAGACAAGAAACTTGCATCGTGTAAATGGGGCTTCACTATGGTCCTATCAACGCATATACTCGTATAAGCTCAACTACGCATTTTTAGGTAATACGTAGGTATAGGAAGGGTCCTTGGGGTTTGACAAACTGTATACAGGGTGGCAGACATCTGCTGTTTCATAGAAAAGTGCAATACCTACGCGATGGAATAGCTGATTTGTTTTTTAGTTACTGACGAAAAATGTATATGCAGAATCATGTACTGAATCCATGGTAACAGTTTTCGCATCGATGTCCCTGCCACCTGTATAGCTTGGCATACTCCTCCCATTTTCGTTTATATTTTTTTACTCCACTTATTCAATAACATGATTGATGATAAATACGATGATAATAAGTATTGAATAAAAAACATTTAGTTAAATTCAAAATGTCACAAGCTTTCATGACTAAATTAAATCTGTCCAAACAAAATAATTAATGTGAGACGCTCAGAAAAGCTTTGGAAACTCAACGGAAATTGTTTTATGATTTGTCACACAAAACGCTAAATAAATATTGTGATACAGTTCCGTCCTAAAAACTAACGGATATATTAACGTGCCTACAATAATGAAGCAATTAATAAGATAATTATTTTTATATTTATTGATACTTTGGATATTTTGACTGGTTCAGTATAATAGAGAAATAACTTTATCGATCTGCTATTAAACTTAATGGATAATGAGGAATTTTATCTGAATTAACATAAGAATTTTCCAATACAATTCTGCGGCATTTTTTAATTACAAACAAAAAATTTAAGCCATTTAGAAGTCGTACCAGATAAACCTTTTATTAAGATCAAAGATTTTAAATATTAATGTTTAAATGATAATGATTATCAGAAGTCAAATGCTAAGTAGTAATTAATAAGGACGTATCCTGTATTTGTATACTTTTATTTAAGATAAGAGTTTGTTTTTAAATTTTATCAATAATTTCTTATCTATAAACTTTAGTATCGGTTTGATTAATAAAACTTTTATGTTTCCTGTGGCAGATCAAGTTTTAATAATAATTATGTTTGTTTATTCTTAACAGGATTGGTGAAGATACTGTTTTTTTTTTGTTTTTTTTATCGACACTCTTAATCGTAGAAAATGGACTGAGCGTTAGTCTCACAAAAGTGACCACTCTTTAGAAAGAGATAAAGCGCCTGTGCGGGCTATCCCTACCCTACCTATCCCTTTTCTGAAAGCCTGTAATAATAAAGGCTCAAACTCAAAACAAAACATTCTAAAAAAACTTCACGGTAAAACAATTACCGATGTCGCATCGCGCCGTCGTCGTGTGGCGCCTGTTTGCTCGCCTTAGGCTGCCTGTCCATTGAAGCGGAGCGAGGCAGCGGAGAGGAGAATGGCAGCGGAGTGGAGTGGAGTTGCGGACAGTGTCTGTTCATTGATGCGGAGCGAGGAAGCGGAGCGGAGTTACGGACTGTGCGGAGCGAGGTAGCGGAGCGGTGTTGCGGACTGTGCGGGGCTAGATCGAGTTTACGCGACGAGTAATCATTCTCCGCTCCGGTTCCCCGCTCCACTTCTCCACTCCGTTTCCCCGCTCCGCTTCCCCTCTCCGCTTCTCCGCTCCGTTTCCCCGCTCCGCTTCCCGGTTTTATATGAATTTTTAAACTAGTTCGCAAATCTCTGTCCACTAAAGCGGAGCGGAGGTTTTATGCAATTCCATTGGTAAATATTGGCACACCGCTACTCCGCTCCTCTTCTCTCCGCTCCAGAGGACAGGCAGGCATGATTTTTTAAATTGTCATTGATTTTAATAATAGAAAATTTGATCAATATTTTTTTCTTCACAAGAGACAATTAAAAATAAGAATATGGAAAACAATTTTTATTTATTTTTTCTCTTTTCAGTAATATTGCTATAAGAATCAAAACAGGTAAATATTTGACAGTTATTTGCGACGTTTCCAACTTTTAGGATAAACCATCTTAAGTGAGCATGATATACTCTCAACAGCCATGCTCGTTCATAACAACATAATAAACGGCTCCATGCTACTCACATTAACCAAAACAGAAAAATTTCAAAATAAACCCATTGGTAGTACTTACCATCTTACAGAATTTCTTCTTCACTTAATCGTAATTAAAAGTTTCCCTTGATCTGATAAATTAAAACCATTAATGACTTATTACGCTTTCATAGTGTCCTTGGCAACACAATATGGCACCATTTCCTTGGCCCACATTAATCGGAAATAATACTCGCTAATAAAAGCTAGTTCAACATTATCTAGAAAATCAATACTGCTGCATGCAATTGACACTAGCATGCAACGTCACGTACATTGTATCCGACGTACCTTATAATTACGCTTTTCTTGGAAAGCAGTAAATAACATTAGTATCTATAGCTGCCGCGTTCAAGCATGGCACTAGCGGTCATTTCCCTTTCCCTAATATGTCTCCGTAATAACCCAAACAATAAAATATGTATGGTATTTAGGGTTCCGTACCTCAAAGGAAAAAAAACGGAATCCTTATAGGATCATTTCGTTGTCCGTCCATCAGTCTGTCCAGACCCATTTTCTCAGGAACGTGTGAAAGTATCAAATTGAAATTAATATCAAATTCGTAGATCTATGTTCCCTTGGAACTCTAAAAAACATCAAGCTTCTAAGTCAATTCAATAAAAAAAAACGGCCATTTATGTGAAATATTTTGATACTCGCAAATAAAGCAAAACCCGTTGACCTAGAATCATTAAATTTGTCAGGAAGCAAGGTCTCGCAGCACAACACAAGTAAAGAAAAATGTCCGAAATGGATAATTTGTAGTTTTATCACAATATTTTATTTTTGCTATTGCAAACTTACATTTGCAGTTGGAGAATTGACGGTGACGTATATTACAGGACGTTAAGGTACTTTATTTCAGTAATTGAAATAAAAAGTGCTAGAAAATGTAGGTGGATCAATGACCGCTAATGCTATGCTAAAACGCGTCAATATCACGTACAGTATATCTGACGTACCTTATAATTACGCTGTTCTAGGAAACCAGTAAATAGCATTAGTACCTACTTACTTTCATACTGTCTCTTTTGAAGCTTTTAAATAACATTTGTACTTGTTTTTTTAATGTTTCATTACGTTATAACTGTTACTGTATTGGTTCTATGGGTGTATGTTTCGCCAAGGTGATAAAACACCTTGCAAACCATAGAATATCCCGAGATATTTTAATATTTCCGTAAACCGAGGACAGTCTTTTTAATAAATAAAGCTCCGTGCTTTCTCATCAATTTCTAAAAGCTCGTAAGTAGGAATTGAACACGAAGCTTTAAGCTCATGAAAGCTCTCGTTCAGTTAAGGAAATTATTGGTGATGTTCTTCAGGAAGGTCAGGTGTGTAGTACTGTGGGCACGCCACAATTGCGGTGGGCACGCCACAATTGCGGCGATAAGTTCTCTTTGAGGAGTGGCTCGAGAGGTGCCACGGCGTCCTCACCTTCCGCCAGATGCAGGTCCTCACCGGACACGGTTGTTTCGGGAGGTTCCTGTTCAGGATAAAGCGGGAGGAAACGCCAGGGTGTTACCATTGTGTGGATCGCCCGGAGGACACGGTGGAGCATACGGTGAAGGTCTGCCCGGCTTGGGCGGGGCACCGCCGTGTCCTCACGGAGTCGATCGGCAGCGACGATCTCTCGCGTCCGGCCCTGGTTCAGGCCATGGTCCGGAGCGAGAGTGCATGGGAAGCCGTCACTTCCTTCTGCGAAGCAGTAATGCTCGCGAAGGAGGAGGCGGAGCGCGCGAGGGAAATGCAAGATGCGCGCCCTCGCGCCCCTAGTCGCCGCAGGAGACGCCCCGGGCGTCGGGAGTCGCGAGCCGACTTCCGGCCACCGTAGGCGCGGGCTTGCGGACGGTGGGCAATGGGTAGCTCGCCGTCCGATTAGGACCAGGCCCGGGTCGACGGCGCGTTGTGTTCCACGCGCGCCTCAAAGTGATGCCAGCACCAACTGACGGGGTCCGTAAGGGCCAATGCCTGCCAGGGTTGCGAGTTTGTCCGAAAGGGATATCGAGGCCCCGGCACACAGGCAACGGAAGGAACACGGGTGGGTTTTAGTCAGTAAAAGTCTGACACTCCCTCTCGCTCCGCCCAGAGCGGGAGGAGTCATTTGATGATTTCCCACCCAAAAAAAAAAAAAAAGGTGTGTAGTACTGGCAAAGTAGATGAACGTAAATGAAACAAAAGAAGTATGTAAGAATCGTAGGCATTTTGTAGTTTCTGCCCACCTCTATATGAAAAAGGCTTGACTTTATCTGTATTATGTATGTATGAAAACTCTAAGTAATCTTTACCTACTCTCATATCGTAATATTCGAATTATAAACTTCTAAACGAGTTTATATTGACATACTTTATAATATTTTACACAATACCGAAATTTAAAAATAGAATCATATTATAATACTTATTCTATAACAAAATAATGTTATTAAACATTTTTTTTTCTATTACGATACAGGGCAAATCTGAAAAGTTCATATCACCAAGGAGTTTCTATCAATTTTTGTAATGGAACGTTACGTACGGGGGACAGCAGCACTGCTCTAGCGCATGCGCGGTGATGTGCTGGGTGCAGGCGCCATTCATACGTGAAGTTGTACTGAATTTCGTGGGAATTTGTTATTCTTGATCTTTATTTTTGATCTTTTATTTAGTAGGTTCAATCCCAATGTATGAGAGTAGATAAGGTAGTGTATGAAACTGCACATAACTAGGTATTAAAACACTCGTGTGGTACTATTAAATACCCCTCATTATGCAACAGTTTCATAAAATACTATTATAAAATCCTACATCGCAAAATAAATCTGCCTATGCATATGCTACTACAATATTAAAATATCACGTTTCAGTTCCGACTAAGAAGTCACTATGTATAAGTTTACCGTAGGGAATAAGTATGTGAGTTAGGTACAGTAATATAACATATGATGTAGGGTCTAAAGGTTGCAATATGTTGGTAAGATGAATAGCTAGGTCGAAGATGGCGCCTGTAAATATGTTGCTTGTTGCAAGAACTTAATTTGTGGTTGCGTAGGATGATTTAATAGCGAAGTCCTAACTAATATTTGTGTTTGTTTATTTACGCTTTCACATTATTCAAACGGATTTGGATGAAATTTGGCACATGGGTAGACAATGACCTTAACCCTAATTACGTAATACATTATCAATTAGAATCTGAATCGTTTTGAAACAGATTGGTAATCCATTGCTTCATAAGTTCGAAAAAAATATCTGCTCAACAACTTAAATAACGCAATGAGTATTGTTGAACTGTCAAAATGAAACAGATTAGTCGTAGGTACCTAATCGTTTACGAAAATGTGTTGCGTAATTAGATAGCACCAACATAGGATAATTTTTATTCCGGTAGTACGTTTCCGTGTGATAATTTTTGACCTCCACGCGGGCGAAGCCGCGGGCAAAAGTTAGTTTTTAATAATATGTAAAGTTACAAATTCCCGTGGCAAACGAACCACTACAGAATTTAATCAATTAAAATGGAGCACCTATTCCATTTTGTAATGTCCTTTATGCTCAGATTATCATCAATACAGCTTTAAGCATCTTATAACTTATACGTATATCAAAACCATATTTCAATATTGGTACACTTCAGCTTTTCAAATTGAAGAATTATGGTTAGAAGTGGAGGCGGTATCCCTACCACAATTCGGTAGAATTCTCCTTAGCACGACCCAACGGCCACAAAATCAAGCCTGTTAACTTTGGCAACAAAGTTATCCTAAACCACGGCCATGTCGTTTCAAGGGTCTTTACAAACTAAATCTCTTCGTTAATTTTCCGTTCGAAAGATTTATCATAAACGATTGTACTTCTTCTTTGCGTGTGGGTAGTGACTAACCTGGTGTCAGAGTTTTAAAGCCGCCCATGGGCCTCTGACTTGGCTTCACATGCCGTCGAGAAATATCTCTCAGGCAAGCCGGTTTTCAGTCGTGTAACGAAAACCTATCATTTTAGGGAACTCAACTGCATACTATTATCACCGAGCAATATAAAAAGCCACTAACTTATCATGAAATATTTCCGAAACCACGCAACATATAGCTTCTTGAAGTAAAAAGCAACATTCAAGTGTATTTAATAGCGCATAAAAAACACCTATAAATCTGTTTTCAAGATTTTTGTTACTTCATGTAGCTAACTTGTTTAGGAGATATTTAAAAAAAAATCGGTACTTTGCAAGTGGCTTTTTTATATTGCTCGTCAGTGTATTTATTTAGTTTGTGAGGAGGGGAGGAACTCATGGCTAAGTAATAACAGGGGCACGGGTCGATCCATCAGGTTAAGCTACGCTTGCCGGGGTTGGTCTGTGGATAGGTGACCATCTTTACATACCAAGCCTCCGTGCCTCGGAAAGCACGTTAAGCCGTTGGTCCCGGCTGTCTTTCATGGAACTTTGACAGTCCGAAAGTCTGACAACCAGTCTTACCAAGGGGTATTGTATTACAGAGTTACTGGGTTGTGGTTGTGGAGGTCAGATAGGCAGTCTTTCCATGTAAAATACTGGTATTCAGTTGCATCCAGTTAGACTGGAAGCCGACCCCAATAAAGTTGAGAAGATGCTAGGCAGATATGATAGTGTATATTTAGTTCATGATTGTTATTCTTTAGTTGAATATTATTGAGCAGGCCATCGAGATCAATAGCTTTGATTACCTCGTCGGCTTAGTAGTGTGTACAAGTGTGGCTTTTGTTATAGTAAGACCTACATTTGTTGGCAAAATAGGTGTAATCCGCCAATGCCAATCGTTTCTAAGGAAAGACGTGAGGCTATGTACAGTCCTACAAGGCTCAGGCCGTGTGGCCCAGTGACGGTGTCGCCGTCGGTGACCATAAAACACAAACTAACACCCTAATGGCATAGGGATTGGAGTTTTTTTGTTTGGTATTTGGTTGAGGGTGCTAATTAAGGCAGCTTCTTTAAAATGTAATTTTCGTTTTCAAATATATTTAGTTGTCTAATGAATTAATAGGTCAGTGACGAACTTTTAGCGTCTAATAAATGGTTTTAAAGCGACCATATATTGTAAAATAAGCTACTGTTAATATGACGCAGCATGGTGATAATTCTTAAGCAACTAAATTTGTGATATGTCTACTCATTGCCAGCTTCTAATAAGTGTATCAACTTCATCTATAAAATAATATCAACGTACTCTAATTTCATAGAGTCACCTTTATTTTTATACTTTAGCATAAGTAATTGATGAGTGAATCTACTATATTAGAACATAAAATTTCCTTATTATTGTCATCAAATAATGGTCAATGAAAGCTCTAATTTCATGTATTCACCTATCTATTTATAATGTTACCATAAGTAATTGATGACTTGACTATTATACCTACCCAATTGAACATACAAAAAATATTGTAATCAAAAACAAATGCGACGTAATGCACCTTGCGCTAATTAGCCTGCCTGGCTGCGAGCAACTCGGAAGCAGCGCTCGCCGGCCGCTGCCGTGGCACCGCTCGCTTCGCTCGCTCGGCTCGCGCGCGGTTGACACAGTTATAACCTAACCTAACCTAACCCATTTCATATTCCGTTATCTGTTCCATTTCGCCCAGTTCACATTTTTCGTCGCGCCCCTCTCATTGCCAACGAGCGTCAGGTACAGTCCCGCGCTTGTGTTGCTAATTTTCACGAAAAATGAATATGATTTATTAATTTACTTGTTGAATAAAAAACTTTGATTGCTAATTTTGAGGCTGGAATTTGATTTTATTAGCAGACAGATGTTGAATCTCTAAAATATATAAAGTAGCTCACTTACAACATTAGTCGCTGAGTTATCAAATCAGAAGTAAATATATTTATCGGTAGCTTGGAGTCATATTAATTTACGCTCGTAAATTGACGCTGGTTTTTTGATATTCTGTTGGAATAGTAAAGATGATGAATTAATATAATTGAAGCTGTTCTATTAACTCGTCGCCTACATATAAAAAAAGACGCTAGGATGCAGGTGCTAAAGAAAACTTTTGTTGCCGCACATATAATTTCCCTTTGGTTGATTGGGGGGATTGCGGGTCGCAGCATTATACTTTTATTGTTTAGCGTGGATGTGACATGTATATGTTCCCCCAAATTGTTATTTTCGTGTATTTGTTATTTTTGTGCGTCTTGTTTACAGTAAATAAACGTACTTATTTCCTTTTTTTTATTTCGTCGTAACGCACTTTCAATCACAATCCGAGAGTTAAGTACGAGTATATTGCTAATCAGTTGCTTCATATGATAGGTTTGATGATCTGCTCAACAACGTAAATAACGGTACGTGAACTGTCAAAATCAAATTCATTGCGAATAATTGGCATTTTATTTATGTGTTACGCAATTACCCCCGCTTGTAAATCATAATGATTTTGTTAGTTCTATCGACTCAGATAACTTTTCGCCACTATAGGCTCAACAGCAAAGAATTCTATACCAATGAATCCTTCCACATTATAAACAACTATCTTCTGCCCGCAACTTAGTCCGCGTGAAATTTCTTGTTTCTCCCTTCGCCGCCTGCGCTGATAATTCGTTTTCGCTTAGCGATCTTTCTAACTTTTTACGTTTTGCTCGGTTCCTAAGGGTCATAGTGTGATGATAATCAACTTTGTTTGTGGGTAATGATAAGTACTATATAATAAACACGTAGTGCATAATTCGTCGACCGTAGGTTCAATTGAGGTAAGGGACAAAATACGATTTTTCAGGAGAGGCCGACAAAGTTTTTTTTCGGACTAAATCACCCATACCTTTTTTTGTTATTAACGTTTTTCGGATCTGATTTCACTCATAATCTTGTATTTTAGTGCTCTATCTATCTGTGTAACATTTATTTAAATAAGTTAGCTATTTAAGAAAATAGACGTCCCTTACACCAATGTATTTGGTTAGTAATGTCCCTTACTGACCAAGTATCTCGTAGTCCCGTCCCTTACATTAAATTGACCTCTACGTTGGATCCAATATATTCATATATTTTTTTGTAAAGGACTTTTTGAAAAAATTTATGAAAAAAAATACAGTGTAAAGAGATTTTTGACAGAAAATGAAGTACACATTTTTGACGTACTGAGTAATCCGTAATGGTAATTCGATGATTAGGAAGACCCTTACCTTATTTGAAGTGGATTGGCGGCGGTAATTACACCATTTCAAGTTGCCAGTTAGTTTTTCAGATACATTGTTATCATGGGGCTGATTCGAAATTTGGATCCATTAAATCAGAAGGGTAAGGGACATTTTTCTTAAGCTAGAATTTTTTCTTATACACCATTCGAAAGAGCGAAAAATTCTGAACAAAACTGTATACTCAACTCATTTTGGGTATTTTGTCCCTTACCTCAATTGAACCTACGGTCGACGATATATTTAAGGATCATCAATAGTTTTGCAGCGCCAAATAATGACTTTTATAGGCAAATTTTTGATACCTTTGGTTACAGAATTGCAATTTTCGCAGGGATCTCATTTTTTTTGAAAAAATAAATTAATTTTTGTTACTCCCTGATAATGTAGCTTTCTAAAGGTGTTTTTTTTTAATCGGTTAAGTATTTTTTGAGATTAAGTACAAACAAAGACAAATATACAAACAAACAAAAAACTAATCTTTTCTCTTAATAATATATAGACAAAAGGTAGATCATCATCACTCTCTCGCCCTTCTCCCAATTTATTAGGGGTAGACGCATCATTTCTTCTTCCATACTCCTATTAGCCGTCTTCTCGGTGGTCGATTCCTTTCGAGCCACATTGTCTTTGTCACAGTCCATCTATCGTATCTTTGATAATTTCCCACTCAATTAATCATCTTCCACATTTATAGTCAAAACAACAAAATCTAGATATCCACATATCTGTCCTGTTGTGTAGATCTAAATTCTAACTCAATCGTATGCAAGTTAAAGGCAGGCTATTGTTCCGCTCGCTTGGGGCGGTCGTGCACATTGTTCATTGTCTATTCGAAGAAACGCTTCGATATGTTTTAAAATAATATTTTACGAGTCCCGTCGATAGTTGGGGTTCGTTGACAAAGACACGGATTTATTAAGAGATGTGAGGCGAATTATGGAGATAAAATAAATGTAAATAACAATGGGTTATTTAATAGTGCATTCCATTTGCAATAACTTCCGCAGTTTATTAAATGAACAAATGCATTCGTTAAACAGTTGTAGGAATATCATGTGAAAAGCATATTCTTTAAGAACACACCTGTACCCTAATACACGATCGATCAGAATCTGAATCGTTTTGAAACACTATTTGCTAGTCCATTGATTCATAAGTTCGAAAAAAAAATGTGCTCAACAACGTAAATAACGCATTGAATGTTGTTGAACTGTCAAAATGAAACAGATTAGTCTAAATCGTGTACGAAAATGTGTTGCGTAATTAGATAGCTGAATTTTTTTATTTTTTTTTAGAGGTTTTTCCATTTAAACTACCTACCTACCTATTTTTGGAACGAAGTTCCTTATCGCGCGTTGCGAAAGGGGGCTAGACGGAAAAAATTAAGACCAAGAGTTGTAACGTCACTTTTTGCTATAGTTGTAAGCCGTGCGGCGTGCGCGTGTTTCTCTGTCTGTCTCTCTCTCTCTCTCATGGAACTTCGTTCCATCCGGGTGTCCCTTGACACCTCTCAAGTTTTTTTAGGAAATTCGGCAGATCTGACTTATTTCAGGATCATTCATTTTATTTTTACGTTCCAATCAAGCTAAAAAAAAACAAATTAAGGCAATTTTATGCAGTACGAAGCTTTTTCGATCTTATAATACCTATCTTTAGAGGAAGGTATTAAGTAAGATCGCATTTAGATGCATAAAGGCGATATACCCAAAATACACAAATCAATGGAAAACACAGAGCCCGTTTTAATTTCAACTCTGAATGACACTCTGTAAGTCATGAATAGTTTCTCAATTAATTAATTACCGACCTGCGATCTTTCCTTTGATAAAGCGACGCCATCGATGAATACATCGATTATAATCGAAAATCAATGCGAATTCTCAGATAGTGATCGATAAGACTCGATCGTTGTGAAACAATATGCCACAGTTCTTAATGTTATCTTATTTTGAGTGGAAATCGATTAATTAAGTTCATTTAAGGAAGTACACGATCTGGTATCTTATCGGCGTCTTTGATTGCGCCGCATCATAAACAAAGCAGACAGAAGCAATCACAATCGTTTGATATGGTAAATTAATTGCGATATGCTGGGCAACACTCGACATCCTATATTGGGCGTTGGGTGCATAAAATTGCACTTCGGCTGCAATCGCAAAAGCAATATCCCAAACTTCTTGAGAATTTCGAGAAGTTTAGCTTTATGAAAGGTTGGGAGTAATACAAGAATGAATAGAGATTATAAAGGGTGTCTGTTCTACGAGCAATGTGTCCATTGCTACTTAAGTTTGGCAATTCTTCGGGGTATGTCGGTTACCTTGGTTCTCCTACGGATCTCTTCATTTCTGATTCGATCACGTAGGGAAACTCCAAGCATAGCCCTCTCCATTGCCCTTTGGGTGACTTTTAGCGTTTTGATGGACGGACTGAGTGGACGTCTTTTGGCTCAAATTATGATGATGACGATAACGGTTTTGTAAAAAGATTGAAAATGTTATAAATTACTCATGGAAATATTGTTGCTATCCCTTACATAATCCAGAACTGTTAAAACTATGCAAATAAACTACACCTCATTCCAGAAACGAGAATCAATTTCAGTTTCCAATCATCAACGACATAAAGTTCTCAAGGACTATCAATAAAACTTTAGTATCGGTTCAGTACAAACAGTTTTCCTGAGCGTCATTTTAATGGCAATGTATTTGCGAAGCTGTGGGCGGTCTGTTTTCTTAAACAATTTATGCGCTCGGCGCCTTTGCGACCACTATCAGACGACGTGCTAACCAAATCACTGTGAAATACTGTCCTTCTGTAAGATGCCGCTAATCTATGGTCTGTACCAAAATTATCAGATGAAAATGTAAACAAATAAATAAGAAATGTTGTGGATGCCAATTTCTAGTACCTACCACTTACAAATTAAGTGATATGATTTGATTATTTGAATACTGAAATCACCTTAAAGATGTTTTTAATTTGTCAATTTTATTAAAGTTACTTTTATAACCTTAACTTTCGTCGATGATTTTTCAATTACAATTTAATAATGTTATTCAAACAATAGGTAATTGTTGTATAAAGTTGAAACCTTCTAAATACAACTGAATGTGTTACTAATTCCGTTTAGGGAGTGCTTGCGTAAGAATTTAACCTGAACATGGTTTGTTTACACGTTCATCAGATATTTTTGGAACAGACCATAGAGAACTAACGGCCCCTTTTTCATGAAGTTTGCACGGTTGGAAAGTTGTGGTTTAAGAAAGAAAGCTTTACGACTAGCTTCCTTATTGTTCATGAATCAATTGGGAAAATAAACAGTTTATGACTGCAATGCATGGATAGGTACTCGTAACTAAGGATATGATTTCACTTTAGATGTCTGCAGACATTTTTGCTGTTTAGGATGATTAGATAGCAAATTACAAAATACCTTTATAATTCCAAGATACAATGATATGATCGTCAGAAATCTTCAAAGATATTTTTTTTTTATATATATTTTTTTTTACTATCTATAACATAACAATCAATCTGCCTAGCCTTTTCCCAACTATGTTGGGGTCGGCTTCCAGTCTAACCGGATGCAGCTGAATACCAGTATTTTACATGGAGCGACTGCCTATCTGACCTCCACAGCCCAGTAACTGGGTAATACGATACCCCTTGGTAAGACTGGTGTCAGACTTTCGGGCTTCTGACGACTCGTAACGACTGTCAAAGATCCACGAATGACAGCCGGGACCAACGGCTTAACGTGCTTTCCGAGGCACGGAGGAGTCTCGGTATGTAAAGATGGTCACCTATCCACTGACCAACCCCGGCAAGCGATCAATCACTATCTATAACATAACATAAAATATAATATACACAGTAGCAGGTTTCTACGCTCCCAAACTAGGTGTATTGCCTGTGACTTGGGAGTCAGTTCCTCCAGTAATACGTATTCACATATGTATGTTAAGAAATTGCATACATAGATGGTTTCAATCATAAGAGTGTGGGTGTGCGTAAGCATATCTGTATGTGTATGTGTGTGTGTGAGTGAGTATGCCTGTGTGTATGTGTGTGTGTTTGTGTGTGTAGTTGTGTGAGGGTGTGTGGGGGTGTAGAGAAATATACTTGTCTTGATAAGCTGGGGTTGTTAGTAGTTTTCTATTTCTTCATAGCTTTGTTCCATCAGCCAAGCTTTCAATTTATTTCTGTACTGGTGTAGGTTAAGTGTATGTATTTTGAACAATCTATTTACTCTATTATACGTATAAATTTCCACTGAGGTAGACAAATTAGTGTCTGATAAAAGTAGTATGGTACTGAATTGGTGGGAAAACAATGTCAGCACGGCGTTTATGTAAATTTCTATTGGGAATCTATGTTTCCTAAGAATACACTGAAGTACAAAAAGTCTTCTCACTGACAATACTTTGCATTCCCTATAGAGCTCCGCTGTAGGGTATCTGTAAGGCTTGCAAGACATAACTTAAAAAACGGTTCTTTGAGCTCTTTCCAATTTAAGAAAGTAGATCTTGTAGGTGCCGCCGCACACTGGCAGACAGTATGTAAGCAGTGATTGACAAAGCGAAAAGTACACTGTCATAATGGTATCTGAGTCAGCCCGTGGTTTTTTAAAGATGAGTTGAGATGAGTTCCCGCGTTCTGGCAACTAAGTTGTCTATATGGTTGTACCAATTTAAATGTTTGTCGATCAACACGCCTAAGTATCTTATGTTAGGTGTGAATGTCAGTGACGGACACATACATGAACTATTGTTGAGGCGCCGTGGACTGTTATGTATGAGCTTTGACACTAAGACTTTTTTTGGTTGAAGCTGGTTGCTAATCGAGAAGATATTTTTTGTTTTACTTACATTCAGTGTTAAAAAATCTCATCCAGTGCTATTTGAGCATTCTGTTTAGCTTCTTTCCAATCCTCGCCATATATTAGTAAGGCTGTATCATCAGCATAGGTAAACAAAGAGCAGTTTGTGAGAGAAGTAAGCTCAAGTCATTCACATAGACAAGCAAAAGTGTCGGGCCCAAAATGCTACCTTGAGGAACGCCGTATTCATTTTTATCCCTATCACTCACGACCTCACCAATTTTAACAATCTGTTTTTAAGACAACTCGTGAAAAAATCCAGTGCAATGCGACATAGACTGATGCGGTCAAGTTTTGATAAGAGTTTTGGGACAGAAGCAGTTTCAAAAGCTTTGGATAAATCTCGAAAGATACCGAGTCATTTCTCTTTTTTATCCATGTGCTTAGTCACCTTTTCAGACATTCAATAGATCCTGAAAAGCGGGACGATTGTATGTCCGAAAGTAACGTGCACATAAGTACGTCCCAATGTGTTGCTAGTTAATGATACCTAATAGGTAATGTGCGTTGATAATTTACTGCTAACTACATTTGAGAAATGCTATTTGCGACGATGATCGGAACACTGATTCGCTTAATTGGCAAAATGGCAACACTACGCGACGCCATTCGGGAATCTGTTGACCGTACTCCGTTTCATGAATATAAATGAGCCTAGATTTTCAGGAATTAAAAATAATTAGACAGATTTTTTTATGGGCTCTCCGCTCCTGAACCCCTAATTGTACATGTAGTCATAATTCATTTAGTTGACTAATAAATCAAGTTGTTTCTTATTACATGAACAATTAATAGGAATTATTATTATCTACCTTATTGTTGTCCATTTAGAGTTTGGTGAACTTCCTATTATTTGCTCGACTTATACTGGCAGTCGCGTCTTAACACAGTAAATCATATATAAATACATAACAACTACATTAATTAATTATGTCGCTATCAATTTATTTTTTTGCAAAAAGTTGCTCATATCTTTCCATATTTCCCTAATCGTGGCTTTAGTTAGGCCAATATGCGACAAAATATTACCAAACCGGAGTGGAGAATATTCTGTAGCGCCAATCACCAATCAATCAGTCTGCCTCCCCAACCTTCCCTTCGCCTTTTCCCAACCATGTTAGGGTCGCCTTCGAGTCAAATCGGATGCAGCTGAATACTTGAAGCGACTGCCTATTTGACCAATAGCGTCAATCACCAATAACACTCTAATTACCCAAGTATGTTGGTTACCAATCTTCTAGTCTAGTTTAGCTGCAAGTGTACCGTAGGTAATGAACAATCAAATTAAATATTAACTCATAATTTTCCATATTTTCCAATCAATTGGCTGTCGCCTCATTCCTATCTGGTCTATTATTAGCACGCGCCCGATTCACCGCGACCGCAGCGCCGCGGTTTGACCCCGCAGACATCGGATCAACACTATGTTGTACATTCCGACCGATAGCTGTAGACGACTGGCTTGTAGACAGTGGACACAAGTAATGAGGTGACGAGTTCTTTTGTAAAGATGGGGATTGATTTGAACCCTTTCCTAGATCCTCGTGTTGATGGTTTAACTATTGTGTCTGTGTTACTATAACAGTGAAAGTAAGGCTCCTAATAGTTCCTATTTTCTTATTAGAACCTCGTACATTGTATGGTAGGTACAGTACATATACAATAGTGTACTTTCTGAACGACAGCTCCAGACGACGGGCTCGCAGACAGTGGAAACACACAAGTAATGAAGTAACGAGTTCGTTTGTTAAGCTGGGGTAGTGATTTGAAATGGGGAAGAGTTTTAGAGTTACTTACCAATTAGATGCCATTTGCGTAGCTCGGTATTATAGGCAGGTAAGTAGAAGACATTGAATCAACTTAATATTGTACATTCCGAGTGACAGCTCTATCAGACGGCCGGTTTATAAATAGTGTTTTGTTTGTAAAGATGGGGTAGAAAAGTTAAGGTTCCTGTTTGTAATACCTACATTTCATTTTGAAGTAGTTTTAAACAAAATAGCCGCACTTTTTGCACGATGACCGGAAGGTTTATGAACACGGTAGGAACACTCCAAATGTCCAAGCATCGAACTACAAAATGACAGCTGTAAGCAAAACTAATATATAACAGACAAATAACAATAAAGTGTAGTGATACTATATAGAATGAACAGTCAAAATAGAGCTGTCCTGAGTAGCACAGTGTTGTCAACAAAAGGTTTAAATTAATACTCGCTGGACGATTATTCACAATTCATTGAATTTACACAAAAGTCCTCGCATCTGCACTTCCGGGACCCTATAGTGACGTCATCAGACGATTTATAGTGGGCATCACTACCAAACATTTACGTCACACCAAATAAAACCTTATTGAAGTATCAATTAAGTTGAATATGCATTTAACGCAATGCTTTTCAATAGGTCAGAAATCAAAACAATCTATTTAACAAAATATACAATCGTCCGTTGAACACCATGATACGAGTATATTTGTATTTATCACACCAAAAAGAGGTTATTCAGTTATCAAACTAATAAAGCAAAAAGATCACACATTGTAGACTGAGATAAAAACTAAAAAGATTTACGATCAGATAAACAGATTTATAATAAGTAGAGATAATGTCCCAGATGCTAGGAGCCAAGGTCGAAATATTTAGTGATTCTTTAATCAGGGAGACAGAGTGAATTTATTATGAACCAATTTAACTTTTGAGCTGTGGGAACTAATGAACTGAAGAATTATTAATGAAATAAAACCATAATTATGTTTCCTTTTTGACTCCGCATTGAAGAAAGACAATTAATGCAGATTTGAAAATAATGTTTGGATCTGTAAAATTACTTTATTATGTTACTAAACACTTGCTTGTAAGTGATTGTAAGTTTGGGCACAAGAGTAAAGTTCTTTACTCTGTGATTTGGGTTTATAACGACGCACAATCATACTCAAAAACGGAAGTTATTATTAGGCGTTATTTATAATACCATTCATTGTTTTAACCAGCCATCCTATTAATAAATGATTGGTATCCATTAACGCTTGATAACTCTCACCTGTCAGCCACTTTGATTTAATAAAACAACATTTATAGATCACTTAGTAAAAGATGATTTTTAATACATATTTTTATAATAGGTAGTCTAGTTATCGAATTGGATATTAGTTATTAGGATGGTTCAGACATGATAAAAAAAAATGTTACTCAAAAGAAGTGAATATGAATCCAAAATAATATTGATTTGCCATCATGACATTGTTGACAGTACTTTTTTGTAAAGCTAGCACCACAGTCTTCTTTTAAAAGTCGGAAATACACACATAGGTGAAAAATGTTAAAAACATTGTAAAAAGCTACTTACTGCGATTAAATACCACTATCAAAGACAACAATCTTCGATAAACACAAATTTGCATCAGCTAAACATGATACATGCTTACTCAAAAAGGTCCCGTTTCCCCTGTACGATCTCAGACCCGATAGCAAACAACATAGACGCGTGGCAGACACACGACAATCATTCGTGGATAAGATCGGCTAATCATACAAATCATGCTCCATGCATCGAGTCAGGTGTCGGCAGGAAAATACTAGCTCGAGGGGAATCAAAGGAGTATGAGGTTTTGAAAATTCCGATCTAAGTATTGGGTTTGTGTGTGCGTTATTGGATTCCGGATTGAAAGAAGGTTTTACATAGTGTTTCTCCACTTGTTGTTGCTGACGTGATATTATACTCGTATTTTGTTGTAGTTTTTAGTACGGAGAAGTCAGTTTAGTTACAGTACATTAAAAGCTGTCATTAGTCAGTTAAATGTTTTGGTACGCTTTGATTGGTGACAAAAAATGGTGTGTCAAATCACTTTTCATGATTCGTTTCTCCTAACTTGAAAAAGAAAGCATTCAACATCAAATTCTATATCTAAACACACGAGGGCGACCAAGAAACAAGTCAAATATAAACCAATATAAACTTGATCGATACGAAATAAAGCAAGCCGATACGCTTATCTGAATACAATCTCCAGATAGGATAATGTCGCCGCAGACAAGCATGTTATAGAACCTTTTGTTCAATCTACAAGGCGGCATAGTTTAGCAGCCTCCCAGCCTGCCATGATAGGGGTGAAGACAGTACAATAAGGGCACCATCGACCATACGATCTTTAATCGATATATTCAACCGTTGCGATTACATCGACAAGCTATTGTGGGTAAGGAGTTGTGACAGTCAGCCTTAATAGTTGTCTAGTAGATAAATGGTCGGTTATTTCAATCTTTAGTGATTATGCGTAATGTTCTGAGTTTGAAAATGATCGATGTTGAAGCTAGTGTCGATGTCAATGAGATATACAGGATACTTGATACTGTTGTTGTAAATAATAACTACAATATTTCGAATATTGTCTCTAATACTGGTTAAAAGCTGTATGGGCGACAAGAATAGAATGGTCTATCTATTCTGTGTACAAACAAGTTTGCTTTAAATGAGGACTACATAGTTAAAGGAGGTAAAGTAGGCATCTACCTGTGCACTACATTACAGCAATCACACTTCGAAGCGTAGTGGTGATAGAACTCAACGACTATTAAATGTCAATGGAGACACTTTAAGAATCGACGTCATTGGCTCACGATGATGGCAAACCTGAAACGGAACGACCTTCATTTTCACGGAAATTATGAAACACATAACGACCGGAAATTACTATAAACAAAACTTTAATCCCTCACACATAACCAGAAGAATTCTAAAAATCTTTACACATTTACAAGCTCAATTTAACGAGTGAACCATAATTTTGCGATAAAAGAAATCCAAATAGATAATGTAAATACACTGGCGTATGTAGGAGCGTGTTAGTTATGTACACATTGTAAAACTGAATTAGACAGTTAAAATTAACGTTTATTGAACTTCTAAACACTAGAACACTGTTTGTAAGCTAAACTGGGAACGGGGAAACGGGTAAATATAGAGATAATTCAGATAATATAATGGGAAATCTAGTTAATGTGAATAAAACTGTTAAAGTTGAAATTCGAGTATTGGATTGTGTTTGTAGTCACGCACTAAAGAAAATGAAGTAAGTCACCACACTTAGGTTGTCATTTGGAAAGATGGAGAGAAGAAACATTAGACGGCTACCAGGCACCGGTAGAACGGGTCCGGATAAAAACCGGAGTTACCGAAATAACTTGTAGAGTAAGCAAGCTGAAGTGTCAGTGGGCCGGCTATGATTGTCGAAAGACCGATGACCGGTGGAGCAGACGAATCCTGGAGTGGAGAGCGCGTATCGGTAAGCGTAGTGTGGCACGCCCGCCAGCAGATTGACCGACAATCATAAAAAGGTGGTTGGGATAGACTGGATGCGGATGGCAGAGGACAGAGTGTTGAGGCACAGCCTGGGAGAGGCCTATGTTCAGTAGTGGACTGCGACAGGCTGAGTTGATTGATTGATTCATTGAGGCACCGGTAGTGAATTTAAACTAGCTAGAACATTAACAAAATAAGAAACCAAGAAACCATGTCTGTGTAATCAAATAAATGTACCGTCAATAACAAAATCACGAATCACTAAGGAAATACAATACTAACATCCCGAATTTATTTATTTATTGAATCATCAAGAAATCCTTGTTTGATAAAGATCAACAAAGGAACGAGTTACTACTGATACGGTACCGCCGTGAGTATCAAATTGTAACAACGTAATATTTCATGCCGATACAGCTTCCCGCCTTTATCTCTTGTAACTTAATTTAAGACTTGATCCAACTAAGTGAATTAGAAATGTATTATGTTACGAAGTTTAATGTTATGTCATTGTTGGTTGTTCCTGGTTTTAGTACTTCAGTAGCAATGCGTGCTAGTAAGCAATTGATTGATTATTATTTTCTATAGGCTAACGCTAATGTTATTAATTCATATGCATAATACGTACAAAGTCGATTTTCACTACCATTTCATGCGTCGACAGCTTTTATACTTACTTATATTTTTACAGATTATATTAGAATTTTGCGAAAACTGTGATATGTTATGAGAATATTATTAAAACGCTATTATTCTACGATATATTTTTTTGCATATTATTTGTTTAGCTTGGTCTTTTGTTGATTTGGTTATTTTAGAATACTTGGAAAACGTGGAGATTCTTTTATTAGCATCACTATATAACTTCTTCTCTCTCTTCGATCCACTTACAAAACTATTTCTATCCAAGTTAAAATATGCTGCAATTTCATCGTGTACTCGTTTTTGCCGGATGAACGCCTTTCTGATTTATTTTAATAACATAATAATGTTTTCTCGTATATTACAATAATTTTATAGCCAGGTTATTATAATAAAGACCTACGCTCCAACTATTTCTCGTCCACGTTAACACCATAATTTCTCCATTGTTTCATAAACACCATACAATTCGTAACGGACAATTTAGACTTTTAACGTCGATAGGACAGCATAATAGTGGGGTGGTGACGCCAAACATTTTCATTAATAAAGGTTGCCCAGAAACTCTTGTTAACAATGATAACTGCATTCTGGAAGAAACGAAGCATAACTCATTCGATTAAACTGTGAGTTTACCGACTGCGGGCCTGGTTAATTGTAACACTTCGAAGATTATCAACCATTTTACGAAGATCTCTAAAAAAGTTCACCCTTTTCTATTCGACACACGTGAGACCAAATTTCACGGTTCTACTTAAACTGGTTATGTTAATCTTCAGCGACGACTAAGCAGATCTTAGTGACGTCGAGAAAGCGTTAATCCTATTTTAATATGACTAATTGTGAGCTGGTTGACAGTGACTACTAAACAACGGCATGTCTGTGGGTGGAAATGCAATTAATATTACCTAATGGTAGAACCTCGTGTTTGTAGAGGACATTTTGTGGAGTTGTGTGATCGCTAAGCATGTTGTTGTGCAAGTTTGAAGTGTTTATTTACCATTGAGGTTCATTGTAAACTAGAGCAGACATTTGAGCGCAACATCTTTTTGTCCGGGATAACAAACGCCTCAGTCCCTGAATACGCATACACCGCGGTTGTCACATTCGACATCCGCGGGGACATAATTATCTTTTGTTTGTAATAGGTTCTCTACTTTACATTGAACCTAAGTGTTATTTACGTGAATATACTTACTTACAGGTTTTGTTAACAGGCGATTGATCAGATGAAAATGGATTCTTCTTTCGTTTCTAGCATCCAGAGGTCAGGAATCGTCATTGTTCATTACATAGCTTTTAAGTGTCTAGGCTCTACTTGATACTCTTCACGATGTATTTCTGTCTTCAGTTTTTCTTAGGGCAATGATGTTTTAAGAACCGGTTTATTGTCAAAACAGTAGGTTGCTTTTATCATATCATAACATCACGATTGTTATCCCCGAAAGGTTAGACAGCACCTCTGTCTAACCTTTCGGGGATAATATCTATGATAATTATCGGTCGTGGTGGTTGAAGTATATAAAAGTAACAATCATGAGAATGACGTGAGGCGTGCAATACATGCGTTTACCGTGGAAAATACAACAGATATAGTTTGTGTTTATGTCTTCGTCTCAATACTAGTTACTTACATAATAATTTTAAGGCAAACGGATATACATAAAATAGCACAATTAAATATGACTAAATACGTGATACAATTAACAAACGTCGGAAGTAAAACTTAATGATAAGGGCTCGCCACCTTAAAGTTGAACTTTCCTTCTTATCATTTTGTAACTTGACTATTAAACTTCAAATACATGAGTAATGTAATGTAGTTGTAACTTTAAATAGATTGTTATTGTAGGAAAGTGTGTGGAATGTCCTGATGTTACGTATTTTATTTGGTCTACATATAGGTAGAACCCATAACTACATTTGAAAGATTATCAAGGAGATTTAAAAGGAAAATAAATGAATCTTTCCGTGCTTATGGACAAGAGAACAGTCAATAACATCCCATTAATTTATTTATTGCATGGAAGCATACATATGCGAACATTAAATAATCTGATTGTCTAGCACCTGTGGTGATTAAGGAATAGCTCAGGGTAGAAGTAAAAGTTGAAGCGATTCAGCAAGGATCAAGGTGATAGCGGGGGCGGGACTGATTGTCTAGGGTACGTTATCATTAGTGGAGGCCCCACAAATTCATCCCAAATCCACCTCTATCTCCTACCGACCCATTACTATCAATTGAAAGCCTGGCACGGGTCGGGTGTGCTTGACTAAGCTGCGCTAACGATTGTTACGAGTTCACGTCTCAGCTCTTATCCAAAAGATATTCCTTGGTTTGTGTCCAGTAAAGTCCGGTCATTTGATTGGCACAGCATAACACCGCGGGTGATAAGACATAAAGTAACCACATTGACCTAATAAACGCTACATCATTATTTGTTATAGCAGTGATAGCCTAGTGGTGTGACCGTCGGACTGCCAAGTCATAGGTCTCGAGTTCGAACCCAAGGCACGCACCTCTGACTTTTCGGATTCATGGGCGTATTGTATAATTTTCACTTGCTTTTAAAACGGTGAAGGAAAACATCGTGAAGAAACCTGCCTGAGAGATATTTCTCGACGGCCAAGTCAGAGGCCCATTAGTGTTTAATAATTTTTCCCGTGTGGAAAAATTATTGGTTTTCTTAGTTTTTTTTTCCACACGGGTACAGTGCTCCAGCCACATTTATTACATTTATTCAAACATACCTAGCCACCAAAAAATTAAAACCGCACTGCACCTAACCACACCATTTAGATGACCACGAAATCACCCAATAAATAAACTCGAGCAACCAGCCCATACATACTGTGCGGTAACAACATTTATAATTCATGTCATATATTTATATGGTAATTCCGAAAAGGGCGCGAGCCGCACTTATTCGGTCAATTAAACTTTTTATTAATATGTTTTCATAATTATTACCTATGTTGGTAAACTGCGGCTTATATTTTGTTTTTTACAGTTTTGTATGGTGAAGATGTCAAACCTGTGACATGTAAGGTCTTCATGAATGGAACAAATAATCTTCTTCTTTTCGTGTGGTTAGTGACTAACCTGGTGTCAGATTTTAAAGCTGCACATGGGCCTCTGACTTGGCTTCACATGCCGTCGAGAAATATCTCTCAGGCAGGTTTCCTCACGATGTTTTCCTTCACCGTTTTAAAAGCAAGTGAAAATTATACAATACGCCCATGAATCCGAAAAGTCAGAGGTGCGTGGCTTGGGTTCGAACTCGAGACCTATGACTTGGCAGTCTGACGGTCACACCACTAGGCTATCACTGCTTATTATTTATTTATTTTATTTTATTAATTTTAGGAAAACTTACAGCTAATACATTTTAATATCAAGTACAATATGTAAACGATGGCCAATTACAAGCTTCCACTAACGATTAGTGAAAACAAATAATGATGTAGCGTTTATTAGGTCAATGTGTAACACAGGTTAACCACCTAGCACAAGTGTCAGGGAGTTCACGCAATTTGTATCCACTTCATAAGTAATAAAGATAGATTATTAGCTAAAAAAAAAATTACTTATCACACTTAAGTTTGCGTAACCGATCAATCAATGATTATTTTGGCAATCAATAAAGTGAATGTATTCCATGCGTGACTTATGACATAAGTCATAAGTTACAAATTATAAGTAAAAGCCTTATCACTCGTAGGTGTCATTGTGTTCATATATACTTAGGAAGTTATACCGTACCTATGGGTACCTACCTATTTAGAACTACGTGTACCTATGTCATTGCATCAAATTGCATTTAAAAAAATATAGTTCCATAATTTTCCGCCGGACTTCAGTGGTGGCGCGGACTCTAAACGCAACTACTTTTACCCAAAGTGTGAAATAGGTACCTATTATTAGGTCAGAATTTACGTTTAGTGAATCAGCATCAACTTAAGCCCTTTTCAACTTTCATGTCTCTCAATGTGAAAAAGTGCTACCACATAAAATTTACCAAAAAACGTAAACCTTTACCTACGTCTTACTCAATAAATGGGGTAACACTACAAACAGTGGACACGATTCGTGACCTAGGAGTCCACCTCGACTCAAAACTCACATTTGTCAACCATGTCGATAATATCACTGCCAAAGCTGCAAAAATGTCTGGCTTTATAAAAAGAATATGTCGGGATTTCCAGTCCATCTCTACCCTAAAGGTGCTCTTCAATAGTCTTGTGAGAAGTCTACTGGACTATGCATCTCCAGTTTGGAATCCTACTTACCGTGTTCACGTAAACAGGATTGAACGTATCCAAAGAAGTTTCACCAGATACCTTCGTTTTAGAAGCTCTAGCTGTCCACGAGTTTCTTCCTATAGTCAAAGGCTCAGTCATTTTAAAATATGTTCTCTTGAACACCGAAGAGACGTGACAGACCAGATCCTTCTTTACAAAATCGTTAACGGTTTACTCAATGTTCCCGATCTTTTGGCAGAATTAAGTATAGCTGTACCTCGACAGAAAACTATTCGATCTGGTCGCGAGACCATTACCTTTGCCACAACTGCAAGTCGTACTAACCTAGGCGGCACCGCACCCATGAACCGTCTAATGGGAAATTATAATAAAATCGCTACACGAACCAATAGCATAGACATATTCTCTAACCCTTTTTGTCAATTCCGTACGAAACTTTTAACCAGCTCGGAGTCCCAAGACCTCTGTGCGACACAAGCCGCCTATTAACATTAATAAAATTGTATACACTTCCATTTCTTTCTTTTTAGGTCTTTTCTGTTATTTAATTAAATATTTCTGTACTTTCCATCATATTTGTGAACATAATTATTTAATTTTTCTTTTTAATTTGTAACTTAATCAACTAACGATGACTATAACGTCCTTTAATCATTAATTTCTCTGCTAGTGCTGTGCACTTCTGTAAGTGACGAATTCACAATACCTAAAACTCTATGTGATTTTTGTATGTGTATGTTTTAGTCAGTAAGTCGTTGAGGTGCCTTACCAATAAATAAATAAATAAATAAACTTTGGATTAAACCTTACCTACTTACTTAAAAAATGTTGTGTTCAAATCTTAATAAATAGGTAAACAACAAAACCAGACACGTAACCAAGTTAATGTAAATAAAAATAATCTAATAAGGCACGTGTCGTTCCTACTCTCGGTTAACAAAATAGCCGACTAATTTATGTCTCAAAAAAATTGGCTTCGAAACACGTAGCGTGGCGTGTAAGTTTGAACTAGCGTCTATCGTGGACCCCTGCCGAGCTCTTGGCATTAACAACTAATAGCTGTATGTTAATCGACAGGCGATCATTGTCGGCAATCACTTCAGAAAATAAAAAACTAGAGCGTCATACGATATATCGGAAGATAAAATTCGTAATCCGTTCCACGTATTGAATATCGATGGATAGACATAACACGATTGTTTCTTGTTTTTTTTTTGTGTCTGTTTTGTAATCAAAATCATCAATAAAGACTAACAGAAGTAGGTAACTGATGATTGGTAATGATTGCTACAAGTATTCCAAAGACAGCTTTACTTTTATGAATATTAAATTTAATATAATACAAATGAATGAATTGAAGAAAATGCTAATTAAACATTTGATTTAAAAAAAAAAAAAACATGTTGTTCTGTGACTCGTTCGACACAATTCGACATCTGTTGGCGAGTAGAAATACTATTTTGTGAACACTTTCAATCTTCATGAAGATAGTTTGGCTTTCCAACACAAGATGGCACGTCTGATTTTCCCATATGAGTGAAATCAAATAATGTAATTTTATATTAACACACAATTACAAAAAGTTTTTTTAATTAAGGAATTTATTTCATACTGTAGGTATTAATTAAGAATACTTTACCTACCACGTACAGTACCACAGAACAGAAAAAACAGTTTTCTGTTCTGTGTACAGTACCCACCGTACTTGATTTTAAAGGAAAGGCTAGTAACCCGGATAAAACGTCAGCAATTTGTCAAATTGACAATCAAAAAGTCAATTCGGTGATGGTAAATAGCCTGATTACAGTTTATTTTTATATTTTTAACAGTTTATCCTTCGTTTATATTTAGTATTTAAGGCAAATAGAACAAGAAAATGATGTACAAGGCACGAATTACTGCCGTTTAAGTACAAAATTATTAATACACGACTTTAACTTTCAAATAGGTCATTGGGAAAGAGTGCAGATTTTCTGGCAATGAACCTAAGTAGATTGCAGATGACAAAACAACTTCTAAACTACGCTAGACTTATAAATAATGTGCAACGTATAAAAAGAATGGCTCCAAACAGTGGTTACTACTCCACTCTTACAATTGATGCATTTACCAATGAGATGTTTGAAAGACGTAGAAATGCAAAGATTCAAAGAAATGACCTTCCAGAGTCGAGTGTACAACATTGTAAGTACACAAGTGACACGAATAACGTATCCACAATGAGCAGTATGGACTTGGAAAAAACATTTTCAGAACTACTCACAAAAAACAGACACAAAAAGATTGAAGAACTACTCATGCAATGTGAAAATTGTAAGAAATATCTAACATATGCAACAATAAAGAGACTATTTAGACATTACAGCATGAATGGAAGGCCTGAGATGGTTGCTGCAATACAGAATTATTGTTTAAAAGTTGACCCAGACTCTTACAAGAGAAACGGGGAGTTCCTACATTACCTTGCGAAAGCAGAATGTATTAAGGGTAATTCTGAAAAAGGACTGTCAATACTTAGGAGTTGTTATAAGAGATATGAGAGTCTAAGGAGTTTTTATAGGATAATATTTAGAGAATTAATTCAAGACTCAGTATTAAATAGATCAGAGGCGTCTTTAGTTATTTTTAGAAAGTATGTAATGGAGTTTAGTGAAGAGTGGGCGGACCATTACCCGCTGGTCTGCTTCTGGCACATTTGCTGGGCAAGCACTTGGTTTTCAGACCAGATGCTGGGCAATGAGCTTCTTGAACAGTCCGAATTTCTTCTGGACATTGTGGGAGAAAAGTAAGTATTTACATCAATTTGACAGAATTTATATATATGTTTTTTTTTTTTTTTTTTTTTGTCCATATACGAAATAATAAGTGTTGGTTAGCCTGCAAGTATTTATTATATTATACATTTGCTCAGACTGAAGAAACATTAGCTATTTTTTATTTTAAAAAGTATTTAAAGTGGAATTAATCAACTTCTATTTTTATGTACTGTGACCAAATATTAAAAGTACTTAAATTGCTATTTTCCAGGGCTACCGCATTCAGTATAATGGTTTTAAAAGACTTCAACGAGGATGCAGTGTTCAGACTGCTGCAGACATTACTCAAGTATGATATGATGATGGAGTATGTGGCAGTTCTACAAGTATTGTTCAATTATAAATGTAAGTTATGGTTATCATTCAAGCGAATGCCATTTGGCAAACCAAGTGCACACTGCTTGCTCTTGGCTAATAAGACTTAAGATAAATAGGTGGATATTATAGACTATGAATAACACACAGCATTACATATAGATGTCAAATATTTTCTGTTTTGATTGATTTGGCAATATTACTGTATGGAAATATGGCTAACTAGTGAACTAAAATATTGATTATGAAATGCCATAATTAATATCGTAACACCGAATATTTAGTTTTAGATGTAAAAAAAGTATTTGGAAATTTTCCAAATGCCAATTTTACATCTAAAACGGTTTCAACATCAGTCAGTATTATAAATGCAATTCATTATAAATATTCTTGTTCACTAGTTAGCAATAATTCCATACAGTAATATTGCCAAATTAAAATGATCTCAAAGCCATTTCAGTACAATTGAAATGATAAAATAATGAAGATATTTTTTTTCTACAATATGAAATAGCTGAAACGAATGATATTTAACTAATTCAACGATTTTTCTTGCGTATACTTTGCTGAACCTACGTATATTTCAACCGAAACATAATAATCTACATAAAAGAGTTTTTTTTGTCCACACATCCTATGACTGACTACCCAAGGACCACCTATTTATTACGTGGCAAGAATCGTAGATGAGCAGAATTCGTTTTCGCTTGTTTTCGCGCGACTGCGGCGAAGCCAAAAAAGGCGTTTAACCTGTATGTACATGTATGTGTGTACTCTATGTTCCCTCGGTAAGTACAAAACGGCTGAACCCATTTTGATGAATGACATGTCATTAGATTCGTCTTTATTGCGCTAGTGTAACTGGGTATCTATATTACAATTAAAAAAATCAAAATGGCGGATTTTTTCCGCCAAAACAGATGTCTAAACTCGCAAACCTATCGAGTGGGGTATCAAAATGAAGGGTTTAGAAAAAGGTGTTTACAAAAATATATACAAGTTTTAAGTTTAAAAGTAATTTAGAATGAGAAATAATAAAAATCTAAAAACCTGATATTAAGAAAAGTAAAATAACTAAAAAACCTGATTTTGCAGATGTATTTTAGCAGTCGGGTTTTTTTCGTTCTTTTAATTACTTTTTTAAATCATAACGGACATGATCAAAAATAAATTATGGCCAACTATTAAACCATAGAATGCAATAATAGTGTAAGTAATTTTTTTGTTGCCCTCAGAGTACATGCGCAAACTCACTCCCAATTCGCCAGAACCTTGCCTAATTACGTGCCCAGCGACTGTACGGTACCACTGCACATTTGAAATTGGGTCACTTTCCTACACATAATCTAAGCAGGAGACCTCACTGACAAAAACACTATCAGTCTGCACTAGTTTATGTTAGGTCTGTGATCCCGAGGTCCTATAATGATATTAAGGTTATTATGTTATTGATATTGGTTGCCAATGTTATGTGCGTTTGTAATGTAAGGCGTGCAACACACATGGTCGGGTCGGCAGGATATTGGTGCCGATTCTCTTGTCACAAATGCCTCTAAACTAGACTAAAAATCACTAAAATTAAGTTTAATCCTGTCAAACGACGATTTCCCATTCTGAAATAGACTAAAGTGACACAATTAAACTATATTTTAGTTTGACAGCACTAAGATAGTACTGAGTTTTTAGTTTAGTGAAAATGGCAATTTTGCTATTCTGAATATGACATTTTTCACCTAAAATTTTGATTGTAAAATACCAAACCAGACTAATTCTGACAATTTTTTATCGCGATTAAAAAGGTGTGGTGTAAAATAAGTTGTCATGAACTAAAATTCACACCAACATCTCGACTTCACGTGCAAAAACAGTACTGTATTTATTTTTTCTTTTGCTTATATCTCGAAAATAGTGCGTCCTATCGCAAAAATAATGAAAATTTCGACCCCCTTTATGAAACGCTTAAACTCCTAAACCTGAACATGTAGGTAATATTTTTTCATGTTTTCCATACAAAAAGTGAAAAATTCCGGCTCTAAAAAAAATCACGGGTGAGGGCAAACCACGGGTACCACGTGGTTTCGCGATTGTCAAATTCTATTTTAGTTGTGTCAAAATTATTTTTTAGTTTAGAGAATTTTATTTACAGAATAGCTCTAAGATTCTCATAGCCTAAAGTAAGGAATTTTTGTGATAGTTTAGTTAGTTTAGTTCGTTGTACAAGAGAATCGGCACCATTATGCCACGGCTGTGCCTAATCATGCCAACCCGAACATGTTTGTAACACGCCTTAACATTGCAAAAGTAATACAACCACTGTCTAAAGATTATTTGTAATATCAAAATGATATTATACTTGGCTATTAATCGAGGCGGTCATCCACCCACCTATAGCCGGCCTTAGCACTTAAAAAGAAAAAAAACAACATTTTAATTATGTGGATCATAAAAAATAACAATAGGTTATTCTTAAAAACTACGTAATATATCACAGTGTGGTTGCACATTGTTTTTATTTTATTTTCATTTTACGATATCTTAAACTACAACTTAGATTATTCTTTCGACATGCCAAGTATGAAAAACATAAAAAAAAGGGAATACCTAAAGAACTGTGTACAAGACTTATGTCGTACATTTTTGATTATTATTTTTTTTATTTTTATTATTAGTTATTTTATGCATACAGTCTTAATACAGGTTCATGTTTGTTTATACCATTAACACAGAGATGGTTTGTATTGGTACAAACTTGATCTTGACTTGATCAGGGTAGAGCGTGATATCTTTCGGCGTTCTTAGATCTTTGCGCGCGACGCTTTCACTTCACGTAAATTCTACTTCGGTTTCATGTTAAATAAAACATAAATAAATAAATAAAACTTTATTTCAGACTAAGGTCCATATTTTTGTTAGTATTTTGATTTTAGTAACAATGGTGCTTAAAGTAGGTTAGTATTGTTAGTTTACAGGAACTAAATTTATTTATGTAGACTTATGACTGTCCCCACCCAGTGTCCCTGAAAGGGACAGTCCGGTCTTGTAGCGATCATTTTTAGAATGCTGTTGTCACTACCATGCAGGCGCTGTAGTAAGGAGGCCGCTTTCTGTCGCATGATGGCATGGAAACCATCTGTGCGAGCCTCCGCGAACATTCCCGAGGCGCCATGGCAGTTCCAACAGCATCCTTTTAGGATGCTGTTGGAACTGCCATGGCGCCTTTTAATAATGCTTGCTGCATGGCGCAATTTAATAATGCTTTTAGCATTATTAAATTGAACACGCAGGACGTTGTATGCTCGGCGCGTGTATGATACCCACAGGCCACTCGTGTAAAAGGACTGACAGAACGCCTTAAACAGGGTTACTTTGACGTCTGTAGTACAACGAGCGAACCTGCGGGCAAGCAATTCCCAAATTTTCAAAAATCTACTTTTACTGCAAATATCGGCACTTATTGAGTTTAAGTTAAATTAAGTAGCTCTAATTAGTATACTCCTGTTTCTTTAACATTAAGAAAGCTTTTACTGCTTTATAATTATATTTTATTAATTTCAATCAGTCACTAAATAGTCAAATGCAACCGCAAAGCAAAAAAAAAAAAAAAAATGTTTTTTTTTTTTTTTTTTTGGGCTGGAAATTGTTTTTCGCATCTGGCTTCTTTTTGGCGCCCCATGCCAAATAGCGCCTAGGGCGACCTCTCCACTCGCTCTCCCAGGGCCGGCGCTAATCATCCGCCTGCCCCTAACCCCATTTCTTTCTTCCGTTGTACCTATAGAAATATAAAAAAACATATATCTATGGTCGTACCTATATCTCATATTTCACACTATAGTGGTATCCAGCTGCATCCGGTAAGACGGGAAGCCGACCCCAACAAAGTTGGGAAAAGGTTAGGGAGATTAATTGATCATATTTCACACAATTCTTCCATCGCTTCTTTGATCTTCCTCACTTCCTACTCTTAACCATCCACATTTATACTGAAAACTTTCCTCATGACATGTTCCTCATTCCTTCACATCACATAGGTTGTAGGTCCATATAAGATTATTAATTGTAACGCTTTGTATACCTACTGTTGATTGTTTGCGTACTTAATCAACTGCCCTCATGAACTTAGAACAATTACTTGATCTGTTTGTTGACCCTATCTTACCTACAATACCTACTACCATGTTAGGTCTCATTTAGTGAAATACGGGACAAGCGCGGTCGTAAATATGACACATTCATCTAGCTTTAGAAAGTGAAAGAGACTGTTACCACATATATGAGTGATAGAAATGACGCTGTGGGTATGAAACCGTTTTTTTTTTCTCATCGTCGATGTGCCATATTTACGTCCTGTAATGCCTGTAGATATGAAGGATTGATCGTTAAGCCGGCTTAAAATAATACAGCCTTAAGCTACGGTTTTATTTATTTATTTATTTATTAAAACTTCATGCACAAGTAAAAAAATACTGTACAAAGGCGGACTTAATGCCTAAGGCATTTTCTACCAGTCAACCTTAGGGTGATGCAGAGACAATACATGGCAGGTGCAACATAAGGGAAATTAATAGATAACTTGAAAATTAATACATACTAATACATAGATACATAAATACATACATATAAACCGAATAAACATTGTCAAGAGAAATAACGATAGGTAGAGGAGAGAACAAATCCAACAAATCAGCGCTGCAATGATTCTGCCAACTTTTTACGAATATGTTCACGTGCCTTCACTTCACTTCACTTGTGCTTTTGGTTTTCTAGAAGAGCGGTGAAAAATGATAACAGTGGCAAAGATTTAAATCGTTAGATTCGCCGCGTCAAAAGATAGTCGCATTTCTGTACACACACAATAACGCAGTGATTTCACTTGATTGTCATCTAAACGCTATGTAATAATGTGTGAGCTTCTCAGTATGGACACTTTTTCTTGTGACTAAGTACGGTGAGGGCAAATCTAGCGATTTAAATTTGACCTAATGTCAAATACTTGTAAAAATTACATATTTTCATGACGGCCGTTATAATATGACGGACCCGCTTTCTTAGGAAACCAAAGTTTTAGAATACTTAGGAAAATAGTTTGCATAACATCTTTAGAGATGTGAGTGTGTGTGTGTATCTTTTGAAGTATCATCCATTTGCACGATGCAAAAGATACTAATAACTAACCTATGAAGTTAACTAGGCTGAGAATCAGCACTTTTCGAACGTCAAAATTACATAAGACAGTCCCCCAAAACGCCCACCCTTCACCACTTCCTAGTGCATTAGCTGGGAAGAAGAAGTGGCGCAACAAACTCCCCAGCAGCACAGCTGTCTGTTCAGTTAGAAGAACAAAAAAAAAAGATTATATACGTATATACGTATTCAAAATAATTTACATTATGCAACACAAAACATAATTTAAATTATTAGCCATATATTAGCTAGCACACACCAATATATCAAACAAAATCATCGAGAACTTATACTCAGGCCGAAATAAAAAACTAAACATAAACAGAACTTATATCTAAATAAAAAGCGTCCAGGCATAAAGGGCGTGCCCGCTTACATATAGTTGTAACTGGAAGTTCTAGGAAAGAACTAGGACCATCGATGTAAAATCAATAAACAAACAGTTAATTACTAATAACAATAAATAATATGATCAATTGTCGAGGTCACTAGCTAACCACATATTGCAATACAACTCATAAAAAAAACATTGTGATGAGTAGATTTAGTCAACAATAAATTAAAATAACTTGACTTAAAAAGTCAAATAAAATAAACAATTATATAAACTCATATAACTTGTCAGTACGTAAGCTGGAGAAAGAACATAAACATTGTCTTGAGTTAATCACAGCGACCAACTATTTTTATCATTTAAGTAGTCGTTGATAGAATAGTATGCCTTTGAACAAAGCTTGGATTTTACTTTCGTTTTAAACGCATTAAAAGGCAAATCTAGCAAAGAAGAGGGTAGCTTGTTATAAAAGGTTATACCAAGCCCAACAAATGAGTTATGAACCTTATGAAGCCGGTGAAAGGGAGCTCGTAGTTTGTCCTTATTTCTAGTGTTAACATTGTGAAAATCACTGTTTTTAGTTTATGAGTGTATATTTTGCGTAATATATGAGATATTGGCGAAGATGAATTGAGATGCCACCGTGAGGATACCAATATCTTTGAAAAAATCTCTCAGAGAAACTCTGGCACCTAGCTGGTAAATAGCTCGAACAGCTCGTTTTTGAAGGACAAATATATTTTGAATATCAGCAGCTTTGCCCCACAGCAGAAGACCGTAGGACATAACTGAATTGAATATTAGAAATAGAATGAACTGAAACATATGAAAATAACTAAAATAGACTAACCGAGCTGTATCGACGTCAGTGTATTGTCTTACTTTCCTGACGGCGTAGGCGGCCGAACTGAGCCTTCCCGCTAGGCTCGATATATGTGGGCCCCACTGAAGTTTGGCATCTACTGTTATGCCCAGAAAAACTGCCGAGTTTACAGATTCAAGCACCTCTTTATCTAAGACGATGTTGGGACCTAGATTTCTAACATTTGGTAGGGCAAACTTTACACATTTCGTTTTCTTAGCATTGAGAACTAGGTTATTTGTCGTAAACCAATCCGTAACCATTGAGAGTGCACTGTTTACATCGTCAAAATCTTGTCTATTCCTGCCTACTTTAAAAATAAGAGAGGTATCATCTGCAAACAGTACAACTTCACAGATACCCTTTAAATAGAATGGTAAGTCATTGATATACACTAAGAACAAGAATGAACCCAGTATTGAGCCTTGAGGTACACCTAACTGAACTGGTAGCCCAGAAGATTTCACACCATTAACATCTACACATTGGGACCTATTATGTAAATGCCACTGTCAAGTTCTCGGGATAAGTCGCGGTTTATTTAAATGATTTTGCGGAGTGTCACATCTTTATTAATCTGTTGTCTAGGTAAATAAATACTTTTGACCAATGCACTACAAAATAGGTACTTAGGTACAGTAGGTATCGTAGCCCCCGACTATGAAGTTCGAACATCCCCTTGATTCAGGAGATAGTTCCTCTCAACATTTAGTCCTTAATTGTGTTGTCCAATTCGAAGGCAGTTGCAGTTCGTAGCTCTGTCCGTCTCCGATGCAACAGGTGGCGTGTACCCACATCATTCACACGAGTTGTCGCACTGACTAAGTTTGCACACTTATACAGTGCGTGATAATGTGTTTACGTTAGTAGTTACATGTGTTTGATCATGCGATGTGCTTCAAAATGTGATAGCACTGACACTGTCTTGATTAGGATTATCAACTAAAGTTGAACCGTGTGAAGTTGTGAACCTGTTGTACCGGGTTCATACGGTTCGATTTTAGTTAAACAACTTTAATTTGTTGTTCAATTTGAAATTCAATTTGATTGAAAGTCTGTTCAGACGGTTCAAATCGCTTTCGAGTTTGCAGTTGATCAACTAAAATGGCTATGATAATGTAACCGGTATTAGAACCGAGTAGGCTTTTCTATCTAATAAGGATTAATAATAAAATTATAATAATACCAGCCTGTTACTGTCCCACTGCAGGGCAAAGGCCTCTCATACAGAGAAGGCACGAGCATTGATCACCACGCTTGCTCAAGACGGGTTGGTGATTTCAGACTTATATTAACTGTAAGTCCAGGTTTCCTCACGGTGTTTTCCTTCACCGATGTCAGTAATGTCCAAGATAAACTCAGAAAGTACTAATATGGATTAAGTAATATGGATTAGAAAGATAAAATAAAATGAAGGTGCCTCGGTGCTCAGGTCAGGGTTTATCCACTGTTCTACATGTTTGTGTTTTTCGATTCAAACCAATTAAATACTCGTAGATATCCATCGATGTATAAGATAGTTAATTGACTCAGGCGTGACTTTCACACGTCAAGCGTCGAGAGCAGAGTAAACTCTCTGCTGACTGCTCTCGACGCTTGATATGGTCACACGTCGGGTCCGGGTTTGCAACAAGTCAATTGTCATCCTGACGATGCCTTGTTGAGAGGTGAAACACGTGTCGATTTCTTAAAAGGTTCTTTAAGAACAGTTTCGGGGATTAGGTTAATAAATATACGTCGTCTATTGTATTTTATCGATATATAATTTAAAAAGCCACTAGAAATTCACCGTTATTTTAGCCTAGTGATAGCGTTGTACCAATAATAGGCAGTAGGTAGGAGACCTACTGCTATTAATAAAATAAGCAGTTAACAATACAATGACCTTACGTTATCCAAGTTCTTTCACAAAACGTATGATAAAAATACTATAACTAGGTACCTACATTTTTTGTTACAGTAAGGAACAGAGATATTCGGGGATGTTCGGAGATTATAAGAAATTGTGAGGCTCTCGGTGTGAAACTACCTTCGGATCAACAAGGGAGGTACATCAAGATGTTAATTGACGACAAAAGACAATGGCCCAGGGCACAAGCAACGAAGACAACGCCGAAAGACTTCAAACTCAAGTTTTAGAATTTTTGTACTTACAGTTTTTTTTTGTAACGTGTGTATATTAGATTGTAAATAATAAATTATGATTATGTATGGTACCTATATCATTTACTGTTTTTATTTTTTGTTGTCTTTGATTTAACATAAACACTGCCGACTTTAATTTCTTAGTTTTCTTGAAGGGCGATAAAGACCGGAATAAAACAATTTCTTATTTACAGAAATTCATATTCAAATTAATAGGAAAAGAAAATTGGAGTTTCGTGGAACCGGCAGGTTAAAGATAATTGATGATGGCACTTAACACACTATAAAAAAAAAACGACGTACTAATTGACAATGGTAGGTACCTACCCAACACTGATGTAATTTAGATAAAGTTATAACATAGACCCCTTAAGTACCGAATGACGTTACCTAAACTGAGTTAGTTATAGACACGAAGCCGTCATCTACCCATTCTGTACTCATCAAACTTAAGTAACTTTGTGCAAAAATAGTTGCTGAGAAACGACTTATTTTTGGTGAAAATTCGCTGTTTTCGGTAGTGCGCAATGTCACGCACGCAAAACATTGTGCTAATGGATGCATAACGGTACAGGGGTCGTAGGAGGTTATTCCGAAAGGGATATCGCGGCCGCGGCACACAGGCAACGGAAGGAACACGGGTGGGTTTTAGTCAGTAAGAGTCTGACATGCCCTCCCGCTCCGCCCAGAGCGGGAGAAGTTATTTGATAATTTCCCAAACTCAAAAAAAAGGAGAAGGTAATTAAAGCTTGTTTTTCGTAAAAAAACACGTCGAAAACAGTTGGAACCTTCCGGTTACGAAGATATTAAAGGCTTTGACCTTTAAGAGCGTTTATTCCGAAGGTGGGCAACGTCGCAAATAGGTGTCAAATATTTCACTGTTTTGATTAATTTGGCAATATTTCTGTGTGGGAATAAGAAATGTGGCTAACTAGCGAATTAGAATATTGATTATTAAATGCAATAATTAATATCGTAACACCGAATGCTTAGTTTTAGATGTAAAAAAACTATTTAGAAACTTTCCAAATGCGTTTTTTACACCTATAATGGGTACAAAATCAAATTCAATGTTATAAATGCAATTCATTATTAATATTCTAGTTCGCTAGTCAGCCACATTTCTTATTTCTATTCAGTAATATTGCTCTATGAATCAAAACATGTACCTAAATATTTGACAGTTATTTGCGACGTTGCCAATTTTTCCTCTTAATATATCCGTAACCAGCAGGTCGCAAGTCGGTGTCTTCGGTTTTGAATATTCGTTTTTTGCCACGACTTCCGAAGTTAAAGTTATTTTTCACTTTGTAGTGTTTTTTTTTGGAAGTCGATTGTTTTTTTTTTTTTGTAAAAAGTTTATATTTTTGACTTTTTAGTTGTGGCACTTATCTCACACAAAATATCTGCTATGTAAATAACAGTGACAGGAAGTTATCATCATATCATCCACATAAATACTAAGTGTGAAAAAAACGTATTATTGAAACTTACTCAAAAACTATCCAAGCAAAGTTAATAAAATTAATATGGGACCAACTTGGGAGCATACAATTTCATACAAAAAATAATTTTCAAAATCGGTCCACAATTGACGGAGAAATCGGTGGGCATAAGTACATAAAACAATAAAAAACATACGCGACGAACATAATTATAACCTCCTCCTTTTTGGAAGTCGGTTAAAAATCTACCTAATATTAGAGCTGCGCTTTATTTAATTAGGACTAGGTACTTAAAATAGTAGATTATTCGTAGGTGATAATGTTGCCGTACGATGGCCAAGTCATTCTATTTATTAAAGAAATAAAGATGACAAATAGGTACTGAATAAGCTAACAGACTTGGTTTTACATTAGATCTCACGTCTTTTTGCTGTAGAAGAACTGCGTTGCGAGACTTGCATTTTTTACATGTTATGTTTTAGATGGGATCTGTTTGTTCAGAAAGGATCTAATCTTAAAACAAATGAATACCTACTAATCGTTTGTCAATCTAGAAAATTTTAATCACGTGTCGAATGTTGATAATACCCCAAATTAATGTTGTTACAATGGCCTAATTATGTCCTTTATTTAAATACTAGTATCTAATCCATATAGTTTTAGGTAGATCATTCTTTGTTTGAACCAAAAATTTTGTAACGATTAGGTAAGACTGCTAAGTAATCCATCCATAAACCTAATCGTTGACCGTTAATATGAACTACTTACCTAATTTATTGTTCGTTGGCTTCAAATTCTTTTACTGCATAGCTCCCTACTTGGCGGTTTCTGGTCCCAGGTTATAATTACAAACCCCAAACCCTCATTTTCTCAATTGGCAACACGACACTGCCTCCACTGGCTTTACCCACATCGCAGAAAGTAGGTACCTATATACAGACTACCTACTTAGTGACAAGGGTCTACGATCAGACAAAAACACCAAAGGCAATGAACTGACGACTATCGAGTCTTGGGTTATCTTCAATAAGTCATTATTTTAAACAACGATAAATTGTTTCTCGATGTAAGTACCTACTAATTAAATAAATAAACATTGTATTGAGTAGGTAACTCTACTGATAGGGCTCGTTTCCGTGTCAACTTTGAACTTTGTTTTATTTAAGTAAGACGTATGGTTGATTGATGATGGTAGGTGGGTTCTTTACTCTCTTAAATATTCTTCGGCCCAGTCGTAACGGCCCTGGGGGCCTACTCCCTAAGCGAAGTCCGTAGTTTCGGCCGTTTCGCTCTCCTTCTCACTTACGGTACCTGTCTGTAAGTGATACGACGAATGAAGCGCCCGTAACGACGGCCGAAACTACGGATTTCAATTAGGGAGTAGGCAGTTTTTTTTTTTTTTGATGGCGGGAAATTATTAAATAACTTCTCCCGCTCTGGGCGGAGCGGGAGGGCGTGTCAGACTATTACTGGCTAAAACCCACCCGTGTTCCTTCAGTTGCCTGTACGTTGCCAGGGGCCACATTATCCCTTTCGGATTTTCCCGCGACCCCGCCAGCGCTCTCCCTCGCAGCGCTCTCTTTCGCTCTCCTCACTTACTGTATGTATGTAAGTAAGACGGAGAACGAAGCGCCCGTAACGACGGCCGAAACTACGGATATCACTTAGGGAGTAGGCCCCCTGACTTACGAGTTGTAGGACGTAGGTTCGAACCCAGTCAGGCGCTTTACTTTGTGTTAATTATTTCATCACCACTGCTCTCAATACGGTGAAGGAAAACATCGTGAGGAAACCGGTATGTCCTAGAACCAAAAATTCGAAGCCATTGTGACTTCTACTCACCAACCCGCACTGGGCCCGCGAGTGGATTACGGCCCAGCCTCTCTCACAAAGAGGAGGCCTGTGTCCCAGCAGTTCCCGAACATTATAGCCTGATTATGCTGTGACGATGGCAGTTTAAATTGAGTCGGCCCAGAATTTGGTGTTTCGCGCCTTCAGTAGCGTCACCGGCAATAGTGCTTGCTACTCCGGCGTAAGCATAGATATTTTACAGGCAGGGACATCGACGTGAAAACTGTTACCATGGACCTACATGATTCTGAAGCCCCTGTGTTGAAATTTGTCGCCGGTTATTTAAAAAAAAACTGCTGTTCCATAGAAGATGTCCCTGACAACCTGTATATCTACTATCCAACAGGTACTCAAACGAGGAACCTAAAGATTTTATTTCATCATCACTTCAGCCGAAAGACGTCCACTGCTGGACGTAGACCTCCCCCAAGCACCGCCACTTCGATCGGTTCTGTGCTTCCCGCATCCAGCGGATTCACGATTATATTTAATCGAAAATAATTGCAGGATTTATAATAAATAACTGTAGGTAGGTAGGCCATTTACCTAAAGTAAGGTGTATACTTCTATGAGTTTGCTAGCCTTTGCTAGCAAACTCATAGATTACCTATATGGTTAGGAACTACTTAGATACATGGGCGTACCCAGCTTTTGACATAGGGGGGGCAAATCAGTTTCATAAGCCGGGTCCCCCATCCCCCGCACATGTTTTACATAGTTTGATATGGATGTAGAATGAATATTTTTCATCGCCTATGTTTGGCCCCTTCAAAACCGTCGGTCCGGGCTGGCGACCGAGCCTTAGGCGCTTTAACATGACTCTGACATAACAGTAGGTAGGTACTTCGGCATACAAAATCCAATGGGGGGTAGCAGCCCTCCCCTGCCCCCCCTGGGTACGCCCATGTATACCTACCTATTAGAGAATTAATTAAAATGAACACGAAGAACGTGCCACATTCATGAAAAACATGCTTTCAAGAAATGTTGAGCTTGTAAAGAACATTGGACGTAGCAACAAGCTTGAAATTGTAGTTTATTTCTTTCTTTCACAATCTTTTTGGCACGTACCATCAAAGAAGTTCACTAACCACCGTAAAGACTATTCTTGCTTGCAGCGGTCGGCGGCTATAGAACTGGGCCGGTTACAGATGTGGTCATCGTGCTCACGGGATTTTGTTTTCAAACTGGTTAGATATGAACTTCTTTAAATGGTAGGTTACCTACTGAAAATTCTAACTATAAGCACAGTCTATACTTACATCATTGTATACAGTGCTATAAGAGCGTTTATTCTGAAGGTGGGCAACGTCGCAAATACATAGATGTCAAATAGTTCACTGTTTTGATTAATTTAGCAATATTACTGTGTAATTTTTTTCTAAACTGAATAGTTTGCGCGAGAGACACTTCCAAAGTGGTAAAATGTGTGTGTGTGTGTAAATTCTAAAATAAAACATCAATAAAACTTCCACCGAAAGTTGGTTTGAACGAGATCTAGTAAGTAGTTGTTTTTTAATACGTCACTCATAAATCGTAAACCGCAATTTACACTTGCTGCTACGGAACCCTTCATGGGTGAGTCCGACTCGCACTTGGCCGCTTTTTTTTGTCAAAAGTGGTCTAATAATTACACTGTCGATTGTAGCTAGTTATTGCTGTAAAATGGACTATGTATAGGTACTTAATTAAAAATGAATAATACGATTTTTTTAGGCTATCTTTAATTTGTATTCGCTCGGGAATGTAAAATTAAAATACACGATTCTATACAAATCTTAATTTTATTGAGATTTTTCACATAACTATAATTAACTTTAACGCTTAACAATAATAAATATTTATCAAAAACGAGTGATTTCATTCTCCTTCGGTTTGACTTCGGGCGCAACTGCAAGCGCGCGCTCGTCATTTCTTCGGAGGATGAAAATTGCTCTGTGGAAAAAAAAAATGTAATGGTTAAAACTTGTTTTTTAACCTACAGAGTGTATCAGAAACGTGTGATCAAATTTAAGGGCGGCTTTCAGCGACTTTCTGCATGGGGCCAACATCGAAATTGAGTAAAAATAATCATCTGTCCCATACATTTAGGTCGAGTAGGTCCCATGGAGAAAGTTGTACAATATATTGATGGATGTCATGTTTGTCGCAGTTATTTCTAAGATAAATAAATGGTTATACGCTAACGTTTATAATAGCTGTTACGTGTAAAAAGGTTACTTGACTGAGGCTAATGGAGATATTTTTGTAGATGAAAAATCGGTTTATTTGTCACAGAAACAAGTGCATATAAAAAGATAAGTAGGTACCTAAATTAATTCGAATAAAAAAAACAAAACGGGTAAAATACACAATTAAAGGTACCATTCCGTACCCGACCGCAGACGGCAATGGTACGCGACATCGACATGTCGCTACAATCATGATTCCGAACCCGATCGCAGGCGGCAGCAGCCCGTATTCCAGTCGGTAGATAAGAGATAGAAAGACATAATATCGCACGAGTGTTGGCGGCGCTACTGGTCTGCGCTGCAGTCGGGCTACATGAGTCCTCTGTCGCTCCCCCGTAGTTGCAAACGACGTGTCGCTAGCTACGGAAGATATTTCATAGAAATTCATAGAAACCAGTCGTGTGGCGGCGACACGTCGCCTGCAGTTGCCGCCTGCGTTCGGCTTCGGAATGGTAACTTTAGACTCAATGTTGCAAAAACAATTGAAAGTGTTTAATTTAAAGCAAGCTATTCCAGGTCATATATAATTCTTGCAAAGCTTTGCTTCATCAATTTACCATTGCGATCACTGGCGGTGGACCACGTTTCAACCTTATTACTAAGCTTATGAGTACTAATCTGTGATAAGGGTGAAAAGTGCTCGACCGCCATTGTCCGGGGTTGTACCTAAGTATTTCCAATATTTTTCCATCAGTGTTATATGTATGTCTGTCGTGATAGCCTAGTGGTTAGGGCCTTGCTTCTCATGCACGAGGTTGTGGGTTCAAATCCGGGCAAGTACCAATGTGACTTTTTCAATTCATATGTACTTTCTGAGTTTATTTTGGACATTACTGACATCGGTGAAGGAAAAACACCGTGAGGAAACCTGGACTTATAGTTAATATAAGTCTGAAATCGCCAACCCGTCTTGAGCAAGCGTGGTGATCAATGCTCGTGCCTTCTCTGTATGAGAAGAGGTCTTTGCCCTGCAGTGGGACAGTAACAGGCTGGTATTATTATATATAATATGTTGCCGACTCTACAGTTACGAGCGTAAATCTTACATGTACGCAAGATTCAAAAGTGACTTTCTCCTAAAGTATTTATAGATATTTTATGGAGTTACGAAGTCTTTATTCTCGAAACCATACTAAGTATTATGACAAAGGTATTTTCTCAAAGTTGCAATTTTTACATAACATCACGCCTTGTTTCTTCGAAGTGTTGGGAGAGGTGTACGTATAGTACAGACCTACATCACCATTTTGCCAGTTATTTTTAAGTCCCATGTAATAGGGGACGAGCCTAATTACCATCAAACGGGCTTAAATCCAGACTCCGGACTGCTACTGAGATATTCCAGATGCAAAAATCCATTAACACTTACAATTTTTATTTCACGAGAAAAACGGTTTTAAAAATGTTGCGTAACTGTAAGATATGTTCGTGACTGTCCCAACCCGACATTCCCATCGACAGAAGCGATACTCGTATGTCAAAAACAACACTCGTGACTTCTACGAACGTGAGCCAAACGAGATTGAAGCAGGATTTGATTCGTTTTCCACTTTCAATCCGTCCATATTTGATGTCATATCGTTTCCTATTTTGCTATCATGTTTACGAGCTCCCTTCGAATATCAAACATATAAGATATGGTACGAAATGTAGATAGGTGGCACATTCTTTTTGTATTTTAGTCCCTAGTTTTTTACAGATTCTTAATTGGGATTCCACACTGCTTGACAGCCTCGTTGATGTAGAAGTTGCACGCGCTACTGCTGGGCATGAGGTCCTGGGTTCGATTCCCAGGTCGTGCAAAGCCAGGACCTTATGCTCAACAGTAGTGCGACCACTACACACCAACGAGCTAGTCCTAAATCAATCAATCAATCTGCCTAGCCTTTTCACAGCTATGTTGGGGTCGGCTTCCAGTCTAACCGAATGCCGCTGAATACCAGTATTGTACATGGAGTGACTGCCTATCTGACCTCCACAACCCAGTAACTGGGTCATACGATACCCCTTTCGTAAGACTAGGTGTCAGACTTTCGGGCTTCTGACGACACGTAACAACTGTCAAAGATCTACGAATGACAGCCGGGACCAACGGCTGAACGTGCTTTCCGAAGCACGGAGGAGTCTCGGTATGTAAAGATGGTCACCTATCCGCGGACCAACCCCGTCAAGTCTAGCTTAACGTGATGGATCGACCCGTGCGGCTGGTAATACTTAGCCACGAGCCCCTCCAACGACGCAGTTCTAATTATAAAGAAATAATGATTTGAAATTGCAAAGAGCACGTAAATCTACGTACCACCCATAGATTATGAAATGAAACTAGAGGTTCAAATAACCTTGAGTTTTACGGTAGTTTTAACGAACGATTGGTTTTCTGTTGATTCATTGAATGAAAATTGTTACTTCATTGAGTGTAGGAAGACCGCCAGTTGCGGTAATTGAATTGCATTGAGGGAAATAGAGTCCAGAAACTATTGCCTAGAGTTCATATTACATAGATACATAGTTCGTCTGCTGTAGGATTTTATATATCCTATTAATTACTGTTTTTTGAGAATGGGATAAAATAGTTGAGCATGAGTTTCAAATGTGATGTAAAAATAATATTTGATATCGTTGACTTATATTGTTCTGGGTTTTGGGCACTTTGGCAGTATTTTGGGGCCACATTTATTTATATTTTAATCATGACCAGGCTGTTGAAATCGGATGATTCCAATTGAATACATGGTTTGTCGTAGAGCCTGTTTAAAATTAACTATTTAATTAATGAATGCCAAAGAATATGCCAACAAATAATGATTAATGGTTGTAAAACAGTTGTTGGTTCTAAATGGTTCCACTTAAATGTTAACACAACAGGATTTCTTATAAGATTGTGTTTTAGATAACAAATAGGCATATATAGAGGATTGAGGAGGACAAGATTTATGTCAACTCGCTTTTAAGATTTATACGTTTCCGCGGACTAAAAATAATCTATCCAATACCTAATAAAATAGCACTTCAATATATTAAATTCTAACTAATATTATAATTGCGAAAGTGAGTTTGTTTGTTTATTTGTTTGTTACGCTTTCATACTAAAACGGCTGAACAGATTTGGATGAAATTTGGCACATGGGTAAACCATGATCTGGATTAGGACATAGGATACTTTTTATCTCGTTATTTTCACGGGATCGCGACTTATGCGGGTGAAACCGCGGGGCGAAGCTAGTTAATAAATAATAAAAAAAAGGTAATGCTTAATCTTTACGAACGCCACTAAACATTTCTAAATTGAGAATAAAAAATGTTATTACCGTTCAATTCGTACCATTACTTTTATTTTACGGTACAGTGGTCACCGGGGTTAATAATAAACGTAAATAAATTAGTTTACGAGATTTTACCAATTACAGTATGTACCTAATTCTATTATTACTTCTCTATCAAGATCAATAAAGGTAGGTACTATTCAAGGTTCTCAAGAATTCCACCACAAAAATAATCGATTGAAAGTTACTGTGTAATTTCGTAGGGCGTTTTTTTATGGTCATTATGGATGTTGTGTAAAATGATTTTTTGTCCGTCAGGTTGATTATTAAAAAAATATTGGACACGTATTTTTCTTTTTTTACGTAATCAAATGATTACGGCAATACGTTAAAATGTGACATGACGTCATTGCCCGGTAGATTTTATACTGACTTGTGACGTAGCGAGCCCTCACTTCCCAACTTTAATGCGTTTTATCTAAACCATTTTTTATTAATATGATAAACCAAAAAATACGTGTGTAATATTTTTCTATTGTCTGACTGACGGACTAAATTGTTTTTTTTTCCGCAGTCCCTATTATTATTAAAATGTACAGAAATAGAAAATAGATAACGGTTCAAGGCTACTACAGTTGTACAGTGATTAGAAATCGTTCATTGTCGCAGATGACAAAATTATAGTAAGGGCGAAATCTCGAGCTGACCACAAGGTCGCTTTTTGTTGAGGTGTTGAAATCTCGCAGCAGTTGCTTAGACACGACGTGTAGCTATGCATTTGTTTCTCGACAAAAAATCTGTGTTTTCGAATGTTAAATGTATGTTCACGCCTTCCTGTAAGGGTCAGGCAGAGATTTATGCTGACGTATATATCAGGTATTTCGGCAATGAGGATATTTAATGTTCTGTTATAGGAGATTCCTTTGTACTCATAATTATGATTATGTCGTATGTGTATATATTTTACTGTGTGTACAGCACATAAATAAAAAAATTAAAAAAAACAATTTGACAACTACTAACAGACTAAAAAATTCTATAAGCTTCTTAGATTTAAAGTAGCTGAGAAACGAAGCTAAGAAAAGATGATTCAGAACACGGCTTTCTTAAGATCAATAACCAAGCCCCTAGCCCCTGGACTAATTTGGATAAATGAGCTGTCGTCGTATCTCCTTGTACTAGAGATAAAAGCTCAACGAGAGATTACTAACTTCTTCGGCGGGCACTTGTATGGGGAGACATGAAAAACACATTAGGGAGAAAAAGCTTGGATATTGAACTTTTGGTGAGCTTTTTATCGTTTCAAGCAAACTGGCATATGGTTCGTGAAAGATTTTCAGTTAATTGAAAATAATACAAGGCGTAATTGAAATAACTGAAAACCTCTGACGGAGTCATTGTACTCATCATTATGAACAATTTTTATAACTCTGAAATGGCGAAAAAAAAAAGCTGTGCAAATAAATGTGTAGCAGCAGAATTTTCTTTTCGAGATTTCTTGTTTCGTCACATAGTAAAAGGTGTTTATAATGATTAGTACAAAGTACAATGACCCCTTTTGATGTTTTAGTTACCTACACCTTAATTTAAGGAATTAAAATCGAAGACTAAAATCAATATACATTACAAAAAGACAAGATAAAACTCTCTATTGTATTTTTTTTTTATCTAAAGAAGGAAAATACATTTATTTAGCACTGACTAAAAGGCACACATATCTCGTTTTGGGTCGATGGTGGACTTTATATACTCCCCAATCATCCCACTGTAGAGTGATGATTTTTTCACCTATCCAAAGGGAAGAATTGAGCATTGATCTCCGTTTTGGTTAAGTTAATGAGAGATACCTAAGTTAACTTGGAGAGTAGGTCCTTTGGTTACCCCGTAATTTTTTCTGTCATGCTAAACTTTTACTAGTAAAAACTCTTACATTAATAAGGCTATGGCAGGAACGGCGAGCGCGGCGCTGATGAGGTAGAAGGCGCCTGGCATGGTGGACAGTGTCGAGAGGTAGACTTTGCTGTACACTGGCGAGTAGATCACAGGCACCAGGGCCTCTGATATGCTTATTAGAGAGCTTGTTTTGCCTGGAACAGAAAAACATTACGTTAAAAGTTGTATTTTTCATCGTGTTGATGGCACGACAATCAATCTGGCCAGCCTTTTCCCTAACTATGTTGGGGTCGGCTTCCAGTCTAACTGGATGCAACTACCATTATACCAGTATTTTACATAGAGCGACTGCCTATCTGACTTCCACAGTCCGGTAACTGGGTAAAACGATACCCCTTGGTAAGACTGGTTGTCAGACTTTCGGGATTCTGACTACCCGTAACGACTGTCAAACATCCAAGAATGCCAGCGGGGACCAACGGCTTAACGTGCTTTCCGAAGCATGGAGGAATCTCGATATGTAAAGATGGTCGCGTAGCTTAACCTGATACCTGCGGCTGTTATAACTTAGCCACGAGCTCCTCGTGTGTTAAATTTTGTTGACCCTAAACTTCGCCACATTCACGGCGTGGTCCGTGGCAGCACAGAGGTCACTCTGTGTGCATTTTTTGAGACACAGAGGGCAGGATACGAGGTGGAAAAAAAAAAAAAAAATCGCTACGAATTCCGTACAATCAAACATACAACTACATAAAAAAGCATTAACCTACAACACAAGAAGTAAAAACAAATTCCAACTAATAACTGCACGAGCAGCAGTATAATTACGATAAAAAAAAACAGTATTAGTGGAGGGAACAAAACTGTTCAATGATTTACCGGAATATATAAAGACATGTGAACTATCACATGTATCACTCGTATTTAAGAGCAAACTCAAAAAACATGTATGTACCCTATAACGTCACCAACGCCCCAGAGGCAAATATTATATATTATTATTTAGAAGTAACTCTGTATCTCATTATAAGTGAACTGTTATATAGTTCTTATGGGAAATAAATATCTTTAAAGCTAACATAGTTTGCGACTCAGCTCCATATCCTGCTGACGTACCATCGAGGTGGTCCCACTTTACAAGGTTGTAGTAACATCATCCCGCTTGGGTTCTGTGGTGGTTCACAGACGATAAGGAAGGACTATGTTTTCGGTACGATTGGTCGAGAGTTCGCGCTTGAAACTTGAAGGTTTTTACTTCTAGTTGTAAGTTGGAACTTAGTTCTTATGACATTTGCTAAAAACTATGAATTTATTACACAGTGTTACCGTCAATGAATATGTTGGACAATAAAATTCCGAAGGTAATAAATCAATTAGACTCCGAAAAGATGTGACGCGACTCTAGTAGAACTATTTCTATGAAAACTTCATGGAAACTGTTCTACCAGAATCGCGTCGCACCTGTCTGTGCCTCTGTGGGTGCCTAAATTAAATCAATCTGCCTAGCCTTTTCCCAACTGACCATGTTGTTTTGAACATGTTGGGGTCAGCTTCCAGTCTAACCGGATGCTGTTGAATACCGGTATTTTTCATGGAGCGACTGCCTATCTGACCTCCACAACCCGATCCCGAGCTGGATAGAACACAGACGAGCGAAGTGGCGCCCAGCTCTGCCTCACTGGAAACGGAGCCTTAGGTAATAGGTAATAGGTAATACGGGCTGGTATCCGCAACTCCACGACTAAGCGCGTATTTTGCGTACGGGTGGGAAAATTGGTTATTCGATCCACCCCAGCTCCACAAAGAAGGCCAGCAACGCCTTGGTGTCGCTGACAATCTCACGTAGGGTACCTGGGTTACCGAAGTACTTTGCCCTGTATGTGGCGACCACCGGGCAGTATAACAGCACATGGGCTGCTGTCTCGTCGTCCTCCATGCAGGCTCTGCACAGCGGACTGTCTGTGACTCCTATGACAAAGAGGTGTTTATTAAATGACCCATGGCCAGTTACAGCTGCTGTAACTGTACGTAGCTGTTGTTTCGATAGTCGAAGAAACTGTTTCGTGAGGCGGCCATCAATTGTAGGTAGTGCCTCCTTGGCCTGCCTACACTCACCGTGGTCCGACCATAGTTTGTGATGTTGGTCCCTGGTTCGTTTCCTTACCAGAGTGCGTAAACGGAGCCTTATGGATGCATGGAAATATGAATTGCATCCGGGGTCTAAGTATTATAAAATATTGTCGTAAAATGAAATATTTACTCAATTTCCGTCGTTCGATTCATCCTGCTTACAAAACCTGTTTCGAATTTGCACATGGTACAGTCAGCTTCAAAAGGATGACTTCGTGTTCATCGACAAATAAATCCAGCATAACTATTCACAACCGTTCGATACGCTTCCATGCCGAATCGAACAATAATCAATGTTATCATAGGAGACCTCTTAAGGCCGTTGAGAAATCCTTAACCTGATTTTATTTTTAGTTCAACTATACGACCGGACATCAATTATTGAAAATGTGTCATTTACGATACGACAGCCTGTCAATTTTTTTTGAATAGCTATGTTGTTCCATGCTGTATAGATCTTTTTTAATATTGTCTAAAACAAAATTGTACGATAATATGCCTACGCAAATAATTGACCTAATAATATTCGGAAATAATTCCACAGAGGTTATCAGGAGTCACCGTTCAAAGATTAGATGACCTCTTAACAGATATTCGTACTTAATGTCATTAAACGATAATTTATGTACCAAATACGGAACAATTTAGATGTAGGTAATACCGGGTTTACACGGTTCTATTTTAGTTGAACAATTTTTTTTGTTCATCAAAAAATACTTTGAATTTGTTATTCAATATGATTGAAAGTCTGTTGAGACGGTTTAAATCGCATTCGACCTAGCAGTTCATCAACTTAAATCGAACCGTGTGTACCGGGTATAAGTACGTCTTAGTTCATCAACAAACCATAGGTAAGTAGATACTTTGTGGTTTTCTGCTGAACATAGGAACAGACTATTGGATGTTCATTGCTGAACATTGCTTGTTTCTTACTGATTTATAGTACGTTAGTCAAATAAAGGCAATTTTTTTTTCAAATAGGCCCATAAAAGGCACTTTTGAACAGCAAAATTTACAAAAAAAATGAATTGATTCTCGCCCCTACCAAAAAGTAGTTTACGTATGGAGAAGAATGGGAAACAAACTCCAACGTTACTCTTTTAAAATGTTTTACAATATTTTGTACACATTAATTATATAATTATAAGTGAAGACTATGCCCCTGGAATAAAATAATTATACCTTAGTAGGTAAAAATAATTAAAAATGAAGCAATGACAGATAAATTAGTTAGGTTTGATTGATTTATTTTCTGGGAAATTAGGGATTTATAATAACCTATAATAACTAGAAATGGACTGCCTCGTTGCTCAAGTGGTCGCAAGCTCTACTACTGAGCATGAGGTCTTGGGTTCGATTCCCAGGTCGGGCAAAGTGATAACGGGTTTTTCTATCTGGAATTTCTCAGTAGCAACCTGGAGTCTGGATTTGTGTCTGGTTGATGGCAATAGGCTCGCAGCATATTACATGGGGCTTAAACATTACTGGCGTAATGTGGGGGTGCTATTGGTACACCTCTGCCCAACCCTTCGGGGAAACAAGGCGTGATGTTATGTTATAACTAGAAACAATTTTCTGATTTATTTGCAACTATAGGCTATAATAGGGATGTAGACCGGGGAAAAAAGCTAATTAGTCCGTCAGTCAGATAATATAAAAATATTAAACACGTATTTTTTGCTTTATCATATTAATAAAAAATGGATGAGATAAAACGCATTAAAATTGGGGAGTGAGGGCTCGCTACGTCACAAGTCAGTATAAAATCTACCGGCCAGTGACGTCATGCCACATTTTAACGCATTGCCTACTCAATGTATTGCCGTAATCTTTTGATTACGTAAAAAAGGAAAAATACGTGTCCAATATTTTTTAATAATCTACCTGACGGACATTTTTTTTTTGTGAACATCCCTCTTAGGTTAAGCCCTCGAATTCAGAAATGGCTAACTGCGACTTAGTCGACATACTACAAATACCCCTATCACTCTTTATCTCTATTTACTTGAGGTCAGCTTAGCATGTGCCTTCTTCTTATAACCATAAACTGTCATCTCAGTATTTCCCCCCCCCCCTTCTAGCCATTTTCCTTCCATACCTTGTGAGGTATGGGGGTATGCATCCATCGCCGGACAGACTTCAGGTTCACGCTTCAATAATTAATGTCCTTATTATATTTTCCCTTATAATTATTCATACTATACTCGTATTATACTCGTACTTAATGCACTGTGATAAAATGTAGGAAACTTTTCTCTAAATCTTCCTCTGCAAACTTACTGCAAATAGGCATGATAAATTGTATTATGAATTATGTTCGGTTTAGCAATGCCCCCCCCCCATATTGCTTAGGTAACGAGGTACTTATATTAATAGGCAAATAATCGTTCGAAAGCAATAAAAGCAAAATTAAATGTAATAAACTGACTGTAAATATGGAGATGCATTGAATAAACGACTGAGGAGCTCGTGGCTAAGTAATAACTGCCGCACGGGTTGATCCATCAGGTTAAGCTACGCTTGCCGGGGTCAGTCTATGGATGGGTGACCCTCTTTACATACCGAAACTCCTCCGTGCCTCGGATAGCACGTTAAGCTGTTGGCCCCAGCTGTCATTCGTGGATCTTTGACAGTCGTTACGAGTCGTCAGAAGCCCGAAAGTCTGACAACCAGTCTTACCAAGGGGGTATTACCCAGTTACTGGGTTGTGGACGTCAGATAGGCAGTCGCTCCATGTAAAATACTGGTATCCAGCTGCATCCGGTTAGACTGGAAACCGACCACAATATAGTTGGGAAAAGGCTAGGCAGATTGAATGAGTGAATAAACGGCTCGATCGTGATATTGTTACGATCATGATATTTTTCATTTAGATTATTTTTATTTTACCTACTACGCACATCGCAGGGTAATTGCACCCTAACAATTGCAATGCCTTTTATTTTGTCAATTCGACAACATGTTGTATTGCGTTTACGTTGTCTAGCAATAATGGATTAAGAATTTCTTTCAAAATCCTTCGGAATGTGAAAGAAAGTGTGGTAGTAAGTAGTGGTAGGTACGCAATTGGGGTCCACCACCTACGCTCGTCGATTGCAAAAAAATTGCCCTATTTTTTTATAGGCACAGCACTAATTTGTTGACATCTCAAGGATTCATAGACATTTCATTGATTGTCATTGTCGCCATCATAATTCATTTAATTACTCACTTCTTGTCAATATTGTACTCCTAATGAACCGTTCAATGATTTATGAAGAATACCAAAAAAAACAAAATTGTTTCTAAATGTTGAATGGAGACAATAGAATCCTTAATAATAATTAGCTGTCAAGTGTTCCCATTCAATATTAAAGACATTAAGGTTAATGAAGCGATTATTATCTACGATCACAAGATAATATCAAGGAAATTAATGCAATTAGTATATTTATTACCATTTATCCTGATTTGACACTGTAATTTCTGAATCGGTAATGTTCCATTGTATTCAGTATTGTAGAACATATTTTTACGTTACCCTAATTATTAAAACATTTTTACATTTAAATTCATCCGTTTTTTTTTTATAATAGTGAGATTATTTACTTAATTATTATTATTTATTACCCATGTTTAAAATTGATTTTAATTGATGATTTATTCTTTTAATTTTCTGCTTCGTTAGGGTAATTTTAATAGAACAAAAACTGGCATTATACTAAAGGACGACGGTAGGCAAGATGTGAACACGATTAATAAATAAAATATTATTTATAAATGCTGTAACTCAGTGCAACTGCAATATATGATATATTGCAGTTGCGATTTATACAGCATTTCTACTCGTATAATCCTAATCTAATATTATGTTTGCAACATAATATTTTTATTTAGTTTTTATTTTATTTCGGTACGTTGTATTAGTCTAGTACGAACATGGCAATCAATTGTAATAATACCTATACTATGGTCAGTCCTATACTATAGTTGTCATCTTAAAACCAATCTTTTATTTATTTATATAAACTTTATTGTACACCATTACATAAAGAAAAAGTAATTCACTACAAAATATACAATGGGCGGCCTTATCGCTTACTGCGATTTCTTCCAGGCAACCTTGGAATGAACAGTGATTTTCTGGACATAAAATGGGGCTGTATTTGGTGCAAATAAAAAAACATCGATATCAACAGTATTTAGAGCATTACTGAAATCTTGTAAAGCTAAAACCGTTAGATTACCATTTTCCATGGCTGACCTTACCTATATCATCCGTAATATTCAAAAGCGCTGTGGTGGTGCTAAGACCAGGACGGAACCCGTACTGAAAGTTGAGGAGATTAGTTTTGGAGAGTAAAGTGCATAATTGATTGTGGATTAACCGTCCGAGGACTTTGGATAGGAATGGTAAGACGGATATTGGACGATATTCAGAAAAGAATGCGGGCTTGGATTTTTTTGGAAATGGAATAATCTGAACATCTTTCCTTGAACATGGAAAGACACCACTAGATACGGAAAAATTGAGGATGTGACAAATTACGGGCAGGATTACATCCAGCACAGGGACTAACATATTACGGCTGATACAGTCACTTCGTACTGCGCTGGAAGTAATCGATAGTATGCTCTTCTTAAAATCACATGCCGAGAATTGACCAGAAATAAATGGAGAATAACTGGAAGTCGGAAGAGAAGAAAGATAATTCAAAGTATTCAATTAAATTGTCCTATAAAAATTGGACGAAGCAGTAAAATGATTATTTATTGCATCGATGATGTTGCAGGTTTTTCATAAAATTAGGTTTTTATCAAAAACCTAGGTTTTTGATGAAATACCGGAAGATGATACATTTTAAACTCAATTTTATCATAAACCTGTAACAATCCAGACTACTTCAGATTTTTTATGAAAAACCTGAACTAGTTTGGGTTTATGATAAAGTTCTTGTCAAAATCACGGGTTTGCTTTGTTTTATGACAAATAAATCAATTTAAATGAAATAAATAAAACAATCCATCATCATTTGCAACTTAGTAGAACGAACATCATTATTTATTTATCAAAATTTTACATCCATGATCCAATTAATATTCTTCTCCTTCAATCCAATTATGAAATGAAATGTTTCAATTTCACGTATCTATATTAATCTGATTTTGATAAGCCGCGAAAATTAAATTTCGTAACTATTAAATACGACTAAACTGAGTCAAAATTAAAAAATAATAAAAATGTAATAAAGAAATGTTTACCACGTGCTTGGTGAAAAACCTAATTTTATGAAAAACCTGCGACATCTATATCTTTTGGGATTGAGTCTTGTCGGGTTTTACCGACCCCCAGTGACCTAAGACATACCCATGATTATGCTTTGACTGTAAGAAGGGATCAGCATTTCTACGAGATTTTCAAAAGATTTAAAGAAATTTATACGTAAAGACGTAGTAATAGACGCCAAGAAGTAATTTCGAATTATGTAGTTGAACGTCAAGAAATAACTGTTCACTAGCATTTGATGGCGGTGGCTGCGCTGACACGTTGGCAATAAAGAAAGGAATATGCGCGCGGAGATATATGGCAACACCACCACCAACACCAACCGCCCGGTCGTTTCTTATAAGCAGAAAGCCGTGAAGAGAGTAGCTAGTTGAAGGGAGACAAGGTTTTAGCCAAGACTCGGAAATAAGAATAGCATGTATGTTTTTACAGTCAAAGCTTGCCAGCATATCGTTGAAATGAGCCGGAATTCTCTGGGCGTTAATATGCATAACTTTAAAATTCTTAGAAACATCAGAAAACTGCGCTGCAAGACAAGGAATACTCACAAAACTGTCGTCATTGCTTGATAAAGATAAAAAACTGTTACTATCACTGCTTTCGTCGATAGACATAAATATTTAAATAAGTAATATAATAATAGGTATAATGTAGATATAATATTAACAAGTATATAACAATCCTAACTAATACAAAAATAAAATAAAAAACTAATATTCCGCCAGCCGGTTGCGTTATTAAATTAAAAGAATCAAAAACCTAAAGACTTATAAATTGCAGTCCGGGTAACAAAAAGAAACAACAAAAAACATTTGAGGAAAACATAACAAAAAAAAAAAAAAAACAAAACGTATCAAATTGGCTACTGCCAGTGCACCGCTAATAAACGGAACGCACCGATGCGAATTGACGTAATTGTTGACTGACACTGACAGTATCAACATTGTGACATTAGTTTCGATGATTGAATTGAAGAATTTTATTAATACAGACTGTTTTATGTTTTAACAATTTTTATAATATTTATTTATTTTATTTTATCGTATCGTTAAACCGCATGGTAAAACTGAAATAACTAAAAATAACTTTTAAGTATTGCAATACTACACATTTCCTTTTAAATTAAACAGTAGATGGTTTTAATGCTTGGGAAAAAGAAAATTTTCTTTTTTGAAAAACTAGAGCTAACAAGCTATCTCTTGTCTCTAAGTTATACTAAAACTGCAGAACATGACATGTGACAGTGCTGAAGTCTAAATACCTCGATTACTTTCGTCTCTTTTTCTTTTTGTTGGGTAGTTTATTATTACCTAGTTTCGTTTTTGTCCGTGCTCAACATCACCGGCGACAATTCCAAGTCCCTATGAACATAATAGTTCGCAGTCTACGTTTAATCTCCACAACATTTCTTAGTTCTTGACTAAGTATAAAAAACCTGGTTTCATGACATAAGAGCGTTTATACAGAAAGTGGGCAACGTCGCAAATTGCTGTCAAATATTTCGTTGCTTTGATTTGAATTTGGCGATATTCCTGTCCTTTCCTGAAATATGGCTAACTAGTGAATTAAAATATTGATTATGAAATGCAATAAATAATATCGTAACACCGAATTTTAGTTTAACATTGAAAAAAATATTTTTTGCACCTAAAACGGTTACAACATGGAATTCAGTGTTATAATTGTAATTCATTACTAATATTCTAGTTCACTGGTTAGCCATATTTCTTATTTCCATACAGTAATATTGCCAAATTAATCAAAACAGGTAAACATTTGACAGCTATTTGCGACGTTGCCAACTGTTTGGATGAACGCTCTTAAGTATTTAGGTAAACTACGAATTAATCGCCCCGGCTCTGAAAAGTCAGTAAAGGTCACTTTAGTTATTAAAAAATACTCTACCTTAACCAAGTAGTATTTTTTTGTAAGATCGTTTACCATTTTTTTTCAACATAACTTATCATATTTATATTCAACAACTTCAAGACCAATGTTAACATTTTCAAATTATATAAAAATATTACCTATAGCAATAGAATTTAAAAATAATAAAGAAAAAGTAAACATGCCATTTCGTGATAAAGTAATATTAAATCACAAAAGGAAAATTGAAAATGTACACCTAGTTGAATTTCCTTGAAAAGCGATAACTTCATTAAAATAACGATATTAAGAACTTACGTGTTATTTCATATCGTTTCAAAGTTTACTTTTGCCAAACATTTGCGAACTGATTTAATTTAATGAGAATTTCCTCCGGATATGACTTTGTAATGTAAGTAGGAAAAACCCTACATTACACATCTGTTTTCGCGGCAGCAACCTCTCTATACTACGCAATAATAAAACAAAAACTCTGTGATAGTAGCGCAGTGTACCAAAATAAACAAGAATCATACTACGGCAGTTTTTATCTCAATAGCTTGACAGGTATCACTCCATTCATTGTTTCAAGGAAACTCCATAATTGTAAATATTGCGTAAATAGAAAATTCCCGCAGTACCTATATATCTGTCTTACTGATAAATAGTCCTCGTTAGAAACAATTAATTATCTATTATTATTACTTTAACATTTATTTACAAATATATCTTGACATTCTCATTTAATACATGACATTTAAATTTTAATTTCTAGTGACATTTTTATTCGCTTATGTTTCATTATTATTTGCCATGTGAAATTACCCAAAATTGTGTTATTAACTATAAATTATTGTTGCAAGTAACTGTATAATAATCTAGTGATACAGTCAACGCTTGAGATTTGCATGCCTCAAGGCGTAATATGGTTGTACTATGCCCTTTTTTTAACAACTTTATGTAATTACCCATATTAGCAAATAAATGATTTTGAATTTGAATTTGAAACAACAGTAGTGAGCGTCACGATTGTTGTTTGCTTTGATAACGAAGTGATAACGAATTACCAAACTGACAGGAGGCTCGACTTTTTTACCATTTTTGCAATAAAAAAGAAAGAAATAGGGAGAAAAGAGGTAACTGTCATTATTATTTTTTGGCACTACTACGGTGTGAAATAAAAATTTACTGCCTCCGTTTCACATGAAGCGGTCCCTGGCTACAAGATGGTGAAAACGCATGCCTTCTTGTTTTTAATTAATTTAAACAATGACACAACATTCCTATAGATATGAATAATATTTACATACTTAGTAATGCTTAGGAAAAATGGGGCCATTTTATGAGCATTAGATTTTAAATATTTGCTAAAAATTTTAAGATAACAAAATCACAATAGGTATATCTTCCAGTTTTATGACAACCAATAAAACAAGTGTTTTAAATATAAACTTTAAATGCGTAGGTATTATCATTTATAACCAGTTAACACTGTAGGTAAGTAAGTATAATAAAACCATGACATGGGCACATTTAACTTTGAAATAACATCACTGATGACGTTTTGAAAACACCTATGCATACGAGGCTACCGTTGTTTAGTCCTACCTGCTTCATTTTTATCCAATTAGTGCCATAGCCATACGTCTAGTAGCGTCCTTATCATCATCTTATTCATTTTCCCAATACCTACGCTTTATATATGGAAAGGTCAGATTACCTGCAGTGTGTCACGTATGACTTTACGCATGATGATGGCTAATTTTAATCTTGGAAGCCATGATTGTCTTCTTGAGCTGTGCTAAACTGATCGAGTTCTGTCCGTCTGAAGCAAGCTTGCATGCGAGCATGTGTATTTTTTTAAATATAGGTTCCTTCATCCTAATTGCACAACACACTTTCAATCAATCTATTTCAATGAATTTGTAATCATTCATACGTTTGAAAATATCGTCTGCTCGACATCGTAAATAACGCAATGAATATTGTTGAACTGTCAAAATGAAAGGTATTGCCATTGTAAGTGTGTTCCTCGATAACTGCAAAACTAGAGAAATCTCGGCTTGTTAACGTGATTTATGGAGATCGACGTGGTATCTTAAGTTATTTGAAAAAGGTAGCTTAAATGCTACATTTTCGTATTCCCTATTTTGAGTGTCGCTATGAGAGCGATGACTAAGAGCGCTTGGAATACTACGCGCCACCACCTCGGGTCCTATATGATAGGGTGCGGCGGACGTCCCCGACTTTTTTTTATCATGATCCTAAGTTTTTCTCCAAATTTTAACTTTTCTGTTTCGACAAAATATTCTGGTTTTCCTGCATCGATTAGTAAAAATAAAGATCCAACAATACGGTTTTAAAGTTTAGTGAAGCAAAGAACGTTATCGATTATTAGAAATCTACGTTCATTTCCTTCAATCAAACGTTTCACTTCACTCACTGTGCACTTTAGTTGTTTCGGTTCAATTTTCCTTGATTACCTTTTATTTTACTGGAAATCGTTTCATTCTAAATCAAGCAAAATTAGATCTGTGTTGGGAGTTTTCTCTTTGTGTTGCCAATCGTTTGACTATGGGAAATTGAAGGTCGATTGGGAAATTTAACTCATAAAAAACTTGAATGGTAGGAAATGAACTAATGTCTTGCGAAAACAAACGCAGCAAAGAATAAATTCATTCATACGTACACGAAAGTATAACTCTGTCTGTCTGTCTGTCTGTCTGTCTGTCTGTTACCTACGTGTACGCTTTATACCACTGAACCGATGATTTTGAAATTTGACAAATAGGTAGGACCTGGAGGATGACATGCTACTATTCGTCCTGGATCGTAAGCGAAGTCGCGTGTTGTCGAATTTCAAACGAACAGATTTATAAAGAATGAGGAAAAATTATAGTAAGCCATGTGGTAGTAAGAGATAAATAGGGATGATGACTGAACATTTTTTTTAGTCCGTCTTTGAGATTATAAAAAAATATTGGACACGTATTTTTTATTTTTTTACGTAATCTAAAGATTACGGCGATACATTGAGGTAAAATGTGCCATGACGTGACGAGTATGTAGATTTTATACATACTAGTGACGTAGCGACCCCCACTCCCCAACCTAAAATGCGTTTTATCTAGGTATTTTTTTATTAATATGATACTCGTAAAGCAAAAATACGTGTCTAATATTTTTTAATTATCGACAGACGGACTAATTGGTTTTTTTTTTTTACCCAGGCATAATTCCTATTCTAAATAACTGTTTGAAGCCACGAAGTGTGACGGCCGGACAATTCATTTACATTAATATTAAACATAACTACCGAAATGGGGGTGTGCTATAGGTACACCTCTGCCTAACCCTTCGGGGATTACTGGCGTGATGTTTTGTTATCCTATACTAATAGTATAGGATATGAGCAATATTTGTATATATTTATATATTATATATTTGTAATCACGTCCTCGAAAAAACGATTTTGATGAAAGTTGCATTAAAGTGGTATATGGGGGTGAACAATCGATCTAGCTAGGTCTCATATCTGGGAAAATTCGTTTTCTCTATTTTGACAGCCTCGGGAATGTAATAATAATAATACCATTTATTTCAGGCGACACAGGCCCATAGAAAAATACATAACCTAAACATACATATTTTAATATAAGCAAAATCTTGTGTTAATAAATAAAGCTTAGACTATGTTAGTAGCACTTCACTTTGCACTAGCTTGAATTAGTGCTGTCGTGTGGAACTTGTCCGCGGAAGCGACGGAACACCACGTCCTGCGGTCAAAAGTCTTCTTCCATGACGAGGGGCAGATAACAGTTCGGTACACGAACGACGAACGCCGTGAAGTTGACGTTCCAGTGCGATTCTAGTATCTGCACCCTCGGCGTGTACCTCGTCTTTTGGCGCACGTACTCCACGATGTCCTCCACCTTAGTGGTGTAATGCAGGCGGGAGATGTATACCGGTGTGTTCTAAATTGGTGACCCCGAATATGAACGTCAACGCAGCCTTCGTGCAACTACTTCAGCGTGACGTCATCATCATCATCACTCCCGCAAGCTTTCGTGAGGCGAGTCACACAGCCAGCATGCAGCGAACGCGCATTCCTGGTCATCACCCTCAGCCACAACCCGGCGCTGTACCACATCCGATCCACTGGATCATAATGCAGCACTACCTCGACTCACTGGGGAATCACCGCAAACAGTTCCGACTCACCGCGAACTATGCGGCACCCGGTTCCGACTCTCTGGAACCACAGCTGGCACTGTGAAGCATCGCAAGATGCAAGACTCCGCCCACTATCGACCTCCGGTCTCCGGAGGGGAGTGATGTAGCGGCATCTACATCGCTACATGCGAACTACGCATCAAAGACCTGACGTCTCACAGCATCCTGACATCACACAAATCCTGCATCGCGCAATTAGAGTTTACCGCGCGATGAACATATATAGAATCTCCCAACTTCAAACCTCTGGGCATTTGCCCGCCAGACATCACGCCCGTCTGGTCGGAGGATCCTCCCTTTTCTATGGGGGATGAGTGAACTTTACACCCTGTTCCTCATACCCCTAAATTGCCGCGGTGACGAGCGCGGGGCTGCGGGGCGCGCCGGCGGGGCGCTCTGCAAGCTCAGCAATCAACGGATGCGCTGGCGACGAAACTGCTGACGCGGAATTCGACGACGATATATCGAGGCCTTTCCTAGTACCTTAGCTGGGTAGACGAAGTAGCGCAACAAATTTCCCAGCAGCACAGCTGTTTGTACAGCTAGAAAAGTTGATTCTATACAACAGTAGGTGAAATGCAAAGTAATTAACATTACGAGACACAGAATATTAAATTAAATTATTTGCCATATGTCAGCTAGCACACGCAACCAACAAATACAATAAAAACTATTATTGTCAAGCAAAAAAATTAAATCAAAATGTAAACAAAACTTAATAACTTAATAAAAGTATAAAAAAAACAAAAACAAAAAACAGACAAAGGGTGCTTTCAACTGGTTCAGATAAGTTAGCGGCGGCGACGCGACGTGGTGGCCGATCCAGGAAGATGGAACCACCACTGGCCCGCGCGCGACTGTAATAAGCCAACAAACTTCGAACAGCTCCATGCTGTTCTCCTCATCGCTGTCACTGTGGCGAAGTTGTCAATAGTCTCGGATATCACGGCCTGTCTTGCAGCCGAAGTGCGGGTCGCTTAGCGCGGCACGCGAACATTAACGACATCATCCGACGAGCTCTTGTCACCGCCGGCGTTCCAGCTGTATTAGAACCCAATGGCTTGGCACGCGACGATGGCAAGAGACCGGACGGCATGTCTTTATTTCCATGGAAGGTGGGTAGGCCTTTAGTGTGGGATGCAACCTGTGTCGACACTCTTGCGCCATCCCATCTTCCTGGCTCAGCGTGCTGTGCTGGTACTGCCGCTGCGGCTGCAGAAAACCTCAAGTGGCGTAAGTATAAACCTTGTTGGTAATTATATTTTCGAGCCGTTTGGGGTTGAAACCCTCGGGCCGTGGGGTCCGAGTGCTCACGGCCTCTTTAAAGAAATCTCCAAACGGCTATTTGACACTTCCCGTGACCCAAGGGCTGGTTTTTACCTTGGGCAGAGGCTAAGCATTGCCATCCAACGTGGCAATGCGGCCAGCCTCTTGGGTATATTACCAGTCGACAGCGATGCGGATGAATTCTTCGATGCTATATTTTAGTTTGTAAATAGTTTTAGTTAAGTTAGTATATAATTTTGCTACTTTTATGAATTAATTAGTTATAAATTGTTTGTACCCATTTAAATAAATCATATAAATTTATGAAAAAAAATCCAATAACAAACTTCTAGGTAGTTATTTTCAAGTCGAACGAGCATTGAAAAGTTGCCTCCTCGCGAGTGTATTCCGGCCAATTTTCTTCATACAGTTTCCAAAAAACTTTTTTTTTTTTTTCGCAATATAAAATAATCAAGATAATGTGGTCGCCTACCTATGAGTCACTGTGGAAAGTCAACTGTGAATAACGCATTTAAAATACAAATAATTAAGAGCGAAGGAAGTTAAATGAGCCTTATAATCTTGAAAAAATATTTGTTCTGAAAATTTTTAAAAAGAAGTTCGTTCGAGTTTGTTTGGTTAACTACTTCAGTTAGTGCGATAACACGATAATAAGATTCTCTCACTGATTTTGTGGGTAAATGTGGCTACGAAAAACATGATTTAAAGTAGGTAGGTAGGTGTACTAAATTAAATTAAAATCTTTTATTTCGGACCAATAGTCCATTTCGTTAGTATACACACGACTTAAAAACTAGTGTTAGTACTTACATCTACCAGAAAAACAACACAAACTATTCATTGATACGCCACAGTGGCATGTAGGCGTATTCAATGTCCCAGTATGGGGCTGTCCCACCTATCAGCTATAGTTTTCAAGATGCTGTTGGGGCTGGCGCGTACCCTGCGCATAATGGAAGAGCAACGCTTGCCCATGATGGTGTGAAAGCCATCTATTCTCGCCTCTGCGAACATGCCGCAAGCACCGGAGTAACGCGGCAACCCCATCAACACCCTGAACGCATTATTGTATTGTACGATTGACAGTACGAGTACGCTGTAAATAGTGTAGCCTTTACTTCAGTCGCGCATTTCGCAAATCTGCGTGCCAACATATTGCAGCGAACGGACAGCCAACGCCCTGCGCCCACACTCAATATCCAGACTGTCTTTTAGGTCTTCGGAAACCCAGTGGCCCAGATACTTGAAAGAAGTGACTTGCTTTAAGGAACTTCCGCAAAGTTTTAAGTGTGGTTCAATAGGGTAAGTTTTTGTGCCCGCCTTGAAAACTGGTACCTCACTCTTCATAACATTATATCTAAGCCCATGAGTCTCCGCGTACTTATCACATATTGTAAGCGAGCCTATCATTGCCTTAATCGAAGGGCTCAGCAACACCATATCACCAGCATTACTAATGCTGTTGACGCATACTCCCCGTCTACATAAAACCCTGATAGGTGTTGCAGAGCTCGATGATCAACCGGTTTATGTACAGATTGAAGAGGCGAGGGGAGGTCAGGTCGCCCTGCCTCACCCCACACTCCAACCTATACACATCCGATAATGAGCCTGCCCACCTTACACAATTAGTCTGATTGTTACACCAAAACCGTAGAATTGATATAACTTCTCTATCCACTGAAGTATCAGTCTATAGTTTCTGCCACAGTAACTCGTACGACACCAGATCAAACGCTTTGGAAAGGTCTAGGAAACACGCATTAACAGGCGTTTTCCTTGACGTATAATACTGAACAGTCTGCTTGAGAGATAGTATGGCATATCAGTGGAGAGACCAGGTCTGAACCCAAACTGCGCATCATGCAGTTTGATGCGGGTCGCCATATGCCTATCAAGCAAACTGTCCAGCACCTTGGCAATGATAGTAGCAAGGGATATGGGCCTATAGTTCGTGAGGTCTGATTTGTCCCCAGTCTTTTCCTTCACAATAGGTACAACCACAGTTTTCATTAGGTCACCGGGCAAGTGAGCGTGGCTTAGACAGAGTGAGAAGAACATCGCCAGAACCCTAGGCAGGTGAACTCCTGCATGCTGCAGATGCTCGATGCTGAGGTAGTCATACCCTGGTGACTTGCTCCTAACCATTTTAATAACAGAAGCAACATCTTTTGCTGAAAACCTGACATTTAACTCCTTCAGACAATCCTCAGCATCGACCACCTGCGATGCGATGCGGAGCCAAGAGGAGATCGAACTTTAAAATATTTCACAAACAAGTTTGCTATCGCAGTAGGGTCATGTTGCCCCGCCACGCTCACCGGGACGCCCGGCCTCGGATTCAATCTATTCGTATTTTTCCAAAAGCTTGAAAAATCTTTAGATTTATGATGGTCAGCTATGATGTCCATTTTAATTTTATTTTGATTGTTCTGACACCATCTTTACTTTGATTTAAAGACTTTTCTCGTGTCGTACATGTTCATACACAGAACCAGAAGTTGGTTTACGAGACATACTCCACACTTGAAAAGCAAGCCGGGCGTCCGCGTGAGCCTGCTTAACATGCCTATTCCAACACATTTGTTCCTTCTACCCCCTCCCGCATCCACATTACTGGGACATTGGGCAGCCTCTGTAAGTATACACACAATGTTTTTATACATATTGTCCAATACGACTTTGTGATTGGAATCCTCACAACACCCGTTAGCACATTTTTTTAAATCTAATGGAAAATTAATTTCCCTTAACATTTTATGACATAAGGTAAGGTACCTATAGGTAAGCCATACTAGTCATCAATGTATGGAAAATCTGCGGCAATTAAAACTGGTACACAACATTATTAGACGGTTTACGACATAAACTGGTTGAACACACATGTTCAACCAGTACTGAAATGAATATAAGGAAATATTGCATAAAATATAAGAAAATAATATAAAGGATTCTAAAGTAGGTACCTTCAAGTTGGCGCCATTTTTTATATGAGTTTAAACAAGTAATAAATTATTTCAATTCGAGTTGAACAACTTATAGAGGTTGGCAGGGACATCGACTCGAAAACTGTTACCATGAATTCAGTACATGATTCTGAACCTCCCTGTGTGTTGTAATTTTTCGCCGGTTATTTAAAAAAAAAAATGCTGTTCCATACATTTTGACGGCGTAGGTATTCCACTTTTCTATGAAACAGATGTTCTTTTTTTAAATATCCGACGTAAAATTTCAACGCAGAGAGTTTCAGAATCATAAACATGATCCATGGTAACGCGCATGGTAGTTTTCGCGTCCATATCCTGTATAATATGATTTACGTTAACCGTTATAACTGATTCCATTATACTTAGTTGTTCGTTTGTTTTGTAAATTCAGTTACAAATTCAGTAAAGTGAATCCGTTATTGCTTTAAGAGGGTTTATCCTAAAAGTTGGCAACGTCGCAAATAACTGTCAAATATTTACCTGTTTTGATTCTTATAGCAATATTACTGAATAGAAATAAGAAATGTGGCTAACTAGCGAACTAGAATATTAATAATGAATTGCATTTATAACATTGAATTTGATGTTGTACCCATTTTAGGTGTAAAAAACGCATTTGGAAAGTTTCCAAATAGTTTTTTTACATCTAAAAATAAATATTCGGTGTTACGATATTAATTATTGCATTTCATAATCGATATTCTAGTTCGCTAGTTAGCCACATGTTTTTTTCCACACAGTAATATTGCTAAATTAATCAAAACAGTGAAATATTTGACATCTATTTGCGACGTTGCCCACCTTCAGAATAAACGCTCTTAACCGAAGGGGTTATTGCTTTATTAGCGACAGACATGCATCTATGGCACACCACACCACTCACGTTTGCTCATCACAAGATGGATGTAAATAATGAGACTATACCTCATACTAAGCAGATTTTCAACAATTTCAATGATAATTCGGCCAAGTGCGTGTCGGACCACGCACTACGAAGGTTCCGTAGTTCGGATGAATTTATCCTAAGAAAAAACTTAACATTGTAGTTGAAAAACATGTTTATACATTCCAACTACGAATGTAAGTTTGTACGCACAATATTGAGTGATTTGCCATGTTATTTTAAGGATAAAGACTTCTTAAACATTACTATTCTCTGTATATTTAAAAAAAAAATGACTCAGTAGTTGCGGAAATAAGGGGGGCAATCGTCAATTTTCATCTATCTATACTTAATATTATAAAGAGGTAGAATTTGTTTGTTTGTAAGTTTGTATGTAGGGGTAATCTCCAGAACTACCAGTCGAATTTGAAAAATTCTTTTTGCTTTGGATAGCCCAATTCTTGAGGCAGGTTATAGGCTCTGTAAGATCACGCTACGACCCTTAAGAGCCGAGCAAAGTCAGAAAGAACGCCAAGCGAAAACGAAGTTATAGCGTGGGCGCCCCGATCGGATGCGATGCGATGGGTCGGGGGCCGAAATTTTACGCGGACGAAGTCGCGGGCAGAAGCTAGTCTAAAATAACTTTCAAAATATTTATTTTAAAATTATAAAAAAATAATACTTGAGACATCTTTTTTTTCTAATTTTATTACGTGTCTCCCAAAAGTGACCCCCATATTCAAATTTAAAATTCATTTATTTACATAACACGTCCGTGTCTGGGTCACAGATATTGATATGATTGTGTATCAAATTTCAACTTAATCGGTCCATTAGATTCGGAGCAAATTGGCTGTGACAGAAGGACAGACAGACACACGAGTGATCCTATAAGGGTTCCATTTTTCATTCGGACATACGGTTACGGAACCCTAAAAAAGAATCTAAATATAAATTGTACAAACGAAAACATTTGCTTCAATAAAGACACGGAAAAACAACGTTCACTACGTTAAAAATATCTCAATAATATATAAATATTATGTAACAACAGACATAATACAAAATAATAACATTGATAAACTGTACATACACTATCCTATCACTGACGAGTGTAAACAAATGCAGCATTAACTTTAAAAAAATAATTAACCTTTGACTTCATAGGCGATACTTTTACACACAATTTGTCACAATCTGTCTATCAACAAAGAAGGATTATAAACTTGCAATAATTTTCCTCCTGCCTTGGGGTACTCCAAGCACAGTATGTTTTTTAACTGATTTCCAAAAAGGAGGAGGTTCTATGTTCGTAGCAGATGTATTTTTTTTAAATGTACTCGTATTTCCACCGATTTCTCCGTCAATAGTGGACCGATATTTTTTTTTTTTTTTGTATGAAAGGGTATACTCTCAAATTGGTCCCGTATAAATTTTATTAACTTTGCTTGGATAGTTTTTGAGTTAGCTTCAATAATACGTATTTTTTCCAATAAGTTCATGTGGTTGATATGATGATAACATCCTGTCACTGTTATTTATATAGCAGTGTAGTAGGTACCACAACCAAAAAGTGAAAAATAAAAACTTCCGAAATTAAAGTTATTTTTCACATTGTAGTGTTTTTTTGGAAGTCGGTTTTTTTTTCCATACCTCTCTATCAAGCGTCATCTCACTATTTATTTTCTTCCTTGCTGTAATATATCATCTTACACACAAACAATCAATGTTTTCTTTTGTCTGCGTCTTTTTTATAACTATTTCTTAGCTTAGCAACAACCTAAAGTTACAAGCGAGCGACATTGAACACAAAAAAAAAATCGATTTCAGTGAAGCGTTCGAGATCAATAGCCTGAAGAATTACATGATCTAGAGTCGGAAGTTTTTGTAATAATTAGGCAAAAAATGGCTGTCGCTCTGAAAATTTTATTAAATCTAAGAACAGGATAGGGAACTGACAAAGTACTAAGGCGGTAGGTGATGAAAAATAAGCTTATGAAAAAAAAATATCATAGAAAGAAAGAAATAAAGAAAATAAATTTATTTTAACATAAAAATAATGTTTATCTACAATTTTTAATAATAATCATTCTGTAATAGCTCTAGCTCTAATCAACGAATTAAACGAGATAAATGCCACAAACTCAAAAATGTGAATTCCGTGTGTAGGTAGGCACTAAAATAACTCTTCGATGTAATTGTTCCTGAGTAGGTAATGAGTGCATGCAGTAAAATCGTAATTACCCCAGTTGACTTCTTTAATGGAATAATGGCTTATTGCTTCTTCACTTGCCTTCCGAGACTGGTATGAAAATGTATGAATCAAAGAGACGCAAATATTTCAATCTTATTGGTCGATTTAATGTTCGAGCGGTTTGGGGTTGAAACACAAGGGCCGTGGTGGGGTCCGAGCCACTTAGTTTTTTAAGACATTTCCAAGTGGTTGATCGACTCTTCACGTGACCAGACGGCTGGATTAGTTTTTGGGCAAATAATTAGCAATGCCCTATAACATAGCAATGCTACCAGCTTTTTCTGTTGTGCACACATTCAGACTCCGGGCTATTACTGATAAATTCCTGATGGAAAAACCCAATCACACTTTGCCCGATCTGAGATTCGAAGACAAGACCGCATGCGCATGAGGCATAAGATCGTCAAAATCCTTCCTGTCGAAAACCAATTAACTAAAGAAACATAAAACACGACGAGTGCAATCACTTGTTCTAATGAACCTAATGCAAGAGAATTTTCTAACGTCTCATATTTAGGAGCAGACATATATGTAGATCACTATATATTAGTTTGCTCCTAATTATGCGGACTATCAAGTCCTCACTACTTTTTGAATCCGCGCATGTGTTCCGACCTTTGCTCTACTTAAAATTAAATCTGTTTACAAATGTAAAGAGAATTGTCAAACGTTAAATACGAGTATGTAACTGTTTTTGGAGAATACATTTTGGTAGCTAGTATTGTTTTTAGAAAATTTATAACGCAGTTCAATAGTGATGTCATTACGCATATAAAACTAGAATGACAATAGGTAATTTCGTCTTCATCACACATGGGGCTAAAGATAATAAAGTCGTCATAGCTAACTTATTCTAAAGTCATTTAGTCATTTTGAAGAACAACGGTAATTTTGGATTACAGTAAGGGTACTGCGTGCTACTACAATGCAGCAAAATATGATTTATACGAGTGTTATATACATTATGTTAACTAACAGAGGGCGTTCCCGTAAACCGCAATTATACTGGTATAGCGTGCATAAATGCTGAAAATTATTAGCATCGAAAACAAAAAAGGGTTTTTTTTGTTTTTATAAAATTTAAACGTGAAAAGAAAGGTGTTTGTTTTACGTATGAATTTAATATTTTTGTGAATCTCTGTTAGTTAACATACTGTATATGTCTTCAATGTATCCGTTTTGATATATTTATTATGTTATCCTTTACAAGCAGAGACCCAGAAACGCAAAATGTATTTATACAATAAGGTCGCATCTCTTGCAAATTTTCAAAACGGGTCAGGCCGGTCGCCAAATACGCTACTCAAAAATAACGTGTTACAAACTCTAATCAAACTCAAACTCAAACTCAAAGCATTTATTTCAAATAAACCAATTACAGGCACTTTTGAATTGTCAAGGGGTCCGTCAGTCAGAAAGATGAAGCTAGATGCCCATTCCAAAGCGTAGTAGGTACCTATGGAGAAGAACGGGCAAGAAACTCCACGGACAATGTTTAGGACATTAATGATTAGTCAGAATGTTGCATCACTAGTATTTAAATTATGGTCCGAAAATCTTTTGAGTAGCGTCGTCGCGGAGGACGAACCTAAGGGTAGAGAAAAATGTCAAGTAAAATAAATCAAGAACTCACCGACTTCATCAGCATTCACCAACTTAGAAGCGATTGATCGTAGAGAAGTGGCCCCAGCTGAGCTGAACATGTCCAGCACTGGGCCCAAGAAGTAGACAGTCCTGGAAGGAGCAAGCGCGTACACCAAGCTCGCAGCTATCCTACTCAGGCAGGCCACCACGCCGATGATGCTGTCCTCAATTTGCCATCTTTTGCTGAACAAATATATTGTTACGAAGGAACCTGTACAAAGAAATTGTGAAATAGAATATACTGCATTTAATTCGAGAGAGAATTTAACTAATTTACCAGATAATCTGGCAATGAAATAAAGGACTATGTCACCCACCATCTAATGCAAGTCTCAACACAGGGTGACCTTAATACTTAACAATATTGTAAATAACTGTTCATGTCTAACAAAACGAAATCAATACCTTGAACAGCTTATACATAGAAAGTTTCCTATAGAAGATTGAGTAAAATGTTATCAAATATCACATCTGTGGAAATTACCTACCGTTTTTATAAAACAGCATTGTATTGTCTTTGTATTGTGTTTTACCTACTTGTACTGCAATTTCTGTCATAACACGTCCGATGACGTAACTGAATGTCGCTTTATTTTAAATAATATTTCATTATCAGATACAATATGGTGATAAAGTTATATTTATCGTAAAAGTGGTCCACGACAAAGTGGCAGGCATCTATGTTATATCCTAGGTACTTTAACAATAGAGGATTTTACTTCTGTCAATCTAGTGTTCGAAGAATCCTTTTGATTTAATGTTTAATATTCTTCTATTGACTATCGTACAATCAGATAATGTGGGCCAACTATGATGTGGCATTCTGTCTGAGTCCTAACTTTTTAAATATTATTCCCCGGGTTTTTAATCTCTGTCATATCGGCTGTTGTGATTTTTTCAATCAAAATATCAGCGAAACGACGAAAGATTACTTTACAGATCCAAGATTTAATTAATCTCGAGGGTATTAATATTTCATTGCTATGCAAAATAATCGGTTACCCTGATTACCCAGCCTCTGTAGTAAGTGAACTATTCTAAGATATTCCATGCCATTTCGCTATCATTTAATTGTAAGCATTTCTAATGTTTGTCTCATTTTGTTTACCGAGTTCAGAGCTGACAGTTTGAAGATAGACGGCGTTTGTTTTGAGGTCGAACCTGTGCTAGACAGAAGAAGACAAATTACTTGTAAAGATACGTTTACATTGTGTAAACATACTCTTTATAAGATTTACTTGATACCCACGATTTAACGGACAGCTGTCGAAATGCCTAAATACAGCGCGTTTCAATCTCGCTCTATCAGCTCAAACTCAGATTGGAGTAATAAATTCAATAAGATATTTCTTCTGACTTAAAAAGACTAGCCCGTCAATCATTTTGTAACCAGCTGAATCACACGACTCATACCAAGTTTACTCGTCCCATGTCGACGAGGCTTAGAACTGTCATGTCGGAGCTAGGCATATAAGACAGACTACATAGGCATGGAGGCTACAACAGAATTTGCTAATGAATATTTAGGACCCTTTTGTACAAAAAACGATTAATGTTTTTTTCAGACCAGTTTCTGCCTCATTTACCAAATTATATTAAGAAGTGAGGATAATGCAGAGGCGTTATTTAAGGGGTATTTTCACACCAAACTAAATAAAACTGCGAAAACTTATAGCTGTAAGATAAATAAATAAAAATAATATATAAAAAATATAAAAAAATATAAATAATAATGAGAAATAGATTGTGTCACAGACAGATAAAGAAGATACGACGTGCAGTAATAAACTTGACCAAATTACGGCAGAAGATTTTTCGCAGACAATTTTCCGAAACCCACAATAAATTGGGTGGCCTACTTTATAGACTGGAGCGGTTTTTCCATGGGTCTTTTTATGTCAGTTATTCAGTATTTTCTCCTGTATTTGATTATCGGATTTTCTTGTATTTTATACGCTAGCTGTGAGTGTGAACTGTGAAATTTGATTTACTTGCGGTGATTCGATCCGATAAGCGGAAAACACTGTTTACACTTTTTAATCTACTCGATTAATTTACTATTCTACACGTGAGTTTGGCGACTTTTTATTAATATTTAAAAATATTATTTAATTTTTTACCTTTAGAAAACCATTAGCAGGATTCGATTTAGATTACACGGAAATAAATTGATCATTTTGTAATTGAAGGAAATAACAGCGATACGCACTTATTAAAATAAATAATTATTGTGATTGTAAAATGTTATCTTATTATGGTAGCGCAAAAGATGTTCAAAATATTAACGAATTACTAATTTATAACTTGAAATACTTTTTTTTTAAGTGCTACACACCATTCTCTATTTCAAATGATCAGCAACGATTTGTTATTAAAAATTGTATGACCAGTTTTTACTGACATATTTTTATTAGAGATTGTTGCTGGAAATTTCGAAATTTAAAAAAAACCTTAGTTCGTATTGTACTTTATAGTCCAAAATGGTTTAAAATGCCATTTTAAAACCAGTTTAGGCTGTCGTTGATGTTGTGTCTTCTGTGACCTTTTTATTTAATTTAAGATAAGATAAGATACCCATTCGTTTATTTCAATTGCATTGACCTTTTATTTTATTCTATTGCAGTATTATTATAAAATTTTATCCAGTTTTTATTTTCAATTTTATTTTTATTTTATGCAAATTTGAATTTCATTAGTGACAAATAGGGGCTTCAATTTAAAAGCCATCGCGAAGTTACTACAATCTTCTTATATGTATATGAAATTCTCGTGTCATTGTGCCTGTTACTAAACTCCTCCAAAACGGCTCGAACGATTCTTATAAAATTTTGTGTGTATGTTCAGTAGGTCTGAAAATAGGACGTACACAATTTCTCATACCCCTAAGCGATAAGGTACCTACCCCAAAAAAACAATTTTTTTAAATTTTATTTTTTATGATTCGTCATGAAAAATACACACAAGCCTAAATTTTCACCCTGCTACCGCCAACCCCTATTTTTTAAAAGCGATATTCGTACTGTAGGTAGGTAGGTAGGTATGTAGATAGATAGGTAGGTAGGGTAGGTAGGGTAGGTAGGGTAGGTAGGGTAGGTAGGGTAGGTAGGGTAGGTAGGGTAGGTAGGGTAGGTAGGTAGGGTAGGTAGGGTAGGTAGGGTAGGTTGGGAGGGTAGGTACGGTAGGTAGGGTAGGTAGGCGTAGGGTAGGTAGGGTAGGTAGGGGTAGGGTTGGTAGGGTAGGTAGGTGCGCCGTAGATAAGTACTGAGTGCGAAAAACGTGCGAAGCGGTGCGGGCAGCTAGTGTCAATATAGATGTCATAATACACCGCAATAGACAATGTGTTAAAATATAGGACGATTTGTCTTTACGTTTAATTTATTGTACAATGCAAAGGTCTCGTAGGTTATGGTTATTAGTGTAAATTATTATTTAAACGTGTTTAAGTATAGACTTTTTATTATGGCTATTATCATAATTGAGCGTAATGATACAACCAATTTATCTGCATTTTTGTTTTCAAAAATTAACATATCAAGCTAAAAATAAACTTTATTTTCTTATTATTTGTTACGAAAGTAGTTAACTCAGCAATCAGCATTTTGTTTTTGTTATGTTTTTGATGTCATTTACCAATGTCGCAACAGTAATTACGCAATATTGTCTTTGGTCCGTGGTCTTGACATCAACCATTGAACAACATTGTTTTTTATATTTTTTTATTTATTGTTTGAATACGAGGCCTTTGGCTACTTTTGTATGTGTGTATTTTATGTCTTTCTGTCTTTATATGTAGAATAAACAATTTTTCTTTCTTTCTTTTTTTTCTTTTCAATACCTACAGTTTTATAACTCTATTATCTACATTTAGGTAGATATGTTTTTTTTTCTATAAAAAAAAATATTACCTCGTAATTTTCTTATCTATGAAACTATGCAATAACGTTACTTAAAGATATTTCAGAAGGTAGATCACCTTCTTGAAATCGCACGCTGTCATAATATTTATTTCACACTTTATCTTGTCATTTAATTAATCTTTTTCACCGGGTATTTTTCCTGAAAGAGATTGTTTTATGGTTTTTCTGTTGATTAATTTTGTTTGGTTAATACATAAAAAATCTCTGTGTATTTGTTTTTTTATAAAGTAACGTATAATTCTTGTTTGATCAGGTTGAGTGTGCTAATATTACGCAAGACTGTAATTGAATTTCATAAAATTCTTTCCACTAGCCGAAGTAGCAAAAAATTGCCTTAGCTACGTTTTAAATTGAGATGGTATTAGGTTTTTTTTAGAGGTACTAAATATTTTAAATCTTTTAAACCATTGCAGAAACACAATCACATAGACTAAATTAAAAAAACACGTGTATAAAACCCATGAGATCTATCTTAGTGCATCAATCAATGCAAAGATGTATGCACCGTGTGTGCAATTGAATTTATTGCCCTTTCCACATCGACGTGTGTCGCTCTGCGCAGTAGATTCATGGTCACTCTTCAATGTTTAGATGACGTCATCCATAATTTACGTCACATGATAGTTTTTAGCACATTTTTTTTTTGTGGTTTTTGAATGATGCCTATTTGCCAAAACAAACGACGGTTGTTGACGTCATAAAAAAAAAAAAAAAATTCTCCCTCATTGGTGAAACCAAGCATATTCACTTTGTATTCTGAAATATGTATTTAGCGCCGTTATTGATAAGTAGTTCAGATGTTTATTTATTTATTTACTGCGTTTTTGTGATAAACAAATGCGTTGGATTTATTTTTGTTCTGAGAAGTGTTTTTCCCACAGCTGTGTTAATTTTTTTCTTATTTTATTATTAGTGTACAAACCACGTGTTTTTCTTCTTTAAATATAAGTTGAAATTATAGTATGAGAACTTTATTATACCTAAAAATTACCCTGACTGCCAAACTTAATATTTACATTATTTTGTAATACAAACACTACTATCTAGGTTATGGCATGGATTATCTTATTAGGATTGCAAAGCGACTGTCTACCTAATTACTGAAAGCACTGAAAACATATAAATCTTCTAGATAAACCAAAAACAAATGTGCACTGAAGCAGGCTTTGATAACAAAATAATCACGTACAGAACTTCAGAAAAAGTATGCACTAGGTAGTCATCGTCTATCTTCGGAAATACGAACACGCGGTGATAAAATCTCAAATAGAGCTGTTCAAACTATGAATATACTTACTTATTTTGTATTATCATGGGTATAAAATTTGACATAAGCAATTCTATGCAATTTCAAAAACTTTTCAAAACTTTTGAGTGACAGATGACAATCTGCCACCGGAGTAGGTAACCCAACAAAGAGAAAGCTTCATACAAACGCGCAATGATAAAGTGCACTACCACAAAGCATGATAGTACAAACATTTTAAGGTTCCCTTTGTGGGGGGTTACTCTGTGGCGCGACATGGGTGCTAATTCGGAAACACGAAAATTACCGAAGCGCATACCTTTTCTGGCTTTTCTTTAACATTTTACCACAGTATACTTAGTAATAAAAAACAGAACTTACCAACGCTCCCAACAAGGACGGAGTAAGTGAGGAATAAGCTGTAGTCCACCTCGGTGAACTTGAACTTGTACCGAGTGAACCAGTACGTCATCTGCGCCTCACCTTTATCCCAAACGAAACAGGTATTAGTCAATCGGCCACCGAGCGACGGCAATCTGTAAACATCACCTGTAATAGGCTCTGTTCTAGCCGTATTTTAGGAAATTGGAAGAACATTTATGGGGTAACTGGATGAACACATTGGGAAAAGAAATAGGTATTTACATTTGTGGAAGTTGAGGATACAGTTGGCAAAAATAAAGGAACATATGAGGACGTTGGAAATACACATACACAAATTTGAGGAATAGGTACGTTGAAAATATGGAAGAAAAATTTAGGGGAACACAATGGGGAAGTTGGAGGAACACGGGTAGATTTTGGAGGAACAAATATGTAGAAAATTGAAGAAATACATGGGAAAATATGAAAATAGCAGATGCTTCTAATGGCAATTGGTAAACTTATATCTATTAATGAATAGCTAAATGAATTTCAGCTTGCTACTGTTTTATTAGGAAAAACAATGGGGGATTCGTTAAGGTATTCCGTAAGACTAACCAAAAGATGACCAGGGGAATTCATCTAGTAGTGCTGTCACTCAGGGAGTACATCAATATGTATAATCTGCGATCTCAACAAGTTCAGCATTATCAAACATGTTTAAACCAATACCAATATTTTTACGATCCAAATATTATATCACGTTGTACTATTAAGTAATATCAAAGTCATAAACTAAATTGACTGTGTCGCTATGTAATAGAATTGTCACGGGCATTTTATTTTTATCGTCTCTTGGCTTTCAAATACCGTATCAATCGAATAAGAATTATTTTTATATCATCAGATAAGTACATACATACATAAACTCAACCTTTCTTCCTATTGGGGTAGGCAGAAACTACAGAACGCCCCCTGCTACGATCCTTACATACTCCTATAGCCTCGTTTACGTCCATACATCTGCTCATACACGCACACCGGTTGCGAGTACTACCGACGCACCTGTCCTTTCTGAAGAACATCACCAACATTTATTAGATAACTTGAAGCTTAGAATGGCTATGCATTCTACAACTTTCCTCGACAAATCCTTTACCGTCCAGGCTGCTCGTTTATGGAATGCATTGCCAGTTGAAATAAAGCGCGCGCAATCGTTACCTGTGTTTAAGAGACTCGTGAAGGAACATTAGGTACTTGTCGTTGTGATCTTGTTCTCATAACTGTAATTATCTATAGTGTTCATTTATTTTCGCTGCTTATATGTATATTTAGTATTTATGTATCTATTATTTAGGATATGTATTTATCTGTGTATCTATTCTAGTATATTGTATACTTCTAATGTGCACCAACGACAGCCCCATTTTATGTCCAGGTAAATCACTGTCCTTTCTAAGGTTGCCTGGAAGAGATCGCGGAAAGCGATAAGGCCGCCTATGGTATATTTTGTAGTGTAAGTTAAAAAAAAAAAAAAAAACACCAATAAGGTCAGTATATATCCTCCTAGGGCGTCCCCTCCCGGCGTTTCCACTCACATCTGCCTTGTAAATACATTTTGTTAGTTTATATGTGTTTTTCGCGCGTATCTTTTGTAAATATCTTTATTACCTCGTATCTTCCAAACGGCTAGATGGATTTCGCCAGTTAAGGTAATGTTATATTCGGCCGTTAAACCCAAGTGTCCTTAGATAGGTGTTTAAGCCAGAAACAGCGCGATGTTTTAAACACGTTTAGCGCTAAACGTATTCGGTGATTTGTGGTGCAAAATAACATTAAATATTTTATAAGTTAAATCTTTTATTTCAAGAAAATTTAAGAAAATAGTTCACTCACCGAAAATAAATATAAGATGTTAAGTTTATAAAGTTGGACCAATAAAGAAATCAAGACAGCGCTGTCAACAGTGACGTGAGACCGGTTTCGTAAACATGTACTTAGTGAGGTGTAGTTTGATTGTAAATGGTTGTATGCACAGAGCGATGGTGTAGTTTTGGCATGCTTCACTATATTGTTCGCAGCGCTGTGTCTTGGTTTTTTGTTTAATCTGAGTTTATAAACGCAAAAATCAGATTAAAGTACCTATAATTAATTAATCTCACACCAACTTTGCCCTAAGACTCTTTAAGATGTAGGATTAGCTAAAAGTTTTGGATTACGCGGTCTGAACTACCAGAGATTATATAAAAGCCCGGCTTGAGATTTTGCAAAGAGATAAGAGTAGATTCTAATATAAATATTAGCCCGTTTCGTAAAACTGGTGGGCCTCCTTAAAACCAGATTAAGTAGTCAAGGAGGTAAAAGTGGCCTTTCACGTTCTTTAACATAATTGCAGTTTTAACTTCTTAGCTTTTATTAGTTAATATTTAGGTACACTTGATATATCTTAAATACAATTATATTTTATAATCTAATACTAAAATATACTTATATATTATGTACAAGTATCTATAGGAAAAATAAATAAGGGGAAGAGCTCATTGGGCATCAAAAAATTCGCCCGCATCGCTGTCAGTGGGAAAGGTGCCCAAAAGGCTGGCAGGGTTGCCACGATGGATGGCAATCCTGATTCTTTGACCTAATAATTGGCCGGCCATCTGGTCACGTAAAGAGTCGACCAACTTAGCTGATGTAATGTTTTTTTTTACGGAGAGCCGCTTCGGCAGCGTCTAGAGAAGGCAGTACCTACTAATAAAATTCATGCGCCAAAAGGGCGTTGAACGCAATACTTGTCACGGACTGCCGTCAAAATGTATGCCTACGTCATTTTTGTCGTAGTGCGAGTAAACGGTGAAACGGTTGGTTTATATGGAAAATGTTGACAACGCCGCCTCTAGCGCCGCCGCCGCCAAGGCTTCTTCGTGCTCTGCTTTTGTACAATAGTTTTGCCGAAACTTCATATTCATTATTACTTATCCATTTTTTTTTTTATTGTTTTTTTTCTCTGTGGCAGCCCGGAGAGTGAGAGAGAGTGAGTGAGTGTTTGGTACTTTAGCAGCTAATCTGCGTTCGCAATTTATTTGCCAAACATGTAAACAAACACGAGTTTCAGGAAAAACAACTGTAATGCCAACACATAAGGTTCAGTTTACGCTACAACTTCATATTTTTTATGACTTTTTCAACAGTTGGTAGGCAGACTAAAGTCATCTTTTTTTACACTTGCATTAAGTTAATGTTTTTTTAAGTGGAAATAACAAAAATTTGAAACAATCGTTTAAAAAGACCTGTAGGATGGTTTGGATCAATGACCCCTATAAGGTTGTTCCATGTCAAATGTCAACACAAGATATTGTCTAGATGAAATGTTGGCGTTTAAGCACGACAAAGCACAATGTTGTACTTGGGAATTTCAAATCTTACACCATGTCAAAAGTAGCTCTGACATGGCAAAACTGATATAATTGTTGGATCAGCAACGTCATAATTCCTCCTGTTAATCTTTTTATACCTGCAGCCTGTGGTCCAGCTGCACGCAGCGGGTCGTAAGTGGTCATCAGCGATGTTTGCAGAATCACAAGTAGAAGGCTATTATGCCATAATTAGAAAAAGAGCAGCATCGTAGATGCGTAGAGTGAGAGACAGTCCTAACGGCTACCTGATGGTAATTCCTGAACACATTTGAGGAGTCCTATCTGGAGGCAATGGTTTCGCCTACTTATAGGATAATTTTAATATACAATCTTCAGACTTAACAGAGAGAATTTTAAGCCTAAATTCCATATTACTGCTGTAAGCAGTAATAATAATATGAATGTTAGTACATATGGTGTTACCTAACATAAGTACGAATATAATACTAAGATATTATGTATTTCTGGTAACTATTGTTGGGTGTGTATGTATTATTACATGCAATATGCATGACTATTGAGATTACGGTGATTATAATAGACGGTGAATTACCTACCTACAGCTTTGTGGAAAACTGGCTTATTGGTGATTCGCACGAATTTACTCGCCTGAAACGGGCGAATCGACGTTTTTAAATAATATTATTTTTTATTAGGCAATTCGGACGAAGTCAATTTATTTGTAGGTGAATCGATTTCTAGATTTTTTGAGCCGGAAGACTGAAACGCGAAAAAAAAAGATGAAGGTTATTATATTGAGGTGTCGAGAGCATCTCAATAGGAATTTATCGTTTTAGCCACGATACGTTGTTACAGGAACGGTCTATTTAGTACAAAGTTGACAAGACGCTGTTAAAGGTCAAAGTTGATCAAGATTTACTAATTTTTATTACTTTTTGTAAGTAGGTAAGTAAACTTTTGATGGGTCAGAATCGTTACGCAGTGGGTGCCAGAAGACTGGCGTCTTCGCCGAGGAAAACCAAGGTAACGCTGGCGTGATGTCTTAGATGCTTTAACCGCCTCTGTGGTCTAGTGGTAAGACTACCTGTCTCAGACCCAGTGGTCTCGGGTTCGGTCTCCGGCGGGGGCAAAATTTTCTGCTCTGTTTGGTTGGTGGTATAGCTTGTTCTTCCCGCCTGGCTAGCTACCACCATCTTACCTAAGTCTGTCGTCACCATAGCAATAATGTTTACAGCGTTATTGTGTTCGGCATTTAGAGGTAAGATAGCTAGTTCCCTGTGGTTGTGGATTCTGGGCGAAGCTTACTTCCACTTTCGGCCTGATCATCACTTACCATCAGGTGAGATGAAGGACAAGAGATGCCCGCCCAATTGCGGTAAAATAAAAATGCATTTTATGGGAGATTGGCTTGAGCAAGCAACACACAAGGAATACAGGTCGATACAAAAAGTATATTTTATAGTTCGTTTGTTTATACGCAAAGTGGGGCATTAAAGGCCGTTGATGGCCAAATCAAAATTAAATCATTTTATTACTCTATAGAGGTATGGGGGAACAGGGAGTAAAGTTCACAGAAAAGGGAGGATCCTCCGACCAGACTGGTGTCGTATCTGGCGGGCAACTGCCCAACGATTGAAGTTGGAAAGTTATATATATGCTGATCGCGCGGTAAACGCTGCTTGTGCGATGCAAGATTTCGCTTGACGTCAGTGTGATGTTTCTCCAAACGAGGTTTTTTTCATCTCAAAAGAGATACGTTAAATACCTACAGGGCAATTACGTCAGGCTATTTTCTAGTTGTCAACGCAACTGGAAAATGGCGTGACGTGATTGTAAATTCTTTTCGAATTTGGAATTACCTTTTTTGTTTTTAACATTTGGAAAAATTTAACAACTGATAATTTATTTGGCACATGGCACTATGCTACTTTTATTTTAAAAATAAGTTTTTTTTTATATCTTCAGGTCAAACTCTTATCATAGTTATAATTATTATGAGGTTGCGGAGCTCGTGGATAAGTAATAACAGCCGCACGGGTCGACCGCGGTGGACCGTGGATGGGTGACTATCTTTACATACCGAGACTCCACCGTGCCTCGTAAAGCACGTTAAGCCTTTGGTCCCAGCTGTCATTCGTGGAGCTTTGACAGTCGTTACGGGTCGTCAGAAGCCCGAAAGTCTGACAACCAGTCTTACCAAGTGGTATCCTAGCTACTGGGTTGTGGAGGTTAGATAGGCAGTCGCTCCATGGCAAATTCTGGTATTCAGCTGCATCCGGTTACACTGGAAGCCGACCCCAACAAAGTTGGGAAAAGGCTAGGCAGATTGATTGGATTAATATGAGGTTATGCTAAGTCTGCCGTTTGAATTTACAGTACCTACTGCGATAGAAAAATTTGCATTAGCAAATGTCGTTTTTTAATTAGTCAGAATGTCGAGGTAACAAAATCTTATTCTAATATATTTTTAATCAGCTACATATAGGTATTTAGGTGACAAAAATATATTATACTGTTATTTTATTCGTGACATTAAAATGGATTTTGAAACTTTTGTTACCTTTTAATAAAGTGCATACTAAGTGACCTGATAAACCAGTTGCTTTCAAAATGGATATTCAAAAATACTTACCTATGTTTTTTTAGAAATGTATTTATAAAGAAACGTGTCTTCAGAAGGAGCCGTGGCCCGTGCCTCGTGCAGAACACGTGACTTATAAATATAGAAAAACAACTTTTTAATAAATTCGTTCTGTTACCTGCGAAATATTTAGGTATTCAGAATTAAGTATCAAATAACATGTTAATACCACTCTGGTTTTCCCAAATTATTTTTATTCACACAATTCACACACAATAATGTTTATGTCGCGTCTCTGGTGTCCATAGAGTTTCTTACTCTTCGCCATAATAACATAATACTAAGCTTTGGAATGGACAACTAGCTTCATTTCTTTCTGAGACTGACCGAATCCTTTAACAATTCAAAAGTGCCTATAAATTATGGTTAAATTGAAATAAATGCTTTGAGATTTTTTCTTTAGTTTTTCTCTCGAAATGTGTCACATGCCACATGTAATTTGTATTTAAGTATATGTAATTTTTTTGCGTTATATATATTTTAGTTTAAGAATTCGTTGTTATTCTCTTCTTGTTCTCACACACTATTATTGTCTACATTTCTATCTCATTTCTCTTTTCGCAGATCTGCTGGGCAAAAAAGTCTTAAGAAATAAGCATTACCTATTTTTGTACTCAACATTATAATTATGTCATATCTGTATGTATTTTATAAATAATAAAATAAATAAATAAATGTCTTGTCACAGTTAAGCATATTAACTGTGACAAGACATTTATTTATTTATTTTAATTATCAAGAAAATAAACGGAAATATATGAAAGGAATACTACCATCTATTTGCATAATCTCATACATGACACGTATAGTATTACGTGATCGACGTCAACTTAATCAAAATCTATGAAATGTTATCGAAGATAGGTCACGTCATGTCAACCGATTAGCGCGTGCGAGACTAGCAATACGATTGTTTTTACACACACAACAACACAACATAACATTACGCCTGTGTTCCTCGAGGGGTTGGGCAGAGTTGTACCTATAGTACACCCTCATTTCGCCAGTAATGTTTAAGTCCCAAGTAATGGGGGGCGAGCTTAATTTTGTTCGCGACTGTTATCGAAAATTATTTTGAACTAGCAGAGTCTCGCGGTTTCACCCACATAACTTTCGATCCCGTAAGAATATCGGGATAAAATGTATCCTATGTCCTAACCCAGGCCATGGTCTACTCACGTTCCAAATTGCATCGAAATTCGTTCAGCCGTTTTAGCGTGAAAGCGTAACAAACAAACAAATAAACAAAACAAACTAACTTTCACATTATAATATGAGTAAGGATAACCTTTCTACTTGTAGAAGATTACAAAGACAAGTTTGAAAATGTAAAAACCTTCTTAGTTAGTTCAACGAGACGATCCAAAGATCTACACAAATATTTCTAAATGAAAAATAAAATTTTCTTTTAATGGCATCTCGCAGTCAACCTAGAAGTTTTACCGCTTCTTAATTGAGCTATCAATGGGTGCTTTAATAAATTAAGGCCTACAGCCAGGGTATACAACTTACAAACTATACTCCATTTGAAATAAGATAAGACATTTAACTATACCTTTTTTACAGCCCGTTCAACCAATTTTTACTTCTATTGCGTTGGTGGCATGACAAATGGCAGCTGCAGTAAACAGTTGGTATTGTAAGCACTTTTCTGCTTTTAATGCCATCCTTATATCTACGGTATAGAGCTCAGAATCAGTTGAAAGGACTGTAAAAAAGGTTTGCTTAGATGTCTAATCTTATTTCTATTGGAGTATAAGTGACTACACACTAAGGGCATTAACTATGGGCTACAGACCTTGGCTTAGGGCGTCGCTGGGGGAGGCAGCAAGGGTAGGATGGATCAGATCATTTTATCATTTCACAGGCTCAGCGGCGCAGGCTGGCTCGAACAAGGGCAGACATGAACAGGGGCGTCGCAGCGGTCCTAGGCGGCGGTCTGCGTTTGTATTTGTAAACGGTACTAGTAGCTCTACTACTTTCCTGGAGAAGGGTTATAGCATCATCATCAGGTGGAAGTTATAGTCTGTCTGTATGATACATTTTAAAGCACTGAAGCGATTTTGATGAAAGGTATACTTAGAGGTAAATTCAAACCTGAGGAACAAATCAGCCCCTTCAATCAATCTGCCTAGCCTTTTCCCAACTATGTTGGGGTCGGCTTCCAGTCTAACCAGATGCAGCTGAATACCAGTATTTTACATGGAGCGACTGCCTATCTGACCTCCACAACCCAGTAACTGGGTAATACGATACCCCTTGGTAAGACTGGTGTCAGACTTTCGGGCTTCTGACGACTCGTAACGACTGTCAAAGATCTACGAATGACAGCCGGGACCAACGGCTTAACGTGCTTTCCGAGGCACGGAGGATTCTCGGTATGTAAAGATGGTCACCCATCCACTGACCAACCCCGGCAAGCGTAGCTTAACCTGATGGATCGACCAGTGCGGCTGTTGTTACTTAGCCACGAGCTCCTCTGCTCAAAAAATCAGCCCCTTAATGGTCCGAAATTAGATGTTGATATTTAAATGAGAAAATATAGCTTGAATCTATAATTATCTATCTATACATATAATAAATTAAAGTCGCACTTCGTGTCTGTCTGACCACGCAAATAACTTCACAATGGTTGGATTTTACACTCTCAGTACTAAGCCGAGCGTTGAAAATTCAACAGTGCGCATTTATTGTCATCAAAACAGGCGTATGATCCTCGCCATGTTGAAGAAGAAAATTAAGAAGGTGATGTATATCTACCGCGAAGTAAATGTAGAGAAATAGGCAGGCTTCATATAAAATGGCCGGGGCTGAACACCGATAACACGATTCAAATGGAAATCATTGCAGATGCAATCTGAAAGTGTGTGGCTGTGCCCACCTGCACAAAGGACATTATATCAAATTGTAAAAACCGTTCACGATAGCGTAGGATTGTTGAATATTGTTAGTGAGTAATGTGCAGATTACACACATTTCAGATTACAAGGCAGGACTGTATGTATACACAGTTCTAATACGCTTTCTACGAATTGAAAATAATATTGTCGACGTTATTACTCGAGTGTGGCGAAGCCGAAAAAGGAGGGTTATGTGTTTGACCTGTATGTGTGTATGTATGTCAGTCTCTATGTTCCCTCGTAAGTACTACACGACTGAACCGATTTTGATGAATGTGTCGTTAGATTCGTCTTGAAAAAGCTAAGGATATTTGCAGATCTATAGGTTTAGAATAAAATGTTTTATTATTAGTACATAACATTATATAAAAAAAGAAAATACATAATTAATAATTATTTATCATATGTTGCAATTTTTAAAAGTCACTTGAATACTGCCTACAGATAGCTGCAGTGGTAGTGGACAGGCCATGTCTATCATAGGTGTGGTGGCATCTATATCTCCACATGCGAACTACGCATCAAAGACCTGACGTCACACAACATCCTGAGTCCTGACGTCACACAAATTCCGCAACGCGCAATTAGAGTTTACCGCGCGATGGACATATATACAAGCTCCCGACTTCAACCTCTGGGCAGTTGCCTGCCAGACATGACCCGTCTGGTCGGAGGATCCTCCCTTTTCTATGGTGGATGAGTGAACTTTAAACCCTGTTCCTCATACCACTAAATAGACATTGACTCACAGTAGTTTATCATAAGTATTAAGAAAAAAACCGGCCAGGTGAGAGACAATATTTAGCAAAAAACACCAAAAACCGCGTTTCTTGTGTGGTTTTTTTCCTTTAAATTTTTATTATTTGTTGATATAGCGGCAATAGAAAAACACAATCTGTGAAAATCTTAACTATCTACCTATTACGGTTCATGAGATACAGCCCACTGACAGACAGACGAACGGACGGACAGTGGAACCAAAGTAATAGGGTTCCGTTTGGCACCCTTCGGATACGGGACCCTAAAATTCGAAACTGAAAACTAACCAAATTGAAAGTTCATAATAATCTCAATTTATATTAAGAATAAACTAAATTAATATCTCATTAGTTTCATCATTATCACGCCTAACTTCGAAAACCTCAAAGTTTTTATTTTATCATTTATCTCCATTAGACATTTCTTTGACTTTTCAACAGAAAATTTTATATGAAAATATACGAAAGTTAAATGATTGAATGGTATTTAATTTCAAACTATGTAATGCCTACTTAGCTTTTGCCCGCCGTTTTGCCCGCGTGGAGGTCGGAATATATCCACGGGAAAGTACAACCGTAATGAAAAGTATCATTTTTATGCCCTAAACCAGATCCCGCTCTATCCGTGGACGGACAGATTTACTTTCGTATTTATAATATTAAAATTAAGTATGGAAATACCCCCTTTCTCAATTTCAATTTACTAACTCCAGGGAATTCATTGCATTTACTTTCGTACCAACTCTAAAATCTATTACGCTAACATATTGTCTTGAGACAAACAAGATTACCTACGTCTTCGTAAATTGATATAAATGTAACAGAACAACACTAACTAGTGCATCCACCCCAACAAAATACTATACAGGGTGAATTTAGGGAACAATTTGACTGTTTCATAAAATTACCCATTTTTTTCTTTTTTTTTTGGGGTGGGCATAATTATCAAATATCTTCTCCCGCAGTGGGCGGAGCGGGAGGGCGTGTCAGAATTTTACTGACTTAAACGCACCCGTGTTCCTTCCGTTGCCTGTGTGCCGGGGCCACGATTTAACCTATGACCATAACCTAACCATAAGATAACCTACAATAAAAAGATTTGATTTGATTTGATTTTTTTTTCCTTTCGGACAACTTGCAACCCGCAGTCATAAATTTACCCTGTCCATTTCTTCTAGATAACCTGTACCCTAATTGCGTAATACACGATCAATCAGAATCTGAATCGTTTTAAAAAAACAGATTGCTAATCCGTTGCTTTATAAGTTTGATTACGCAATGAATGTTGTGGAACTGTCAAAATGAAACAGATTATTCGTAATTGTTTACGAAAACATGTTGCGTAATTAGAAAGCTGGACTAAGTCTTTGGTCTAGTGGTTGCAAGCGCTACTGCTGAGCATAAGGTACTGGGTTCGATTCCCGGGTCGGGCAAAATGTCATTGGGATTTTCAATCGGGAATTTATTAGTAGCAGCCTGGAGTCTGGATTTGTGCCCGATTGATGGAAATACGCTCGCACATGGGACTCAAACATAAATATCGAAATGAGGGTGTACTTTATGGGAATACTAAAAGAGTAACCGTGGAGTTTCCTTGCCGGCTCCATAAGAACCGACCATTTGGAACCGTGCACCTAGCTTTGTTTCTATCGTTTCATAAGTGCCCATGTAAGTTATGTGAAATAAAATATTTTGATTTTGATTACATGCGTGATTGTATTTGTGTATAAGTACCATTTATGACATTACTATGCCAGATTTAGTCCTCATCAATATTGATGCACTAATTAAATCAGCGACTGAGAAAGAATTTTAATAGTGATTTGAGTCTCTTGCTGAAATGGTAATGATTTGGATTCATTACCATTTTATCAACTTTTAATTTTATTGTCGTTGTAATATTTCGCAGCTTTAATTATAATTTTGCAATTCCATCTAAAAACAGCCTGTATACACAAATGGTAAAGTCTGCTTAGTCACAACCAAACGACTGGAGCTATTAACTTATCCGAGAGTGTGTCTTCATGTAGCTTGACAAAGATGTGGAATTAGAACGAATCTCGACCCCAAATAAACGTATCTACATCTGGAGATACTACGGTATACGACGACAGACATGCGCTCAAATGTAAGTAATAGGGATCTAATAAAATGTGAAACGAAACAGGAATCTAAAGAGGACCTGCGGGGTAATTGCGTCACACACTAACAATTACAATGCCTTTCATTTTGACAATTCGACAACAGTCATTGCGTTATTTACGTTGTCGAGCAGACGAATTTTTCAAACATGTGAAGCAATGGATTAGGAATTTCCTTCAAAATCCTTCGGATGGTGAAAAAAAGTGTGTTACACAATTGGGGTGCGGTGCGTGCGTTTTTAAAAGGCTGGTATGTTTAGTGGTTATTTATAGATAAATATTTGCATTTTTAAGAAATTAAATTGTAAAAATAGTAGGTTACCTTATAATATTTCATGAAAATGCCATTAATTATCATTAAAAGCGTGTAAATTAACAAAAGAGACGTATTGAGGTCGAGATAATGAACTGTTTAAAACAAAAATAGCACATGAAGATAAGTAAAACATATCTAATTTTATCTAATTAGCACCTATAGGTGGTATTTTCTAGAGATGCCGCGGATAGTTGTTATAGCGAACAGTCGAATACCGATTAATCGCCATTCTCTATGGCGAATAATCGAACATTCTCCATTATTACTCGACATAAAAAAAGGAATATAAAAAAATAAAAAATAAACTCTAATAATAATATAGCTTATTTATTTTCAGAGGCAAGTTTGATTTATGACAAAAAAGCGCAACTGACTTGATCTCAAACGTATTAATTAATATTAAATTATTAAATATAAAGCGTAACTAATTAACTTCAACTTGACTGATTTTTGTCTAACTTTTGATATTAATGATACTAAGTGTGTTTTGTTTTCAAATATTAATAAAAGTTAAATTATTTTTAAATCTAAATAGTGTTTCTGTTCATTAAAAGTTTATTTTTATTTAGACAACTATTCGCCTATTGTCGAATAATAGACACTATAAATTTAAATTAAATTAAATAAAACTTTATTCAGACTGAGGTTCATATTTTTGTTAGTATTTTGTTTTACTATTATTCGGTATTCGACGAATAACAAAAAAAAACTTGCGTGTCGGACCAGAAGGGTTCCGTGGTTGAAATGAATTAATCCTAAGAACAAACTTAACATTACAACAACACTATTGAGAGATTTACTATGTTATTTTAAGACCATAGACTTCTTATAGGTTTTCCTGTAATCTATGAGTTAAGAACCATTCTCTGCATTTTTTTCAAAATTATTGGCTTATTTTGTTTTTAATTAAATAGTTTCGGAGTTATGGTAAATTTTCTTAAATATCTTTAAAAGTATTTAATTTAAAATCATTAAAAAAAAAAACATCCTCGCAACAAGTCCTTTCACTTGATATGTCACACGGTTCAATTTGCAAAACTTTTTATTTTTATTTTCATATTTTCCCCCCCAAACGAAACCCCAAAATTATGTAATAACCCGGTAAAATTCCCCATTGAAAAAAAGTGACGATTTTTTTATTTTTTTTTCTTGTTAATTACTACATAACTACTCTCAGTATGGTTCTTAAGAATACCCCCACGGATCGTTTTTTTTTTACATATTTTGGAGAGGCGATAAAAAATTACAATTCACTTTTCAGCTCTGCATGCGCTGAGAAGTCTACGTTATATTTTGACATTTTATACCTAAGTAATATATGGCACAAGCCAATATTATCTTATGATCGCGTCAAAACTTCATCCAATAATCAATTAATCATAATTTAAAGTGATTAGAGACGTACAAAATAAAAGTTAATAATATTACTTAGACAGAAATCGATCAAATGAGTAAAGTCATTTACTCGTAGAACTGTGATAATATATGAACTAAACTCTAATGGTTAATGTCGCACAACTTTACCTTTCCGTAGTCTAGAACTTTGTTTATTTCTAACTTATCTATTAAAGAGTTTTGGTAAGTTAGCTGACTTGGTTCCCCAAGTGTGTAAAAATCGTGTTTCAGCAGTTACTTATCTATTTTTCTTTAGATCTCGAGTGAACTCAGCCTATCGCAGTCCTCTGCTGAACAACACCCTGTCCAACCTCCGCCTCCTGCTTCCAGTCTATCCTTTTTTAGGCCTTTTTTACCCAACTGCCAAGGAAGGGTTATGTTTTTCGCGCGTATCTTGTATGTATGTATATTTCTTTATTACCTCGTATCTTCCAAACGGCTGACAGTTAAGGTATCGTTATATTCAAATCAAGTGTCCTTAGATAGGTGTTTGAAAAAAAACAAAATGGTGGAATTTTGGCGCGAAATAGTTAATAAAAAAAAATATAAGTAACCAAACCTATCGAGTAGGGTATCAAAATAAAGAAAACTAAAAGGGGGTTATAATAAATATGCATATACCATAAAATTCTATAGATTTATAATGCTTGTTTTTCTCTTTTCAGTTATGTGATTTTGCAGTCGGGTTTTTGATTTATTTGATTATAACAACGTGATTCAAATCTACATATAATTTAGAACTAAATAATTTTCCTTGTTTTAGGTAGGTAGGCTGCTTTTAAATGAATATTCATTTTATTTAACTTTTGCATCCAACGATTCTCTTCGGTAAAAAACCTTTTTTGACGTAGGTCAAAAAAAAGGAACCATAAACAAGAAAAAAGAATAACAAATGTCCATGTTCATCGAGATATTTCATTCATATTCTTTAGCAATTTGAATGATTCTTGATCGTTTTCATAAATATAATATTTCCCAAAAATTAACATTAATTCTGATTCTCTCTTACACTTTAAGGATGCTACCTACACATCACAGAGAGATAAATGATCCATATGCCCGTATTCACCTTCACTAAGTGACACTTAAATTAATCCCTAAATAAAAATGCACTGTTGGATTGTCAACGTTAGGCTCAGCGCTGAGATTTGAGAATCCAACACTGCACAATACTTTTATTTAGGGATTCATTTAAGTGTCACTTAGTTGTCGGTGCAAACGGGCAGTTGTTTCAAAGAATCATCTAATATCTTAATAAATTTACAGAAAGCCCCGCCACTCTGAACTGAATTAGCCTGAATTGTCCTAAATTAGCCTGAATTTCAAACTGCAAAATTAAGCTTGTGGAACTCAGCAAATATCGGCTGTAAAAACAATTAGTAAGGAAGATATACGGATAGGTATGCGCCGGTCATTCTCATGCGGGACGCGGACGTTATAAGCAATAAGAATCGTCGATGGCAGGAATACAGGAAAAACGTTCGAAATGAGAAATCTGCTTTGAAATAATTATAAGGCTTGTTTTTGTTTCACGTTTAATAAATAAATGAATCAAATATTATATACAGGGTTACAGGGCAGGGACATCGACGCTAAAACTGTTACCATGGATTCAGTACATGATTCTGAACACACATTAATTGAAATTTCGGTTATTTAAAAAAAATCTGCTGTTCCATACATTTTCACAGCGAAGGTATTGCACTTTTCTATGAAACAGCAGATTCTTTTTTAATGTACAATTTTTTTTTTTTATAATTTTAACAATGGTTTTCGCGTCAATGTCCCTGCATATATTACTGTACGTATATATATTACGAGTATAATTATATATTTTTTGTTGTTTTTTTCCTTTTTTTGTTTTTAATTTTTACGTGTAATGCCGACTCTGAGAATAAAAGGACATTAAAAAAAACATCAGAACTTATCAACTGTAATAAAAATTTTGTTAGCGGCAAAAAAAATAAAAAAAAATAATGGAAAATATTATACCTTCTATAATTTGTATTGCAATGTAGATAATAATATGCTGTGGCATGGGATAGTTATATTTTAATTAATTGACACACATTCTGATATTTTAAAATCTTTGTTTTTATAATAAAGTAACGTTATATGAAGATCGAGACTTCGCTTGCATAGTTGTTCAATGTTTTTTGCCTTTTGCAGCCAATTGAGTGTTTGCACGGCTCTAAGAAGTTTTAAAAGGAAAACCGTACCTATTTTTATTAAAATTCAATATTGCCCTTTCTGTCTAGATCTATTGTTTTTTAATACGTTTTCCAAATTGCAGTAACAAGGAACTCTAAGATTATTTCAAAGGAGTTAGTAATTTTATTCACAAAAAACAATCGTGAAAATCTGGAAAATTATCCTATATGCTTAGCTATACCTACTTTAAAATAATAAAAGAAGCTACTATGTAGTATCTACTTAATACAAATCTTGAATTATTTCATTCATTCAGTGACAGACAACGCACAGCTTAAATTAATAAGAGCATAATACAATTTTACAGAGCACTGAGGGAGGGGTTTTTGAAAATTCATTCATTATAGTATAGGGGATGAAAGTTTGTATGGAAGTTCGTAATTTTTTCCGATGCCAATCGGGCACATGGCTTGTCTACTAACAAAATGTTTAAATTCACTAACTGCTAACTCTCAGGGTCGCCCGTCAGCGTATTTAGTTGGATCTAAAATAAATAAATTTTTGCACAAGTTTTCCTCACATAGCAAAAGTGAGCAAGAAGGAATTTTCGAAAATTTACACCCGAAAGGGGTCAAATAGGGGATGAAAGTTTGAACGGAAGATAGAAAATCCCATCTGTCGCACGGCTTGTAAATTATTATTTTCCCACGCTCTATTTTCCTAAAGTTCTTTTTATAAGTTTACCAAATTGCCAAGAACGATTTAATAGAAACTTTAAATAGAATAGGTACCATTGTTAGGTACCTACTGGTGACAGCATTAGACATGAAAATTGACATTAATGTTAGTTTAACAATGAATGTCATGTGGTCAAAAAAAGAATAGATTACCATAATTTAGAAACTATCTTTACCAAATTTTGTAATTTCAATGATTGAATTGTGCTTTATTATTATTTTATTATCATCAGTGAGAATAATTTTGGTAGACTGTGGCATAAACCTGACAACTAATGATCGTTACAGAAACGAGTTTAATAAATTCATAATGTAGAAGTTCGTTCCTTTTTTTTATGTTTGCAGTAAAATGAGTTAAAATACTGAGTGTAATTCATCATGTCATTGTGTGATCTATAGATTGTAAAGCGAAACCCCCATGGCACTCCAAGAAGAACCGACTCTAAGACGTGAAATTCTGATAGTTATTATAATTATAATGTCACATAAAAATAAAATCACTTCAATCAGTCTGCCTAGCCTTTTTCCAACTATGTTAGGTTTGGCTTCCAGTCTAACCGGATGCAGCTAAATACCAGTATTTTACATGGAGCGACTGCCTATCTGACCTCCACAACCCAGTAACTGGATAATACGATACCCCTTGGTAAGACTGGTGTGAGACTTTCGAGTTTCTGACGACTCGTACCGACTGTCAAAAATCCCAGAAACACAGCCGGGACCAACGGCTTTACGTGCTTTTCGAGGCAGGCAGAAGTCTCGATATGTAGTGGATGGTCACTCATCCTTAAACCGACCGCGGCAAGACTAGCTTAACCTTCGACCTTGACCTGTGTGGCTGTTATTATTTAGCCACGAGCCCCTCGTTTATCAAACGAATATCTCTGACCAGTAAGACTAGGTACCTAAGATAAAGATAGTCCTTACGGTGCGTGGTTAGATAAAATATATCTAACCATCCGTAATGACTATTCTTGCTTGCAGCGCTCGGCGGTTATAGAACCGGGCCGGTAACAGATGTGGTCATCGTGTTCAAGGGATTTTGTTTTGAAACTGGTTAGATATGAACTTCTTTGATGGTATGTGACAAACGATCTACGATCTAAGCACGTGTGCTAACTATAACGTTTACTCACATTTTTTCCTTTATACCTAAAATTTATTAAAAAGCTTTACCTACATAATTTAAATACCTATATACCCATACAAGGATTTTCCTCTGAGTCATTCTTGAGAATAAACAACGACATATCATAAATGGAAAATAGTCAGCTAAGCTAAACAAAGAATCAGTATTGTCATACAACGTGGCAACGCTCAGAAGCCTTTTTGGGGACTTTTCCTATTGACAACGATGCGGACGAATTTTTTTATGCCCTGTGATTATTTTTATATACTTGTACATATTAATAATATTATTAATGTGACAGGTTGTATGTTTGAATAGGATTATCTTTCGAAATTAAAAACAATACAGCTAACCAGATTTAAAATGAATCTCAGTTGAAAGATTTTATCAAACTGATGTTTTTAGACTGTGACATCGACTTTCATATGTATTGAAAAAAATTCACCCCTCACCTTTCACCCCTAGGAGATGGTGGAGGGGTGAAAGTCTCAATCAAACGAAGATGCGAGCTACAAAAACAGTGGATACAATCTCTAAATATGGACAAATAAAAAAAAGGCAAAGTCGGACAATCCAGTTTCAAAGGTACTTTTACTGTCGCCGTGTAAGAAATACCTAGTAACCTATGAATTTTTATGGGAACGTAAGCTAGATAAAAACACGTCTGATAAATAAAAGATATTTTAAACATAGTTATAAAAGTAAAAATAAGACTTTTAAATAAACTCGTCTCGTCTTAAAGGAACAAAACTTAATGTAAATAATGCAAAGTTTGCCATTTGATTACCAGTTTTACTAAAAATAAATACGGATTCGGTCATCTAGACATACCTGCTTATTTTGATATTATTCTAACGAGCACCAAAATAAAATGTTTTATTTTATGAACGTTGATTGTTGATTTAATCAGTATGAGAGTGGTTGACCTTTTACAACCCCTTCATTCACCCCTATTTTTGGAATATATCCCGTTAAAGCATAATCATAAAAATAACGTAAGAAATAACATTTAAGTTATTAAGTTCCAATATGAATAATCTGTCAGTGTGTTGATAAAAGTTTAATTACAAGCCGAAATAGTAAAACTGGCAAAATCGAAATAAATAGCCTAGAACTTGATAACTATGAAACAGAATTTAATATGTTTCTGATTGTTATTCCTCATACCTGCACACAACCCGTTATATGATTATTTTTTATTTTTACTTTATGGAGTCCTAATATTGTTTTAGTTTTCGGTTTCGGCCGAAATATCTATTTTCGTTTTCGGGCAAAAAAAATATTGTTCCGCTAAATCAATATTAACAATTCCTTTTTTCAGAGAAAATCCATGAAAAGTTTCCTTTTTCACATTACATATCGCTTGTTGTTATTTATGCATCTGAGAAAAGTATAAAGTAAATGAATGTTCGTATGATTTATGTTCAAAACGATTTAATACAATAAGTAAGGGCCTGAGATTTTTATTCTACTAATAGGAATATAACTTACTTTTAACAAACAAAAACCTATCAACAAACAGTCTGGTTTTTGGTTTTCGGCTAAAAATGGAAATAAAAGTCGAATATATTTTACGGTCAAAAAATAAAACCTATTCGGTCTGACTCTACTATTTATAAAAACGTTAGACATAAAATATTATCGGAGACATTAAATTTATTTTTGTTTAAATTTAAATCGTTTTTATTATTCTTGTTTTGAGCTATCAGCTGACTGAATTTGATTTTGTAATTTTGCCGTTGTATAAATTTACATCATAATAAACAGGTTACCATTAGTGTGACATATGTAATAGATTAGACTTGTGGCTAAGTAATATCAGCCGCACGGGTCGATCGATCAGGTTAAGCTTGCCGTGGTTGGTCCGTGGATGGGTGAACATCTTTACATAGCAAGACCCCTCCGTGCTTCGGAAAGCACGTTAAGCCGTTGGTCCCGGCTGTCATTTTTAGATCTTTGATAATTGTTACGGGTCGTCAGAAGCCCAAAAGTCTGACAATCAATCTTACGAAGGGGTATCGTGTGGTAACACGATGTGAGATGATGAATGATGATGATGATGTGATGTGTGGGATGATGTGTGATGTGTGAGTTACTGGGTTGTGGAGGTCAGATAGGCAGTCGCTCTATGTAAAATACTGGTATTCAGCTACATCCGGTTAGACTGGAAGCCGACCCCAACATAGTTCGGAAAAGGCTAGGCAGAATATGATGTAATAGATTAGACAGAGTTTTACCTAATCATTCCTTTTTTCATTTTCAATACATATTTTTTATATATTTAAATATTTTTATAACAAACATTTAAATAAATTAAAATTGTAGCCCTTTGCCATCAGGAACAGCGTCCAAGCTGCCGGTGGTCAGGGCTCTAGAGAGAGGAACCTCTTTACTATGCGTGCCTTGTCCAGGAGTACTGCTTTCTGAATCAAGCCCTTGACCAAGCTGTGCAATTAGAGCCTCCTCAGGTGTTTCACCGAATCATTATTATTATGTAATTTGTCTAGGTTCTAGGTATAGGTTATTGCCTGCGATTTCTTTCACAAACCTATTGATTAAAAGCCCTCAGGGGTTGGAACACAACCCTCGGAGGTTTAGTTTCAACCACCTCAGGGTTGTGTTTCATAACGGTCCTTAACCCTTCAGTGGTGGTTTGTGTTGTCTGTTATGGGACCTGAAGGTTTATGAAATAGTACAACTTTAGCCCGTTTATACGTATATATTAAAACGATTTAATAGCCAAACCACTTGGTGATAGGAAGTTAACTAAAATACTTTTTTTGTCACACTCTACAAAAGACATATTATTCTCAAAACCAATCAATCTTGATCGTAGATCAAAGCCAATAAAATCTTTAGAACAAGCAATTTGATACTAACCGAATAACAGATAAAAGAATCCATGCTTTTCTAAAACGACTTATAGGCTGGTTTGAAACAATAGATTTAACAGTCTCAATTTATGCAATGGTGTGATCAACACATGATTTACGTATAACACTGCAAACCATTGTTCACTACTCCACAAAAAAATCATAAAACAGAAATGAATAAACTACCATGACTGCACGACTGTACCAGCAGCTATTCTTGTCGGCTATTTCGTTATGCATCGGTATTTTCAAGAGAAAGAGAAAATTTACATTCGGCAATGAAATCACAATAAAATCCGAACACATATGGAGAATTTCATTTTATGTTGCGATAATAATATTTGAACATTCCTTTCGGAACACAGACATTGACCTATACAAGAAAGGTGGAAATTGCTGAAATGATTTTCTGTCCTTCATGATTGTGAATTAGTCTTGTTGCTACGCGAACTGGATGAATTTAGTAATCTTCCAATAGACATGCGCAGTGAACTTAGACATCGTCAGTCGTAACAGAATTCCTAAGTGAAAAAAAAATTGTAACTTAGTTTGTAATGTTTCAAAATAAGAATTATCTTTAGTTTTGTGTTGTTTTTTTGCTGTTAGTTAAAATTTTGTAGATTAGTTTAGTGGATTTAGTTAAATATGGCTGAACCTATTCCTTATAACACCGTATATTATACCCATATTTGCAAAATAAAATATCTGTATCTTTAGTATAGTTTATCATAAAATAAATTAGAAAAGAGATAGAATAAAAAAAATAAAGTGCTTACCTAATACTGGTCCAACGATGAACATGTACGCTAACATGATCAGCACTATTTGTGCTCTACGCGAACCTTGTCGCACTTTAAACGCCACATTCACAGTCGCCACTAAGTCCCTCAAGGAAAACACTGTTAATAAACTTGGCGTCTTATCGCTCTCTACTTCTTTCGGCTTTTTTGTCTTCTCTTTAAGTCTTAAGATGATGTAAACTAACCCGACAAGATAGAACACACACGCTATAGAGAAAACACCGTAGTAACCGAAACGTTGGATCATTATTCCACTAAGCGCCATTCCTATGGGCCTACTAAGAGTCATTATTGCAGTTACAATCCCTAAACGGAAAGTCCTTTCAGATTCACTAGTGATGTCCGTGATGTAACTGTAGACTGCCATGGTCATGGCGACACGCCCGCCAGCCAGCGCTGGTGGCAGGCCCTCCATCAGCGCGGTCTCATTCACCCCAACTTGAAGGAAGAATACCGTACTCAATATAATACCGATGGCTGATATAAACTTTCCTAGAATTGGTAACACCATAAAGGCTTTTCGGTTTCCTGTTCGATCGCTCCATGCTCCCAAGAATAGGGTTAGTATTCCTGGCAGAGCTGTCTGTAGCGGGAAACTCCAAGCGGTCATCGAAGCGACCATTGTCTGCACATTTTTTTCTTGCTCCGTATAATTGTGAGTGCGTCCCTGCATTATATGCGAGCAGGTTCGTGCGTCGTATTGTAGATTTACTAGACATGATTTCTCTAAGCACAAATTTTGGACAGCTAAACCTGCGAGTACACTCGGCAGCAAGTAACAAATAACAAAAGGTTCCACTGTAACTTTCGATCTAAAAGCCCAGGACTCTTTCAGGAATTGTTTCAGTCTTTTGCTCAATTTCGTTTCTGTTTTCTTGAGCTCGGTGCCGTATTGTATGTTGCACTTGCATGGTTCCACACTCACGATATTTTCTCCGGGCACTTCGACCCGTAACGTCATTTTGACAACAGTTTACCACTTTATTGTTCATTTGTTTTTTAACATAATCTAAACGAAAACAATTTTGTATAAAATCGTGCGTTAGTAAATGAGTAAAAAAGTATATTTATTATTAATTTTTTTAAAGTCTTAATTTTTTGTATCACAGGGAGCACGTGAACGTTTAACGGGGGCGAGTGCTCGGTTGCGCGTGCGACGGTTGATTGCATGTGCGCGGCGGCTGTTGCGGGCGACTCTAGTTTTGTTACTGCCTATCAGCTGGCCGTTGGTACAGTTTAATTTGTACTTTATTATGTTATCACGTGGCCACCCTGCGCTCCTACTCGCGTGTTTTCAAACTTCAATTAATAATTGAAATTGATCATATGCAACATTATAAGCTATTCGAATCTCCGCCGCAACTCTTATAGAAGCTCACAAAATAAGAAATATTCCATAACGGTTCATTAGAGAGGGATGCGGTTATTATAATGTAATAATGTATAATGTAATTAGATTTTCTACGAATTTAAATTAAGGGTCATATTAAACTATATCACTAGAAATAGTTAAGTACGATACGACACAACTTAGATGTTGAATAAATTTGAAATTTTTATTATTATTCAAATTTTACGAATGTATTCGGTTATATGACTTTACAAGTTATTGCGTTAGCGTAAAGATCATTTTGACCTAAAGCAGTAATAGAGATTGGTGATTTTGAAGTCGCACTCAGTTCGGATGGTGATCGGATTTACGAATTTTGCCGATGCTAAATATAAGTTTTTTTTTTTTTTTTTTTTTCTTCTCTTTATTTATTAGGGACTTGTACCATTAACAGGTCATGTCAGACCCATCATTTCCTTAAATAAGTTACTTACAAAATTTTCTTAAGACTATTAAATATAAATTTATAAATAAACTTAGCTTTATTGCTTGCAGGGTAAGCCAGAATCGCGTAAGCCGTACTTTGAAATATACCTAATTAAATCGAATGCATTTAATTTTATTTTTTTACATAGATGTTGCCTTTCAAAACTATTGCGAATACAATCTATAAGGAGGTGTTGGACATCTTCTGGTTTATCACAAATATTACAGTTAGGTGAAAGGGATTTCCTCATTAAAAAGGTAAAATTTTTTTAGGGGTACATGTCCAGATCGTATTCTAAAAGCTATTTTAAGTAATTGCCTACCTAGTTTAACATCGGTAAACCACGGTATCCGAGGAGGCTCACATTGCATAGTTTTGTACCATATTCCTTTTTCTCGAGATCTGATGTCAAAATGTTCTTTCCATTTTTGTTGCCATATTGTCTTGTACCGTGAAAAATATTCTGAGTAATCAGGAATTATGAATACCTCGCTTCCGTCTGTACAAGATTTTTTAGCCAAAATGTCAGCCTCCTCATTACCTCTCAAGCCAACATGTGAAGGGATCCACTGCAATCTCAGAGTTACATCATTAGGCATAGTATGAACTTTATCAAGAATAACATAAGCTAACGCTGTCCCTCTGCAACCAGAGGCGGAGCGAGCTATGTGTTCTAAAGCGCTTTTGCCATCCGAAAAAATGACAACGTCTTTAGATTTTAAACACCTATTCTTTAAAGAAGATATGGCCTCTGAGATCGCAAATAGCTCGGCGCACATAATGTTCACCTCAGAAGAAATCTTAAAACCCTCACTCACTCCTAAACTATTACTAACATAGGCTGCACCAACACCATCCTTAGTCTTCGTCGGTCGTTATTAACATATAAGTTGTGTCGTACTGTAACAGTTAGCTGTTATTTGTATTTTTCTAATTTCAGGCTTACTAATAATATAAAATAACTACAAAAACTAAATAATAACGCGAGGGTTAATGACTTATTTATCTACTTAATTTCAAATATAACAAAAGTCTTACTGATTAGGTAGGTATTAAGAAGTCACATCTACATGCAACTATAAAGAACCGGCCAAGTGCGTATCGGACTACGCACAATGAAGGGTTCCGTAGTTGGGATGAATTTATCCCAAGAACAAACTTAGCAGTGTAGTTGAAAAATATGTTCTCCTGTAGGTACATCCCAACTGTAAATGTAAGTTTTTACGTACAATATTGAGAGATTCACCATGTTCTTTTGAGACCAAAGACTTCTTATAGATGTATACCTCCTGTAATCTATGAGTAAAGAACCAATCTCTGTATTTTTTTCAAAATTTTAGGCTCAGTAGTTTCCGAGAACGGGCGTAAATTTTCATATTTTTTCTTAAATATCTTTAAAAGTATTTATTTCAAAATTATTAAAACAATATTTATATTTAATCTTTTATATTTAAGATCCTCGCAACAAGCCCTTTGATTCATATGTCACACGGTACAGTTTGCAAAACTTTTTTTAGATTTTCGTTTTTGCCCCCCAAATATGCCCCCCGTATTTAAAATTCATTTATTTATGTTACATGTCCTTATTTGGGTTACAGAAATACATATGTGTACCAAATTTCAACTTAGTCGGTCCATTAGATTCGGAGCAAATTGGCTGTGATAGACGGACAGACAGACACGAGTGATCCTATAAGAACCCTAAAAATCAGCTTTATCTGTTTCAAAATGAAAACTGAACACTGAAATCTGACCTTGCTGTGATTGCAGCTGAACTTGACATTCTGAAACTGAACTCATCTGTGAGGAATTTCTGTTAACAAATGGCCTTATATTTACGTGAAATATGGTAATGTGATGTTTTTAAAACTAATTTTGTATTTCAGCGTGTCAAATCCTATACTATTAAGTGAGAAATATTTGTATATAGCTCATATGTATGTATGTATACTTATATACTTATATTTGTAATCACGTTCTCGAAAACGGCTCTAACGATTTCGATGAAAGTTGCAATAGAGGGGTTTACGGGGGCGAAAGCGAAAAATTGATCTAGCCAGGTCTCATATCTGGGAAAATTCGTTTTCTCCGTATTTTCACCCGAGCACAGCTCGGTCGCCCAAAGTTGAGAACAAGATGGCTACCTTAATAATGACATGGCAGCATGGAATTGGTATGTACTATACATGGAATTGGTATGAACTATACTATACTATTAAATGAGGATTCTCTTTTTTCAGCAGAGCAGAGCTCAGTCGCACAGGTACTACAATAATAATGAACGACAATAAACACTTTGAGAACAAAAGAACTAAAAATAACATGTTGTTCCATTCTGGGACATACGTTACTTGCATGTTTATATACTTACTTATATAGGTACACTAATTTAATTACTTTATCTATTAAATTAGACTGCAAAACATTTTTAGTTTCACACAATATCATGCCTGTATTTCCTGGTCAGGCAGAATTGCACCTAGTACACCCACATTTTGCCAGTTATGTTAAAGTCCCATGTAATAGGCGGCGAGCCTATTGCCATCAACCGGGCACAAATCCAGACTCTGGGCTGCCACTGTCCTTGATGGAAAATCCCAATAACACGTAGCCCGACCTGGCAATCGGACCCAGGACCTCATGCTAGAACAACGAGGCAGTTATTTTTAGTTTCCTTGACTGAAAATCATTCTATTGCTAATAGAGAATTTCCAGCTTTGTATTAACATTCTAACAATGTTAGTAAGAAATCTTATACGTCTAAATATAATCAATACTGAAAGATTTAGGTACCTACTATCCCTCACTCAGTGAGACAGTCCTCATTTCATGAAGCATTAATATTATTAAATAACCTTCTTACAACGATATTGTTTAATTTAATATTTCTTTTTCGTGTGGTTAGTGACTAACCTGGTGTCAGTTTTTATGTCGCCCCTCTGACTTGGCTTCACATGCCGTCGAGAAAATATCTCTCAGGCATGGCCGGTTTCCACACGATGTTTTCCTTCACCGTTTTTGAAGTGATAATTATATAATACGCACATGAATCTGAAAACTCAAAGGTGCGTGCCTTGGGTTCAAACTCAAGACGTATGACTTGGCAGTCAAATGGTCACACCACTAGGCTTTCACTGATATTCACTTTTATAGACCCTTAACTTTGCCTCTTCTACGCCGTTGTCAGTGGCAACGCAGAAAGTTTTATTAGACGAAAGATAAACGTATTTTTTTAATCACATCTATTCAATAATAGCTAGTTTATTCTTCGTAAACAGTGATTTGAATTAGGAATGTGGATATTCTTAGTAAAAGTTCCAATCACCAAAGAGATCAATCACGAACATTGTATGAGCAAGTAACAGGCTGGCAAAAGAGTTTCAAATTCAAATTAAAATTTTCGTCATTGATGTCGTTTTCATAGTTTTCGAGGGTGCTAAAGCCGATAGTAAGGACAAAATGTAAATTCAAGATGGCAGCTGCGAAAATTTTCACATTTTTCGTCATGTTCGTTTTCATAGTTTTCGAAGGTGCTGAAGTCTATAGTGAGGTCAAAATGTAAATTATCCAAGATGGTGGCTGCGAAAATTTTATTTTTGTTTTAAATCATACGAGAAACAACTTCGTTCCTGACGAGGGTTGCACCGCACACGTACTTTTTTCTCGTAGAGGGTGATAAAAAGTAGAGTGTTCACCTCGGGAGCAACACTATTTTAAGCTCGTGTGACGTACTTTGAATCCCTCGATGCGCTCAGGATTCAAAGAAACACTCTCGCCTATATTTACTATGTTAAAATCTACCCTTAGCAGGGACAAGCCCCTCCCAAACGATAATCCTGGATCCGCCACTGAATGACGGCTTCTATTAATAGAGCGTCAGGGTTTGTAATAAGGTTTTTCAGGACCTAAAAATACGCTCTCTGAAAAGCCTATTTCACATGAACAAAATTAATCAATGATTTATCTATTTCAATTACTCTAAGTGAACAATTACCAGTCATCAAAATTCTTAATGGCATAAAGTATAGCACGTAATATATGCGCTCCAATTTTTCCCATAAGTCGGTCAAGAGGACTGGTAAAGGTGGCGTAATGTGTGTATTATCAAACAAATTAGATGCCTTTGACAATGACCATATTTTATAATTGAACGAACAATCAGATACAACATTTTTGTCTCAAGGCTTTAGGTAGATATAGTTTTGTAATTAACTATGCACTACTTAGATGTTTGATATTTAGCATAATGTTGATAACTAAGCTGAGTGCCTCGTGGGTTTAGTGGTTGCTAGCGCTACCGCTGAGCATGACGTCCTGGGTTCGATTCCCATGTCTGGTTATTGACTTTTTCCATCCAGGAATTTCTCAGTACCACCCCGGAGTCCGGTTGATGGCAACAGGTTCGCCTATTAAATGGGACTTAAACATAACTGGTGAAATGTGGGTGTACTATACGCACAGCTCTGTCCAACTCTTCGGGGATTACTGGCGTGATGTTATTTATGTTATGTTTATAACAACTAAGGTAATGATAAAAATTGGTCTCCTCAAATGCTGCCAAAATTGTGCAGAACTTACAAGACGAATATTTCTCGCGATATATTATAATTGTATTCAATTATGACTAGTTTTGTCCTCTTTAACTAGTTGTATCACATTGAAATACTAAATTTACACCTTCAGAAGGTGACGGAGATTTCATACAAATAAAACGTTTGGTAATAAAAATATAAAAAAGATCAGCTAGAAAAAAGATTGTTTTGAACTTTTTGAGTTGCAATCGCGTTTTGATTTTTTTTCTGGCTAACCTTTTTTTATTTATTTTTTTCTTATTTCAAACCCTTTAGCGTGTTATATTTTTGAAATCGTCTCCTCAAGCCCTTTATTTTGATAACCGCATACCGCATGGGTAATGGTATTTTTTTTTCTTTACATAATGTCGTCTAAAATCTGTTGTTTAGATTTTTTTTTAAACAAAACCTAGCATAGAACCACTGCACGGTTTAAAAAGATAATAATAGACACCTCATTGATTAAAATCCATCCAACCGTTGGGATGCTTTCGAGGGTATAAAGAATACCACAAACATACATACATACCCAGATACTCGTGAAAAACATAATCAGGCTTTGCTGTCGCGCAGTCGGGTAAAACACCAAGAGGTTAGAAAGAAAAGTTTCAGGGACGAATTAAGTTGTTGCAAGTTTATCTTAGTTTGATCCTAAACATGTTTAAGTAAATCATGTTTAACTTGAAAGTCGTGCGTAACGATATGATTACCGAACTATTTAAGTTTTAAGTTAGGCTCTTCGTGGATTATCCTAAATTGAGTTTATGTACTCATGCATGAGTTGTAAGGGCAGCACCCTAATTGCGAAACCTACTCAATTACTTCAATCACTATCAAAAGAGGTTTGAAGGAAATTGCTAATCCATTGCTTCATGTGTGCGCTGAACTCGTCTGCTCAACAACCTTATCAACGCTGTGAATGTTGACGAACTGTCAAAATGAAAGGCACTAACACTATTGCAATAATAAGTGTGTTACGCCATGAGGGTTTTCTTGAAAATTCACGCCACCAGTTGGCGCCACTTTGACAAGAGGTCTTCCATTTCGACAATGAATATAAAATATATGATGACGTTCATCATTCATTTCATTCATTCGTTCATCATTCAGTCACGAATAAAGAAAATAAAGGGTGATTTGACACTTTTGACAGGTGGCCGGACCTGACGTCTCAGTGCTGCCACCTAGTGAACGTCATTTCAGAAAACCATTGGGGCAATTTGAATTTCGATCGCATAATTTTCGATGCAGTACAATTGGATATCATTCTGAGATTACGATGAGACTTTTATTATTCGTAGTTCTGAGATGATTTTTAAAACAGGAGAATTTCAATATTGGCTTCCCCTTTACGATACCTATATTATTTCTTCTAGGTATAGGTTATCAACAATCAGCATTCCAAGTTTTACGGCTATATCATGACAACCATACAGGTTTATTCAAAATTACTTACGCTTAAAAAACACTAATTGCACATTAATTACATTTGGTTCATTATTGTTTCTAATCAGTATTTTTTTCCAGTAAATAACTAGAATAAAATAAATTAATTTAATGGTCGGAATGGCATTATGTTCCTATCAGCTTTTCCTCAAAGATGAGCTATTGGCTGATTTAAAGCGATGCACTTATGCTTCAATCCATCAACTAAACTGCTGAACATAGGCCTGGCTGCACTACAACACCGTCTTCCACATCCAGTCCTTTTTAAGGTCATCGTTCCATCTAGCCGGCGGGCGTCCCACACTACGCTTGTCGATACGTGGTCTTAATTCCAGGACTCGTTTGCTCCACCGGCCATCGGTCGTCGGTCATCAGTCAAAAATTGCCATTTCAGCCTTGCTAACTCTGCAAGCTATGTCGGTAACTCCAGTTCTTTTCCGGATAATTTTATTTTGGATCTTTTCTTTCAAAGAAATTCCAAGCATTCGATCATCACGAAGCAGTCTATGATAGGAATTATAAGATGAAAGTCCATCTTAAAGTTCGATCGACATTCACAACGTGCTTTTGTTAAATTCACAGAAGTTGTACAAAAGTGCATCTAAGCATCTTTTTAAATCAAGTAAATGCTCGTAGTTACTGTGCAATAATAAGGCTAATGCCCGTCACTATGCCTGAGGAATTCGGCAAATAACACTACGTAGAATACCATCAACTGTGAGATAAACCAACCCGCACGGGAGTAGGGCTCAATCCACCTCTCGGATAGCAGGTCTGTTTCTCAGCTGTGGGATCATTAAGGCTGATTAAGTAACACCTAATCAGAAAGCCAATTCACACATTCTTAAGAAAATTCACCTAATCTTACCATCAATCTGTCAAAAAGAGCTCGCTAAATTTTTGACACGTTTTGACATTGATGAGATTACGAGTACATCTTGACCGTTTTATAAATACTGGAATTGATCTTCTGTTACCCGTCTTATATAAACAACGTGAATGTCTTGAGCGTTGTGCTTTTGTTTTATTTCTCTTTCACCCACATTCGGTTATTCGGGCTTCTGACTATCCGGACTATTAAAGATGAATGACAGCCGGGGCCGATTAGCTTGTCGTAACTCAGACCAAACACCGTGACCATACAGGTATGATACAATTTTAAGGGATATAGGGACGGTTGTAAAAAAAACAGGTAATATGGCGTTGTTTACGTTTTTAAAATTTTATTACATAAGCCACAACACACGCTGCTAGCCATAAATCCATGGTGGTACTGAAATAAAATCGAGTAACCGCCAGACGCGGATTGGCGTTTACAGCTATTCCAAAACTGAGTGCGTTTAATCACAATGCGTGTTAAGCCAAAACGATGAAAAAAGCCTTGTATGTTTTCAAAACACAATCTAAGAACTGGTTTATAGGTAGGATTGGACACAAAGTATGTTATATTTATTTGTTTGCTTTTTTGAGATTTCTTTTGATTTTTGAGACAAACGCCAGTGCAAGTTTTTTTTCAAATTAGGTATACCAAGGGTATACCTGTTATGGGTTTTATTATTTATTTATTTATTTAATACTTTAAGCACACAAATGTACAGAGGCGGACTTAATACCTATTAAAACTATGCAGGGTGGCAGGTACATCGACGCGAAAACTGATACTATGGATTCAGTGCATGATTCTGAACACCCTTTTTTTTTTTTTTGGGTTGGAAATCATCAAATGTCTCCTCCCGCTCTGGGCGGAGCGAGAGGGCGTGTCAGACTTTTACTGACTAAAACCCACCCGTGTTCCTTCCGTTGCCTGTGTGCCGGGGCCGCGATATCCCTTTCGGACAAACTCGCAACCCCAGCAGGCATTAGTCCTTATGGACCCCGTCAGTTGGTGCTGACATCTCTTTGAGGCGCGCGTGGAACACAACGCGCCGTCGACCCGGGCCTGGTCCCTATCGGACGGCGAGCTGCCCATCGCTCACCGTCCGCAGGCCCGCGCCTACGGTGGCCGGAAGTCGGCTCGTGACTCCCGACGCCCGGGGCGACTCCTACGGCGACTAGGGGCGCGAGTGCGTGCAGCTTGCATCTCCCTCGCGCGCTCCTCCTCCTCCTTCGCGAGCATAACTGCTTCGCAGAAGGAGGTGACGGCCTCCCATGCACTCTCGCTCCGGACCTTGCCTGAATCAGGGCCGGACGCGAGAGATCGCCGCCGCCGATCGCCTCCGTGAGGACACGGCAGTGCCCCGCCCAAGCCGGGGAGACCTCCAACGTATGCTCCACCGTGTCCTCCGGGCGATCCACACAATGGTGACACCCGGGCGTTTCCTCCCGCTTTATCCTGAACAGGAACCTCCCAAAACAACCGTGTCCGGTGAGGACCTGCGTCAGGCGGAAGGTGAGGTCGCCGTGACGCCTCTCTAGCCACTCCTCAAAGAGGGGACTTATCGCCGAAATTGTGGCGTGCCCATGATTCTTAACACCCCTGCGTTGAAAGTTTTCGTCGGTTATTTAAAAACAGCTGTTCCATACATTTTGACCGCGCAGGTATTGCACTTTTCTATGAAACAGCAGAGCAGATTTTTTTAAATAACCTATTCATAAACAAAAGAAACAGAACAACAGGTTCAGAATCATGTACTGAATCCATGGTATCAGTTTTCGCGTCGATGCCACAAAGTATATAATCTTCTATACATATAAAATGCTTTGTCCTGAATGGCTGACTGACGGATCAACGCACAGCCTAAACCGCTAATTGTAGAGACTTGAAACTTGGAGGGTGTGTTCTTTGTATGACGTAGGCATCCGATAAGTAAGGATTTTCCGAAATTCTACCCCTAAGGGGGTGAAAATGGGGGCAAACTTTGTTTGGGACAACGTGCTTCCTTAGTCCAATCTACTTCAAATGTTGCGTAAACATTTTTTAACAGAATTGATGGAAGACGTATTTCGTATTTTATTGAAATTCATCCCCTAAAGGGTTAAAAAGGGTAGGTAGAAAGTTATTTTGGTAGTGATTTGCTTCGAAGTTGATATCAATACTCCTTAGTGCTTTTGATTTAAATTACATTTTATTTTGACCTTAGAGTGTAAGATTTTGACACGTCATGTTTGATAACTCAATCCGATTTTATTCAAAAAAGGTTGAACTCACATAATAGCTTGGTGCAATGCAAATACTCTATTGTTGTATTATATTACAATGTATAAATATTGTATTTTATTGGAATGTCTCGAAAGTCACCATACTATTTTAGCTTTAGGCTGCCTGTCCACTGGAGTGGAGACGAGAGGAGAGGAGTGGAGATGTGCCAATATTAACGAATAGATTTCTTAATTAATTGATTTCAATTGGTTAATATTGGCGCATCCGCTCCTCTCCTCTCTACTCCGCTCCAGTGGACAGTCAGCCTCACAGAGGTCTGTATTTATTTCTAGGATTCCCCTAACACCATAAAATTACCCCTTCGAATTCAAGAGAGTGCTAGAGACGAGCTACAAAGCTCAAGGTCATACTCTTAAGGTAGCGGAAAGCTGCTTCTCCCACGGCAAGTTGTATGTGGCATGCTCCAGAGTAAGCGCACAAAGTAGCCTGGTGATACGAGCACCAGAAGGAAAAACAAAAAATATTGTTTTTTATAATTATGTTATAACAAAATTAATAACGTAAAAAACCAATAAAAAATCCGATTAGAACCATTTTCGACTTCTGTGCGGACGAAGTCACGGGCAAAAGCTAGTATATAATATACGTAATGTCAATGTTTTGTCATTTCAATTCATTGCTATTAATCATTTTGTTACCTACCAAAGTAATTAAAGTAATTAACGAATAAGCCTTCTCAAATGTTTGTTGACAATTCTGAATAATCCATGATTCATTTACTACGACGAACGACCGACTCATTTTGTGTACCAGGTAATTGCGGAGGGCCATAGTAACTCATACCAAACAAAGGTAATTTCCTAACAAACAACAAGATTACGGTCATTCAGCGTTAATTAAGTGATCGGATTGTTAATTATTGTTGTTGTTGTTGTCCAAGAATTCAAGGTCGCTCAGCGCGTTATGGAGCGGGCTATGCTCGGTGTTTTTTTTTAAGGATAAAATTTGAAATTAAAATATCCGGAAAAGAACCGGGGTTACTGACATAGCTTGCAGATTAAGCAAGCTGGAGTGGCAGCAGGCTATGTTTTATCGAAGGACAGACCGGTGGAGCAGACGAGCCCTAGAGTGGAGACCGCGTATCGGCAAGCGTAGTGTGCGACGCTCCTCAGCTAGATGGAGTGACGACCTTAAAAAGGTGGCTAGGACTGACTGGGTGCGGAAGGCAGGGGACAGGGTGTTGTGGAGCAGCCTGGAATGGACAGGGGGCTGCGATAAGCTGAGTTGACTGTTGATTGAAAGTTGTTAGGAAATCGAAACTTTGACTTTATCATCGTCGTCGATCGCGCACATGCAGGCTTCAAAACTATGCTAAATGTGACCTAATTTTTTTACGATTTTTAGGGTTCGGTAGTAAACAAGGAGCCCTTACTCGTATAGTTTCGCCATGTTCATCTGTCTGTCTGTCTGTCCGCGGCTTAGCTTAGAGACTGTTAGTACTAGAAAGCTGTTATTTGGCATGGGTATACATATTAATCACACCGACAAAGTCGTAAAATAAAAACATGAAAAAAAAATTAAGCTTCTTACCTCCTGTACATGTAAAGTGAGGTAGGTGTTACAGGCTAACGAGTAATAATCGACCAACATAAAACAAGAACGTGTTTTTCAACTACAATGTTTAAGTTTGTTCTTGGAATAAATTCATCCCAACTACAGAACCCTTTATTGTGCGTGGTCTGACACGCACTTTGCCGGTTTTTGTATTATTCGGTTTTACCCCTTTCTAACTAGCAGTCTAATCTAGTGAATAATATTTTTGTGATTTTTTGGTTCAACTGTGTAGTATTTACTTTACAGGGTGTCAGGGACATCGACGCGAAAACTGATACCATGGATCGTGGAAATTTTTCGTCGGGTATTAAAAATAAAATCTGGGGTCATGTACCAAGGTATCAATTTTCGCGTCGATGTCCCTGTCAGCCTGTTAACAATATAATGATGAAGACGGAAACTGGATGGAAGTCATTGTTGCAAAACTTCATGAAAGTAGGTACTACTTTCATGAAGTTTTGCAACAATGACTACTACTACTACTTGCACCAGTTCTGCCATTCACGTAAGCCCTAAATGTTCCCAACTGCAAAAAAAAAAACAAAAAAGGCCAAACGTATTAAGATCATGGTGAAGTTGTTCTTGAAATGTAATCTCATGATATTACAAACCACATACTTTTAGTACGTGATATCAGAAATAAGTAAATTGGTTTTGCGGAGCTGGTCACGCATTTGTGGGCCCTACGGCTTGGTATATGGATCCTTGAGTGGAGGCCGTTGTAGAAAGCGGGCACAACCTTCTGCTCGATACGAGTGGTCCAATGACCTGACGGAAATAGGTAGGTAGCCATTGTTATATTTCATGAATGGTGAATATAATTCAATGTTTTCTTGAAAACAAAAAGTTGATTCATGGTTTGTTCTACCTTAAAAAGAAAATGCTTATAGCTTTCCACCAAGACCATTCGGTTTTGGTTGAATGCTGAAAAAACTGATGAAAAATGTTGTACAACCACTTAAACATGACCAGGCTAATGATATAAAATGGTCTTGAATGTTCAAGTAAACCTTTAAATTAAAAAAACAAGATCACTTTAAAAAAGCCGGCCAGTTGCGAGGCGGACTCGTACAAGAAGGATTCCGTATCACCATACAATATTAATAGCAAAACACGCCGAAAAATACATGTTTCTTGTTTAATTTTATTTAATAAATAAAAATATGTAAGTAGTGTTAAATATTGGACGGTGGTACGGAACCATTCACCGGTTTTTTAGTTCAGTTGAAAACGAAGTATATATTTCATCACCAATTTAAAAAATCGCAATGATAATTTTGTATTTCATAGTGATACTGTGAATTACAAATTTATGTTTTACAGTTGCAGAAAATCGCCCATGTTTAAATAAACTACTTTATGAATCATTTTGAATATTTGTTGATTATACACAGTATAATTATGGCAAATGATATACAGAAGTTTCAAAATCCTAACTTGTTTAGAACTATTTTTACAGTTCCCTATTTCTACGTTTTTGAAGATAAAAAAGTTTTTTATAGTATTCAAATGTTTAATGTATCGGGACGCCCTTTAATTTTTAATATACGTTGTTAAATCGGCAATTATTAGAAATACAAATACACAACTATCTACCTATTACGGTTCATGAGATACAGCCCGCTAATAGACAGACGGATGGACGGACTGCGGAGGCATATTAATAGGGTTCCGCATGGTACGGAAACTTAAAATAACAGAAAAGTTGTTGTTATTCGAAGAAACAAAGAGTAAAATGAAAAATGTTAAAAATGTATATGGAGCGACCTTTAAAACTCAGCTAGATACCTACTGGGTTAAACCGTTGGTCCTGCGCCTGATCTCTCTCCGGTTATGTCAGATTGCCGTCCCATAGGACTATGAGAGGGAAGAGAAGGAGCATCTGTCTGCGCACACGCTTGCGCAGTATTATACTTCCGGCGCCGAAGGCTAGTTTCCACTGAGATTGACCGCCATGCCTGAAAATACGCATTGTAAGACTGGTGTGACTTTCGGGCTTCTGACTATAAGTACGTGTAACAACTGACACTGATCTACGACATCACACAGACAGCTTACTGATTGTCAGTAAACAAATAAAAAAAACAGCAATTTCCTTCAGATAACTCCGATAGACATCCCACCATTTAAGTCCGTCATCAGGGTTATATTCTTGAGACGTAAATTCATTCATTGTTAAAAACTATCTGTAATAAACCTGCAAGATTGGCAGACAATGAGACATAACATGACTTTTGAACTAGAACTGTCGTAAAGCTGTTCAGTAATGCCATTGGTATTGGGAAAATCAAGGTTATAGAAACGCCTGTTGCATTACTGGCAGCAATTATTGGTCGCACGACGAATCTGTTTCCGCTTGCAACAGGCGTGGTTCACGTAATCGATTTATTACACTTTAGTCTCATACATGATGTGTTTTTTTTGGTAACAATACAATGACGTTGAGTCAAATTTTCAAACAATTAACGGTTTCAGTTGGCAATGAAACCAATGGCAATGGCAGGTAAATGACAGTGAAAGAATGCATCATATAGAATTCATCATCGTTCAATTGTATATTTTATTCATTGTTAATTTCATTACGCCTGAACAAAAGTATCAGGATTTTTGTATGCAGGATGGCAGGGACATCGACGCAAACCCTGTTACCATGGTACTGTTACTTCTGTACATGATTCTGAACCGAAGGGGGGTTCAGAATCATGTACAGAATCCATGAAATTTCTTTGAACTTTTTTTCAATCGTTGAAATTTTCACGAAATTATAGGAACATGCCTACCACCAATGGAAATTCAAGTGAAATTGATGCTTGTATATTCCTATTACATCGCAAAATGATAATATTGAGTATCTACTAACTGGTTCAACAGTTAATTATGATATGATAAAAAAACACGACTGCAGAAACACATTACCTACTGTAAAGAGAAAAACAAGCACTGAACATTGTTTTTTGTAAGGTATTGCAGACGGGGGACAAACAAAAGTTACACCATATTTCGTTATTGGTTTGTGGAATTGATTAATTACTACCATTTATTTGATACCAATATTGTTGTAATTTAATAAATAAACTTTTTTTTTTGTTTTGTTTAATTTTCAAAAAACATTCCCCTCCCTTTTTCGTAGGTATTTTTAGATTCAATTAAGACAAATCTAACGACAGCTCATAATATATTAAAATCCATCAAGCAGTTTAGGCTACAGAGAGCGTGCCAAAGAAATAGCCATACAACATACATACAATACCTAGGTACTCTTGAAAAAACATTACCCTACTTCTGGGGCAGTACCGACCCTAAGATGACCCACTGACCCAGTCGGGTAATAAAGAGTTCATTCCAAGACAAAACTTAATTATTGGATATTACAAATAATTTGTTTGTATTTCCACACAAGTGCACGAAACTATCACACCGTACCGAAATTTAATTTATTCTGCTATTTTAAAGCTACCTACTCTTTTTTAACACGCTTTTATTAGATCAAATTTTTTTTTTTTTTTTGGTGGGAAATCATCAAATGACTCCTCCCGCTCTGGGCGGAGCGAGAGGGAGTGTCAGACTTTTACTGACTAAAACCCACCCGTGTTCCTTCCGTTGCCTGTGTGCCGGGGCCGCGATATCCCTTTCGGACAAACTCGCAACCCTGGCAGGCATTGGCCCTTACGGACCCCGTCAGTTGGTGCTGACATCTCTTTGAGGCGCGCGTGGAACACAACGCGCCGTCGACCCGGGCCTGGTCCTAATCGGACGGCGAGCTACCCATTGCCCAGCGTCCGCAAGCCCGCGCCTACGGTGGCCGGAAGTCGGCTCGCGACTCCCGACGCCCGGGGCGTCTCCTGCGGCGACTAGGGGCGCGAGGGCGCGCATCTTGCATTTCCCTCGCGCGCTCCGCCTCCTCCTTCGCGAGCATTACTGCTTCGCAGAAGGAAGTGACGGCTTCCCATGCACTCTCGCTCCGGACCATGGCCTGAACCAGGGCCGGACGCGAGAGATCGCCGCTGCCGATCGCCTCCGTGAGGACACGGCGGTGCCCCGCCCAAGCCGGGCAGACCTCCACCGTATGCTCCACCGTGTCCTCCGGGCGATCCACACAATGGTAACACCCGGGCGTTTCCTCCCGCTTTATCCTGAACAGGAACCTCCCGAAACAACCGTGTCCGGTGAGGACCTGCGTCAGGCGGAAGGTGAGGACGCCGTGGCGCCTCTCTAGCCACTCCTCAAAGAGGGGCCTTACCGCCGCAATCGTGGCGTGCCCAGCGCTGGGTTGCGACAATCGCACTCTCCATGCCGCCATGAGATCCCGCCGGAGCTCTGTCCGCTGTGCCGTGATTTCTCGCGGACGAGTCCCAGGTACTTCATCGTTGACTCGACACCGATGTGAACCCCTCTCGCCGTTATCTGGGAACCCGACAGTGGCGCGTTCCGAGGACCATAGAAACACATGGCCTCAGACTTGTGCAAGGCCACCTCGAGTCCCAGTTGCCGGATCCTATCGACGATTGTCGCAACCCAACGTGTCGCTAGTTCGGCCGCCGCCTCATGCGACCTCCCCTGCACCAGGACCAGCGTGTCGTCAGCGTAGCAGACCACGCTGACGCCGCTAGGGAGGTCGGCGCGCAGCACCCAGTCGTAGCCGATGTCCCACAGATGCGGCCCCAGGACCGATCCCTGCGGGACACCGCACGACATCTCTCGCCGGTTCCACTCTCCGTGGTGACCGGGGTAGATGACGGCCCTGTCCGTCAAATAGGCCTCGACCACTCGACAGAGGTAGGTCGGCATCCGGTGATACCGGAGTGCCTCCGTAATGCAACTCGAGGGCAGGGTATTGAACGCATTGGCGATGTCAAGAGACACCGCCAAGACCACCCCACCCCGGACAACAGCATCCCCCGTCATGAGGGCTCGAACGCGCATGATGGCATCCACCGTAGAGCGCCCCTTGCGGAAACCAAACTGGCTGTCCGCCAAATCCGGCCCCACTCGCACCAGCTGCCCGACAAGGCGGTCTGCAATTACTCTTTCAAAGAGCTTGCCCACCTCGTCGAGCACCACGATGGGCCGGTAAGCGGACGGAGAGTCCGCCGGGCGCCCCGGCTTCTTGATGAGGACCAGTTTCCCCGTCTTCCAACGAAGTGGGAACTGGCCCCTCTCCAAGCATGCGCTAAAGAGCCCTCGAAGTCGAGGCCCGAGAGCCTCTAAGGCCAGAACCCAGGCTTTTCCAGGTAAGCCGTCGGGTCCTGGGGCGGTATTTGTAAGTAGGTAAGTGACGGGGTACCGGCGGCGGCCGACGAAATAATGGCCACTGAGCCGCTCAGGTCCTCGACCCAGTGATCCCTGGGTGGGACAAAGTACGGCTCAGCGACCACGGCGATGTTAATCGACCACTGCGCCATGCTCTGGAGCAACAGATCCTGAGCTGCGGCGCAGTGGTTGATGTTCGCCTGGAAGAGGCGTAATGGACCTATTGGCAGTCCATTTTAGCCCCCCCCTGAGCCCCGTGTGAGGGCTCTGCCACGGCGGCAACGGCCGCGGCGGTGACGACGGTGGTGGTGGCAGCGACGGCGGCAGTAGTAGCGGCGGTTGCGGTTGCGGCGGTGACGGCGGTGGCGGAGGACTTGCTCCTGGCTTTGGCGGGTTGGGCGCAGGCCTTACTCCCAATCCGGTGCTCGGCCGGCTTGCCAGCCGCCGCACATACGGCGCAGTGCGGCGTGGCTTCGTACGAGCCGGCGTTGTGACCGGGCTGACCGCAGCGATAGCAGTGATCGCTGCGGTCCACCTCCGAGGTGCATTTAGCTCCCACGTGGTTGCCCACAAGGCAGCGGAAGCACCTCAGAGGTCTGGGTTCGAGCAGTTTGACCTGCGCGGATACCCAGCCCACCAATAACCTTTGGCCCTCCCCAGCGATTTTCCTGGCCGCCGACACGGGGCAGCTCACCGTTACGGCTCGCATCCCCGTGAAGTCAGGACGGATGGTGCCTGCCCTAACCTGCTCGGCAGAGCACCCCCCAGTCCTGACGATAGCGGCCACTACCTGATCCTCCGCCACTGAGTCGTCCAGGCCCGAGATGCGCATTTCTACGCACTTGGTGGGCCTGGACACTCGGGCCTCGTCCGCATTTAAGGACGCCCTGAGCTTTTCAGCCAGGGCGTCAGCGGCCGGGCCACTTGCCGCTCCCGGGAGCTCCAGCATCCGAGCCCCGGTCGCAGTGACCCTAACCCGGATGCCCTGAGCGGCACCTATCTCCCTGAGGTCCACCGCCGCCCCAATCTTGGAGAGCACGTCGCGGGACACGCCCTTCTTCTCCGGCTGTAGTGTTATCACTACAGCTGCGGACTTCGGGGCGCGGAGCCTAGCCGCGACGCTTTGCTCCTTGCGCCGCTGCCGCCTCGCCTTCTTTTTGGCCGCCCTTTTGGCCTTGCCCGCCTTTTTCTTCTCCCCGGCTATTTGCCACTCGGCGTCAGCCTGGGAAGATTTAGGAGGCATAGGCGGCCGTTTCGCCACCAGGGGCGGAGCTCCCGCTGCCAGGGCCGGGGCCGGAGCCCCCACCACCTTGGCCGGGGCCCTCGCTGCCTGTGTAGCAGCCCCACCCCCGGTCTGCCCTGACGGGCCTGGTTTGGCCGCCGCGGCAGCTGCGGTGGCGGCGGCGGCATACGATGCCGCCTTCCGCTGGCCCGAGGCCGGCAGGCTCGCCGCTAACGGAGGGCGCAGGACCACGGCCTCCAGTACGGAGAACCGGCTGTTGAAGGCAGCCAGCTCCTTCCGCACCAGGGCCAAAACCCGGTCCTCCGCCGGCAAGGGCGGGCCCTGCCCTTGCACCGCTCCGCGCTGCAACACAACGTGGGGGCCGGCTCCACTGAGCCTGGCCAGGTCTGCTCGGAGCTCCACGTTCTCCTTTCGGAGAAGCTCCATAGCGGCCGTCAAGCGGCCGACCTCCGCCCGCATCTCGGACAGTACGTCCGACGGAGGCCCGACCTGAAGGGCCCTCGCTGCCGCCATAATGGAGGCCGTGGCCGCGGGTATGGCCTTGTCCTTTGAAGACTGCAGCTTCTTCAAGGCCACACTCCTAATCGCGGCTGCTACGACCTCCGCAAACCTGGCCGCCCGCTCCGAATCGGAGCCCCCAGCGACAACTTTGGCGGCCTCGTCGGTCGCCACTCCTCCCTTGGCACAGTTCGCAGCGGCACCAGCCTGTGCCTTCGTGCCCTTTAGAGGGACGGTGACCCCTTCCGGATCTTCGCTTGAGGCCCCGGATGAGACCTCAGAGTCGCTCTCCCCGCCGATTCCTGGGGGGGTATCGGGCCGCTTGATGCGACCGCGATTGCCACGCCCTGGTTTCGAGGTCACCGTCACGCGACCTCGGCCTCTCCTTACCGTCGGCACCTTAGCGACCGGCAGGCATTCCTCGCCCGAGGATTGTCCCACCGATCCTGCGCGGTCCGACTTCTCGTCACGCGACTTCTCATCGCGCGAGCGTTTCCCCCAGAAACGCCCGCGTCCCGTGTCCTGGTCGGACCTAGTTTGGTCCCCGGAGGGACAGGAGTCTCCTCGACCCTGGTTGCCGTCGCCGGCAAGCGGTTCCTCCGCCAATAAAATTGGCACGTCTTCGATTTTTGGGTTGTTTTTAAAAAGATTTTCCATTTTTGATCCCACGAGTAAAAAATATATCCAACCAACCAACCAAAAAATAGTGGTTCGCACTAGTGACTAATTAAGCTACCCATTAGTCAAGCTATCAATCTCCCTCACGGTGCGCCGCCGCTTGGAGGTTTGGGGTGATTTTTTATAGAGGTTTTCTACCTCGCGGCCCGGGCGGTTAAGCCAAGACCCTCGACCCCCGTTAAATGCCAGAGACATGACCTTGACACTCTTCGGGGCTACGAGACCAACGGTGGCAGGAGAAAAGACTTCCTCCCGCCTGCCCGACGGCAGGGTTAGTGCACGCCGAGCCCGCTCCCACTGGAACGCTGCTTGAACGTGTACTCTCTACGAGTACACGTTAGAGCGTTCACTCCTCTGACAGAATATTGGCATACGGGCAACGAGACCCCTTAGGCACGCAGTACCTAATGGGGAGACATTGCCCGCACCCCAGGGTGCACCGTCCCGGAGACTGGCCTTCCCCCCGGACGCATCCGTAAGGGAACTCCAGCCCCCAGGCACACGGGGAGGTTTCCTGTCCTAGCACCCCTTTATTAGATCGACCTTAAGTAACTATGTAATGGAATCTAAGGTAACTAATTTAACCATCTTCCAAGGGTCGTAGCGTAATGAAAATTGGCAGCTGTATGTAGTTCTGATGACAATACAATAATATGGTACTGTCGAACTGATCTGATGATGGAGCCGGAAGATATGAACTAAAAGCGTGTTTTTCTACTGTTTTTTAAACTATTAATTTATTTTGTTCAAAATATTCGGCGACATTTAAAGCGGGTAAACAAGTATGTAAAAAAATTAAAAAATTATGTTTCTAAACTTTTATACATCTTGGTTCAAGGGCGTATTGAGTAGAATCTTCTTTAAATTGTGAGTATAATCAAGATACTTGCTGCCGTGATTATAAGAAACAAGTTTCCGTGATGATTTCGGTGACCTACGGTCGAGCTGCCAGTCGGTTAACGTATTTACAAACAAACGCACTCGTTAGACGAAAACATTTAAAATAACCAATGTGAGTGACATAAAACTATCAAAATGAGCGGAAAAAGTGAAAAGGGTCTAGAACTTAGTAATACTAATAAAGACAATTTAGAAGCCAATGGAAATAGTGAGACGAAAAAGGAAAAACAACCAGTGACTTGTGGTCTACTAATTCGAAAGTTTTTTAACTTCTTCACAGTAGAACCATTTCTGTTGTGCTACGTTTTGCCAATTGCCATTTCAGGATTGGCAGTGCAAAAACTAAACATTGAAAAAGCATGTCGCGTTGATTTGAATTTGTCTGAAGAAATATGTTTTAAAGCAGTGAACGGCGAATTCAGTGAGAATGACACAACCACTTTGGCAGCCCAACTAAATGCAACAAAATTAGTAGCAGATATGACAGCTTGGCAGAGTCCCTTACAGAGTAGTATTCCAGCAATTGTTATATTGAATGTAGGAGCGTGGAGTGACAAAACTGGAAACAGAAAAGCTTTGATGTTGATACCTGTTATAGGAGAAATAATATCTTCATGTGGTTTGCTCCTGACAACGTATTTCTTTCTAGAATGGCCTTTGTGGTCCACCGCGTTAATAGAAGCTCTGCCTTCAGCTTTAACAGGAGGTTATGCAATCGCATTGATGGGCTCATACAGTTTCATAGCAGATCTTACAACTGTTGAATCAAGAACATTCAGAATCGGATTAGTTGGAATAATTGTGACATTAGGAGTCCCTTTCGGTACGTCAATAAGTGGAGTTTTAACAGAAGCTGTTGGTTACTATGGAATATTTGGCATTAATTTGGCTTTATATATTCTTGGATTCATCTACACTTACTTCAAAATCAAAAACGTTAGGAATGTCAAATCGGAAGGGACTATCGTTCGACAAGTGTTAGACTTTTTCCATCCCAGGAATGTGTGGGATACAATATCGTTGGTGTTCATGTCTCGAGGGAAGCAGTTGAAACAAATAATTTTAGTTATTTGTGCCCACATCGTCATCATAGGACCGGTTTTTGGTAAGGTTTATTTTTAAATGAGTCTCACGATTTTTATTAACATTTCCAAAGTATTCCAACCAGTTTTGTCTCATGTAATTTTAATTATATTATCACACTAAGTACCTAATTGAGAATAAATTATCCATGAAAATTTACTCCATGGCCTAGTTTCGCAGTTTCTCGTTCTTTCTATTATAGATTCTGATCTTATAGTAAAATTAATGTTAATTATCTACTAATTGCTGCAAAATTTTCCACTGAAATTAAATGTTTCGTACTATCTATAGGCCTACGTCTTCCCCAAAAGGTTCAAACTGAAGATGATTTTGTTCATTTGTGAATTCAAGATTTAATTTATGCTACTCAATAACAAGTTTGTTTACTCCAAACATACAATAATTTCATAATTGTTCCAATTATGTGAATACGATGCGGAATGTCTTAATTAAATATATCCTTGAATAACACCAAATTGTTCTTTTTTTAAGGTGAAGCTTCAGTCTTCTTCCTGTATGCGTTGACCAAATTTAGTATGAGCGTCGTGGACCTGAGTTTTTTCAGCACATATTCTATTTTGATGGGCACTGCAGGTATGGTTATGTTCATAATACTCTAATATAAATATAGTATATATAGGTAGGTAGGTAGGTACATGGGTTTGATGAGGTAATGATTGCATGTTAATCAATAATTATGGTAATAGACAATATCAATGAAGTAGGTTTAGGTACTCGGTACTTATACTTGGCCTTGCTGTTTTTGCTAGGAGTACCTACTAAGAAAATGGCAGTACAATTGAAATGACAGTTTAATATCTATACATTAATAAAAAGGGTGTCAAAACTACACATTCAATATTTAAAAAAAAAAGTAAATGCTCGAGGTCTGGTAACGATTTTAATGCCAAAAAAATAGTTTATAGATTTTTTTTTCCGTTTGTCTGAATGTATGTTCCAGCATCTCGCAAATACTACCAGATAGATTCTGTTCAAATTTTGCATAGATGTTCCCTATAAGTCTGTTATCACGCTCTTTGCTATGGGGGATGAGCAATATTGCATTATGTTCGTATTATTCTATACTTTACCGCAAAGTGTGAAAAGACAAGCCAAAAGGTTAGAATATTGCAGATAGTTACAGATTTAACCTTTTAAATGATTATTATTACGCTTTACTTTTATGGAGCTAAGAACTCAATCATAACTTACAGAGTGAATTTTTCAGATGGGGCAATAGAATAGAATAGAATAGATTTTTATTTCATTAGTGTTACATAACACTTATAAAAAAATAAAAAAATACAAGAGCATTGGGTGTACTTTATTTTGGCGCACTTTGTCCGGGGAGGGATCTTTTGCAACCTATTGTTGAATATAAGGACAGGTACATTAAAGGAAAAAAGTCTTAAGAGACTATCCTTAACTTTTTGAGAAAAAATTTCTGCACCAAGAAAATAGGGAAATTTTCACAAAACCTTTTTTGATGCCAATTGTTCCTGTATCTTTTAAAAGTATCAAAAAACACTAACGGACCAATTGAGGTTTGAGTACCTACTACAAAAATCAGAAATCACAACAATCATATCCCATACAAGTCTAAACGTTCTAAATGGTTTGAGGAAATCCCGTGTGTTTGCAATAGAATCTACTGTTTTATTATTTAAGTGATAGCCGTTCGTCAGGAATATCTTGTAAGAATGAATCAGTCAGTGAATCAGTGTTGTGGCATTAGGTAGTAGTATGCAGGAACGCAATTCGTGTATTCACTAAAAACGAGAAACTTCGCAAACAATGGAAAATTGCTACTGAAGGCTGTCAACATCAGGACGAGCTGCTTCTCACACGGACAACTGTATGTCGCTTGTACCCGCGCCATCAGTCCTGACTCTCTGTATATTTTGGCTCTGTACAAACGTAGTAAACAGGGCAGTTTTATAAAAATGTGGCTGTCATTTTAGAATATTGTGATGTTTTACGACTTCCACGCGAACGAAATCACCGACAGAAGTTAGTTACATACAAATAAAGGTAATTTCTACAATAGCACACAATATACAAATAAAATACCTGTCTGAGTATCATCTGTTTTATTATGTGGTTACTTGAAATCTAATTTGTAGAAAATAATAAGCAAAAAGTTCAATCATGTTGTTATTTCATTTAAATTGTTTCAATTGCCCTCGAGCCTTTATTAACTCTTTTATATAAAGCATCGGCTGTAATAATAACGATTCTACTAACTCAATATGATACGCAGCTCTCAAAGTTATTAAACCTAAGAAAACAACGATGTTTTTAACTACACCTACTCATTTTTAGGGTTCCATACCTCAAAAGGAAAGAAACAGAACCCTTATAGGATCACTTCGTTGTCCGTCCGTCCATCTGTCTGTCAAGAACCTTTTTCCCAGGAACGTATGAAGGTATCAAATTGAAATAAATATCAATTACGTAGGTCTAAAGTACCTTGGAGTACTAAAAATTTTTCAACTTCAAAGTTTGTTCTTGGGATAAATTCATCCTAACTACAGAACCCTTCATTGTGCGTTGTCCGACACGCACTTGACCGGGTTTTTTAATATTATAGGACAAAGGGCTCCCTTAACCTCCTCACAATTTTATTAACTCTACTAATTTGTTATTTATTTTTGGACCAATGTTCAGCAATGGCAGACGATATCGCGGCAGGCCCAGACGGAGATGGCGGGATGAGCTGGACTCCTTTAATAAAGATTGGTCCTTGGCAGCTCTGGACAGAGAGAGGTGGAAAGAGAGTAGGGAGGGCTTTGCCCAGCAGTGGGACAATAATGGCTAAAAAAAAAAAAAAACTGCAATGCACGTCTTTCGGCTGCAATGATGATCTTTTTTTCTTTTCGTGTGGTTAGTGACTAACCTGGTGTCCGAGTTTTAAAGCCGCCCATAGAGCCTCTGACTCGGCTTCACATGCCGTCGAGAAATATCTCTAAGAAGGATATCGCGGCCCCAGCACATAGGCAACGGAAGGAACACGGGTGGGTTTTAGTCAGTAAAAGTCTGACACTCCCTCTCGCTCTGCCCAGAGCGGGTGGAGTCATTTGATGATTTCCCACCCAAAAAAAAAAAAAAGGCATGCCGTTTTCCTCACGATATTTTAAAATAATCAAGATGAATCGTTTTGCGTTCATTAGTTAATATTTTTAAGGACAGTCTAGTTATTCATCCCACCATCACTAAAATTGATAAATACACAACTTAATAGTCGCGTTTAGTAAAAGTTTCATGTTGTTATGTTAGAAAACTTTAATACCAACTGAGGAATTAGAAAGGCCATTGAAACTTTTGCCAATTAAGAACGTTGAAACCATATTTGGGATCTGTGGGTGTACGACAGTTAGATAATACATAATACTTGTGGCTTCACCAATAGTTTTCTAATCATAGGTCACTCTAGCTTTAGAAAGCCAATATCTCATAAATACATAAACTCAAGCCTTCTTCCCATGGGAGGTAGGCAGAAACTACGAAACGCCACCAGCTTTGATTCTTACAAATTATTTTTGCTTCGATTACGTTCAAATATCTGATATCTAATTGCGCACACATTCGTAAATGATTCCGTTTCATTTTGACAGTTCAGCAACATTCATTGCGTTGAGCAGATTCTTTTTTCGAACTTATGAAGCAATGGTTTAGCAATCTGTTTCAAAATGATTCAGATTGTGATTGTACGCGTATTACGCGATTAAGGTGCTGGTCATACACGCAGCCAAAATCTCGTAGTGGTACAAATACCTCTACGAGGTATGTTCGTAACTAATACCATCCTTGATGAAACTATAAGCTCAGCACTATACTTAAATGCTTATCAATATTACAATTTGTATTCCAGGATCAGCGGTAGCCGTAACACTCTTCAGTAAGAAGATGAAAATGCATGACAGTTTCCTGGGCATCATAGCCACTGCTTGCAAGACAGTATCTGCTTACGTATATGGGTTGGCTAAAACGAGAGACTGGTTGTATGCTGCCCCAGTCTTCGACTTCTTTGGAAACTCTGGTGCTATTGCCATCAGGTCTCTTGGCACTAAGGTTGTGGAGCCGGAAAAAGTTGGTAAGTTAAATGTGGTAATTAGAATGAATATGTCAGATGTCATAGACGTAGATATATTTATTAACATATTCCACTTAGCTAAACTTATTTATACTCCATAGGTTTAGGTAGTTCAATAAAGGTAAACAAAAAAACCACGTGACGAGACAGCTGTCAAGTAACCGACTAAACGTAATACCTGTCACTTCAGTTGTCGTACGTCACAGTTGTACTCTTCAATTTAGCAACGTTAAAATTCGTTGACGTTTAGAATTTGGACTCTTTACATTATACAGATTAAAAAATATTATATTAATAATATAAATCTAACTAAAATTGTGCTCAAGCAGTTACACCTACGAAAAGTAGTATAAGAATAAATGATAAAGTTTAACATAGGTACATTAATAAAGAAGGAAACTATTGTAAAAATCTAAAATTAATTTAATTTGGTTTTATCATATTTTTAAACACGAAAGTGTCATCTATAAAACCTTTTTTACTATTTGTTTACCTTTATTTTAACTACCTAAACCTATGGAGTATAGTTAAGCGGGATAGGTCACTAAATATATCCACGTCTCTTGTATTTTATAATGGATGTCCGCAAGGTCAAGTCTGAATCAATTAGCTATCTTGAATATATCAGGTCTGTCTATTCGACATAGAACATCACTTACAGGGAAAGAGAATGAAGCAGTGATAAACGTTCTTGGCAAAACTAAAGTATAAGAGCTTCCACAGACATACAATTGTAAGTTGGCCAACTATAGTAACTTACTAAGATACAGATACAGATTTAGTTGGACAAAATGTGTGGGCTAGCTTAAGTCACTATACTCGTACTTATTGGTAGGTATACCCTTTGTGATGTGAATAGATATAAATCGAATTCTTTAGTTTCTATTAATTTATAGTTATGTAGCGTAATGAGATCTAAACCTACCCTCTCAACCCTATACCATTGCCCCAGGTCTGTCCGTAATTTGATAACACTACTATCGTTGTATATATTTGAAATCACGTTCTCGAAAACAGCTCTAACGATTTCGATGAAAGTTGAAATATAGGGGTTTACGGGGACGAAAAATCGATCTAGCTAGGTCTCATAAGTGGGAGAATTCGTTTTCGCCCATTTACTTTTAATTAGAAAATGACACTGGGAAAGGACCGGTCGTTTATCGTTCATTGAAGCATTATTTTATTTTAGAAATTCCAGTGTTTACAAAAAAATTATAGGTAGGTATGTTTTTAGTTTTACACAACTATGTCAAACCTCTGATTCGTTAGAAAGGTTTATAATGAATAAATCTCATGAATCATGTAGCAAAAGAAGTGTTGTCAAGTCTGAAAATACCTTCGGGAGTGATACATCTTATCCAAAGAGTTTCAACGATGATAAGAAATTCAAGTTATTTGAAAAGTTAGATTAATATCTAGAAGAATTCACGATAATTCATACTTAACTTGAACATCCATTTTCTAGTAATTGAAGTTACTGCCCTAGGGCTGTCTTGGACTTTTAGATAAGAAGGGTATTTGATTTATCTAAATATCAGACGAATTGTGAAGATTTGATATTTTTATGACGAATGACTGTAAAAGCCTTTAGCTTACGAATACATTTAATTGAAAACCTTTTTCAAGAGCTCAAGAAAACTTGAAATATTAAACAATATATTGTTATTACTTATCACTTATTTCTTTTTTAATATAATTAGTTTCTGCCCACAACTTCGCCTGCGTGGACTTCACAATTGGATCCAGAGAAAATCTTCTTTTCGTGCAGTTAGAGATTAACCTGGTGTCAGAGTCTTTATGCAGCCCATGGGCCTCTGACTTGGCTTCACATGCCGTTGAGAAATATCTCTCAGGCCGGTTTCCTCACGATGTTTTCCTTCACCGTTTTTGAAGCAAGTAATAATTATACAATAAGCACATGAATCCGAAAAGTCAGAGTTGCGTGCCTTGGGTTTGAACTCGAGACCTATGACTTGGCAGCCTGACGGTCACACCATTAGGCACTGCAGAGAGAAATGAAAAATACAGATAGACATATATAGCGATGTTATAGTTTAAAATATTAAGAAGACAAATTCCGTAATACATTGTTTTCATTTAACTCTTTATTGGTTATGCGGCGCACGCCAGTAAAGCTAAGTCGGCATGATTTTTTCCGACATCTTCATATGTCAGCCAATTACTACAAAACCTTTATGAATTATACACCTAAACCTTCCTCATGAACCACTCCGTCTATTAGTGGAGCCGTATGGAAATCCGTTCGCTAGTTTTTATCGCATTCAGACAGACAGACAGACAGATGCGTTGGGGTAACTTTGTTTTACAATATGTAATGATAATAAGCCTTTTATTCTGTACTACTGGGTTAAATAGAGATACTGGGTTTGTTTTCATTAAGAAATTGAAAGTGTATAGAGTACCGCTATACCTATCCGCTATAGCCGTATGCATTGCATTGTCATTGTCACTGAGTCACTGTGACTTGTTATTTTGTTTGATTGTTGAGGTTAGTTCGCTGCTGCTCTTTGTATTGATTGGTCATATTTGTTTTAGATAATTGTATAAAAACTCTAAAATAAGATAATTATATTAAAAAAACTACAGTGTCTGAATTTACGAAAAATTAAGTAGCAAATGAAAATAGCTGAAAGTTAGAACTGTGACCACAAGACGCACAAGCCGAGCGACCGTAGCGAGTGGTGCCGCGGCAGTGGTTGGCAAGTGCCAGGGTCCGTTTAGGCAAATGAGAACGTAATGATTTGGGAATGTAGTGCTTTACAGCGAACTAACCTCAACAATCAAACAAAATAACAAGTGACAGTGACTCAGTGACAATGACAATGCAATGCTTACGGCATTTAAGCCGGGTCGAGGCAGTGCCACTATTATGTCGCTAGCGGCACTCTATACATTGCCTATAAAATTTCCCATAGTTCAGCGTGGCTCTTCGCCTTTAACACTTTCCACTGGGTACCCCGAGGTTACCTTCTACAATAGTGTCCTCCTGCCGTGAGTTTTATATCGTCCTCCCATCTCTTTTATGTTGATTACTGGAAAAGAAAATGGCTTTGAAAAGTTTACTATGTTAATTTATTTACGTGTTTGTACTACGGCAGACAATCATGTTTATTTCGTTATTTGGTAAAGCCCAGGTATTACAAACCTGTGATACATTAATTAAGCACCGACTTGCTGGTGTGTGTTTTAATTACACTTAATTGAAACCGTCGGTACTAATTTAATTATGTAAAAACTTTGGAAGCACCTACATAGTTTTAGGATTCATTTCGTTACTATTTAATATTTGGTACTTTTTATATCGTCGTAACTAGGTGGACGTATTATGTCAATGCTAATGTAAAATTATTGAAAAAAAAAAAAAAAAAATATATTCTGTAAATATGTTTTTGGTTGAGCCAAAAGAGAAGCTCCACTCCTTTTTGACAAAAATCGCTAAACGTACCTACCTGCAGAAACATAAAAACATTAGTTATTGAAATTATGTTTATCCGAAGTTATAGCCGGACACGGATATATCATACTATGTAATGTATTAAGTTAAAAAAATAACCACATAATTTGATGGAAGAATAATATATTTTTTTAACTTTAGAAAAAAACGGAAAAGGAATGCAAAGCGTAGGTAGTTTTATTTCACGTAAAACCAGTCAATTGCGAGTAAACTTCACTTCAAATTGGGTTCCTTAGGCTAGGGTTTCCTAAGATTGCGGTGGCCACCATGTAGCATCCGCTATTTACCGTCGAATTACGTCAATGAAACGCTATTTATGAAAGTATACGTGTGTTTCCCTAGAGAGCTTTTTTTGACACCGTTATGTAAAACCTCAGTGCATTATCATGATAACCATCAGTGCGCCCGCTATATGGTGGCCACCGCTTTCCGAAACCCAAGCTTTAGCCACAGTTTTACTAGATACGTGTTTGATAAATTATAGGAACTCGTAAAGCAATATAATTTCTGCAGAACCTGAAACGTATTATTATAGTACCTAAACTATAGGTAGTTATGGTTTTACTTATTAACAAGAAATAAAAAAGGAATATAAACCAAAATGCGTGAAACATTTTTAATTTGATTTTTTTTTATATTCTGCCCTGCTAAGCCGAAAGGCGCTATCTCTGAGAAACGGCCTTTTAGTTTTTTTTGTATACCATTCAATAGCTACAACAATTTCGCATCTATCCATATCAAATAGCGCTATGTAACTGAAAACATAAAAATAACCACTACGAAGTTTTTTTATCCTTAAGTTTCCTTAAATTACAATTTACAATCCAAAAATGTAAATTTTCTCAAAACTTACTCCGATTGAGATAGCGCATTTCGGCTTAGCAGGGCAGTATCATATGTAGTTGCAAAATATCACAAGGAAATAAGGATTCCTAAAAATCGAAGAAGCTTACATTTTTATATTTAAACTCTGATGTCAGCTTCAAGGCGTGTGGCATTATTATAATAATCATCATCAACCGCAACCGGATTCTATATGAGAGATCAAGCAAAACATAATTTTAAAAGCAAAAAAAATACCATAATTATGTTTGTGGGTCTTCATATAGATACATAATAGATTTATGAATTTAAATAATAATACGAATTCGAAGTCTATGTATTCATATTTGAGTGACTATGACTTGAAAATGCCAGCTATATAAATAGTACTTAAGGAAAGTGCAATTACAGTGTCTGCATTTGCTCAGTGGCTACACTTGAGTCTTGATCTTAAAGTAGATTGACAGTCGTTATGGTTAGTCAGAAGCCCGAAAGTTAGACAACCAGTCTTACAAAGGGGCATCGTGTTACCAAGTAACTGTATTGTGGAGGTCTGAAAGGCAGTCGCTCCATGTAAAATACTGGTATTCAGCTGCATCTGCAGCGCTAAGACTGCATGGAAGTCGACCTCAATATAGTTGAAAAAAGGCTGGGCAGATCATGAGCTTTGGAAGATTTTTTCCAAACTAAGCTAGACAAAATCCATCTCAAGACACTAACAATTGAAGTTACATTTTAAAGCTAATTCCGAGCTAGGTGCCCTCCATCCGTCTCTTTAACGTTTGTCCTAAATTCTTGCTTTTACAAAGCGTGACAGACATTGCATGTCGGCTTGAGTGAGAGAATTTAATTTTAACCTTGGTTAGGTTAAATTCACTCTGCTGAATACCTAAATTGCATTTTCCAGCTACCTAAGTCCTGTCTAGATTTTATTAGATACCTAGGTAGCAGAAAAAGAATTTAATTTATGCTTGCAATTTTTTATTTTATTTCCCTGGCGTCAGATCATTGTGTGTCTTGAAAGTTCATAATCTAGTTATAAAGCACTTATTAGAGGATTAATACCTTGCAAACACCAATGTGACTTTGTCAAACGTATTTTATGTTGATTACCTAGGGCAAAATTCACAGATCGCACTCTGAATTTACTTTGCTAAGTAAAATTAGCGTCTATGAATTTCATGTCTTATGGTGAACTAAAATATGACAATAGTTAAGCAATACGCAAAAAGCAAGGCGTGCAAATCAATAAAATTCACAATTATTGTTCTCTGTATGATTAGTTGCCTGCGCCAAACAATTAGAGAATTTATTTCAGGCTGATTCAATTTCTTCTATCATTACCTAGACACGTAGTTTTATATTATCTGTGCCTAGATTAAAAGAAATTGCTGAAAAGCGTTCCCAAGGGAAATTGCTTAATGACTGGCGATATCAAGCCATAAACTATATTAATTAAAAGCATCCATTCGTTACATTCTGCACTTTACTAATTGACCATTTGTCTACCAGTGCGCTTGAATGAATCTTGCATCGCTTGGAAATTGAATTGGAATATTAGTTCAGAAAATATAAATATATGTAGTCCAGTACCTATATGTAATTCTTTCTATAGCCGTCACATACATTTGGGTCGAGTAACTATTTATTGTACCTATTGAAGTTTTGTACTTAGCTGATAATTTTTTCGTGATTACGATGTTGCTTCAATGGAGAAAATTGTTCAGTTTGATGGTCTGTACCACACCCTTCTAATACATGCTGTGTATTTTGTAAACAATCTCAAAAAACCTAAATTAGGTCCCTACCTAATTTCGGTCTCTAGCAGACATAAACTTGTAGTGATAAGTCTTAAGTCATTTATTTCATAACAAAATACATTGTGGCGAAAATATATTACAGTGATGATAAATAATAAATAACAAATAAAAAAACATTACATTCATATTTTTAATTCGTTACGCATTTAAAATGTATCAATATCACTAATATACCGCATGATTTTTTTTACCGTCTCGAAAAAAATAGGGTATAATAATAGGTGGAACGGAGTAGAAGCCAAGGCACAGTTTTTTTTTTTTTTTACTATCGACAATATCGAAATTCAAATCATACGCACCCTACTAAATGCGCGGAATTTATCAATGAATTCGTAGCTTTCCTTAGCGACCGATAGGTAGTCGCCGCACTTGCCGTCGGTCTGTTTGATATCCTTTCGCAGGCGTCAAACCGCTCGTGCATCCCGCGCGCCCGCGTGGTAAATGCTACTAAGCAAATATTCCCGGGTATGGCTTCTGTTCCACTTACACAACACACCATATTATTCTCGAGACGGTAAAAAAATTCAGCCGGTATAATTTTATGTCAATAATTCCGTACCAATAAATTAAATAAACACCAACGCAATGTTGGTGATTATTTAAATTACACTGTATTCAAAAAACAGATAAGACTCGTACCCGAAGATACCCGAATGCAAAAAGTTACATTACCACTGCCTACTCCTATAACTTCTATTGTCAAATACGACGGCCACTAGAATATAATAGTGTCCATTTGAACAGTATTAAATGCGGTTTGCATTATGTGTTCCCCAAGGTTTCATTCTAGGTCCGTTTAGGATATAAACATTTGTGAAATTCTGACACTGAATTCTTACACAATTTTCTCCATCAGTCACTATAAATAACTTATAAAATTGATGAAATAACTGTCTTTTCAGGTAAAATATGTTCACTAATCGGGTTCGTGGAGACATTGATACCTGTGATCTACATACCGCTATATAGCAAATTGTTCTCCAAAACCGTGGAAACTTTGCCCGGAGCGGTATATCTGTTGGGAGGGACCATGACTATACCGGCCTTCCTTATATTTATGTGAGTATATTATATAACAGGATTGGTCCACACTAGCTCAAGACAGAGAAGAGTGGAAAGAAGAAAGGGAGGCCTTTGCCCTGCAGTGGGACAACACAGGCTAAAAATAAATAAAATAAATAAATAAATAGTCGTAGTTATTAATCTTCATTTAAATCAAATAGTGAATAGTTTTAGTCTGTGTTTAAAAGACTACATTAAGACATTTACTTTGTACGCTGGGGCTTTGTCACGCATAGGGTTGCAACATTTTGCTGAGCGATGGCCGTTTTGCGTTGATGTGACGCAAATTTTCCTTCAACTTGTTTCTTTTTTTATTTTGTTTTTTTTTTGCGTCATGTTTACCGCAAATAAACATAAGTATATTCATTCTTGTAAATTAAATAATTTCGACCTACGTAACTTGAGCAAGGGGAAAATCGTCATTTTCAACAACCGGCGGTTACCTATAGACAAGGCTTTTTATATTTTTTTTTTTTTTTTTTAATGAATATAATAATATGATCTAAAAGTTCCATAATTACTTTACTATTGTGTTCAAGTTTCGAAACTCTTTCATTCATATACAAAACCTACTTTCGTATTCGTAAACTGAAATTAATGTTACCAAAGATGACCAAAAAGTAAAACTCCAGGATCTTAATTAAAATACCATAACGACAAAATCTGACTGACAGACACCACAAAGCTTCACTCACATCGAGTAGATACTTCAAAACTCCTAACAAAAACCGATTGATTGCTCTTGGAAAAAACTCAAAGGCTCAAAAAGGTCGAGGTTGTTTTCCATCACGTAACCAGTATAATACATGACGGAATTCTACTCACTGTGCTGTTTGAACGATAGGCGACGACAATGTTCGATCAAAATAGCTCACGTCAGTTGAAATTGATCACGTTATTTGGTCAAAGGCCGCTCTCATGGACGTTGGTGGTGGATTTCTAATAACGTGCATGTAAATAGAGTGTATGAGTGGTGCAGCGTGGGACAATATTTTTTGTGCAGATTATATTTTGTTCATCGACAAAATATAATCTGCACAAAAAATTGTCCCACGCTGCACCACTCATTCAATCCTTTTCCGATTATTTTCTCTTGTTTCGAATCTACCATCGTAGATTGAAGGCTATGTCTGTACGTGAGCGATTCAGTTACCTACATGCTATTCGTTGTATCTGTCCACCGCGGTCGACGGCCTGTAGCGCTTTGTGAGCGCACCGGTGCATGGATCAATCTAGCTAATCCCTAAGAACAGGTTTTGCTGGGACAGTTCTTGTTGTTTTCGTATGGTTTTTTGTTTTTATTGTAATTATATTAGATTACAACCTTATTTATTTAGAAGTATAAAAATGATGAGTTAGGTATGTTGAAACTGTTAGCCTATCTAGTAAAACAATTTTTTTTAATGTGCTTTTCAGAGCTCTGTACATGATGCACAAACGAGAGGAAAGAGATACCGTGAAGAACCCAGAAGCGAAGGAAGCGCACGCACACGACAATGACGTCACGGCACTCTAGTTTCATACACATCCACCTATATATCTTTGGTGACTGTATGCTAGCAAAAAACTATTGCCATAATAGGTGCCTACATATATTCTGTCATTATATATTATTTTGTCGAACCGTTTGCCAGCCGATGTAGCTAAAGGTAAATTAAGAACTACCTACTAAATTGGATACTGCTTTATACATTTATTATTCCATCATTTATAATAAATACCATGCTTTTCGCAGTCCAAAACCTGAAAATATTAAATTTAATGACACAGTAAAAATAAAAATGCAATTGAAATACGAAGTGGCTGCTTATAATAATGACGAATCTGCAGGCACCGTAGTGAATTTAATGTTTGTGATAAAAGGTGTTTTAAGAATAAGATTATATGTGTAGAGATGTGTATTGCCATAACTCATGGTTCGTGATATATACAGGTTTTTAATACCTGAGAGATTAATATTACATTAAGAATATATGCTAATTTTATACCTATTTGATTATTTTACTTCTAATAAATGTTATAAATAGTGCCACATATTTTAAACCTGCTAAACGAATAGTTGGTGTTAGTTTTATTAAAATTCATGGCAACGGCACATAGGATATTTTCGTGCTAAGGGTAGCACGAAGGCGAGGCGGAGCGCGCGAGGGAAATGCAAGATGCGCGCCCTCGCGCCCCTAGTCGCCGCAGGAGACGCCCCGGGCGTCGGGAGTCGCGAGCCGACTTCCGGCCACCGTAGGCGCGGGCTTGCGGACGGTGGGCAATGGGTAGCTCGCCGTCCGATTAGGACCAGGCCCGGGTCGACGGCGCGTTGTGTTACACGCGCGCCTCAAAGAGATGTCAGCACCAACTGACGGGGTCCGTAAGGGCCAATGCCTGCCAGGGTTGCGAGTTTGTCCGAAAGGGATATCGCGGCCCCGGCACACAGGCAACGGAAGGAACACGGGTGGGTTTTAGTCAGTAAAAGTCTGACACTCCCTCTCGCTCCGCCCAGAGCGGGAGGAGTCATTTGATGATTTCCCACACAAAAAAAAAAAAGGGTAGCACGAACATATCCTATGTGCCGTGGTGGCCCAGTGGTAACCGGCACGACTTACGAGTTGTAGGTCGTAGGTTCGAACCTAGATAGGCGCTTTACATTGAGTAAATTATTTCATCACCACTGCTCTCAAAACGGTGAAGGCAAACATCGTGAGGAAACCAGCATGTCCTAGAACCAAATGTTCCCACTGCCTAGACACAGGCCTCCTCTCTGTGAGACGGAGTGGGCCGTAATCCACCACGCGGGCCCAGTGCGTGTTGGTAGATGTATCATGTCTTCGAATATTTGGTTCTAGGACATGCTGGTTTCCTCACGATGTTTTCCTTCACCGTTTTGAGAGCAGTGGTGATGAAATAATTTCAATTTTTTTACTAAATGTTCAAATTATAGTTGAGGACGCTGGCACCCTAAACACAAGTTAAATCTTACTTTGGGTGCCAGAGTTCATCGAAAACACTCTTTCCCTTAGTTGTAACGCTGCATAGTGTTTTAGATAAGTGTTATTTGTACAACTGAAGGTAATAAAAAAATTTTTTTTTTTTTTTTTTTTCATAATTCCTTCTCAGTCATGAGATATTATTTTTTTAAAGGAGTGGCGCCACTGGACCATTGGGCGCCCCCTTAACATAGTTTTTTTCAGAAAACCACACCACATATTATTATATGTCTCTATATAGATACGAATGTCCGTGTATTCGCCAATGTGTCACCACAATCATCTAAGTGTTACGTGACATTGCATCCGTGCAGTTGCCAAAACAAGCAATTCAGCTAGAAATATTGAGCGGCAGTGTAAATGACAAATTATTATGCAATGCTCTATTCCAGTTACGTTTGAAATTTGTGATGTGTAACATCTTACCTCTCGCTTTCGTGCAAAAAAGGGACGGAAATGTGTAACAGGAAGCCGGGGAAGAGCGCGCTTTATTTATAAAAACTTTATGCACAAGTAAAAATAAAATACCGTACAAAGGCGGACTTAATGCCTGAGGCATTTTCTACCAGTCAACCTTAGGGTGGTGCAGAGACAAAACATGGCAGGTGCAACAAAAGGGATTGATAACACGAAATTAACTATAAAATACAAGAATAAATACATACATATACAGAGTATAAACATATTATAGTACATTTATTTATATATACTTTATTGTACACCAGAAAATACATAGTAAATAATAAATTTTACACTACAAAACAACAATGGGCGGCCTTATCGCTTTCTGCGATCTCTTCCAGGCAAACTTGAAACCTTTCTTCAAAGTTTTTTTAAGGAGCCATGATAAAATGAACTTAATTTAGTATAAGGGGGTCCAGCAGAACACCTTATACAGTTTTTGAATGCAGTTGCAGAAGAAAAGGTGTGCATTTTGGTTGGCTGAAGTTTTGGAATTTTCAGTGATCCTATACCAAACAGCTCCATGGTTGTTTTACTGAGCAATGTTGCTCAAAACTCGAATAGCAATTTAATACACGTTCACTTGCTATATTTGGGACGGCAGGCGTTTGGAATGGCCACCTCATTTAAACCAATAATTTAAGTTTGAGTTTTTACCAAAATAAAATAAATTCTATTGAGTTTGAATGATTGTGTAGCATTATTAATCATAGTCATTACGGATCGTCAGAAGCCGGAAAGTTTGACAATCAATCTTACCAAGGGGTATCGTTTTACCCAGTTACTGGATTGTGGAGGTCAGATAGGCAGTCGCTCCATGTAATAAACTGGTATACCCAACATAGTTGGGAAACGGCTGAGCATATGCATGATGCATGCATTCGACGAATGGTTGTATTTATATTTTATTATTTTTCTAAATAAATACCTACGAAGTACACTAACATCATAGGCTCTATGTTTATATAATTAGGTAAGTATGGTAAACTCAAATTATCATTGAAAAACACTTAAGACGCAGATATATGCCAGTGACATTGAGTGGTTAGCTTGCGTGTTCTGTACTAAGCTCACGCAACACGTCGTACGTCCAGCCAGTAATAGGACTCGCCCATCAAGGAGCGCTGTCCCAAATTAGACGCATTATTAATTTATTATACATAAAACAAAAGGTCTTTAAAAAGAAAAAAGATGAATAATTAAATTATCTTTAAAATCATGAAGGTTTCTGAAAAATACGCTTGATAGATTTTGCGTGATTCTCAGTTTTTTATCCGCGTTAGACATACATTTACAAATTGATTTTACTATATAATATAAACATAATCTAAAATAATCTTATATTAAGTTATTTAAAAAATGCTCTGATTTAACATATATTTTTTCCAAATTATTATCACTACTCGTTACGTGATCTGTATAAAATCATTAAAAGTCGATTATCGTTGCCTTAAAAGTTCATTACTGCCGCGGCCTGCTATTAGGGAATTGATGGATGAACGTGAAATGTGGGCCAAGGCGAAGCCAAGGCACACATACATGAGTCCATCAATGTCTGGTTGCAGCCCAGGCTTGTATATTACTGTTCTCAAATAATGCGCGGAAATTCAAACTAAGTAAATTAAATATGACGAACAACTATAATTTATCACGCACCAATATGTTCATTTGTTTCTTTTTTATTTTAAACAGCTCATTTAACCAAATCGAAATTTAATAATTCCTTTGATATGTTACCTCCTTGGTTTCCATATGTTGAAATAAAAAGTTCGTTCCATTTTTAAATTACGGGACAGATATGAGTTTTATTAATTGATATATTCGGTCGCTAAACACGACAGATATAGATTTTCATACAAACATTGCCAGCCGGGCGCTCGCATGTTTTCGGCCAGTACAGCATTTTCGATTTATCTCGTAGCCGGTTGTCAAAATAATGCTCGAATTTCCAACTATATCAACTAGTTAGGAACGCGTACAACCGTAACCAACTAGTAATTCTAACTATATTTCCAAGTTCAAATGCATCCATGATGACTGCCACGAAGCGTCACTTAATTCCCTTTGTAATAAATAAGAGATCTCACATTCCTACGAAGTTAGTCTTAAGTTACCAACTGCTAACACTAGAATAGATAGGTCCTGTATAGACTGCATACGTTTCAATGCAATTAAAATGGCTGCATCGAGGTAACATACGTAGGTATCATCATCACCTGGCTCGTCTTTTCCCAACTACATATGTTGGGGTCGGCTTCCAGTCTTACCCGATGCTGCTGAATACCAGTATTTTACATGGAGCGACTGCCTATTTGACCTCCACAACCCAGTTACTTGGTAACACGATTTTTGACGACGTAGTATTTGGTATTATTATTCGGGTTGAGTTGACTCGGGCCGAGCTGTCACTGACCCAATAAGCCAACGGGTATAGTAGTCTTCTGACTTCCCGTAACGGCTTTCAAAGATCTACAAATGACAGCCAGCACCAACGGTTTAACGTGCTTCCCGAGGCACGGAGGGGGTCTCGATATGTACCACATGCATGTTCACCCATCCACGGACCGTCCTCGGCAAGCGCAGCTTAGCTTTCAATCGACCTGTGCTGCTGCTATTACTTAGCCACGAGCCCCTTCCATTTATAGTAAGTAACATACCTCACAAAACAATTGATTGAAAACGAGGAAATAAGGAGATACGAGATAGGAGATACGTCTTGGAATGAAGACGATGGTGATGATGATTAAGAATTAACAAGGAGAAGCGTAGTATGGTGGTTTTTAACCCAACGTTGCAACAGTAGCTACCTGTAAGCTTCTTATGATCTTGTTACGTATGGGCTGGAAAATATAAGGGCTGGGCAAATTCCCCCTAAAAGGTTCATCCACACACGTCAGTCACGTCAACGTTAATTCACCGATCAGTCACGTCAATTTCAGAGACGTGTGTGAACAGATAGTCAAACAGTAAGTTATAGCAAACGTCTTCTAATCCTTATTTCGTCCGTAGCAATACAAGTTATGACTTGCCGGTGACGCGACGTCGACTGAGACGCGCCGGTAGTGACGTCACTGATGTGTGTAGCCAATAAAGTTCAAAGTCAAAGTCAAAGTCAAATTATTTATTTCAAATAAGCTCTTGTAAGGCACTTTTGAACGTTAAAATGTACAAAAAAATATAATTGATTCTAGTCGCCCCTTCCAAAAGGTAGTTTAACTCCATCGTTCTCCACTCCACAATATTTTGTATAAGTACATTAGTTATACAATTATATGTGAAGATGACTCGACAACTTCTTGCAACTTCTACGTAACTATATTTTTAGACGTGACTGATCGGCGACATGACGTATTGACGTGACTGATGTGTGTGCAATTTTTGCATGAACCCTTATGAGAAAAAAAATATCGTTCTCGGATAATGAAGGTATGGTTTCGAAACCTATACAGAATCAAGTTTTACTTATACGTAGGTACTATGAGTGTTGAAATGTTGCATACATTCCCTTGCACTAATAACGAGTTTGGTAATTATTATAATAATTTTACATTTCCTCACACTTGATATATCTGATGTTAATCGGCTGATCGGCTACTGGATAAAGCCGACTATAAGTAGTTTTTATTACTTTAACTTTAGGATGTTTTTAGAATTACATGTTGCAGTCACCTGCAAAGTGTAGAAGTTAGTTCCTTAACTACGTTTGCCTTTAGTTTGGCAAAAACTTAAACATGTTTTTCTGTAACTTATTACATCTAAACTAATACCTTTGTTTGTTTGTTACCCTTTCACGCTAAAACGTCTGAACGGATTTGGATGAAATTTGGCACATGGGTAGACCATGACTTGGGTTAGGACATAAGATACTTTTTATCCCGATATTTTTACGGGATCGAGACTAATGCTGGTGAAACCGTGGGGCGCAGCTAGTTATTTATACAGTCTTATTTTATGAATAAGGTAAGCGGTTTTCTCTCAAATAGAGCTCTAATTTTGAGCAGTCACTTAATTAAAAATGCACTTAGCTCTTTAATTTGTTTTAGAAACTCTTTAGCCCTTTCACCTATCCTCTATGTCTACATAAACAAATGAACTTACACTGCAACAGGATTGGACTGAACTGGATCTCTTGGTGCTCTAATGACGTTGCCAGGGACGCCTTGTTGGAAAACATACAATTGTTTTCTAAAATGTCACTTGAAACGTGTTCAAAAAACAAGATCGTGGTGTTTCGATTTTGGCCCCTGTGAAACTTTTGAGTTGACAAATGACACCACCATTGCAAATTGATATTCGAACATGTGTTTTTGATAATGACTTGTGTCATTAACTTAAAATAAAAATTGTCTCTGTGCAAACAACGTCTTTACTTCCATAACCTAGTTACCTTGTTTATTTAATTAAAAACCTCGCGATAAAGTCACACTGTAGCGCGATACACCTACCTACTTCTGAACCCTGTTGCTAAACTTAAACGCCTACAACATTTCTCGCGGCAAAACGCACAAAACAAAAGAACCTAAATAAAATGTGCATCAGCCACCAATACCTAAGATGCGATTCATTCGTGGGCCTTGATCTCATTTATGAAATTATTTGCTCTTATTGCAGTACCGAGTGACAAATGAAATCAGACGCGACGGATTCGAGTCCTTTACAAGGTTACCAACAATTGGGACAGAATTAAAGATGCATTATGAATATTCTGAGTCTTATGCATACCTACTTATTTATGTATGTGGTAATTACATGAGAAATACCTACCGTCATAAGACTGTGTAAGCACTGAAGGGGCTGACAGACCCACATTCTTACTGTATTTTTTTTTGCAAGTTATTTCCATACGGGGTATAGGTTATTATTATTTCCTTTATTTCATTTATCTACATATAATTTACATTTTTAAATATTTTTATAAAAACAAAAGGGAAAACAAAAACATCTAAAAATATTAAAAATTGTAGCCCACCGGTATCGGGTTTTTTTTTTTTTTTGGTTGGGATATCATCAAATGACTCCTCCCGCTCTGGGCGGAGCGAGAGGGAGTATCAGACTTTTACTGACTAAAACCCACCCGTGTTCCTTCCGTTGCCTGTGTGCTGGGGCCGCGATATCCCTTTCAGACAAACCCGCAACCCCAGCAGGCATTGGTCCTTCCGGACCCCGTCAGTTGGTGCTGACATCCCTTTGAGGCGCGCGTGGAACACAACGCGCCGTCGACCCGGGCCTGGTCCTTATCGGACGGCGAGCTGCGTGGTCAGGGCTCCTGAGAGAGGAATCTCCTAACGATACGCGCCGTGTCTAGAAGTACCTCTGGATCAAGCCCTTGCCCTTATTGATCCCTACCTTTATAGATCGGTCCTTGGATGAGTGATCATTCATTACATACCGAGATCCCCCCGTGCCTCGTAGCACGTTAAACCGTTGGTCCTGACTGTTTGCTCTAAAGTCTGACAACCAGTCTTACCAAGGGATATCGTGTTACCCAGTAACTGAGTAGTAGATGTCAGATAGGCGGTCGCTTCATGTAAAATACTGTCAAAAGTCAGTCGAAAGACGTCCACTGCTGGACATAGGCCTCCCCCAAGCACCTCCACTTCGACCGGTTCGGTGCTTCCGGCATCCAGCGGATTCCTGCGGCCTTCACCAGGTCACCGGTCCACCTTGTGGGAGGCCTTCCAACGCTACGTCTTCCGGTACGAGGTCGACACTTCAGAACCTTTCTGCCCCATCGGCCATCTGTGCTGCGTATTCTGCGAGGTCTATGCTTGAAGTTTCCCTACGTGATCGAATAAGAAATGAAGAGATCTACCCGCCACCGTCCCGGCCACCGTAGCTCGCCGTCTGATAAGCACCAGGCCCGGGTCGACGGCGCGTTGTGTTCCACGCGCGCCTCAAAGAAATGTCAGCACAACTGACGAGGTCCGCTAGGACCAATGCCTGCTGGGGTCGCGGGAAAGTCCGAAAGGGATACCGTGGCTCCTGGCAACGTACAGGCAACTGAAGGAACATGGGTAGGTTTTAGTTAGTAAGAGACTGACATGCCCTCCCGCTCCGCCCGGAGCGGGAGAAGTTGATAATTTCTGTTAAATTGTTAGTTGTTAAATTTCGCCGTTATGTAATAGGGGGCGAGCAGCAAAACCCTATACCACTTTGCTCGACCCGGAAATCGATCCCAGGACCTCATGCTCAGCAGTAGACAAAACACAAAAACCGGCCAAGTGCGTGTCGGACCACGCACAATGAAGGGTTCCGTAGTTGGGATGAATTTATCCCAAGAACAAACTTAACATTGTAGTTGAAAAACATATTCTCCCACACGGAATGTATGGGAGATCATGTTTTTCAAACCGCAAATTTAAGTTGGTTGATTATTACTCGTTAACCTGTACATCCTTCTTAGCTCTGATAGTTTTCCTTTTAATTTCGTTGTATATACTACTGCTGTTATTTTTTTTCACAAATCCAAGTACAACCAAAGCTGGCAGAGGACCACTTGACTCTAACAAAAAAATTCAGGTAAAAGCTTAATATTTCACAAACGGATCCCTGAATCCAAAAATGGTTTTAACAAGCTCATAATATTTTTAAAGGACCTTTCTAACGATACCCCACAACATGGGGTAGACGAGAAAAATAAAAAAACATCCCCATTTCACGTATAGGGGAGGTACCCTAAAAAAACATTTTTTCTTGATTTTATTTTACCACTTTGTCGGCATAATTAATATGTATACGAATGCCAAATTACAGCTTTCTAGTATAAACCGTCTCTGAGCTAAGCCGCGGCCAGACAGACGGACAGACAGATGGACATGGCGAAACTATAAGGGTTCCTTGTTTACTACGGAACTCAACTCAAACTCAAAGCATTTATTTCAATTAAACCATTTACAGGCACTTTTGAATTGTCAAGGAATCGGTCAGTCAGAAATATGAAGCTAGTTGCCCATTCCAAAGCGTAGTAGGTAGGTACCTATGGAGAAGAACGGGCAAGAAACTCCACGGACACTCTTTTAAATCACGGACACTATTTTGAACCCTAAAAGAGCATCCACTAAAAGGTTTCCTCCTCATACAAGGATAAGATATTTGAATGAATTGAATGTTACAAGATATAGCTTTTTGATGAGTCTTGTTTCTGCCAGTTAGGGAGTACCAGTAATAGGACCATTTCCATGTCGCAACGTTTTCTGTAAGATTTTTCCATACAATATTTTCTGGATATACTTACCTAAGTTTTAGATTAGCTGCAGAGGCATTAGAAACATATCATAACTTAAAAGTGGGCCTAAAGCAAAATTGCCTATCGTAAAAATGATTTTTATAGGTACGAATTAAAAAAAATATAATGAGGGAGACTTTTTGTGGAATAGAAACATAAAATTATAAAATTTTCCCAATAGAACATTACATACATTTTGACTAAGAAGTAAGGTTTGTAGAGTTAGGCCATGTAGACTCTACATTAGATCTGATTACTTTTTAACAGTGAAAGCGATACGTGAGTTTTGGCAACCTACTTTACTGGAAATATTTATGGTGGGACATGCCTAATAGAATACTTTGATAATTAATTGTATGAATGCAAGCAAGTTATGAGAGATACACGTATCTTTTAGTTATTATTTATTGCGATAAAACTGTTTCAGCACTTATTACGCTCTTACTCGTAAAAGGAAGGAGGAAAAGGAATTAAAAAAAAACATATTTTTATTTCTCAAAATCGGGGGTGTGCAGGGGTGAGATTTTTCTGTCTTACGCGCCCAAACCTGTGAAGACACAAAGTTAGTTTTTATATTGTTTTGCAAACGAAACTAGGCTTTACCCAGTTTAGTCTTGTAGAGAATAGATTTAAAATACACATAAACACGATCAATTTTATCATACCTAAAGCCAAGAAAATCTGACACGACGGTTATACCTAGCAGACATATTTATAAAAGAACTGGTATCGATTTAATAATAATTTATTATTCAGTCAACATAAAACACTGTTTTTATTTAATACGGGACTGGCAATTAAGCCAATATTATTCAATAAATAAGAATGGGTTTATATTCGCCAACTCGTTTTTGAAATATGCTACTAATCTCTTTGAATAGTGTCCAAAATACAATCGTAAAAAATAAAATACACCATCCATTTATTTGTTAGACTTTCGCGCAGGAATGTTACGATTATTTTGAAGAAACTTTATTATGAGATCTATTTTTATTTAAATATGGCAATACAGAAAATTACAAAAATGAGATTTATTCATGGGAGAAACCCTGTTGATTGTCAGTTAACTTAATATTAGAAATGCGCCGGTCACGCTGACGACTCTGTTGAGACATTTGGTTAAAAAATGTCTTCATAAGCCGTCCAAATAGTTGGCTTAGCACTAAACGACTCACTGAGATGGTTATTGAATCATAAAAAGGTGAACAACCTCGAGTTTACGCCACAACTACGCTAACAAAATCTGTAACTAGATATGTCAATACATTTCTTAGCGAGCGTGATGCAACCGATTTAACTAATATATTTTCTACTGTGATTTGTTTTAACTTTAAATGAAAATAATAAATAAGTATGAAGTTAGCAATACTAGTGGTGTTCGTATAACCGTTACGATTATACTAATTGGTATTTAAACGTCAGAGTCATGGAGCTATCGGAACAATGTTGGTCGATGCGTAACTCAAGGTACAAGATAAATGAACTACATATTTATTAAAAGTGGTGTCGTCGACAGTGAGACCTGTGTTATCGTATCGGGCGAGATGCGAGCGACTCGTATACGGCGACGCACTCTCATATCGCGCTTAATTTTACAACCTGACATTTACTACTCAGGTTTTTGGAAACTACAGACGAATAACCACGGATTAAACGTATAGTCACCTTCGAGTGCCGGTGGCGTACAGTGCAGTGTGTGATATAAGCCGAGAGCCCGAGAACTTTTACTGACTCTCACTTTTCTGGCGCCAAGCGAACATGATTACGAGCACTGAAAACATTAGCAGTGTCAACGAGCTCACTAGATCAAACATACGTCTCACGGGCTCCAAAAAATGTACGACATGGAAGGAACAATCCAAAACGATCATAAAATACTTCAAGAGTATTTTCCGCGAGACCACGGTGGAGCCTTGTTTGTTTATTTACATGCTGTGCACCGCTATATCTTCTCTAGCTGTTATGAATATGCACCTGGATAAAGCCTGCAGGGTTAATTTAAATTATGGATCGGATGTTTGCGACCGCATTGCGAGAAGAAATACAACTGGTCTGGATCAGAAGGAAAAGGAAATTCAATCGTTGGTCGCAGGAGTGGTCGCATGGAAGTTCCCTCTTCAGACGGCTATACCAGCAGTAATGGTACTGTTCATAGGAGCCTGGAGCGATAAGTATAAAAGGAGAAAAATATGCATATTGTTTCCATTTATTGGAGAGATTATTTGCAATGTTGGACTGCTATTTGCTACGTACTTTTTTAATGAATTGTCACTGACAGCGACAGCTTTAATCGAAGCGTTGCCTACGGCGTTCACTGGCGGCTACATCATCATATTTATGGGAATGTACAGTTTTATGGCCGATAGGACTACGATAGAAAATAGGACATTTCGCCTGGGGCTCGTAACAATATGTGTGACGGCGGGGATACCGACTGGGACTGCTTTGAGTGGCATATTGTTACGTGCTGTGGGATACTATGGGGTGTTTTCTCTACTGTTAGCTTTGTACACTTTATCCTTCTTATACGGTGTGTTCAGACTTGAGGATGTGCTGCCTCCTGATGAAGTGAAGAGCTTTAATGTTCCTGAAAAAGTCAAGGAACGGAATGTGTTGAAGGACGTGTTTGAACTAGTTGGTAACACTGTGATGGTGGCTGTGAGGCCTCGTGCATTTAGGGGCAGGACTCAGATATTTTGTGTGTTGCTACTGTATCTGCTGATGGTGGGACCACTTTACGGTGAGTAATTACAATCATTGCTCTAAAACTATGAAATTATTTTTGCATAATTGTCATAAGTAAATATTTAATTTCCTATAAAACACTGCGGTAAAAATACTAAAGACTGCTTGTCACAATGAGACGTCGAAAGTGGGTCATTAACTCATTACTCCGTCTGGATTTGTTCTTGCCTCTCAGTTAATAAATTTTCGTTAAGAGTCGTGTATACATTGGCTGATGTTGGCCCTTCTTCCATTCGTTTATTTTTTAATGGATTGCGCACGTCTTGAATTTTATGCGGGTGAACTTTTGTGATGATTCTTGTATCTACGTCACATTTAATAATGCTCCTTGGTTTACATAAAAAAATTGGAAATCTTTTGTGTGTCTGAATTTAAACAGAAAATAAGAATTTTGCTTCAGATGTTTCACTCCACAATAAATCTTAGATCGTGAGAAACGGCGAACTTGTAGGTACTAAAGATAGTCATAAACGATGAGTTAACCATATTTTATTACTTTCAAGACACTAAAATTAATATAATAATACCGCCCTTAGTTGCACGAATTCAAAAGGTTGCAACATTAATTTTAACCCTTGAACTATGAACAATAAAGACATCCCGGAAGTAACAGCACCACCTGTAAAAATAAAACTTCATCATTCCAGCCGAAAGACGTCCACTGCTGGACAACGGCCTCCCCCAAATGGGGGGGTTTGCCATAAATAAAACTATACCTGGACAATATTAAATGTAGGTACAATTATATCGTCCAGGCATTAAAACGAACATTGTCGGTAAGGTGCGCAGGCGGCCCGATTCACTAGCCCACTATCTAGAAGGCAAGCCGGTAAATAACTAGCAAGCCTTGACTCCATTGCTTTCCTGTTAACTTACTTCACATGCTCAAAAAAAAACGTAAGTGCTGCTTATTATTTTTATGTACCTACTTATTGAAACTGTGATACTGATATGACAGTTTTCGCGTTATAAGTTATGTAGGTAGATACTTGAATATTATGCAAGTGAAATGAGGTGATAATAACGGACTTAGTTTTTGGCATGTAAAACCGAATTATAGGTAAACTACCCAAGGTTACCTAACAACATAATTCTTGTTTTTGTTTAAGCTTTAAAGTGATTCCGGTTCTGCAAAGGAGATTTAATATTTTTTAAATATTTCCATTTGTAATAACCTAACATCTAAAATGTCAAGCAATATTCTGTTCGTTCACGTACTATCCTTGAGATAATTTTATGCATTTATTTCCATTTTGTTTTTACATCCAATCTTTTTATTAAATTGTTCGTATCAGCAGTTAAATACGAAAAATTATTTATTCTCTTTCCCTGGATTTTTTTCACGAGAAACTGAAAAATTACCGTCTTATAAACAAAAACCAGGCCAAAAATCAATGTACTCGTTGCACCATTTTCGACGACAAACTAATAAACACATCAGAGTTTTAGTACTCATTTAATTTGTAGCAATCTGACTAAAGGAACGACGTCTAAAGACTTCCCTTTATGCCTACAAACAACACTGTGCTGTTTAATTGAGTATCGTTAAAAAATATTGGTCAAGTGCAAGTGGACCTCGCGCAACGAGGGCTCCGTATCCATTTAAGACTAACACATTATAGAGCAAAAAAGTGGCTGACCGTATCCCACTTTTTTTTCCCAGAAACTGTTAATTTATAGTGTAAACCGTCTTTTATTTTTGCAGCAATATTTGCAAACTTATTTTTATTAATTTTGTGAAAGCAAATTCAGAAAATGATTATATTTATAATCTTACACCGATTACTAAATTGGTGTAAGATTTATGAAATTATATATAACTAGCAGCGCCCCGTGGTTTCACCCGCATAAATCTCGATCCCGTGAGAATATCGAGATAAAAAGTATCATAAGTGTTAATCCAGGCTATAAACTATCTGTGTGCCAAATTTCGTCCAAATCTGTTCAGTAGTTTTTGCGTGAAAGAGTAACAAAAATCCATACATCCATCCATACTCACAAATTTTCGCGTTTATATTATTAGTAGGATTATTTTAGATTAGATAGATGCCATAGATTTCTATTAGAGGTATAGAAACTGTTTATTCAACAAGAAATAAAAGGCTTTTTTATTATTTTATTTTATTATATAATTATTTAAATAAATTTATGTTTTTATTTCATTATTTTATTTTTAACACAAGGAAGAAGTTATACCATAAAAGTTCCCTTTTCAATACATTGTATGGAACCTACGAATATATACTTTTATTATTCGTAGTATGGAACCCTAAAAATCACGAAATCACACCCACTTTCACAAGCTTTTTAAGGCATCGTGTGTTATATAACAAAGGCAGGAGAGTGACGAATAAATAAGATTTCTCAAATGTCAAGTTATTGAGAAGATATTGCATAATTTTTAATGAATTCACCGTCGAAATTAATAAGTTAGTACGAGTAAAATATATTTTTTCGAAAACAGCATTTAATACGTTTCAATGTTACCACAAAAGTTTACCATTCGTGACCATGAAACTATGCAGCCCCATAATTTCTCGGAAGACTGTATCTATCCATCCTTACAAACCGTTCATAATTAAAAATGTAATCTAACATAAAAATTGGTACTACGTGGTGGTCGTGGTAGATTGGTACCAATGTAACTTAAGTCCTGCGTAACGAAATTGTAATTTATCATTTTCCTAGCGATTTGTCCTTAAATGCACTATTCATGAATTTAGTCACACTGCAACCACAAATAAACGTAACTCCTAGTGCGTCAATAAAGAGTACTAAAATGCTCTGTTTCCAATCACCGCAAGCCACTAAAACTAAGTGCCTGATACTATTTGCCCTACTTTAGCTACATCCTTAACAGTAATAGTTACGTGTGAATCACATCACTATCACGCAGGACTCAATAGTCTGACCTGGCCTTGATGACTACTATTGGAGCTAGGGACACAACCGTGGTTAAAATTTTCGCCACGTGCATTTTACGGAGCCTCATCGGTAAAGCAATGTACGTATGGCCCTACCTATTACAAAAAGTACAATTGATGTCATCGGAGTATAAACACGTAAATAAAGGGTTTCTTCAGGCCTGTTTACAGAGGCACATCATGATTATCACCTTCTATGATTTGTGGGCCAATTATTCAAGTTTATGATAGGAAGTGACCGACTTATAATGCGATACAACCAAATGAGAAGTCACAACAAAAATGAAAGTTTACACAAATTACATTCTGTTTTTTAAACTCGTTTATTTTTAACCAAATAAAATTAAAAATCCCCTTGCGGACGGTACTTACACAGCCTTGAGGCAGTGCATTCAATTGTTCTCGTGAACACGTTGGTATCTCAGAGTAATTAATATACGAGTAGTCCCCACAGTTTGATAAGTGAATATTTTATTAAAAACTATGGTAAAGTAATAAATATAATAAATAATCCGGCAATTTCTCAAACCAAAAATTCGCGTTAGTTACGTCACACATTGAAAACCCATAACTTTTCGTACACGTAGAGACACGACAAATAATTGTAAAAAAAGTCTTAAATATAGAAAAGACTTCGCAAAATCCATATTTATGGGATACAGAACTTTATTGTTCTATTTTTCACCTGTATCTAAAGTAGAATCTCTAGTTTGTAGGGACATTATAGCAGCAGAATCGATTCTACCTGGCAAATACAGATCGTAACAAATTCACATTTATTTTTGTACCAGCAAGTATTTTTACCGGCAATTCTGTATTTGCTCTATATTTAACTATTTAACCGTAAGTAAACAGCAGGTACCCTGAATTGTGTAGCATTTTAGCTTAATACCGTACTGTGTCTTATTTACATGCTCAAACGAATAAGACAAAAACGAACGAACATTTATTCTGCCCTGCTAAGCCGAAAGGCGCTATCTCAATCGGAGTAAGTTTTGAGAAAATTTACTTTTTGTAAATTGAAATAAAAAAAAACTTCTTAGTGGTTTTTTTATGTTTTCAAGTTAGATAGCGCTATTTAGTTTATACCATTAGATGTGAAATTGTTATAGCTATTTGAATTGTATAAAAACATACTAAAGGCCTATCTCAGAAATACCGCCTTTCGACTTAAGAGTGCAGTATTATGAATCAATAAACTCAATCATGGCCATGTTAAGCATCGCCAAACAAACAAACATCGCCTCGCATGCATCGGCAAACATCGCCTTATGAACCAATTTTCTGAATCACGTCACATAACCTGACAAAATCAAAATCACAATTAAAATCGACTTTGACGGCCCTACACTCAAAAGTAGGTATCGATAAAGGTTAAATGGCTCGCTTTAATTCAAACACAAACAAATCTGAAACAGTTTTTATCAGGAGTTCATTGACGGATGCCATGAATCACAAAAAAAACATTTTTGCCCGGTAAACAATGTCTTTTTAAACGTACCTACCGACATCGTCATAATTCTTAGTGTTCTCTCATAAAAGTAATACAATCTTGTGCCCTTTACGCTGGTGGTAGAGGGCATGGTGTTGTTTTACCTTAATGCGTTACTGTACACCATCCTAAGTGCTTCGCGTTAAGTCTAGATAAAAAAATATCCTATAAGTCTTTGTTATACATTAATACATTATGCCTATGAGTACATCTACTTGGGCCAGTCAGTTTCATTCGAAAACAGACAAGAAAAGGGAATATATCGCTGCATCGAAAATGCTTGGAAAAGCTACTGGTCTATTTAGGGCGATCTACCGATCTCCCTGAAGAAAACTGATCGATATGTGTATTCTGCCCGTCCTAATCTACGGTGCTCGAACCTGGTCGCTCATCGAGTCGCAAAAGTTCCGCCTTGGGGTTTGCCAAAGAGCAATGGAGCGCAGCATTCTTGGCGTAAAACGTACTGACAGAATACGGAACACCACACTACGCTCCAAAACGTGGATCCTAGACGTAGGCAAACGCTGCCAAGCTAAAATGGGATTGGGCGGGTTATATCAGCCGCATGCATAATGACCGCTGGGCAACAGTCTCCACACGGTCGGGGCCTGAGGATGGACGGCGCCGCCGAGGCCGGCCCAGGAAGAGATGGCGACACAAATTGACAAAAACGCTACAAAGTGAAAAACAACTTTAATTTCGGAAGTCGGTGGCAAAAAACGAAAATTCAAAACCAATTCAGACACTTAAAAAAAAAAAAGTTTTTCGGGAAACTTTTCCAATTTTTCTTTCCATTAAATTCGGACTATAACGAACATTTTAAAACAAAAAAATGGCAAATGGGTCCAGCCGTTCTCAAGTGTTCCGCTTACCAACGAACAGCATATTTTTATTTAATTTATAGGTATGTACGTATATTTCGGTTTCAGAGAAGCAATGGACAAAGATTACGATTTTTACGATTACAAATTAATATGCATTCGGCCATCACCCTAATTCGTTACTGCTGTTTCGGCAATATCGGTAAATTAACATATTTTCTTCGCGCTTCCCATTTATGGAAACACACTCACCTTTTAGAAAAAATGGACCAAATTATCCGACACACATTAACTTTAATTTTAAATGTGGCCATGGACGACCGAGCTTGGGCGCAAGCTACTCTTCCCATTCGTATGGGAGGCCTCGGCGTCCGCAAAATTTCTAGTATTAGTTTACCGGCTTTTATATCCTCTGTCCACGGCACTGAGAAATTAATCAGGAAAATTCTAGCCTCCAGACTGATTAATTTTGATGTTCCGTGCTTCACCGAGGCTATGGATGCCTGGAAACTTGCTTGCCCGAACTCAGCTCTACCCGATTATCCATCTTCCCAAAGACGGTGGGATGAGCCGCTCTGCAGAGTAGTACAGAACAATTCTGCTACCTGCGGATCGTGCGCGCCTGCTGGCTGTGGGTAAGTGGGAATCGGGTCTGTGGCTTCATGCACTACCGTCGTCAAACATAGGTACCTTGTTCGACGACACTACATTCCGCCTCGCTGCTTCCCTACGACTAGGAGCTCCATGCTGTTCTCCTCATCGCTGTCACTGTGGCAAAGTTGTCAATAGTCTTGGACATCACGGCCTGTCTTGCAGCCGAAGTGCGGGTCGCTTAGCGCGGCACGCGAACACTTACGACAACATCCGACGAGCTCTTGTCACCGCCGGTGTTCCAGCTGTATTAGAACCCAATGGCTTGGCACGCGACGATGGCAAGAGACCGGACGGCATGTCTTTATTTCCATGGAAGGTGGGTAGGCCTTTAGTGTGGGATGCAACCTGTGTCGACACTCTTGCGCCATCCCATCTTCCTGGCTCAGCGTGCTGTGCTGGTGCTGCCGCTGCGGCTGCAGAAAACCTCAAGCGGCGTAAGTATAATAACCTTGTTGGTAATTATATTTTCGAGCCGTTTGGGGTTGAAACCCTCGGGCCGTGGGGTCCAAGTGCTCACGGCCTCTTTAAAGAAATCTCCAAATGGCTATTTGACACTTCCCGTGACCCAATGGCTGGTTTTTACCTTGGGCAGAGGCTAAGCATTGCCATACAACGTGGCAATGCGGCCAGCCTCTTGGGTACATTAACAGTCGACAGCGATGCGGATGAATTCTTCGATGCTATATTTTAGTTTGTAAATCGTTTTAGTTAAGTTAGTATATAATTTTGCTATTTTTATGAATTAATTAGTTATAAATTGTTTGTACTCATTTAAATAAAGAACGAAAAGACGACCTAATGAATAATTAAACACTTATGTATCTAGTTGCTTTTCAGACGAAACAAATCTAGCGTAAGAACCTGTTATTTACTATGTGCAATGAGCATTAATAAATCGATTTAATTCACGTTATTATTAACCGTATTAACCAGGCAATTGGCTGTATTGCCACAATGAAATTAGCGATTTCACAGCGTTTGTGGCGAATGAATTATTTGGCAATACAGGCACCATTTGGTTGTAAAGGGAATTACATTAATTCGTTGATTCAATCAGGTAGAAGTAATTGTAAGTACAATGTTTTACTCCAATAAAGGCTACAGTGGCAGTGGTAAGGTCAATTCTTGTCGAATACAATGTCGTCCATGAGCATGTGCACACCCGTATTTTTCTGAATATTTATGAAAAATTATCGAATATTAACTTTAAGTTAACTTTAAAGGGGGCTTTATCTTTAATATGTTTCATTTATTCATTTTTTTTTTTTTTTGTAGCCTTTGCCATATCTCCTTTGCTATTGGCTCGATTTGGATTCTGTTTATTATTTCTAAAAGCTTATGAGTTATTTTATCTGATTAACTAAGAATAATTAAAGATAGACCCCCTTTTTAAGTTAATTTTCGATAATTTGTCATGAATATACTGAAAAATACGGGCGAGCACATGCCCATGGGCGACATTGTATAAAGAGCTTCGAGATAACACACGGCCTTCTGGATTTGGACTGATTTTCCTTTGGTAATGAACTATCGTGCCAACAGATTACTTACAGTGAATTTATAAGTAGCGAAAATGGAGGATACTGCTGTCAAGTGCTGCCATCCTTAAGGGTACGCTAGTCGGCCATTCTTCCATACAAACGTAGTATGGTGATTACTCGTCTGTTTACGGGTGTACGTTCAAAACTTACATTTATATAAATATGTCTTTTCATTATCTAGCCCTGATACGGAAGCAGAATTAGAAAAAAAAAATGAGCGTCCAAACTATATTTCAACCCTACTTTTAACTCGTGTTTGGGCGTACATAAATAACTTATGTAGTTAAAAAATGGCAAAATAGAAACCGTACACACGTATAGATAATTTATTCAAAAGATCAAATAATTTTATTTTGAGTAAATTACATTCAGTAGTTTTTCCATAATATCTATAAGTACGCCCAATAGACCGTCTGTTCATGAAAGTTTACGCGCTCATTTTCGTTATAAATCATCGTCTATTTCACTAAATAAATTAATAAATCAAAACTAGATACATAAATACAAAAAAATAAAAATAAATAAATAAATTATTAGACCAATTAGCTTGCATATTATGTAGTCACCAATAAATTAATAAATCAAAACTAGATACATAAATACAAAAAAATAAAAATAAATAAAAAAATTATTAGACCAATTAGCTTGCATATTATGTAGTCACCCACCAACGAGTTCGAGCCGTCGACTAGTGCACCCCTAAGGCACGAAATACGTCCTTATTTATTTTATTATTGTTGATCACATTTCCCCCTACTTATCCTTGTTTGCTTTATTTATTTACCAACCATCATAACCTTAAGCCGGTAGTTCAACAAAAGAATACACAATACATTTCTTTTGTTTTTTTCAGGTGACTCGCAAGTGGCGTATCTATACGTGATTCGCAAATTCGGGTTCACGGAGGTTGAATACAGCATTTATAGTACCATAAACATCGTCCTGGGTCTCTTTGGTAAGTACAATTAACACTTTCTTATATTTCTTACTTACATACATAAGGTAATATACAGCGTGTATCAGAAATGTGTTGTCATATATAAGGGTATGGTACAGACAGACCATTAAACTAAACACCTTTCTACATGGGACCAACACAACATCGTAAACGCGAAAAAATATCAACTGTCCCATACAAAACTTGTGCAGCAACAGTCTGATGGTCTTGTGGCGGCATCAATATTGCCACATACGAACTACGCATCAAAGTCCTGACGTCACACAAATCCTGCATCGCGCAAGTTTACCGCGCGAACGACTATCCGACATCAACCATCGGTCTGTTGCCCGCCAGACATGACACCCGTCTGGTCGGAGGATCCTTCTTCCTTTTCTATAGAGGATGAGTGAACTATACATCCTATTCCTCATACCTCTAAAGTCTGTACCACACCCTTAAATATGACGACACACTTTTGATACACGCTGTATAAGGTTTGGGTAAGACCGTCAGTTATAAAATGTTATCCTTGATTGGGCACTTTATTTTCTTTTATTTGTAAAGGGATCGATTTTATTGGCTTATAAAATGTGTAATTAGTTGTAGAGACAGAAGTTTGGGTCGATATAACGTTTTGGATTTGACGATCAAGTTATTATGATGATTTAATGTATTAGTTCTTTAGAGGTATGAGGCACAGGTGGTTCTCATCCTCCTTTGAAAAGGGAGGATCCTCCGACTAGAGGTTTGACGTGTCTGGTGGGCTACTGCCCGACACGGGTTTCTGAATATGTTAATCGCGCAGATAACTGTGCTTGGGCGATGTAGGATTTGCACGACGTCAGATGTAATGTTGTCAGGTCGTATGTAGCGTTAAGGTGTATCCAAATATTGAGCAACAATCTTGCACGGCTGCCGCGCGCGGCCTTCCGCGCTCTGTGTGGACGACTACCGCGCGCGAACGCTTCTGTCTACCTGCCGCGCACAAACATTTATAGGAAACAATTGTCGTCACTAATTGTGTGTGGACGTATTAAAGGCTACGCAGATTGATATTGCCAACTGAAGTGCGCGCCGCGTCTCAGATGTGCCGCGCAGTACTTCCGCGCCAAATTCGTCCGTTTGGTCCTAACTAGAGCGTGGCAGAAATGTGTCCTGCAAATGCCGCGTGTTGCTGCCGCGCTACCACAGTCCACAGTAACTCAAATAAAAACTTGAATAAGAGTTATAAGAATAATAAAAGTTATAGAAGTTTTGCTGAAACGCTGGATGATCTAAGGCTTCGTAGGTAATTATCCGACGCGCTATAAAGAGACGATCCACTAAGAAGTCGAAAACCTCCATGAGCTTGGGTTTTACCGATATTTTTTGTTTATTTTAAAACATGGATAAGAAATTTTCAAAAAAAGATCTTAATAATTCGTAGGTACAGTACGGCGCAAGTGTAGATTTATCATCGGCAAAATTCGTATAACCGATCACTATCCGAACTGAGTGCGCCTTTAAAATCACCAATCCTTATTACTGCTTTAGGTGAAAATGATCTTTATGCAAACGCAATAACTTGTACAGTCCCAATACATTAGTAAAATTGAAATGAATGAATGCTAATTTTCAAATTTATGCTACATCTAAGTTGTGTCGTACTGTACATAGACTACAAAAAAACAGATCCTTGATCTTCACCTCCAGGGGTTATTAAAAATACGTCATTATAAATATCAGGACGTATTTATCAAAGTCATATTATTGTATACCTACAAAAACATGCACATTTATTTTATTTTTAGTCAAAATTTATATCTGATAAATTGCTCTTTTTTGCTTAAGTATATTTGTTTGTCAGTCAAATTTGACCTTTCGGTGGCTGAGTGAAGTATATGTAAATTTTATCATTTACGATGAATTAAGAAACGCATCTCGTTGCGTGTGAGTCGGGGTAACGCCATCTTTATCAACCTAGGTCAAGGATTGCGGATCGTGATAGAGACGTGCATTTATCACGCAACCGATTTTCCGTTTTCTGAAAATGAATTTTATTTCCATCGTCACAAAGTTCTGTTTTCTCTACATGCAATGACGATCATTACTTTACTAATTATTTTTATCAAAACAGGTTTCAAGTACTGAGCAGGTGATGTTGCACAAATTAACTTAAATCATTATACTTTCAATGTTAAACCTAATTTTCGGTCGTTCACTTGCGGTGCCTTTAATTGAGGCAGGCACCTACTGCAGTTATAGATCCCGTTTCATTAGAATGGATTGAGATCATTGAACTAAATTCAACAGTAAATGTGCCAACAACTTGTTGAACATTTCCTTATCTAGGCTTTAGTAGCTATGTGTACGTAATCTATAAAGTAGTACCTCCTTTCAGATAGAGACACACTACTTATAAACCGAAATATTTCGGAAGAAGTTTTCAGGGACTGTTAGTTAGATTTATGCATTATGAAAGCGATTGTAAGAAACTACACCCCTAAGCAAATTTAGCGGGGGTGGTAGTAGTAACTGAGTTGTAGGTAGGTAGCTGCATCCGGTTAGACTGGAAGCCGACCCCAATGTCAATAGGCTAGGCAGATTTATCGCTTGTATCTATACTTCTATAAAATATAATATAATTTATTAAATAATATAGTATAATATAATATAATAATATTATAAAGAGGTGAAATTTGTTTGTTTGGAAGTTTGTATGTAGGCGATAATCTCCGGGACTATCGTCTATAGTTGGATTTGAAAAAAATCTTTTTGCATTGGATAGCTCAATTCTTGAGGAAGGTTTTACAACCTACCTCAAGAATTGAGCTATCCGCGAGCCTATGCTCGCGGACGAAGTCGCGGGCAAAAGCTAGTTTTATATAAATGCGTCGAAAAAATATTTATTTCTTATATCGATGATTTCGTCGTATAAAAAACATAATGGTTTACATAAACGCAGTACTTAATTTGCATATTTTTAATGCGGAAAGGTCGACGCAAGATCAATATATTATCTCCAAATATTTGTTAAGTTATCAGAAAATAAATACTACCGCGGCATAGGCGCGGATTGAAGTTTATTATATGATAATTATTAATGACAGTTATTAGTGCATGCACTGGTAAGATATTACAAACACAAGTGATTATAACAGATATGCATCAACGTATTTAAACTAAGTGTATTCAATACTTTTTTGGCTTGTTTGGGAACTTATAAAATTGCTACTGATCATTCAACATTTTATATTCCATCCAAGTGATGGAATATAAAATGTTGAATTTATTATATTGTTATTTTGGAAGTGAGGCTTTTTGGAAGAAAAACAATAGAGAACATTTTTCTTTTTATCTGTTTATTTTGTGCCTAATTAAGGAAGATTCAATCTTAATTGGGATTGGGCAAGACTTGTCTGCCACACGTCAGGTGAGCTGTGGATTAAAAGAACTACTGTTTGGGTCGCATTAAACGATAGATGACATCGCGGCAGACCAAGATGAAGATGGAGGGACGAACTTGTCTCCTCCCGGATGGACTGGACAGGACAGGACTGGCAGTGGACAGACGTGTGTGGAAAAGGGAAAGGGAGGCCTTTTCCCAGCAGTGGGACATAACGAGCTGAATAGATCGAAGGAAGATTCTTCCAGTTCATTCGGTTTAAAACCCATGTATGGAAAGTTAGGGCACTTGTACTGGTACCTATCGACCGCACGCGTTACTCCCCAGTCTTGAACACAACATTGTATGTCTAGCCCAGATAAAATATCACGAAGATATTATACAATAGTTCGGTTTCCAAAGTCCGGAAATTCACGATATAACTCGTGATTTAGATAGTGAATTTACGAGAACTGTGATGTGCGCTTGCATGATCCAGTTGCAAGAAATTCAGTAGTTTAACGAAAGAGTATTTGAGGCTTGCTATTGTAGTCTTCTTCTCTCGGGTCGGCACGAGTAATGTGAGATTTACTCATACCGTGATGGAACTATTTTGTCTACCGCTCACGAAGATTTGTAGCGGGGTTGCCAAGTCTGAAACCAAGAAAGAAAAATAGGTTTAATTGTCACAAATACACGTGCACATAAAAAGATAAGTAGAGTCTGCGCCACCACTGAAGTTCAATTGACGCGGCGCTAGTGTCTATGTCGTTGCCTAACATTGCATTAAAAATAATGTAGTTCCACAATTTTCCGCGAGCCTTCTTTCGTGGCGCGCACTCTTATTTAATTGGAATAAAAAAATAAGACAGATCTAAAATCACATAACAGAAATAGTCGGCAGCTGCACGTCGTGGCTTCCACTCAGCATGATGCTGTACTAGCGTTAATTTTCAGTGGTCACCCGAAAATGACGTTCGCAAACCAAGTCAGGTTTAAAGTTTTGTACACATAAATGGATAATAAAGTAAAATAAGATAAACAGTAGATAGAATACATATACAGAGCGTCCCACGGATATGCCACATGGAAGGAACCTTGAATATTGTAGATGGAACATTTTACTGAAAGAAGACATTATTTGAATTTAAAAAACAATTTAAACTGCATTCATATATATTTAAATAGTTACATGGTTGAACCGGGAATCGATCCCGTTACATGAGAAAAATAATCATTCTGTAGCTTTATCATACCGATCGAAAGGCTTCATCATAAGGATTATTTTTTGCTAAATAACGTAGTGTCAAAAATAAAAGGAAGACCATGAATCCGGGTGACGCCCTGTATACGTATTGTAACTATAGAATCAATAAGATAAATAACAAAAAAAAGTATATCTGCAGGCATCACCGTGCATAAATATGTAGATACCTAAAACATAGTAGTTTCCAAGATACCGGAATTCGTGGAAGCTGTATTCAATGACCATAAACATTAGGTAATACCTCATTTTAGAGCCTGATAATAATTTAAACGTACCTTTTAGCAATTACTCCACATTCCCAGCTCCTTATCTATGCTCTACAAATGAATTTGAGCAATCGATTCTAAAACTGTTGCATTTTGAAGTCGTGGCGTAACCAATAATCCGCAACCTAATTTGTATACCTGAAATAAATGAATTTTCAGAAGGTCCAGTAGCCAGCAAAAATAAAAAATATATTATTATTTACTTAAATTAAGTTTGTTAAGTAAAAACTTATACTTTTATTTATTTATTTATAACCTTCTGTATAATATATCTTAAGTACTATAGGTATAGGTAATAATCGCCTTAACATTGACAAATCTTAAATATAATATACAATCGAACTCTAACATAATAATTATATATATTATGTATAAGTACAAAAACGGAAAAAATAAATAAAGGGAAGAATGCTAAATGCTAAATGCTCATTGGCCATCAAAAAATTCGTCCGCAACGCTGTCAGTGGGAAAAGTGCCCAGAAGGCTGACAGCGTCGCCACGTCGGACGGCAATCCTGATTCTTTGACCTAAAAATTGCCCAGCCCTATGGTCACGTGAAGAGTCGACCAAGCGCTTGGCGATGTCCCGAAATACGCGATGAGCACTCGGACCCCACGGCCCTAGTGTTTTAACCCCAATCGGCTCAAACATATAGCTAACAATAGGTAAAAACTTTCTTAACACAAAAAACACTAATAAGCTCATGTCATGATGCATGCAGGAAGTGATCATCATCACTGAATGATTCGACTGAACGTTTATGCCATCGATATGTTACCGTATAATATAAACTTCGTTATTTTATAATCTATCATTAGATTATATCCTACTGTCGCAAAATTGTGAGCTGCAACAAACTATTTACAATTTTTCGATGTCCATGGGAAATCGACAAATTGTGAACTGGTATCAAACTTGCTTGCGACTTAGCGCACCTAATGGCTTGCGCTAATACTTAACAAAGTCTAGCGCTCGGCTCGCTCACGGCTGTCACAATTCCAACCTAACCTAACCCATTTCACAATTTTTCGACAGTTCTCTAAAGGAAATAATACCGATACATTATAAACGAACGGTTCTCATAATCTTACTTACGGTGACACATATAAAAACGAAACTTTGTTTTCCTTTAGATAAGACGTAATGTGCATATGGATGTGTAAAGGTATAATTTAAATAATATTAATCGATCGTTCCTATTTAATGCTATTGCACGCCGTATCACGTATTGCATGAAAATCGCCTTCTGCATTACCTATCTAGTGCAAATCATGTCCAAATACACAGTACTGCATAATACATGAGACTTAGTCCAGCACAACTGTTTATTTACTAATCCTAGTATAAACCTTCGATAGCATAGGCAATGTTGATTGATGTAAGAACACTCCAAAGTTATTAACGATAGGTGAATGCTTTTGAATCTCAGCGTTAACGACTTATCGAAACTTGGGTCCTAATCCAGGTCATGGTCTAGCCATGTGCCAAATTTCATACAAATCCGTTCAGGCGTTTTAGTATGAAAGTGAAACAAACAAACAAACTAACAAACAAACTCATGCACTTTCGCATTTATAATATTAGTTTGATGACGTAATATTAGGATTACGTCAAACTTTAAGGGGAAGGAAGGGGACCCCCTTCCTTCTCCTTTAAAGTTAGTCTTAAAGTCGTGCTAAAGTCTGACGTCGTGTGACAAGTCACGTCATGAAGCTTATGACTCGTCCAACCTTGACGCGTTATTAGATTCGTGACGTGACACGTATAAATCTAAAGTATTAAAACTCTAAACTTAAAGGCTTGTGCAGACCAGCGCGACATGTCGCGCGACGCGACACGAACAATACAATTTCTAAGAAAACTTCACAGTATAACAATAACCGGTGTCGCGTCGCGCGACAAGTCGCGCTGGTCTGCACAAGCCTTAAATTGCAACGAACAATTTTAAAATATTACCAGCTTTGTCAATTTTGTTACATGGTTTAATTTAAAATATGAAATAAGAAAATAAAAAATAAAAATATAAAATTGCAAAATATGTGACGTCACACACCCGGGGATTGACACAGTTATGACCACCAAAAACATAATTTATGACTATATTATTTAATAAACTAGCTTCTGCCCGCAACCCTATAACCTTCCTCAAGAATGCCATGCAAAAGTATTTTTTCAAATCCGACTAGTAGTTCCGGACACCCTACATACAAACTTACCAACATACAAAAAAATATTACTTCTTTAGAACCGTTCACCGTGCGGGTTGGTGAATGTCACAAAATATCCTGGAATTGTTATTTTTTAGGAGATTTCCTTACGATGTCATCCTTCTTCGTTTTGCTAAGATGACGTTTTGGGTTCAGTATTATTAATATTTCATAACATCTTTGAGACAAGTCAATAAACTCTCAGGTCGCTCGGTCGTTCACCTAAAATACGGTAAAATGAATGGTAATAATACTTGCAAAACACAAATTTTTATGTAGGTAAGTATTTTTGTCTTCAAATATCGTAAATGCAAGACAGGAGATAAAATTACGTCAAATAAGGTCGTAATTTGTACGTTTTATAGCCTGCAGTGAATACGTTAGTTGAATGTCAGATCAACACGCAAATTTGGTATGAGTCCCTTAAAATGTGTGCATATTTTTACTAAATTATGACGCCAGTTTCTAATTATATTAGTAAAGACCAAAAACCACTGAGTTCCACAGTTTCTGTTTCCTCGAAAATCAGGCTTATTGTTCCTTTGATCATTCATTTTTTTTTTATTTACTTATGATCAAGGTTCAATTTTCGCACTGAAGTTCCATTTAATTTACTCTGTACAAATCGTAACTAAGTACACCGAATAGGTTCAGATTGGCACCCATAATGTCATTATAGAATAGAATACTGTTATTTACTTTTCGAGCGCGCTATCGTTCATCGATCAAAATTTTCGTCGTCCCATCGTTTGTCGTGAAAACAATCAGTCGCACTAACGTTCATCGAGCTAATGTGGTGTTGCACGGTGGGCTGAAAATCACCTTTCATAGACTTATTCGGATTTCAATTTGCAAGTGCCGGATTTTTTGCCGGATATCGCTTCTATTAGTTATTACTATATTCAAAATTGACACCCGAGTTAATTCTGCACAAAGACGAAAGAATTATAATTTTTTTACGAAAAATTTGTATGAAGCTAGTATGAAAAAGTTAATTATCTCGTAAACAGCAAGGAAACCCGTAATATCCTTACAGGTGGTTATAGTACTAATATTTATGATTGTTTGACAAAATGTCATATAACTTTTATCGCTGCAATTTATTTATTTTTTAATAGAAAAATAAAAACTAATATTATTTCCTTATCTCTGTCGTTGTCAGACACCAATTCTGATTCAGAATCCAGATTGGATATATCTAAAAACTCGAACTCACTTTCCTGAAACTGAATTAAGTCGAGAGTTTCAGCAAAAAAGCTCTGCTTTCTCTTGGCATCTAACTTAGCCCTTTGTGCACTTAGGAAAGGTTTCGAAGAAACAACAAGCATATTTAAGATATCTTGATTAGAATCTTGCCTGCTTCTTTTCCGCGAATGATGTTCTCGGAACCTCATAAAATCTTTGTTTCGAGACTCTGAGGCTTTTTCCGAGAGAGTCCCAATCGGCACAATATCATTAATCTCGATTATGTCAGCCCCGTGTTTTAATATTTTATGTACGTAGGACGACATGTAGTACCAGTCGTACAATTCCAGGTACTTTTCTGCTGTTTTGCGGGCAAAATCTTATTACGTAGATCTTCTCGCCAAATGTTATCGCTTGCAAAATCACAGCAAATCTTTTAATCTTCTAGATCTTTGTCCAACCCGGTAATAGCTGCAGTTTTATTGGGAAACTCGAAAATCTCTCTTGCGGTATTCCCTTCATTGGTAGTTCCCGAGCCTTGTTTCACAATATCAATTAACAGATTGAGCTGATCTTTGAATTTATTTTGAATACATTTTTTTCATCTCTGCAACATTTCTTTGTCCTCATTACTTCTGCCACCGCCGCTGCCCACCGTTTGAAGTCGAGCCTGTACGCAATATGTAACAGACATTCCATACAATTTATACATGCGTGTAGGGATGACAAGTCAAATTTGTTTAAGTCAGCACACACAGTCTTTGATGTTACAACATCTAAGCGGTTCATTTTCGTAGGTTTTGCTAAGCACAGGTAGCACGATGCATTTGATTTGGCCTCAGAAAGGTATGTGCAAACTTTGGCGTCGATCATTGTCATCATTAGTTGATGAGTCACCATGTTATTATTATTGCACTCTGTGGGGATAAGGGCCTGAATTTCATCATCCATTTGTCTTTTGAGACCAATGACAACTGTTTCGCTCTCCTTTACAAAAGTAAACTGAACTGGACGACAATACAAAGTTGATAATGGTTTTGGGTTCCTCCATACAGTATTATCTCCATCTGTCAGTTTTAGTGGCACCAAGGAGGTCATGAAAATGCTTGCATCATCTTGCTCACCCTCCATTTTCTGCTTGTATCGGCTTTGGTTGGAAGCACCATCAAATCCCCACTTGGATATCAGCTTTAGCTGCCTATTTTGCACATCGGCTAGTCAGAAAGACTTTGAAGGATTCTCGTCACCGTGATGTCAAGTAAAGCTTGAAGTGTAATCCTAGCCGAGGAATCCTTAACTGACACTGATTGCTTCGGAGCAATCAAGCTTAGTTTGTTGCACTTTATAGTAGGATGGATAAATATCCTTAGCACCTTCCCGAATAGCAGCCTCTCGCAAAGTAATATATTGCCACTTTGACAGTTTTAGTGAAAGAAGCAATCCGAGCGCTTTCTCTGGTGTAAATATGACTGTTTTCACTGGTTTCTTAAGCGTTTCTTTAATTTTAACGGCTGCTTCAGGATTTTTCATCATGTATTCGATCACAGATGTGATATTCCCATGCCTTTCTTCTTTTAAACGCGCTGCAGCTGCATATGCCAATTCACTGGAGTCTTCGCCTGTATGATCATCAGATCTTCTCTTTTTCTGTTTACTTCCCAAATCTTCGAATGGTTTTCGGAACCTTTTTGTCATTGTTCCAACGGAAGAAGACGGCGACGGCTCATGAGACTGATTGTGCTCTTGGTATCTCATCAACAGTTGGTTCTTGATTAACTAAAGTTTGCATACAACTTGGCTAATCAATATTAGCTGGAAGTACTCTCACTTTTTAGAAGAACAAACAAGTCTAAATTGGTGATTAAACTTTTCATTTTAAGATTTTATAGTCGCAGAGATAAAATTTAGTGTTTGCAGTTACGAGTACACGGTTGTGAACAATCTAAATTATAAAGCAAAATTTTAGCCCGTTTACTGCAATACATCGATAATAATAATTGATTAACTACCCTCATTAGAGTTTTAACAGATGTGCTAATGAAAATGTATAATCGTCAAAAACATTTCTTAGAACTCATAACACAACTAATCAACAAATTAGCTTACTTATCAGAAATCATTAACAATCATTTAATCACCTATTCAGACTTATTCGAAGACTAAATCATTGTAATTACTTAATCACTTATTTTCAGACTTAAGAATTTGTTATTTGGTATCACTAGAAGACTAAACAATTTGTTATTTGGTATTTTGGTTGTATAAAGTTTTGAAATTAATTTTGTATTGTTAAATATCTAGCTCAAACATAGTTGTCTAAGTGTGGATGTACTACGAGTATAAACCTCTGACTACTGCTTCGGGAATATAGGGGTGATGCTATTTTATGTTACGTGTTGTTAAAAGTCTGTGTTCCTCAACTTAAACACGAAAACGAACCGTTTCGTATGTAAAAAAAATATATATATTTTGGATGATTTAAAAAAAAACTTGAGGTGTCAAGGAACACCCGGATGGAACGAAGTTCAGAGAGAGAGCGAGAGACAGACAGAGAAACACGCGCACGCCGCACGACTTACAACTATAGCAAAAAGTGTCGTTACAACTTTTGGTTAAATTTTTTTCCGTCTAGCCCCCTTTCGTAACGCGCGATAAGGAACTTCGTTCCAAAAAAAAATTGCAGCGATAACCGTTATATGACATATGTCAAAAAATCATAAATAATTAGTACTATAGGTAACCATCTGTAAGGATATTACGGTTTTCCTTGCTGTTTACGAGATAATTAACTTTTTCATACTAGCTCCATACAAAAGTTTCGTAAAAAAATTATAATTCCTTCGTCTTTGTGCGGAATTAACTCGGGTGTCATTTTTGAATATAGTAATAACTAATAGAAGCGATATTCGGCAAAACATCCGGCACTTGCAAATTGAAATCCCTAAGTCTATGAAAGCCCATTTTCAGCCCACCGTGTGTCGCACCGCTGATGGTCGACATATCGTACTGTCGGCCTACCATTTGTCACGTATTTGTTTGTTGCAACTATGATACGGACTCATACAATATACTAGAATAGATACACATATCCTAAATAATAGATACATACATACTAAATATACAAGCAACGAAAATAAATGAAGACTATAGATAATTAGTTTCGAGAACAAGATCATAACGACAAGTGTGTGTAGAAGAACAAGTTTATGTTTCTTTCCTACCTAAGTATATACATTATAAAATGTTAAAATGATTATATATATAAGAACTAATGCAATGTTAATGGCTATAATTATATATGTGAATTACTCGAGGGGTTTGGCGCTGATAGCCGAAATACAGGCTCTGCCTAGTTCGGCTACAGATGAGCACACCACTTAAAGTGACCTAAATTAGCCTGTTAAAATATTTTGTAATTTTTGTCTAAGTTTTCTTTTAATAAATAAATATAAAATATAAATAAAAGTAATGTTATTACCTACTTCAATTATATTAATTGAACCTATGATGTCCATGTCCTAGAAGTGGGAACACTATAGACTGTTTATGCATGTTAGGTCAGACATTTTGCTAATTCTTCGTAACTTCTCTTCTCCAGGAACCGTCTTTTGCATATCAATTCTCAGCAAAAGATTGAACGTGCAGGACAGCGCTATTGGAGCCCTCGCAGGTGCGAGCAGGATAGCTAGCTGCTTCATGTTTGCGTTTGCACCGACGAGACCATGGTATTGCTCGGCTCCGCTGTTGAACATCTTCAGTCACACAGGTCTGACTGCTGTCAGGTCTTTAGCCACCAAGAGTGTTCCTAGTGAGGAAGTTGGTAAGCTGATATTATTATTTCTTTAGTCAATTTGATTAAGATTCGTTTACGTTAACAACAAATTTTCGCAATTCTTGACAATTTTGGGCTAACTATGACATCTCGCCAACACCGAACAATTTACGGCAATACCAAGTTTGTATAGACATCGCCAAGAATGTAAGCGCAGAGTTCTAGGTAGTCTGGCAATTCATTTTAAAATCTACAACCATTTTCTCGAGAAATCTACGAGAATTATTAATAGTTCTATTCTGCAGGTAAGCAGCTTATTACCGCTACCGTCTTGTAAGTAGCTTACCTAGCAAGAAAATCATTTCTAGTGACTTTTAAAACCACCCATGATATTGCACAAAAATTTAATTTGCTCCACAAGACTAACTTTATTGAAACAATTGAATTGAATTGGAACTATTTGTAAGTAACTTCACCTCAGAATCTCATCTGGTAACAGAAAATCCGTGGAGTCACTTTGATTGTTCTATTTATCTGGAAGCAAACCGTCTAAAAGCATTTACACAAAATAAATGACGGAAGAAATTGCTCAATAAAACGTTACGACTTGATAAGACAAAATTTCCCGAAAAGGGCACAAACAGCAGTTTGTACAAGGAAGAAATGACTATTCAAAGGATTAGCACCTGTTGCTGCCACGTCGGAGGATTCGTTTTTGCGTAAATTTTATTCACGATAGCGCACCCACTAAATTAATCAAGAGAAACGTGGAAATAATTTTTTTTTGTTCCGGCCCTGTTGGCTTGGCGATGTTTGTACTTCAAAATTCATGAACTTTAGTAGATGTGCGTATTTCGGGTTAAGGAAACGTCTCTTATCTCGTGGCTCTTGTTTTCTTGACGAAAATATGGGATAATTTTACTGTTAATTAATAGACTTAGTAGTATAATGTTTTCCTAAAACTGGGCCCGTCACAGTCCAATAGACACACACAGTATAATAGACACGGCATTTGTTTTTCGTTTTGGCTCATCTGTATCATCAGCCAACAAGCCTTTGGTCCTGGTTTTTCTATTTCCCCATGTCTGGTAGTTTATTGAAGAAGATAATGTAGCTCAAACTTTCAATATGCCTAATTGAACAATGCAGAGGTGGTCCAGTGGTAACGGTATGACCACGTGAGGTAGGTCGATTTGAACCCGAGTCATTTGATGATTTCCCACCAAAAAAAAAAAAAAGGTAGGCACTTTTACTTCGTGTAATTTATTTCATCACCACTGGTCTTAAAACGGAGAAGAAAACATTACGAGAAAACTGGAATGTCCAACAGAACCAACATTTTAGAAATCGTGTGTCATCTAGTTATCCTCGCTGGAGTTTCTTGCCCGTTCTTCTCCATAAAGACCTACATTTTGGAATGGGCGAGTTTCAACTTTCTGACTAACTGGCCGACTATTTGACAATTCAAAATTGCCTGTAAATGGTTTAATTGAAATAAATGCTTTCAGTTCAGTTCAGTTTGCTGGGCCTGCATTGTGCCCACACCCTTTCTTCAAGAGAAGACCCGTGTCTCAGCAGTGGAAACATTATAGGCTGAACATGTAATGCCTACTGAAGGTAATCCATAAAGTGCAAAATTCTAACCCTTCATAACTTCTTTACAGCAAAGCTGAGTGCCCTGATCGGAGTGACGGAGGCAATAGCGCCGTCAATATACATGCCAGCAACGAGCTACATCTACATGATGACCATCGACCACTTCCCTGGCGCCTTCTACATGTTCGACGCCGCCTTAACAGTGCTTGCTTTAGGATTATTCGGGTGAGATGTTTTTTTACACCCATCTTCTTGTCAAATAAAAATCTTTAATTTATTCACTGATAAACAACGCACAGAATAAATTTCTGGGTCTCGAAGCCTGAAATTTTGCACAAGAGTTCCTTATACAGGTTGTTCGGTAAATAATGGATAACCTTGAAATAGCATTTAATAGATCTTATGGCCGTTCTAAAAATAATAAATACTTAGTACCTAAAATTTGTAACAATTTTTTTTTTTACCTTATTCTTCTTCACCACGACTGTGTGTGTGTGTGTCGTGAAATAAATTAATTCCATCGGTTATTTGTTTTTGTAATATTGTGCGTTGACTATGCTGACAGAGAACAATAAAAATGTGACTAGAAATTCCACAGTATTTTTTTCAAAACAATCTTTTATTATGTACCTACTACTTGGGATATTATATATTTTTAGGTATTTTTATAGAACGGCCGTCATGTCTATTATATGCTATTTCAAGGCTATCCATTCTTTACTGGGCAACCTGTATAACGAAGGTGAGCACCACGAATGATTTTTGAAAATTCTTCCCCTAGTGCGTTTAAATAGGGGATGAAAGTTTGTTAGTTCGTCATTATTGCCGGGCACGGTTACTTACAACACTTACACTTATTTTGGCTTTTGGTTTTTTCTTTACATAGGGCCATTGCAATGTCGAAGACTGGCTTTTTGGTCAAATGGTCGCAAACGAAACTGCTGAGTTGGGACCTGGGTTTGAACCCAGGTCGTTATTTTTTTTTTCATTTAGTTCAGTAGCAACCCCAAGCCTGGATTTGCGCCCGGTTGACGGCAGTAGGCTCACCCTCTACAGGGTACTTAAAACATAAATGTCAAAATGTAAGCTACGTTCGCAATTTATTTGCCAAAAATGTAAACAAACACGAGTTTTAGAAAAAATAACTTTGATGCCTACATTTAAGGTTCAGTTTGCGCTACAACTTCATATTTTTTATGACTTTTTCAACAATACTACGTTAGTCTAAAATCAAGTTTATTTACACTAGCATAAAGTTGATGTTTGTTTAACTGGAAATAACATCAATTGGAAACAAGGTTATAAGTAGACATTAGGTTATATATGCCAGTCTGTCTGCATACCCCTTCTAGAAACACAGGCAGGATGAAAGAAATTGGTGATTCACTCAGTTTCTAATAATTTGTTGTAATTTTTAATTGATTAACCACGATGGTGAAATATGACATTGTAAAAGCAATTACGAAGTCTTATCTTATTTTGATAGATGTGTTTGCATCGAAGTTTTCCTCATAAAGTATATAAGCACAAAATAAACGTACATAGTGATGAAATCATTGTATTGTGTTGCAATAGATTACATTAGGTAAGTAAACAATTAGATTAAAAAATAAGCAATATTTGTCGCGTCATAATTATGATTAACTATCTTTTGAAAACAATAAACAAGTCCTAATATAGCGTCTATTTACATAAATAAAATAAAAAAGCCTTTTATTCCATGCAACACATCTTACAGTAATTTATCACTTTGACTTAATGCAACAATTAAATTTAAATAAATAATTAGTTTAGTTTTGAATTATGTCTATTTACATATCAAACTTTAAATAGCACAAATATTTTTTTTAATAACCTATAGTACAAATATTTTCTTCATGTCCCTCGCAAACTTCGTGTTTTGTCAGTCGTCGGATTTCTATCAATTGCCAATTGCAATTGCGTTATACTTGGTGCTTGTACGTATTGACTCCTACCACCCGCGTTGCCATCAACCATAATTTGGTAATTATAGTTGATGGCAACGCGGTCCCGGCGTGCCAGCGTGCGAAGGCCAGCGGTGTTTCGTAAGTCGTCAGATTTAGAAATTGACGACTTATGAAACACGAAGTTTTCCGAGGGACATTAAGAAAATAGTTGTACTGTACCTACACGGCTTTTTTTCTTACCTCAATCTTAGATTTACCTTTAGGTACCTACGTTGACATTGATGAAAACCTTAAATCGTTCAGGTTATTTTCAGGAGAGATAGAGACGTGACTGAAATAAATTTCAGAAAATAGATTGAACGATTGTTTATTTTATCTTAGAATAAAAATAAACAAATGTTTTAGAAGACCTTATTGAATAGGTAATTTTAGCAGAGGGAATCACTTTTTTACTCTGAAAGTTAGGAATGAAGGCATTTTAAAATGTTTAACCGTACTTTTAAATTATAATATAAGCCCAAGTTAGTTAGATTTATTTATTACTAACATCATGGGATAAAACATGGACTAGGATCTAGGAAATTTTAATATAGATCTATTATATTATTATTTATTTTATTCGTGCCCGATTGATGGCAATATGCTCGCGCCCTATTAGGTACATGGAACTTAAGAGCGTTCATCCAAAAAGTTGGCAACGTCGCAAATAGCTGTCAAATATTTACCTGTTCTGATTAATTTGGAAAAATTACTGTATAGAAAAAAATATAGAAAGATATATATATAGAAATAAGAAATACCTATGACTAACTAGTGAACTGGATTATTAATAATGAATTGGTATTATAACACTGAATTTGATATTTTAACCGTTTTAGGTGTAAAAAAGGCATTTGGAAAGTTTCCAAATACTTTTTTTACGTCTTAAACTATATATTCGGTGTTACGATATTAATTATTGGATTTCATACTTAATAAATATTTTAGTTCACTACGTATAGTTATCCATATTTCTTATTTTAAAATATTTCGCTGTTTTGATGAATATGGCAATATTACTGTATAATATTGCCAAATATGAATCAAAGAAGCGAAATATTTGACAGCTACTTTTCGTATAAACGCTCTTAAACATAACTGGCGAAATGTGGGTGTACTAAAGGTACACCCCTGCCGAACCCCTCGGGGAATACCGGAGTGATGTTATGTTTCATCATCATCATCATCGGCAGCCTTATTCCACCCACTGCTGAGTATAGGCCTCCTCCTTTTTGTGCCATGCTTCCCTGGTCTGTGCGAGTCTCATCCAGGTCTCCCCCGCGGTCTTTGAAAAGAGTCCCAAACGAAACGAAAGAAACGGTCTAAAAATGGTGTTTCTTTTCACATTTCACAATCTTTTTTTTGCTGTGTTGTAGCCGTTTTAGTAATGCATCTTTTGATACCATGTTCATTTCTCTATCTTAATAATTGAGGACGCTAGCCACCTGGCCATTGGTAAATTAAGGTTCAAGACGTAAAGGGTAGCGGCTCGGAAATGGAGGTGGACACTTGTCTAGATAGACGCGGTGATGGCAGGTGGAGCAGAACCCTAACGGACTGGTTGCCGAGAAACAGTAGAAGGAGCGTTGGCAGAGCATTTTATGTTTAAGTGTGTTAAAATGTATGGAAATTACGCGTCAATTTTGTGCGTGTTATGACCCAATTAAGTTCAATTGTCCTTCGGTGCATTGTTAAACTATGACTTTTGCATCACCTTTTATTCCTCAAAAATATATCCCATTTTTATTGCATCGATGATAATACGTAATTAAAATAAAATAATATTTACCAAACGCATTTATGTACTCGTATAAAACTCAAATCATTTATTTCAAATAGGCACATAAAAAGAGTCAAGTCTGTTTTGATAGTAATATCCCTCTAGACCAAACAAAAAACCATGACATAGCGCTGCCAACAATACTGTGAAGCATGCTAAAACTACACCTCCACTCTGTGCATACACACTTGCACGCACAAATTTACAATCAAACTACAATCAAACTACAATCAAACTACAATCAAACTACAATCAAACTACAATCAAACTACAATCAAACTACAATCAAACTACAATCAAACTACAATCAAACTACAATCAAACTACAATCAAACTACAATCAAACTACAATCAAACTACAATCAAACTACAATCAAACTACAATCAAACTACAATCAAACTACAATCAAACTACAATCAAACTACAATCAAACTACAATCAAACTACAATCAAACTACAATCAAACTACAATCAAACTACAATCAAACTACAATCAAACTACAATCAAACTACAATCAAACTACAATCAAACTACAATCAAACTACAATCAAACTACAATCAAACTACAATCAAACTACAATCAAACTACAGCTCACTAAGGTCCGTATTACAGAACGTTCCTCAAGTTCAGTTTGATCTTCAATCAGCCGATCACTGTTTAAGTATAGAATCAGTACTTGAGCATCGATCTTATTCCAGAACGGTAATCAAACTCTACTCATTACTCAGATAAATCGAGACACAGATCCAGCCTCAAGCAGTACCTATTGTCTATGCATATGCATCGGATACAGTTGGATGTTTTTTTATTACGTTTAATAATTAGCTAATTTATTTAATCATAATATTATCACTATAAAATGACAGGACGTTACAATTATTTCAGTCCATTGGAAAAATCCTTTTAAGTACTTAATAAAAATTCTAACGGATTTCAAGAATATTGTTGAAAATAAAAAAAATCTGCGTGAGTGACGCTATAGTTCTACCTTCTATTTGAATCATCGTTGAATAAATTATTGTAATGATCTACTTCTCCAAATATATCCATTTTGATAGTAATTATTTTAAAAAAACAGCAATATTTACTAACTCGACAACGCAGATAGACTGAACAGAACAAAAATTGACATGACAATCTATGCTCAAGCGCGGTCTCGACCACACTTGGGTGATTACAGAACCAATCACTGCTTGGGTCCGATTCATGAACTGAGTAGGTAAGTAACGATCTAAAATAGAGCCAAACTCAGCTGAACTATGATCAAAAAATCTATACTTGAGGAACATTCTAAAATTAAAACTCGACTCAAAACTAGTTTTAAACAGAGATCAATGCTTGAGTTTCCTTCTGTAATACGAACCTAAGTGCACACCGTGTTTACGAACCGGCCTCACGTCACTGTTGACTGCGCTATGGCTTGGTTTTTTATTTGGTCTGTTATCCATTAATGTTTTTGGATTCGTGATTGCGAACTGAACTGAAATAGTAATGCTTATCAGTTTATGTAACTGCATGCGGGTTCTCCCAGAATAAAAACTGTGCTAAATAGTTAAAAGTTTGCCAACAACGATACGGTTGATATTTTTTTTTATCAAGAAAATATTGCCTTATGTTATACAGTTTCTGCCCGCGACTTGGTCCGCGTCGAAGTCAACAATACAATAAAACATACCCTATACCACGCGGCAATAGAGTAGCTGTCGGTCACTGAAAAAAAAAAACGAAATCATATCAGTATTTCCAAAGATTACCTCCTAGATCCAAACTTACAAACTTTACCTCGTTTTTTGTTTAGCCTAGACTATACTGTCCCACTTTACCTGTTTTTAGTATTCAATTATATAGCACGCACCACGCTTAATTATTTTTGAAATGGCAAGTTCGATTGCACAACCACATTTCGTCGCTGACGGTATTAGTTCAGCTGTGTGGCCTATACACAGCTGAATTATTAAGCCCATTGTATATTTTGTAGTGTTTGATTTATTTTGCTGTACACACGGCTACACATCAAGCCATACATTCCAGTATAACAAAAACGCTGAAACGCCTAATTCTTTATTTCTGACAAAAAAAATATTTTCATTTTGTTATCCCAAACTTAAGAAATGCTGGGTTTCACAAATTTTCATCCCCTATATCACCCCGTTTAGGATAATTTTTTAAACAAAAAGTACCCCATGTCCTTTTCCAAAATACCATCTATGTCCTTGCCAAATTTTATCGCAATCCGTTTAGTGGTTTAACCGTAAAAAGGTAACATACCGACAGATAGACAGAGTTACTTTCGAATTTATAATATATTATATAATTATATGTATATTGTTTATAATTATATCTACCAATTATAGGTTTATCGTTATTCGTAGATATCTTAAACATGAAGTAAATGGTTACCAAATACGAGTAAACGTAAATCAAGAGATTGATATCCCGAATGATTTTTTCTACAACCCTTACTACAAAACCATAGTGACGCCAGAAGTCCATTTTGTCGACCCTTAATTCAAACTGCTCTGAGTCTTATAGCTGTGGAGTTTTTCGCTAGTATCCTATCCTCAAAGTTTTTCCTTCACTCTCAATGTATTCTCTATCTACCATAATCTCGAACTGACATAACCTGTTTGGGCATGCGCATTATTAAACAAAAATGCACCTGCATCTGCATAAAAAAAACCTACATATTATTGATTTTCTTTATTATTTACCATGACCTGCATATGCAAAAGATGTTTTAACTCGTTTATCATTTAGTTTGGGTAGTCATTTTTTTATCGTTTTTATGATTATCCTGAATTTGAAGAAGTCACGACGTCTCATCCATTTTTGTTAAGATTTAAATAAGAGGTAGATTATATTATACATACAAGTATTACAAATCTTTTACAAATAAACGCAAGTTTGTACATATCCAATAAACAGACAGAATATCTGCTATATTGGAATGCACAACTAAGTATGTATACATATATCGGTGTCGACGTAAAATGATGAAGATTAACTTTAGTAATGTTTAAATGCCTGTGTTCACATTATTTGAGAGACGAATGATAAGTCTTAGCAAATAGATTCTTTTATCGTCATATATTATCAATGCCAAGGTCGATGACTACGAGCTAACAGTAACAGAACAAATAATTACATTTACAAACGTCTTCTATCTATTTACTCTAGGTACCTACTAAATTATATGACGAACTAATTAACTATCAAATAAATACAAAAAGAAAAGGACACTTGGCGTCGAAGTACTCGTGCGTAACGCTGTCATTTGAAAACGTGCCCAGAAGACTGGCAGCTTGTCACGTTTAATGGCAATGCCAATACTTTGGACATATAACGAGCCAGCTCTCTGGTCACGTGAAGTGTTGACCAGTCGGCGAGAAATTTCCTTAAAAAAGAGACGCGCACTTGAGCCCCGTGGTTCTGGTCGTGGGACTGGTCGAACCCAGGCAGGCGCTTTACTTTGTGTAAATGATTTCATCACCACTGCTCTCAAAACGATGAAGAAAAACGTCGGGAGGAAACTAGCATGTACTATAACAAAAAATTCGAAAACATGTGACATCTACCAACCCACAATGGGCCCGCGTGGTGAATTACAGCCCATCCCTCGCGTAGAGAGGAGAGAGGAGGCCTGAGTCACAGCAATGGGAACAATATTGGCTTATTATGCTTATGTTATGCTAATAAGATAAAAATTCGGTAACAAGCTCCTAATTGACTTGTATTTTGTCTGTATTGTTCTTAATTTTTCAACAAATCTTTTTATTATTTTTACAGATTCATTTTCATACTGGTGAGGCGGAGAATGAGAGCCACCGTCACGGATCCGAGTAAAAAGGAAGAATTCGCCAGATCTAATGAAGTGTCTCGGTTTTAACTATTGTAATGTAGATTTTAAGTAGCGTGAAACTAAATGATCTGAACGTGAAGCAAATGATTCTATTGTTTGAGAAATTTCCATAATTACGACTAGATGTTACAGACTTTAAAATATCGCATTCTGTAAACTAGCTTTGCTCCGCGGTTTCATCCGCATAAGTCTCGATCCCGTGGCAATATCGGGATAAAAGTATCCTATGTCTTAACCCAGGTCATGGTTAACCCATGTGCCAATTTTCATCTAAATTCATTCAGCCGTTTTAGCGTGAAAGCGTAACAAACAAACTCACTTTCGCATTTTTAATAGTAGTTAGGATTAGGATTCCAACAGAAGTTAAATTTCTTCATTGCAACCTCGCCAAGGTTGCGTCTACTGTGACAGGAGGAAAAGACTGAAATTACAGGTCCATCTTGACTTGACACCTCTAACCTTCTTGTTAGCAGTAAAAATGGTAGTAATAAACTAGGATAATGCATTTCTTAGCGCTGACACTGCGAACTATTAGACTTGATACTTGAAAGAATTTAATAAATTTTATTACTTACTGTTTTTTTTCCTCTGAATTGTTTTTTATGTTATGGAATTTTGCCTAGCAAGCTGTACAAACTACCTTTTTAAGATATTGGAAAATACAAATACGGTATAAAGAGATAGTGACAAACATAATAGGTAGAGCTTCTCAAGCCAAAGTAAAAGGGGTAAATTAATAAGCCTTTAGTTCCCTTAATATCACAAAAAACGAGACTTCTAAAAATACTGGAAAAGAGACACGTAATTTTAATATATTATAACAAAATAAAAAACTGTCTTTGATAAAGAACTCATTGTAATGTTTGATCAAAAAACGTATTTCAATTAAGTAAGACTGTTATTGTAAATTGTTGATATTAAACAATTATAAAAGGAAATCTCTAAGAAATATACGTTTTGTTATCTTCGATGTGTCTTATGTTTATTTAGATGAGAAGTTCAATGATCTATTATCTGTTCGCAAATACTATGGAGTGATGAAGATTAACACAGTCTAGGCGAAATTATTCGCCATTTTGTTTGAGTTGCGGCTGTGTAGACTGACTCAAAACTAAAAAAAATAAATCAAATCAATCTTTATTTCAGACAATGCTACATATTACAATGTACAGTCCATATAATCACAGATACTAGAATATAATTATTTATGAATAATATAATAGCATTAATTAACAAATTATAATTTTAAAACAGGTATAGTTATACTACAGACTAAGGTTTCCATTACAATGAGATCAGTCACATAAAATGTGGACGGATGTACTGACTGATTAATAAAATACCGAACAATAAGATCATGTTACAAGCGACACTATTTTCAAAAATAAAGCAGCAAAACAATAAAATTAAGAAACGCTAATGCTCTTTATGAAAAAACGAATGATTGCCCGCACATTTGCAACAGTCTCAAAGCTGAAGGACATTTAGGCGGGTCGCACCGCAACGTAAAAATCCTCCAACAATAACACTTTTGTACATTTTGTATCAACCATCGCACACAGATGGGCCATAACGCATTTTTTGTATTGAAATGCGATGCGCTGCGACCCGCTGTGGCTGTAATGTGTGTTTGCCTTTATAGACAAAACGGTGTAAAATATATGCAGAATAACCGGCTTAGACACAAGAAAAATCTGTCGATAGACCAGACTGTGCGCAAATGATTAATTTCTTAAAATAGTCTGACTAAAAGACAGTCCACTTAGTTCTGTACGCGGCCTTAGTGTTGCCAAGGAATATGTGAGAAAACCCGTGAGCTCATCGTTTTAGAATATTAAGACCAGATAATTAAGTTGTTATGTTAATCACAGTTAGATCTTTTAGTAATTACTGTGTAGTCAGATGTGATTATGTTTTTGTGAAAAACATTTTATATCCATAACATGTGACGTAAGCACTAATACCTACAGTCAGCGCTCGGTAATCCAGTACAGATTTTTTTTCTTTAGGTAATATCAACTAGCTAGTAATAAAAAAAAATTACCTGCTATCCAGTTACGTAACACATTTTTGTAAACAGTTCAACAACATTCATTGCGCAATTTACGTTGTTGAGCAGATTTTTTTTTCGAACTTATGAAGCAATGGATTAGCAATCTGTTACAAAACGATTCAGATTCTGATTGATCGTGTATTACACAATTAGGGTACGGATTTGTAAAGTAAACAATCTTTATTAGTTTACGTAATAATACCTACTCGTAGAACGCCAACGAAAAATGCGCGCGCACTTTTGTAATAAACCTGCCGGATTAAAGAGTATGAGACCTAAGTTATGAAACGCCAGATTATTGGACGTGTCGGATTAGTGAGCGCCTACTGTAACTACACATAAAAAATCTTCTTTTTCAAGGGTAATGCCAATAAAATAGGCAAAACTAGGTATTTCCATTGGATGAACTAAGAACCAATTGTCGACCAACTGTGAGAAAATGCCAGAAAGTTAAAAAGTGGCTCAATTATTTAATAAAGTGTCCATCATTAGAACGTCAATAAGTTTTTAAAAGATCGTTTAAATATTTCCCTAATAATAATAGATCTCGATGTGAAACCGTTTTGAAAATAAATAAATAAGTGGCGGTCCTTGGAGGCCTATCTCCAGCAGTGGACGTCTTTCGACCGAAATGATGATGATGAAACCGTTTTGAGAAAGTCTAGTCTAAAATATTACAATTTCATAATTATCTAATCGTGCATTCACACCTAAGTTACTTTTCTGGAGCAACGTTTGCAAGTGTTAGTGGTCAATAACGGATAACATAAAGTTATTTAGTAAACTTTCTAAAAGTTAAAGAAAGTTACATTGTTATCATGTTGCAAAATATTGCTCCACAAAAGTAACTTCGGTGTGGATACCTTATACCTTAATAAATCCAAATTTTTTAGTCTCAATTAGATCTCTTCGATTCGCATGACGTGAGTTTCATTTCTGGAATTGTCATGAGTAATTCTTGTTGATAATATCAAATGTGAGGCTGCACATGACCCCGGAACCGCGCCAGGCGGCGGACTCTATGAAACTGTGATCGTTGCTTCACTATTTAACACATCAATGCCAGTGTACACGCGGTTCCGGTTCGACGCCAGTGCGGCGCATGTTCGATATTAATTCTTATACACAAACTTGCCGTCCGGCGCCGGTGCGGCTCCGGCATCATGCATATGAAGCCTAAAGGACATCGCCCATTATAATAGCACCGCTCCAGCGCAGTAACGCTCCAGCACCGCCTCGGAAAATCTAGTCGCGTAGAAAGTAAAGCGGCCACTAGTCGCCAACGCGCCGTCAGCAAGTCGACCACTACTCGCCAAAACGACGTCAGCAAGGCGACCGCTCGCTGCCGGCACGCCATCGGTGAGGTGACAGATTGTTGTTCATGGGTGGCAAGGCGTCACCGAACGGGTGGCGAGACTTCACTGCACGATAAGCGAGGCGCCGCAATGCCGCCTGCAGGTGTTCACCGGGGAGAGGGCTCCTTGCTTGACGCGACATGTGACGGCTTGCACAGAAGGAACACGGGTGTGTTTTAGTCAGTAAAAGTCTGACACGCCCTCCCGCTCCGCCCAGAGCGGGAGAAGTTATTTGATAATTTCGCAACCCCAAAAAAAAAAAACGGCCGCTCACTGCCCCGCGAGCCGTTCACTATGCTGTCTAGCTATCGTAAAATAGACTTTAATACATTTAATTTAAAATCATAACTTGAATGACAAGTAATTTGCCGTGTCAGAGCGGTGCCGCTATAATGGGCCTTTAGGCTGAAAAAGGCGGAAATAATAGTACATTATGATACGAGTGTGCTGTATTGGTCATTACCTAAAAGGCGACATTGGCGCGCGAGCCACAGGCGAGCGCGATAATTTAGCCGCGTGGGTAATGATCAATGCACACGCGTTTCATACGACGTTTTTCAACAAACTTGCGAGGAAAAAAACAGATTTGTTGTAAGAACTTAAGCTGGAGTAACGTAACTATAGAGATGATAATTTAGATTTATACAGTTCAACTGACCTTTGTTGCCAAGTACTGTCAATCGGAGCTTCTTTTAAAAACTGTTGTACGTCGGTTGGTGACAATACTTTAGATTTTCGTATTTTTTATAACAACAAAACAAAAACGATAACAAATATTTACGATTAAATATTTACTATTTTAATGTATTAATAATTATTATACTGTTTTAGGCTAGGATTTTCAAGATGCTGTTGGAGCTAGCCCATGTTTAAAGATGTGGTCCTATTTCCTTATTAAATAATGTCGTACGTCTATATGTATTATGGAGACCCCTCAAGTTTTAGAATATTATACTGCTTTAACACTGAATTTATTTATCTTTTACATACCAAACGTACGTAAGTACCCGTGCTATCTTGATCATTTTCACTGTTTTAACTTCGAACATATTTCAATGGATTTGTTTTTTATGTGAAAGTTACTCAATATAAAAAATACTGATGAAACACTACACAGAAAAAAAGTCGTAACATCGAAAGTACGAAAACGAAAACATCCACATCACTAAAACCAAAGACAATTTCTAGCGGCCATTGTTGTTTGACAAATTTTGAAACGCGACATGGCAGCATGGAATTAGTAAGCACTATCATTGCAGCATAGAATTTGTATTAAAAAATTGATTTAAATACATGGAACTAGTATGAACTATCCTATACTATTAAATGAGCATTCTCTATTTTAACCCGAGCAGAGATTTGTGCTTTTTTGAATCTCATCAAAGAGACTTCTTGCCTTCTATGTTAAGGGGTTTGGTTCTTTCGTTCAGGTGGACCACTGTGCGTGGGTACTTCTTGTTTTTTTATGCCTACTGTGTAAATAAATAAAGTATGATACAATTACATAATACGAGTATTTCATCAAATTAAATATTTTTCACTACATATTAATCTTAATTTGCGTAATCAATTTATTATTTTGTTTTTATTATATTTTTATATAGGCTGTTCAGCGGTTTTGCCTGTGCCTTTATTTACAACAGCGCGCGAATCGCTAGCAGAAAAAAGAAACCAGCGCTCCATTTTCCGTAAATATTTGTTATCGTTTTTGTTTTGTTGTTATAAAAAATACGAAAATCTAAAGTATTGTCACCAACCGACGTACAACAGTTTTTAAAAGAAGCTCCGATTGACAGTACTTGGCAACAAAGGTCAGTTGAACTGTATAAATCTAAATGATCATCTCTATAGTTACGTTACTCCAGCATAAGTTCTTACAACAAATTTTAATCTGTTTTTTTCCTCGCAAGTTTGTTGAAAAACGTCGTATGAAACGCGTGTGCATTGATCATTACCCACTCGGCTAAATTATCGCGCTCGCCTGTGGCTCGCGCGCCAATGGCGCCTTTTAGGTAATGACCAATACAGCACACTCGTATCATAATGTACTATTATTATGCCGATTTAAGTATCAGCAGTCAAGGTCAAGTTTCTGCAGGTTAGAAAGGTATTTAAATAAAATTTCAAATTCAATGCAGAGACGTTTCAGAATAATATATACGTACATATCTTTTATAAAGTAATAATAAATTTCATTCCATTTCTATTTCAATTTGCAATTTAAAATGTGTGGAATATTGTGTACTCCATTATTTCTATCCTTGAATAATATTATGTAGAACCAACATGCAAAGGTTTTTCTGTTTTTCACCATTCTATTCGGTATTTAAAACAACAAAAAAACCTATAATTCCCAAAGGGTTAAGAAGAGGTATTTGTACAAGTTTATAAGTACTTATATCCTTTATTTTGAAAAGACATTTCCGTTTTCATAGATTTGGCTCTTCTGATACAAGAACCCCTAGAACTTCTACACAATAGGCATAACGGACAGTCCTCTGTACAGAGCGTGCATGGCGGCTGAGGAGACCGTTGTACACGTGGTCTTTGAATGCACAGGCGTCACCCAGATTAGAACAGAAACCCTCGGCTAACCCATATCCTACACAGATGTTCTGAAGTGACCAGGAGACTTAATTATCTTCTGGAGTGAGGTGGGCTGGTTGGAATAACCACCAAATGGCCCATGCACAATGGTCCACCTGACGGACTAAGTGCGGAAACCAAATCCTTTAACATAGAACCCCTAGAGCCAGGGCTACGCAGATGTTTGTGTCTTGAAGTGAAAATAAATAAAGGATTATAAATGAATATAAATTATATTTACACATTATTATAAAAAAATAGAGGTGTTGGGTAGGAAAACCTGTAGGCCCTTTGATTAAATTTTCCACATTATGATTGTTGCAGTGATGATTATCAGTACCTAAATACACATTCGTACACATAGAAATATAATTGTGCCCATAATAAATCGCTCATAATAGGAAACATCTTTTATCTTAAGTGTCACTGTGAATCATGATCAAATGGTGATTTAAGAATAACACACGTAATTATTAAACTGTTTGAATTTCATTATGACGTCACCAGTTTACGGCTGTTTTGAAATTAAATTAAACTAAACATATCCATAGAAACATTTAAAAAAATTAAAACTAAGTAAAATGAAAATAAAAATAGAAAGTCGTACGAGGCTTAATAAAAATAAGTGTCGTAGCGCTGGTATTCTGATAGGGCCCGTTTTCGAGATTTTGTTCAAATTACTTTCATGCTTTTATCTCACGAGACGACAATTTGATAAGAAACTTCTCTAGTCATTAAGTCTAAACTCGTGACTTTAAAAATTTACATTGAGCCAAAAGTCATTAGATTATTTACACAGTTCTTGATCTCCAGGTATGTTATTTTACTATTTTTTTATTTTACTATTTATGTTGGTACACACTGTAAAAAACATAGAGAAGCATACATTTTTATTTAAGGATAAAGGAATATTTTTAGTAGCTCAATAAATATTAAGAAAGTCTTCTTCTCATCAATGAATTTTTAAAGATTTTTTATTATTATTTGGCCGTAGACCTTTCATTAAAAATACTTAGACATAGGTATTTCATTAAAAAATACTAAGTACTAATGTAAATAACTTGTTGTTAGATTAACAAATTAGTCCCTACAGCTAGGATTTCGAGTGTTCCATATTACTTGATGATCCTTGCATGCTGACACAATACAGTTCATATTCCAAATTTACCACCCTGACAGTGGCAGTGATAGCCTAGTGGTGTGACCGGGCTGCCAGATCATAGCTCTCGAGTTCGAACCCAAGGCACGCACTTCAGACTTTTCGGATTCATGGGTGTTTTGCAAAATTATCACTTGCTTAAAAAACGGTGAAGGAAGACATCGTGAGGAAACCGCGATGCCTGAGAGATATCTCTCGACGGCATGTGAAGCCAAGTCAGAGGCCCATGGGTGGCTTTAAAACTCAGACACCAGGTTAGTCACTAACCAAAAGAAGAAGACCGCCCTTTTTTTTTTTTTTGGGTGGGAAATCATCAAATGACTCCTCCCGCTCTGGGCGGAGCGAGAGGGAGTGTCAGACTTTTACTGACTAAAACCCACCCGTTTTCCTTCCGTTGCCTGTGTGCCGGGGCCGCGATATCCCTTTCGGACAAACTCGCAACCCTGGCAGGCATTGGACCTTACGGACCCCGTCTGTTGGTGCTGACATCTCTTTGAGGCGCGCGTGGAACACAACGCGCCGTCGACCCGGGCCTGGTCCTAATCGGACGGCGAGCTACCCATTGCCCACCGTCCGCAAGCCCGCGCCTACGGTGGCCGGAAGTCGGCTCGCGACTCCCGACGCCCGGGGCGTCTCCTGCGGCGACTAGGGGCGCGAGGGCGCGCATCTTGCATTTCCCTCGCGCGCTCCGCCTCCTCCTTCGCAAGCATTACTGCTTCGCAGAAGGAAGTGACGGCTTCCCATGCACTCTCGCTCCGGACCATGGCCTGAACCAGGGCCGGACGCGAGAGATCGCCGCTGCCGATCGCCTCCGTGAGGACACGGCGGTGCCCCGCCCAAGCCGGGCAGACCTCCACCGTATGCTCCACCGTGTCCTCCGGGCGATCCACACAATGGTAACACCCGGGCGTTTCCTCCCGCTTTATCCTGAACAGGAACCTCCCGAAACAACCGTGTCCGGTGAGGACCTGCGTCAGGCGGAAGGTGAGGACGCCGTGGCGCCTCTCTAGCCACTTCTCAAAGAGGGGCCTTACCGCCGCAATTGTGGCGTGCCCAACGCACTTCAGACTTTTCGGATTCATGTGTGTTTTGCAAAATTATCACTTGCTTAAAAAACAGTGAAGGAAGACATCGTGAGGAAACCGGCATGCCTGAGAGATATCTCTCGACGGCATGTGAAGCCAAGTCAGAGGCCCATGGGTGGCTTTAAAACTCAGACACCAGGTTAGTCACTAACCAGAAGAAGAAGACCGCCCTGACGGGTCAGGTATAGGCACATCTGAATGATCGTCAATTTAGACCAGCTTGACGACCAGCCCATATTCCTCAAGCTGGTAAAAACTAGTAAGCTGATAAATTGTAATCCCTCGCGGCGATTGACCCTCAATTGATTGATTGATTTGTTGTGAGTGACCAACAGGCAGGCGACCCTATCTAATGGTAAGTGTTCATCATCACCCGACTAAGGACGTCTGCAACACCGGAGACATCGCAGGAGTGCCTGTCATCCTTGAGACAAACGTGGTCCCTGAAATTACACCGAGCCTACTCTTCTAACCGAATTACTACAACGGTGCTTGGCAGCAGAGACAAGTCAGGGATCATGCTCCCCTGGACGAAGAATCTCACAATGAAGGGTTCCGTAGTTGGGATGAATTTATCCCAAGAACAAACTTAACATTGTAGTTAAAAAACATGTTCCCCCTTACATTCCGACTGCAAATGTAAGTTTGTACGCACAATATTGAGTGATTTACCATGTTATTTTAAGACCATAGACTTCTTATAGGTTTTCCTGTAATCTATAAGCATAGAAATATTTTCTGTACTTTTTTTCAAAGTGCTCTGTAGTTTCGGAGATAAGGGTGAAATGGTCAATATTAATCTATTTTCTTAAATATCTTTATAAGTATTTATTTTAAAACTATAAAAAAATATATTTGATATCCTCGCAATAAGTTCTTTTATTTGATATGTCACACGGTAAAGTTTGCATTTTTTTTTTTAATTTCTTATTAACCCCCCAAAAGTGAGACCCGTATTTTAAATTCATTTATTTACGTTACACATCCGTATTTGGGTCACAGAAATGCATATGTGTACCAAATTTCAACTTAATCGGTCCATTAGATTCGGAGCAAATTGGCTGTGACAGACGGACAGACAGATAGACAGACACACGAGTGATCCTATAAGGGTTCCGTTGTTTCCTGTTGAGGTACGGAACCATATCAATCTGTCTAGCCTGTCCCCAACTATGTTGGGGTGGGCTTCCAGTATAACCGGATGCATACCAGTATTTTACATGGAGCAACTGCTTATCTGACATACACAGCCTAGTTATTGGATAACATGATACCTCTGGGTAAGACTGGTTGTCAGACTTTTGGGTTTGACTACCCGTGACAACTGTCAAAGATCTACGAAGACAGCCGGGACCAACGGCTTAACGTGCTTTCCGAGGCACGGGGTGCTCTCGATATGTGATGGTTGGTCACCCATCCATGAACCGACCGCGGCAAGCGTAGCTTAACGTTCAATCGACGCGTTCGGGTGTTATCATTAGCCATGAGCCCCCAACTATCTCTTAGGTATATTTACCGACCTGCGAATCCTGGGAATCCTGGGATTATCCAAGATGAACTCACGAAAAGAAAGGTGAAAAGTCATTTATTTAAACTTATCTTCCCTAAGGTACGTCACGGACATAAAGTCTGAACGAAAAACGACATGTACGAGTACCACAGTACTTACCTTGAATTTAATCTTGATAATGACTAGGGACATTTAGTAACATATATCGTTCAATTTTATTTACTGAGCCGGTCGTAAAAAGTCTCTAATGTTACAGGAGGAGGGTAGGTTCGATATATTTAAACCTACGATTGACGTGGGATCTAATTGGTGATAGCCATGGTCTAATAAAACAAGGTCTGGCATTCCGAGACTAACACATGCTTACGTCACTATCCAGTTGCCACTCTATTGCAACAAAATACGATTAAGGAAAGATTTTCAGAAACCAAAACTTTTAAATTGTCGTTTCGTGTGTCTAATCAAACGAAACAATTCAATTTAAACATAAACCAACGTAATTGTTAATTAGAACCTCATTATTTTATCGGATTCGCACAGGTAATAAAGGTGGTTGGGGAGTTATTATTACAAACTTCTGGTAACACAGATGTGATGACGTAGACTTGTGTTGCCCACGTGACCACTGTGTTTCGGAATGCCATAACTGGCGAAGTATATTATTATACCATGGTGATAGCTTTATCAAATAGGTAAATAGTACTTGTTATTAACACGCTTTTAGTCTAATAGAATTGTGTTAGGCTAGTAATTTCGCCACTTATGACTCTTAACGATGACTTGCGACTTGTAACATGCAAAAAAAAATATTGTTGTTATTTTTTTTTTGGTTCCGTACCTCAAAAAGAAAAAAAACTGAACCCTTACAGGATCACTTCGTTGTCCGTCAGTCAGTCTGTCAAGACCCATTTTCTCAGGAACTCGTGGAGGTATCAAATTGAAAATAATATCAAATACATAGATCTATGTTCCCTTAGAGATGTAAAAAAATCTAGCTTCTAAGTCAACGCAATAAAAAGATATGGCCGTTTATGTGACATATTTTGATAGGTACTCGCAAATAAATCAAAACCTACAGGGTACTTACTTCCCGTTGACCTAGAATCCAGAAATTTGGCAGGAAGCATGGTCTCACAGCAGCAGTAAAGGAAAAGTCAGAAAATTGTGGTTTTATCACATATTTTTTTTTGTTTCCTATTACAAACTTACGTTTGCAATTGGAGAATTGATGGTGACATATATCGATGGATGGGAGAACATGTTTCTCAACTACTAAGTTAAATTTGTTCTTGGGATAAATTCATCCCAACTTCCGGAACCCTTCATTGTGCGTGGTCCGACACGCACTTGGCTGGTTTTTTTTTCTTCTTTTCACACATGGGCCACTTATGAAACGACACCATTCAAACACATGAACAATAGGAATGATGGCAAAATTTTTTTTTGTCAGTCTTTGAGATTGGACAAAAATATTGGACACGTATTTTTTCTTTTTTTACGTAATCTAAAGATTACGGCGATACATTGAGGTAAAATGTGCCATGACGTCACGAGTATGTAGATTTTATACATACTAGTGACGTAGCGGCCCCCACTCCCCAACCGAAAATGCGATTTATCTAAGTACTTTTTTATTAATATAAATACATGTCTAATATTTTTTTATTAATATATTAAAGCAAAAAATACATGTCTAATATTTTTTTATTATCTGACTGACGGACTAATTAGTTTTTTTTTTTTTTACCCACGCTTCATCCCTATTACAGTAGTAAAGGATTGTTATTGTTTGGCTGTTATTAAGTATATAAGATATCCGTAAATAAACTCGATTGCGTTTCTGTAAGTAAATAAAGTTCTTTATTGCATTACAAAAGATTGTTTTATAAAGTAAGTAGGTACTTACTGCTTTACAAAATATTACTTTACCTGTAAGTAAGTAAATAAAGAAACAACATTCAAAGCTTTTAATTTCACGAATATCGTTTCCTTTAAATCCTTCAGGTATTTTATAGTTTTTCTTATAACCTCCAAATCACAATGACATGCAGAACACTGTAGTGTCAGTTCCCCTCGGTCAGCCATTCATTCCTACCTTCATATATACTCCTAATATATGTTCACTCTCGCGCTTGAACGAGCGCGGGTAAATTCAAATTAAAGAAATGATAGGTATGTAAGTAGGTACTCATTTCCTTACAAGTATATGCAAAAGATGATCAGCCAGGCCAGGCTAGAGTCTGATCCCGTCACTTTTATGAGAACACTGGTGAATAGATATTTCAAATAACAAAAATAACACACATCAATTTTGGTTTTCCCCTTCAAGCCCAACATAAACAACTAAGTGGACAAAGCCTTCCTCATCTATAACAGCTCCTACCTAAAACATCTTCACAATAGCAGTATAAGATAACGCCTACCCACATCATAACCGAACAATAAACGAACTCCAAACCAAAGTCCTCTAACACTATATTTTCTCTATAAATCAAAGAAAATGATAACGTCGCGATAGATAGTAATATTCTTGTTGTTAATACGAGTAATGAAAGCCTCACTACTACACAACACAAGGAACTATCCATGTCCCATTTGAAGCACCTCCTATCCCATCTCAGGCACCTGTCCCACCCACACTGTGGAACGAAAAAAGGCTCTCGAAGACATTTAATAATTTTAAATTTAAGAATAACAGTTTTTGCTTGAAATGGCTTCTAATAGCCAAAATTATGCATACATTTATATCATAGGATGCAATCTGGTAGGCAAATTGGTAACTTATATTTTTTTAGTGCGGTTTTTTTCTGAAAAAACCGCACCTAATCTGAAGAAATTAAGTCCTTCTCCATTCCGGAGATATAAGCATGCAAAAAATAAATGATATATGTATGCATAATATTAGCCATTTCAAGCAAAAAACAGACACTTTAAAATTTAAGCTTAAATGTCTTCAGAACGAAAAAAGGTCATTGGCAGGATATAAAGAAACGATAGTATAAGTAAATCGATCGGCAACTTCATTTAACCACGTCAAAGATTAGAAAAATAACATCAGAAATTCAAAATTTCTAAAATTTGCTACGCGCAAAGCGGCACCCTAAGGTGCATGAATTGGATGTCATTTTTAATCGCCGCAATAACTCGTGTGAGCCACAGCCCTTCAATAAAAAAAAGTACTTTAAGTGTTTTCTCCCATACAAAACTTACGCTGTCCCCAGCGTAGGCTAGTAAAAAAGGCTAGTACGAGTATTAAGTAAGTTTAAGTTTTAAGTGTAAGTAATGAAGGGAGGCCTTCACTCCTTCCATCGTTCACGAGCCCGCGCGTCCTCCTTCCAGTTTTGACGAACCTATCCAGCTCGTCCCGCCATCTCCTAAGTGGTCTACCGCGACCCCGCCTCACTGTTTCAGAGGACCAGTTCTGTGCTATTTGGGCCCAAAGTTTGTCCGGCATGCGGCAGACATTCATGTCTTGCCTAGTCCCATTTAAGTTAGGCAGCCTTTTGAGCCACGTCAGCTATTTTTGTTTTGGAGCGCAGTATTGTGTTTAGAACACGATCCGTTAGTTCAACTTAAACTTAAGTTATTGTTTAATTAACTTAAGTTATATGAATTTAACTTAAGTTATTGTTTTAATTTATTTAAGTTTCTCTTTTGTCTACAAAGTGTCCTACAAAAAATCTACATATCATATCACAATCAATCATAATCTATATGCCGGCGGCGTGGCCGCCGGGCAAGCCGCGGCGCGCCCGGCCCTGCCGCACAAAGCCGCACAAAGGATCGCAAAGGAAATGAAGGCGCAAAAGCCGCATGGCATAGTGTGTAGGAGCCATTAGAGTTTATTCGTAGATTTTTATTGAGTGATGTGCAAAGAGAGTGATGTTTACACGAGCGATATATTTTATGTTTCTATTTTTACTGCGCAATAAATGTATAAACTTCACGCCTATAAAGTTCGGTAGGCGTCAATAAAATGGGCAGACAGCCCAATCTAATATTTCGCCGTTTTAAATTAAGTTTAGGAACACACTCGGAGGCAGAAAAGTTTTACAATATCAGCGTCTGGTAAAGACATTCGGATACGAGAGAATCGAGCCAGAACATCGAGATATATTTACTAGAAGATTTCCTGTAGAAAGCAATCTATTTTGATTTTGTAAAATACATCAGTATTTTTTTTATAACATTAAGATTACTGACTAAGATTGTCGATAGAAAAAATGTAATGATGGTCAATTTAATTTTTTCGTTGATAACATGTTTTCATTTGATTTTTGCTCGTTTGTAGATAAAATTAATAATTCCAACTAGGTATTTATTCATTCTACTTCATATTATTACATTCATCTCGCATCAAATATTAATGATCGCACCGTACTCTAGAGAAAACTCGATCCAACCGCACACTGCGGAAATAAGGATCCTCTCGCGAATTTGTGGTGATTGATTGCAAACACTAGCACGTCCCTAGTTTCCTACTAAATATACCCATAAACTAATCCACTTGAGGCCTGAAACATGTCTACAAGTGGGTAAGTAGGTGGTACCAACGATGAACAAAAAGTACTTGAAACTTTTGGTTTAGTAAATATTTAGTTCATGTTATTACTGAAACCTATATAATCTAGTTAGTGCCTTTTACAGTCCGCACTCAGGGTCCTTACAAAATTAATGAATCATTATTTTTACCTATTAATTATCTTTATTATTATTTTTCTTTCTTTTCTTTCTTTTCTTTCCTTTCTTTCTTTTCTTTTTACTTACTAAACTTATTTTACTTATCAAGTAACTTTGTCTGCCTGTCTATAACTTTTTCACGCCGGGTGTAGATGATGACCTGGATTAGGACATAGGATACTTTTTATCCCGATAGTAAGTTCCTGTGGAATAATTTCCGGCATCCACGCAGGCAAAGTCGCGGGGCCAATGCTAGTTAGATATATTCCTTTCATTAAGTAAGTACGTACATAAATAAATACTTACCATGGAGTACCTATTAGAAAAAAAAGTAATATAGACAGTAATAAATCGTCTGTCCGGAAATCTATACATTTTCCTTTGCCAAGACATTTCCTTTTATTCTATTTCTGTTATATCTCCGTTCCAAGTATTTCCTTTGAGAACAGATCTTTCCGATAGATAGAATTTAAAACGAAAATTAGTACTGCTGGGCGCAGACTATGGCCTAGAACCCTAAGTACAAATTAAAGCATTTGTAAAGTTAGTTAGAAAACAGTGGATTTTAGGACTTCATCTTCGAAAACTACTGCTGCAATATAAATGTATGGCCGGGTAACTGTAGATAGGTATAATTTTTCTGTCACACGGAAACTTTTGAAATAAAAACAGTCGTAGGCAGGAATCGCTTATTATCTGAAATTTTTCATTCGTGACGAACTACTTTCCCATAGTACCCATTGTGCGGTTTTATCATTTCTAACGTAACGACGATATTGACGACGTGAACGTGGGTCAACGTCATGGCATCACGATATCACGGAAAAGTCTAATGTATGGAAATAAATATGAAGACGCTTTTAAACCGTCCACGAAAACGTTATAACGTGCACGTATTTCCATACATGTTATGAACGTGGACGTGGATATCCACGATAATATCGTCACATTAGAAGTTATCAAAACGCACATTTCATATCAAAACTGTTTGCTGAACTTTGAAATAAAAGTAATAAAAACCTGAAACTACTGGGTGGTTCGGACGTTTTCACGATGCTTACCAAAAATCCAAAAATTGGTGCCATCAATAATGCCATTTACCTAAAGCTTTAAATCTGGTTAAAATCGTAAAATATTAAAGTCGCCATTTATGTTTGAGTGCAATTCGGAACAAGTGCCAAGTTTTTATTGATACGCGTCGTTTGGACTGCAGTGGTCAATATTATTGGCAGCTCTATTACCCACCGTAATAGGTATCCGCTACCGTATATAGGGTGACTGGTAATTACTGACTGATACTTAAACACGTGACTTTACTCTTCATTATGAAAAACTTTCACTATCATGGGGCGAGACCGGAAATCGCGAAACAAAATCAGCTACTTTGTCAGCATTTACGAGTATGTTCGCATAATTCGTCAAAATTGTGTTTTTTTCCCGATTTCAGGTTTTGTACCATAGTAAAAGTTGTTCATAATGATGAGTAAAGTGACATGTTTAAGAATCGGTCACTAATTTCCAGTCACCCTATAATCCGTTATCTCTCCTAAATACAGATTACTCAGTGATCTAGCTAGGAGAGCAGCGCTTCACCCAACAATTTGTGTGTACACTGTGTACAGCATGTCATTAATAAAGCATATATATTTTGTAATTCTCTCAATGTTACCATGTACCATAACTAGCTCAACGCGCCTAAAGAGGTTTTGTATTTCACAAAAACTCGCCGAATGCATAACCTCCTGTTTTTTATTAAGTCTATGAAAAAGGTAAGTAAGTATAGTTTCATTAGCTAAAGTAAATACCTCGGAAAGGAATTAGCAAATAGATCCTCCAAAGATCAAACAAAAACGTTCATAATAACATCTGAAAAATTTATTGATAGGAGGAGGTACCGTCACATCCATTTCACAAATTCATTTCCATTACTTTCATATCAAAGAACCCTTTCCATCTAGTTGGTATGAAAAATGAGTTTCCTTTAACATTTATTAAGGCCGAAGCATCAGGGAATCCTGGATATTAAACTTATGAGTAGATCACAAGAGAGTTAGGTTTTATATTATTTATTATAAGCTTTATCAAACTAATCCTCTTCTTTTCGTGTGGTTATTGAATAACCTGGTGTCAGAGTTTTAAAGCCGCCCATGGGCCTCTGACTTGGCTTCACATGCCGTCGAGAAATATCCCTCAGGCATGCCGGTTTCCTCACGATGTTTTCCTTCACCGTTGTTGAAGCAAGTGATAATTATACAATACGCACATGAATCCGAAAAGTCAGAAGTGCGTGTCTTGGGTTCGAACTCGAGACCTATGACTTGGCAGTCTGACGGTCGCACCACTAGGCTATCACTGCTAATCCTCATTCTAGGGGAAGTCGGCTGAAGAAAAAATTATGTAACTAACAATGTTATTACTTTTCTTACTATTTAAACTTTAATGTTGAATCTACCTGTGTGTCTTTAATCAAAATCGGTTCGCTAATTTAGCTGTCAAAATCGGTTCGCTAATTTAGCTGTCAAAACATAATATCAAACAGAGGGGCCCACACAATTTCAGAATAATTTAATCATTAAGTACATACGTGTACCTCGTTGCATAAGCATAGCTACGTGTAACTAAGTTGCTTCGACGAATTATCGGGTTAGTCGAAATAATTATTCAGGTGAATAGAAATAGCGGAAATTTTCTCAGGTTTGCTTCGATGTAACTAAGTAGGTAGAACTACTCGGTTCAGCCCGACTTATCTAGCTCAACTGCTCAACCACTGTAACCAGGGGCGTATTACCGTGAGCCGTTATCAATGATACGCGCACCTCGGGCTACAGGCCTCCGAATGAATCTTCATAAAAATCCACACCCTCAAATTCCTATCGATGAGAGGCCCGCAAATTATGAAAAAAAATAGTTATGTAGGTACTCGTAACTCCAACTTACAAGAAAGAGAATACTATCATTATTATAATTAAAATAATATCTTAATGCTGCTGAAAATTACAGCGTCAAAAATCATGAATTTCCGTAAAAAGAAAGGAATAAGACTCTTAAGGCTTCAAGCTACAGGTGCAGTTCAATTCTTAAGCTCTTGAATTGATTTAGTATAATCTCATAGAAAATCTGACCTATCTGAGTCAGGATGCTCCAATTTTTGAGCGCTCTTCTGGACTCTTCTTCTTCTCTCTTTCTGTTTGCTCTTGCTCTCTCTTGGTAAGTTGTTTTCTTGTAAGTTGGTCGCTGTGATTAACTCAAGACAATGTTTATGTTCTTTCTCCAGCTTACGTACTGATAAGTTATATGAGTTTATATAATTGGATCAGAAGCATAATGGATTTTTTTTAAAAGAAAATACAAAACGGCCTACAAATATTTATTTAAATTAGAAAAACCGTTACAAAAAAAAAATTAAATATGATCACTAGTACGCGTCCGTCGCATCCGAGCTCTGCAGCAAAAGTGACCGAGGTGAGTGAGCACACGGCTCATGGTGTGTCACCCTGTCACCCCTTCACACTTCACCTTGTCACTGACAGCGTCAGCGCAGCGACGTGATGTCCCCGCCCTCTCAGCTGTCAAATCCTCTAAGAATTGTTTATTTTATTTGACTTTTGAAGTTAAGTTATTTTAATTTATTGTTGACTAAATCTACTCATCACAATGTTTTTTTTTATGAGTTGTATTGCAATATGTGGTTAGCTAGTGACCTCATCAATAGATCAGTTATTAGTAATTAACTGTTTGTTTATTGATTTTACATCGATGGTCCTAGTTTATCATTTATAACTTCCAGTTACAACTATATGTAAGCGGGCACGCCCTTTATGCCTGGAGGCTTTTTATTTAGATAAGTTCTGTTTACGTTTAGTTTTTTATTTCGGCCTGAGTATAGTTCTCGATGATTTTGTTTGGTATATTGGCGTGTGCTAGCTAACATATGGCTAATAATTTAAATTATGTTTTGTGTTGCTTAATGTAAATTATTTTGAATACTATAATATAGGGGAGTATGTTGCGCCACTTCTTCTTCCCAGCGAATGCACTAGGAAGTGGTGAAGGGTGGGCGTTTTGGGGGACTGTCTTATGTAATTCTGACGTTCGAAAAGTGCTGATTCTCAGCCTAGTTTGAATAAATGACTTTTGAATTTTGAATAATTTTAAGATCACAATGGCAGTTTAAGCTTCCGAGCTTTCCGATGTAATTTTATTTATTTTGTAAGAAATGATACCTCCATTCGAGCTTCCCCACAATCGGCTAAAAAGCTAGCCCAACTGATACAGGGCCTTAGAACTAGTTACGCCACTACGCGACTGTTATTATGTTTTTCAGACATAATGATTTCAGTCAAAGTCAAACAATTTATTTCAATTAGGCAAATTTATGGCACTTTTGAACGTCAATTTCACAAAAAAAATTATTGATTCTAGTCGCCCCGTTTTCGTTTGGAGAAGAATGGGCAAGAAACAATATATAAATAACTGACAATATTTTGTATACAAGAATTATAAGTGAAGACGATGCATCTAGAATAAGATTACTATAGCACGATAGGTAAAAATAATGAAAAATTAAGCAATGACAGACAAATTAATTATGTGATAGATACATGGTGCTCACATATTTACAAACATTGTAAAATTATACGATATTCCTAACATTTTAACAAGTAATACTATTAAGTCAGTGTGTGAGTTCAAGTAATCGCAGAATGTAACATCAGTGCGTGTTATAAAAAAAAAATTGTATACCTAATTAAATTACCAACCAGTTTGGTTTTGTCCAAACTCTCTACCATAATATATCTTCTCGTCTAAAAACCTTCACTATTAATTACAGCAATACATCTAGGCCAGATTTCGGATCATTAAGCTGAATGATGATACTAAATTGTATTTTGGCAGTTCACTAGTCCGTTTCGACAAGCAATAATGTACCGCAGCGACCCGATTTCGAGCTGACAGGCGCTTAACGACAGTTGATAGAATAATTTACTAGATACTGGATACCGTGAGCCGAGTTTATGACGTAGATCGATGACGTATTTTGATTTGCGATCGTAATAAAAATCTGGTACTTGTTGTCGAATTAATGAAGCGTGGTTACAGAATATTTAGGTCGATTTTTTATTATGATGAGTCAAGTTAGATTTGAGTCTTACCTAGGATTATCGTGTAACCCAATGACTGAGTTGTAGTCGCTCTATGTAAAAATTACTGGTATTCAGCTGCATCCTGGTTGAAAGCTGACCCCAACATAGTTGGAAATGGACTCGGCAGATGATGATAATGAATCAGATTAGATTTAAGTCAAGATACCTGTGTGAAATCTGTCTGTTTTAAATCAAGTTTTATGGGTGAGCATCGTTCTAGGATTAGGGCTTTTTTTTTTTTTTGGGTTGGGAAATCATCAAATGACTCAATGAATGAATCCTCCCGCTCTGGGCGGAGCGAGAGGGAATGTCAGACTTTTACTGACTAAACCCACCCGTGTTCCTTCCGTTGCCTGTGTGCCGGGGCTGCCATATCCCTTTCAGACAAACCCGCAACCCCAGCAGGCATTGGTCCTTCCGGACCCCGTCAGTTGGTGCTGACATCCCTTTGAGGCGCGCGTGGAACACAACCCGCCGTCCACCCGCGCCTGGTCCTTATCGGACGGCGAGTTGCCCATCGCTCACCGTCCGCAGGCCCGCGCCTACGGTGGCCGGAAGACAGCTAGTTACTCCCGTCTCCTGCGGCGTATAGGGGCGCGAGGGCGTGCAGCTTGAATCTCCCTCGCGCGCTCCGCCTCCTCCTTCGCGAGCATAACTGCTTCGCAGAAGGAGAGGATTACGGCCCTTTGGTATTAATTTCCAGCCGTATTGTTTGTTCAGTTGTATGCTTTGTAGGGTACTTTGCAGTATTTATTCAGTCGGTGAAAGCAAACAGCTTTTGCACTGTTTTTATTCACATCAATTGTCAAAGGAGTTAGAAGAGTAAGAAGTAAACTAGAATTGTTTTCTTTAATTGTGGAGCGTTTTATGGTTTTTTAGAGGGTTATGCTCTTGCAAATAGAGTTTAAAATTATTGTGCTTATTCTTAAAATAATTAAGTTTCAGTTTTAAAATTATATAACCATGATAAAGAAAACATTACAAACACATTCGGGAACCAACCCTCTTCCACAAACGAAGGGTTTTGTAATAATTACTATATGATCACAATCACAGCTCACGTCAAACACACCGAAGTACACGTAGTCTCGCAACGATGAGTTATCGAACGACTCGAACAGGCTCGTACGGGGGTCGTAAGAGATTTGAAATTACGTTTCCGTTCAATTTCGTCCATTAGCACCCTTTGCTTTGCGTCACTGTACCTGAATGCCTTTGCGAGGGAAGGCTGGCGAAAATAATGTTATTTCCTCGAGTAGGCATCCGCAGTTTGAAACCCTCTTTTATAGCATGCTTATATGTATACACCTACGCAACCCATATTTTTATTTATTTTCTGCGTTTTTATTTTAAGTATTTGAGTATTCAGGCAAACACTCCTGCTATTTATTTTCAGTCAATCAAATGAAAGTCAAGTTTATTGTCAGTTAAAGCTCCCAAAGCACCGCGTCGCATCGTCGATTCGTTTTCGCTTAACTTTCTTTCTTTTTTTCTATTTCTCGACTCCTAAGGGTCATAGCGTGATGTTAAATAGTCTTTAACCTCTTAAAAATTGGGCTATCAAGTGCAAACATATTTTTTCAAACCCGACTGGTTGTTCCAGAGATATACTCTTTCGGTTTTTACGACTTGACAAAACATCGAGATTTCTTAGTTATATGTAACTTTAATACTAATGTATTATACACCTCCGGAATAAGTTCTCAAACGATGGTGAAAACCTCATCAAAATCTGTTGCGTGGTTTCGAAGAACAGCGCGTTCATACCGACAAACACGAAAAGTAATATAATAATATTATAAATATACTTGTAGTAGGTATAGATGAAACTCACTATTCAGCAAATATCACAAGCAGCACCATTATTATGGGTGGCACTTCACATCGCTATTCGGTATTCGCGTTTTTTAACCGACTTCCAAAAAGGAGGAGGTTAAATGTTCGAAGCGTATGTATGCTTTTTTTTTTTTTTATGTCTGTCCGTCCATTTCTCCGTCAATTGTGGACCGATTTTGAAAATTCTTGTTTTGGATGAAAGGGTATGCTCCCGGATTGGTCCCATATAAATTTTATTAACTTTGCTTGGATAGTTTTTGAGTAAGCTTCAATAATACGTATTTTTCCCACAGTTTATGTGGATGATATGATGATAACTTCCTGTGACTGTTATTTACATAGCAGGTACTGGTATTCGAATTTGTGTGGGGTAGGTACCACAACTACGGCCGCCGCCGGTACCCCGTCCCTCGAGGCCGTCAAGAGGGGACCGGGTTGCGTGGCAGCACGGTTCGGGGAGATTGTCGTGGTAGGAGCGTACTTCTCCCTGAGCCGAACTCTCGCCGAGTTCCACAACTCCCTTGGGGAGTTGAGAGTCGTCGTCGTCGGGTACCATCCCCTCCCCGTGATCGTCCTCGGGGACTTCAATGCCAAGAACGTGGCTTGGGGTTCCCGGTATACGGACACACGGGGCAGGATGGTGGAGGACTGGGCTCTGGAGACGGGCCTGGTCGTCCTAAACCGGGGTTCTGTCCCCACGTGTGTGCGGATGCGGGGTGAATCAGTGGTGGACATCTCGTTCGCTAGCCCCGCTCTGTCGCCGCGTGTCATCGACTGGCGCGTCATGGAGGGGGTGGAGACCTTTTCCGATCACCGGTATATCCGGTTTGACGTCTCCGCCCAGACCTCGGGCACGCCGGTCAGACAGACCCCGAGTGGTCCGCGGTGGGCGCTGAAGCAGCTGGACCGGGAGCTCCTCCTGGAAGCCTCGATCGTGCAGGCCTGGGTGTCATCACCGAACAGGCCTGCCGACATCAATGACGAGGCGGAGTGGTTCCGGGAGGCCATGTCCAAAATTTGTGACGTGGCTATGCCCCGGGTCCAGCCCGGACGTGCTCGGCGCCAGGTGTACTGGTAGTCGCGTGAGCTTAGCGCTTTACGCGCGGCGTGCGTCGATGCGCGCCACCGGTACTCCAGGCACCGCAGGCTTCGTATCCGCCCTCCGGATACGGAAGCCATTGAGGCGGAGCTGTACGAAGGGTACAGAGCGGCGAAGACCGCCCTCCGAGCGGAGATCGAGCGGGCCAGAGGATAGGGCCGTAAGGAGTCGCTGGAGACTCTGTGTGGCCAGTTAGTCACTTTCCCTCAGAAAACAGTCAGAGCTCAAAGAAAACTTGTGAGTTTTGTTCCTGTAAATAAAAGTCGCTTAGGACATTTTAAAAATAATTTAATGGAAAAGCTACCGGGTTTGCCTTATCATAACGACCCGGACCAAGCGTATGCTTCATTATTTAACCTCATCAATTGTGAGTTTAGGAAGGTTTTCACCGCAAAAACATTGCCTGTTTTTGACCGCGTTATATTTAGTGATTGGGCAACACCAGGTATTTACAAAAGTAGGCAGAGGTTATTTGAATTGTATCATGAAAAAACATATAACCATGATGAAACTTTTAAAGAATTTGTTAAGAAATATTCTAAAACTTTTAAAAGAGCTTGTTCCTCAGCAAAAGCCATACACATTAAAAATAAAATAAAATCTTCTGGAAATAAAATTAAAACAACTTGGAATATTATTAATTCAGAAACGGGAAGAACGACAGTACGGAATCGTGACTTCCATCTAAAAATCAATAATGTAGATATTAAGGCAGACGTGGAGGTGGCAACTGAGTTTGAAAATTTCTTCACTAATATTCCCATTTTAACAACCAAAACTCTGTCATTGTCGTCCTCCACTTCTGCTTACTCAATACTTAAAGAATGTGTACCAGAATGTGACAAACTTTTTGAATTTACAATTATTACTGCTAAAGACATTATAGAATCTTTTAATAAACTTGATGTAAAAAAAACTGCTGACCTTTGGGGATTATCAGTACATACCATGTCTTCAATAATTGATGTTATTTCACCCTTTTTAGCAATCGTTTTTAACTCTTGTATTGCATCTGGTGTATTTCCTGATTTGATGAAACTTAGCAAAGTGATTCCACTGTTCAAATCTGGCAGCACAACTGATCCCACAAATTTTCGGCCTATTTCGATATTACCTACATTGAGTAAAATCTTTGAAAAATTAATTTTAAAACAAATGTTAGGACATTTTAATGCACATAATTTACTTCATTTGAAACAGTTTGGTTTTACAAAGGGTCGTTCAACTACAGACGCGGGCGTGGAATTACTGAAGAGCATATTCGAGGCCTGGGAGAATTCGCAAGATGCTCTTGGCATTTTCTGCGACTTGTCCAAGGCCTTCGATTGCGTACATCATGATACTCTTATCAGGAAACTGTACCATTATGGCATGAGGGACAAGGCTCTTGACCTTCTGACTTCTTATCTGAATAACAGAATTCAGAGGGTCGATGTTAATGGCAAGAGATCTGCAGGATCTGCGGTCACCATAGGCGTTCCGCAGGGTTCAATTCTAGGTCCTTTCTTATTTCTAATTTACATAAATGACTTACCTTACTACATAAGGGATAATCACAAGATCGTATTATTCGCAGATGACACTTCCCTCATTTTTAAAATCAAACGTCAGTTAGTAAACTTTGAACAAGTCAACGATGCACTCTCTAAAGTTGTGCATTGGTTTAATGTAAATAATCTTCTCTTGAACGAAAAAAAGACTAAACTCATTAAATTTTCAACGCCAAATGTCAGGCAGCTAACTACCAATGTTCAAGTTAATGGAATAGAGTTGGACCCTGTTGAGTCAACAGTTTTTCTTGGAATAACTATTGACGGTAAATTACAATGGGGCCCACACATAGAAAAATTGTCAGGAAGGCTTAGTTCGGCCGCCTATGCTGTTAAAAAAATTAGACAGATAACTGACGTAGATACAGCCAGAATTGTTTATTTTAGTTACTTTCATAGTCTTATGTCATATGGAATTCTTCTTTGGGGAACCGGTGCGGACATTAATACTATCTTTGTTCTACAGAAAAGGGCTGTTCGAGCCATTTACAACCTAGGTCCAAGAGATTCCCTTCGAGAGAAATTCAGAGAAATAAATATTCTGACTGTAGCCTCACAATATATTTTTGAAAACCTATTGTATGTACACAAAAATATATCAAATTTTAAGAAAATGTCCGATATTCATAGTTTAAATACCAAGAATAAACACAACCTTGCTGTACATCGCACACGTCTCCACAGAGTAAGCAACTCGTTCATGGGTCAATGTATACGCTTTTACAACAAACTTCCCATTGACATTCGAAACTTACCCATTAAACGATTTAAAAACTGTATTAAAACCAAACTTTGTAAAAAAGGGTACTATAAAATTTCAGATTATTTAGAAGATAAAAAAGCTTGGGATTGAGCTGCTCGCTCTGCTAAGCCTTGTGAAAACCATAAAACTTGACATTTTAATTATTCATCACAATAAACCAGTTTTATATACACATTGACATTGTTGAAAATTATGTTCAAAATGACACGATTACTTTGTAAAGTATTATATTATTTTAATTATTGTGAATGTGAGGACTATGTGGATATTTTTATTTTCCCTTTTCATTTCTTTGTTTCTTTCTCAGTTTTAATGATGGTCTGGCAGTTTGAGTAGTTGATGCGGCCTACCCAAATATCCTTTCCTTGGTATTGTTCGTCGAGTTGAGCTCCTTAAGTTCTGAGTTGAGCTCCACGATTACTGACAAATGCTTGCACTGACTGGACAGGTCCACTCAAATCTGTGTGGTTCTTTCCTCAAAAGACCATTTCAGACACTAATCTACATGGTCCTCACATGACTTGACCAAGATTATGTCTGGACTTTAAAAGAGACTGTGACCTCTGAGTTTGTTTCGGCCTTTCTTCTCAGAGTAGTCAGATAGGAAACACCGACCTCACCAAGCTTATTTTTAATATTTTTTTATATGACGTGTAAAAGTGATTCCGATATCCTATTTACAGAATAAACAATTTCATTTCATTTCATTTCATTTCATTTCTGAACAGAGACCCGTGGGGGCGCCCATACAAATGGGTGAGAGATCAACTCCGCCCATGGGCTCCCCCGCTGACGCAGAGTCTCCGGCCCCAGCTCGTGGAGGAAGTGGTGAGCGCTCTGTTCCCTTCGCGAGGGGAACATACTCCCCCGCCCATGGCTCTGCCTCCTGCGGTGCCCGATGCGGACCACAACAGTGACGACGACGACGAATCTACGGAGGTGACCGAGGTAGATTTGAGAGTGGCGGTACGTAGGCTGAGTGCCAAAAATACCGCCCCAGGACCCGACGGCTTACCTGGAAAAGCCTGGGTCCTGGCCTTAGAGGCTCTCGGGCCTCGACTTAGGGGGCTCCTAAGCGCATGTCTGGAGAGGGGCCAGTTCCCACTTCGTTGGAAGACGGGGAAACTGGTCCTCATTAAGAAGCCGGGGCGCCCAGCGGACTCTCCGTCCGCTTACCGGCCCATCGTGCTGCTCGACGAGGTGGGCAAGCTCTTCGAAAGAGTTGTTGCAGACCGCCTTGTCGGGCGGCTGGTGCGAGTGGGGCCGGACTTGGCGGACAGCCAGTTTGGTTTCCGCAAGGGGCGCTCCACGGTGGATGCCATCATGCGCGTTCGAGCCCTCACGACGGGGGATGCTATTGCCCGGGGTGGGGTAGTCTTGGCGGTGTCTCTTGACATCGCCAATGCGTTCAATACCCTGCCCTGGAGTTGCATTAGGGAGGCACTCCGGTATCACCGGATGCCGACCTACCTCTGTCGAGTGGTCGAGGCCTATCTGACGGACAGGGCCGTCATCTACCCCGGTCACCACGGAGAGTGGAACCGGCGAGAAATGTCGTGCGGTGTCCCACAGGGATCGGTTCTGGGGCCGTATCTGTGGGACATCGGCTACGACTGGGTGCTGCGCGCCGACCTCCCTGAAGGCGTCAGCGTAGTCTGCTACGCTGACGACACGCTGGTCCTGGTACAGGGGAGGTCGCATGAGGCGGCGGCCGAACTTGCGACACGTTGGGTTGGGACAATCGTAGATAGGATCCGGCAACTGGGACTCGAGGTGGCCTTGCACAAGTCCGAGGCCATGTGTTTCTATGGTCCTCGGAACGCGCCACTGTCGGGTTCCCAGATAACGGCAGGAGGGGTTCACATCGGTGTCGAGTCGACGATGAAGTACCTGGGACTCGTCCTCGACACCCGGTGGAACTTCGTGGAGCACTTCCGACGTTTGGCTCCCAAACTGGATAGGGCTGGGGCTGCTTTGAAGCGGCTTCTGCCCAACCTAGGGGGTCCAAACGCCTCCTGCCGGAGGCTCTACGCGGGGATCGTGCGGTCCATGGCCCTTTACGGGGCACCGGTGTGGGCGCGTTCACTGAGGCTGCGACCGGCCCAGCGGTTGAACGCGTCCCAAAGGGTCATGGCCATCAGGCTGGTCCGGGGATACCGCACGGTCTCCCGCGAGGCGGCGAGCCTCCTTGCCGGACTACCGCCATGGGATCTGGAGGCGAAGGTCCTCGCGCACATATGAGAGTTGCGCGAGGAGGCGAAACGCCGGGGTATAACTCCGCTGCCGCAACAAATCGCGGCACAGCGGACAGAGCTCCGGCGGGATCTCATGGCGGCATGGAGTGTGCGATTGTCGCAACCCAGCGCTGGGCACGCCACAATTGCGGCGGTAAGGCCCCTCTTTGAGGAGTGGCTGGAGAGGCGCCACGGCGTCCTCACCTTCCGCCTGACGCAGGTCCTCACCGGACACGGCTGTTTCGCGAGGTTCCTGTTCAGGATCAAGCGGGAGGAAACGCCCGGGTGTCACCATTGTGTGGATCGCCCGGAGGACACGGTGGAGCATACGGTGGAAGTCTGCCCGGCTTGGGCGGAGCACCGCCGTGTCCTCACGGAGGCAATCGGCGGCGGCGATCTCTCGCGTCCGGCCCTGGTTCAGGCCATGGTCCGGAGCGAGAGTGCATGGGAGGCCGTCACCTCCTTCTGCGAGGCAGTTATGCTCGCGAAGGAGGAGGCGGAGCGCGCGAGGGAGATTGAAGCTGCACGCCCTCGCGCCCCTAGTCGCCGCAGGAGACGCCCCGGGCGTCGGGAGTCACAAGCTGACTTCCGGCCACCGTAGGCGCGGGCCTGCGGACGGTGAGCGATGGGCAGCTCGCCGTCCGATAAGGACCAGGCCCGGGTCGACGGCGCGTCGTGTTCCACGCGCGCCTCAAAGGGATGTCAGCAACAACTGACGGGGTCCGGAAGGACCAATGCCTGCTGGGGTTGCGGGTTTGTCTGAGAGGGATATCGCGGCCCCAGCACATAGGCAACGGAAGGAACACGGGTGGGTTTTAGTCAGTAAAAGTCTGACACTCCCTCTCGCTCTGCCCAGAGCGGGAGGAGTCATTTGATGATTTCCCACCCAAAAAAAAAAAAAAAAAAAAAAAAGGTACCACAACTAAATGGGATTCTTCTCTGGGGAATCTACGTTAATAACAGCCTGCTTTGCCGAGTGAGTTGTTAAACAGTGGTCCAGCCAGCTGCTAGTCCCGTGCACATCACTTATAAAAGTAAAAGTACCCGAGTCCAACCCTAACATATCTATGTCTATACATGACCATTGTTGGTCACTACAAATATGCATAAGTTCATTGAAAAACAACTCACCCGGATCCGCATTAAAGTCGCCTAAAATAAAAACAGATTCAATTCCATATTCGTCAATAATGGCACTTATCTCACTCAAACAATCGGTAAAATCTTGTAAATTATCGACAGAGTTAGTTGGTAAGTAAACACTCATTACGATCACTTGTCTATCACTCGTTGTAATTTTAATGGCACAAATACGGGCGTTATCGCACTGTAACACTGACACCTGTTTAAACGCACTATATCTCCATAGCAACGCGACGCCGCCATAGGGACGCCCGCGCAGTATCCCCGCGGATGTATCAACCGCAGACGTCGCAGTGTATCCGAAACCGCTGTCGATCGTGCTGATAAAGGGTATGTCGTGCGGCATCAACCAAGTTTCCTGGAGACAAACTACGTCACACGTATGGCACAGGTCTCTGACGTCACCGATGGAGCGTTTTACATTCTTGCAGTTGAAAGTAGCAAATCGATAAGGGCCACTATCCATTATTTGGTTTATTTGGACCGTCAGCGTCGGTAAGATGTGCACCGTTTGTTGTCCTGTGTTTGAAGTTTACAAACCGCCGAAATAAGACACCTGCGGGCCATAAAGTTTCGTCCATGTACACACGGCTACACATCAAGCTATACATTTCCAGTTTATGCTGATCTCGCATTGTATAGGATTTCCGTACAATGTGAGGTCAGCTTATACTGGAAATGTATAGCTTGATGTGTAGCCGTGCGTACCTTGATAGATTGGCCTCTGATATGAAAAACTTGTATGCTTTGTGTCCCCTTTCAAATTTCATATTTATTTTCTCTAAACACACATTTTCCCGTGTCTTGTTGTAAATATGTTTTATTATGTCACTTTCTATAGTCGACATATGTACATTTGTAATAAACATTGGAATTTTTCTATCTGCTCCACGAAATGTGCACTCCAAATCTCTGGCTACACCTGACTTGCCTACGAAACGATATTTCGCTGCTTTTTTACGATGCACTACTCTCTGCCATCCTTCGTTATTATTATAGTTTGCTTTGGTCGTAGTTTCGCATACATACACCGGATGCTGTAATCCATGCTGTCCCGTCGTAAATCTATGTCCGTCCTTAACAGCGACATCGACAGTCAGCTGATCCGCTATCTGCAAAGGCATACTAGGTGCGACTGACGTCACCGCATCTCTCGGCACAGAACCGGTCCGCGGGCTCGCCTTTTGACTCACTGACAGGCATTCCCCCTCCGCGCCGTAGTCAGCGCCCGCGCTCGCCTTATGACGCGGCAGCGACCGACGATCGCCTCCCGCGCTCGCCAACCCGCATTTTACCAACCGTTGCCGTTCACTTGATTCATGATCGGTTTGTTTCTCCTTAATGTTGGCGATTGCCGCGCTCTCTTTACAAAGTTAAGAGTGACATCACCGGAGCGGCTTGCAGGCCCACGGCGAGACGATTTGCGTGCGCTGCTGTATCCTGAGCCGGACGTAAACATCCATAAGATAGGGTCGAAATTCAGCGTGGGAAGATTAATAAGAGAATCGTGGTGACCATTGTCATATTAACACCATATGAGGGGACTTGTTCTTAGACCTCTGTCAGAGGCAGTCGTTTAAATTACTTCATTGTTTAACGTTATTAAATTGTTAAAATATAATTGTACTCTTATAAAGTTCTTTCAATTCATAGGTATAGTGACCTATACACATAAATAGTTAACATTAACTACCCTCATTTCTCTATATTGCGACAAAGGTGACTGAATATTCGAAGATTCAATATTCTTGTTGTTCACATCTAACTCGTCACTCAGATTTTGACAATCATGTGAAAGTCCTATAGGACCACTGTCCAGCCAGGCACCTCGTTTCAAGTTTACTTTGAACGCCGACGCCGGCGGCAGGGAGTCGTTTTTTACGCGAAGAACGTCCGTTTTTAATTTGTTAACACTTTCTAGTGTAGCATATGTCGACTTTATACCTTCAATTTCGGCTTTCAATACTTGCATGTCCTTTAACAGTTTGGAACAATCCAAGTGATCTATCAGGATTGGCGGTAATCTATCCAGTTGTCTTGCCACAAAAATTGGAATAATGTCGGGCTCTGTCGATTTAAATAGATTTATGATATCTGTTACATCGCGCTCCTCCTTCCCTTTGTTTTTTCGCAACATTTTCCTTATGTCCGTTGGGATGGATTCAAACAGGAGTGACTTCGAGTTCTTGATTTCGTCACTTGTGAATGTAGCCTTGCAGATACGCACTAGTGATTCTTCGTCTATGATTGACACTTTATTTTGAATGTACGACAACATCTCATCAATGATGATATTACACACATTGCACTTTGCAACGTTCGTCATTTTATTACAACACACGAATCCACGCTCAGTATATAAAAATAGGCCCGACGCTGTAGGGAGCGCGCGCGCGACTGGGAAAAAAATAAAATAAAAATAAAACCATAAAACTTGACATTAGAATTATTTAGTAAAATCATCAAAATATACCAGTTTTATTTAAACATTCATATTATTGAATATTACATTCAAAATGACATGATTACTTTGTAAAGTATTATATTTTTTTAATTACCTATTGTGAATGTGAGGACTATGTGCATATTTTAATTTTTAATGTTTTTTTTTTTGTTTTCTCTACTCAGTTTTTTTATTTCCTTTCTCAGATAGTTTTAATAATGGTCTGACGGTTTGAGTAGTTTATGCGGCCTACCCAAATGTCCTTTCTTTGGTATGTTCGTCGAGTTGAGCTCCTTATGTTCTGAGTTGAGCTCCACGATTACTGACAAATGCTTGCACTGACTGGACAGGTCCACTCAAATCTGTGTGGTTCTTTTCTCAAAAGACCATTTCAGACACTAATCTACATGGTCCTCATATGGCTTGACCAAGATTATGTCTGGACTTTAAAAGAGACTGTGACCTCTGAGTTTGTTTCGGCCTTTCTTCTCAGAGTAGTCGGATAGGAAACGCCGAACTCATCTAGCAAATTTTAATATTTTTTTTTTTTTTTTTATATGACTTGTAAAAGTGATTCCTATATCCGATTTACAGAATAAACAATTTCATTTCATTTCATTTAAAAAGTGAAAAAAAAAAAATAAAAAAAAAAAACAACCGACTTCCGAAACAAACACTACAAAGTGAAAAATTACTTTAATTTCGGAAGTCGGTGACAAAAAAAGAAAATTCAATACCAAAGACACCGAGTTCCGAAATTAAAGTTATTATTTATTTATTTAATTTAAGTTATTTTTCGGAAGACGGTTGATTTTTTTTTTTAAGTTTTTATTTGTGTGTTTTAATTCGGCTATATAGTGTAGAAGACCGAATAACTCGTACACACCGTCCACACATCGTCATGAACAGCGAACATTCAAGAAATTTTTGCTATCATTTTGCTAATCTGAACGCAAAGATGGACGTGTTGACGGCAGTAGCGACTTATTATTTTTCCTGTGTTATTATTTACCAATACATGTTATGCGTAGATAAAATACCATACTCTATTTATTTATTTAACCATTTATATACTCATATATACAGACAAGAAGAAAAGAACAAAAATAATCGTACAAAGGTGATGCTTATTTCTAAAGAAATCTCTTCCAGTATACCTGCGAAAGGACAGAGGATAAAAAGAGTTTTAGACACCGTGTGTAAGAGTAGAGAGTAAAATACATAAAATCAAAACAATTCACGCAATAAAATAAAACAAATTAAATGAGAATAAACGCTATGTGTGGACGGTAAACGAACTTATTCGGTATATTCGCAATCCTTTGATATGTGACGAAAAATCAACAACCGGCGGATACGAGAGTCTTATTCGTGAAATATTTTTCAAATATAGCCGAATAGTAGCAACTTCACATCATCGTATTTGGGCAAATAGGACGAATACACGAACAGGAATAGCGATGTGAAGTGCGACCATTAGGTGTATCAATCTGTAACTGTCCGAATGCAATACAGTCCAAGTCTTCACACACAGACATCCTTCACTGGTTTGAAATGGGCACACATCGCTATTCGGTATTCGCATTTTTTTGTGTGTTTTATTCGACTATATAGTGTAGAAGATCGAATAACTCGTACACACCGTCCACACATCGTCATGAACAGCGAATATGCCAAACGAATTCAAGAAATTTTTGCTAACCTAAACGCAAAGATGGACGTGTTGACGGTAGCAGCGACTTATTATTTTATTATTTTATGTGTTATTAATTACCGATACGTGTTATGCGTAGATAAAACACCGCACTCTATGTGTGGACGCTAAACGAACTTTTTCGGTATATTCGCGATCCTTTGATACGTGACCAAAAACCGACAACCGGCGGATACGAATGTTCGTGTATTTGAGTTTTCGTCTTATTCGTGAAATATTTTTCAAATATAGCCGAATAGTAGCAACTTTACATCATCGTATTTGGCAAATAGGACGAATACACGAACAGGAATAGCGATGTGAAGTGCGACCATTAGGTGTATCGATCTGTAACTGTCCGAATGCAATGCAGTCCAAGTCTTCTCACACAGACATCCTTCACTGGTTTGAAGTGCGCCCACTTCAAATATTCAACTCCTGTCAAGGAGAAAACTTCCAAGTTTATGCTATAAACTTCTTGTTCAATTTTATACATGACATACATGATCACGCGTTTAATCCCCGAAGGATTAGGCAAAGGTGTACCACCAGTTATGTTTAAGTCCCATGTAATAGGGGGCGAGCCTATTGCCATCAACCAGGCACAAATCTAGACTCCGGGCTGCTACTGAGAAACTAATAAATAGTAAATTTTAGGAAAATCGTTTACTTTTACAATGTTTGTAAATATGTGAGAACCATGTATCTATCGCATAAGTAATTAATTTATTTGTTGTTGCATTTTTTAAATTGCTTTTACCAATTTAATTGTGGTATAGTATATTTTTTTTTTACTGTCATTGTCTTCACTTACTTACAAATATTGTAAAACATTTTAAAAGAGTAACGGTGGAGTTTCTTGCCCATTCTTCTCCATACGAAAACTACCTTTTGGAAGGGCCGAGTAGAATCAATACAATTTATTGTAATTTTTGACGTTCATACGCCTTGCAAGGGCCTATTTGAAATAAATGATTTCACTTTGACTTTGAAATTCCAGATGGAAAAACCCAATAACACTTTGCCCGATCCGGGAATCGAAACCAGGATATCATGCTCAGCAGTAGCTGTTGCAACCACTAGACCAAAAAGTCATGTTAAATTTTATGGTAGGTAAGCGTTTCATGGCGTATCTTGCCCATGGGTGTATGTAACTCGATATCAAGTTTTATAGAGGGCAGGGAATTATTTGAAACTAGGGTAAAAGCGTTATGGGAAGCTTTCATGTCGTGTAACCATGTTAGGAACTTGTAGCATGAATGGAGCTTGCCTGGGTCACAGATAAATACAGATGATTCACTCCGAATTTTAGGTGTGAAGCTACAAGTACGCAGCGGTCTCGACTTATTGGGCCAATTCACTGAGTAGTCAGAAAATCTTAGAGTTACGCGATAGAAAGAGGGGCAGCTTCTAGGTGAATATAATTGTAGGTAGTTAGCGCTGTGCGACCTGAATATCACTTTATTTTGTTGTAGCAAGAGTCGCTTTTTATTTATCCGGTCTTGCCTCCAAAAAAATAAAGTTTGTACTAGTCAAGCCCGCGGTTTGACATTGACGTGCACTTTACCTCACTTTCGAAATTTTTCAGAATTTTTTGGTGTTACCTATAAATTTTTGATTATTTTAGTCTAGTTAACGAGAATATCCGTCGGGCCATATAATGAAACAGCCCACAGACGATATTAGCCATTATTTAACAGTGAAAATAGTGATTTAAGCCGCGTGTACTGGGGTTTGAAGGGTATAGTTTTGGTCGGCACGGGTGCGACCGGGTATGTGACCGGTAGGATTTTGCGGAGTAACCCATCTGTATTAATCTGTGCGTCGGTATTGCTTAGATAGTTAACGTGCAGTACGTAATTGGAGTCTTGAGTGTGGGTTTAAAGGAAGATTTAATACGAGTAAAACTCTATAATAACTAGTAATATTGTTGTAATAAAATCTTTTAATTACAAACGCAAACACTTACGTTATTTTAGTTGAAAGTGGGCTTATTGTTAATTCGCCCGATTTCACTCGCCTGAAACGAGCGAATCTTTTAAATAATATTAGTTTTTCTTGAGGCGATTCGCATGAAGTTAAATGACTTCTAGGCGAATAGACAACTCTAGAAATCGATTCGCTTACAAATAAATTATCTTTGGGCGAACACCAATAAGTTAAAAGTTATAATAAATTCACGTCATAGCTAAAAATAATTTGTTGTTCAAAAACTTATTCTATGGCAATAACATACGTCATTAAACAGCAGTTGTTCATTGCTGTAATATAATATTATTTTTATCACATCTATCAAGAGCTAGTTTATTCTTCGTAAACAGGGACCAAAATAGCTTTTTAATCCCTAGGGACTAAAAGCGATTTGAATTTGAAATGTGGATATTGTTAGTAAAAATAAGCAATCACGAACATTGTATGAACAAATTACAGTCTGGCAAGAGAGAGAGAAAGTGTGAATTTGGTCAAAATAAAAATCCAAGATTGCGGCTGCGAAAATTTTCTGATTTTTCGTCATTAGTGTCGTTTTTAGTTTTCGAGGGTGCTTAAGCCGATAGTGATGTCAAAACGTAAATCCAAGATGGCGGCTGCGTAAATATAATTTTCATACTTTTCAGGGAATAGTGTTCTTACAGCATCGAGTCACAAAATACATTATTTACACCATAGATACCAAATATCCAATACATATACAATTATAGCTTTTGCCCGCGGCTTCGCTCGCGCGGAGCTCGGAAATTATCCCACGGGAAAGTAACACCGGGATTAAAATCCGATAACCTAACCCAGGGTATGGTCTATCCGTGTACGAAAAAATAACAGACAGACAGGCAGCAGAGATACTTTCGCATTTTTTCAATAATATTTAGTATGGATTTATGTTAGATTAGACCAGCTACTGCCCGCGGCTTTGTCCGCGTGGACTCTAATTCTTTTTATAAAATAAAAGTAGCTTATGTTGCTTCTCATAACATCAGCTATCTGCCAGTGAAAATCCCGTCAATATTGGTCCAGCCGTTTCGGAGATAAGCCGTAAAAAATCGACAGAATGACAAAAAAAATAAAATGTGTTTTTTTATAAGTACCGTGCCTTTAGTAAAAAGCTGTTATTTTGACATTAAAAACAGACACTTCAATATTATTTATTTGTATGTATGTATATATCAAAAATGTCGTAACCATAGCCTCATTAATCTTATCTTATCTTACTAATGAATACCATCTTCCCATCCCCGCGTCAATATTGAAAACTCGTCCGAACTACTTAAGTATGAAGTTAGATATAAGTAAGATAAATGAATGTCGTTAGCAGACATCGAAGAAAACTTGTTAAAGCATAACTAATAGACTTCCGAGTAAAGTTCATTATCTGCTTCACAAAAGATAATTTCTAACTCCGCAGAAAAATTCAAGACCTAACATTATTGTCGGAGGCGGTTTTCACTACATCATATTAATTTTATATATTTTTTTGTAATATTTTCTTTAAATTGTTGGAAATAAAAAAGAGAGGAGAAACTACGCTTAATAGAGCAGTACCTTTGGCTTGAAATGTAAATTATGCTCGTAGACTTCAATCAACTGTAGCTACCTACCTAATGATGTGCTAAAAAGGATCTAATAAAAGGAGACCTTCTGTATGTGAGGTTTCGCATAGCTGTAATTCATAACAATTCGACAGGCTGTCGTGTCAAAAAAAAAATGTGTTTACTAAGTTCCTCATTCACCTTGGCCCCGACAGCAAATAACTGTCGGAAGAAGCAGTCACCTATTTGATTTGACTGACAATAATATCTGGTTTAGGGTTTGAAAAGCGTTTAGAGGATTTCTTCGATAAAATTTATTGATTTTCGATTCGGCACGGAAGCGTGTCAATTGGTTGTGATGTTGGGCTAAGGGCTCGTTTACCAAGCAGAGAAAGTAATAATAAAAAAACCTAGATTTCCGGTATTCGGGTTGTTCTGGAAAATTTTGACACACAATTGACAAAAATATCCTTTCAAAAAGATACAACTCTCAATAAACAAACGCCACAAGTGAGACGAAGACGCAATAACTTTTCTGCGAGGCAATATAAATTTTCCGACAGTGTGGCTCGACATCCGCCTCCGCAGCCGCGCGATAGATGCAATATCCACCACCAACTTAGTTATCATATCGATTCGCTATATATTTACCGCTTGCTAGCGTGCCCGCTTTGTACCTACATGTGAGAATGAGGTGGCTCAGTTTTAAATGTCATTTTTCGGGATGAAAACTTGTTGCGTGATATTTACTTTGCTTTAGCTTCGAATGTTGTTCGTAGGTTAAGATCGTAAAGAGATTAAGCGATGCTTACTACGGTCGGCAAAACAAGCTAGTTTGTTTTCTAAAGCGATTAATCCACGGAGCGACAAGACCCCTGGGAGTCTCGCAACAATACATATTGTAAGGTCATATTATTTTAAAAGCGCTATGTGCAAGCACCACTAAGAGATCTCGCGCACTAGACGGCCACGACCACGACCAGTGGTCGCAGGGACCAGATAAACAATATAAATCTATACGAATCGCGCACTTGGTCGCAACGGCCAACTAGCCGCATACCATACAATACCACTGGACGGCCACGACTGGGTGGAGTCGTGTCCGTCTAGTACGCGAGATCCCTAAGTTTTCCAAACTTAGTGATTGTAAAACCGAACGAAACACATTGCGATAATGTTAAGTAGGTATACAGATCCATAGACTCATGCCAGAAATACTAAAACCATAATTATTATTTTGTTTTACTCAAAAGCGGCAAGTTCAATTAATATTTCGAAATAAGTTCCTTGAAGTGAAGAATTAATATTGAAAAACTTTGTTTTAAACTTTCCATCCAGTTTACTTTGGTATTGAAACTTAAACTTTCTGTGGAGGCGTAGCATTTTAATACTAATAAAAGTATTTTTAGTAAAATGAGTAATAAGATAAATAGAATAGTAGGATAGCCAAAAATAACAGTGAAATTTTCACTGTTATTTTTGGCTATCCTACTATCCTACTAATATTATAAATGTTAAAGTTTGTATGTCTGTGTGTTTGGATGTTAGTTACTCAATCACACAAAAAGTTTATAACCTTTAAAAGATACTTTTTATCCCGATAGTAGGTACGTTCCCGTGGGATAATTTCCGACATCCACGCGGGCGGAGCCGCGGGCGAAAGCTAGTAATACATTTAAGCATTTGCGTGAGGGGCTTTTGGCTAATCAATAACAGCTGCACGGGTCGATCGATCAGGTTAAGCTACTCTTGCCGCGGTTAGTCCGTGAATGGGTGACCTTTATTACATACCTTGACCCCTCCGTGCCTCGAAAAGCACGTTAAGCCGTTGGTCCCGGCTGTCATTCGTGGATCTTTGACAGTCGTTACGGGACGTCAGAAACCCGAAAGTCTGACAATTAGTCTTACCAAGGGGCATCGTATTACCCAGTAACTAGACTGTGGAGGTCAGGTAAGCAGTCGCTCCATGTAGCTTACTGGTATTTAGCTGCATCCGGTTAGACTAGAAGTCGACCCCAACATAGTTGGAAAAGGCTAGGTAGATGATGAATACATAAAAATGCATGATTGTTATATATTTTTAATAAATATAATAACAATCAAGCGTAATATTATATGTATATTCAAAATATATCGTGAAACCATAATGCGTGTTAGCTCCTACTATAATTTAAATCTCAATAAGACCGTGTCTTCAAACTGAGTATTGAGTATTTATAATAATTATATCAGGCGTTCTTGTAAATAATTGCTCAATTTACGGCTCAATGGGGCTTGAATAAAATTTCTGATTCGCACCTAGTATTTAGGTAAGTCTTTAAAATATGATTGCGAAATATTAAGAAATTATTCTGATAAAATACCTAGGTACCTTTATTTACATAACATGGTAAGTTTGAAAGCAGGATCTTCAACTTCAGTTTTTTAAATCTTGATTGTTTTCTCACGCCCTTAGCCGCCGCAGGAGACGCCCTGGGCGTCGGGAATCCCAGGCCAATTCCCGGCCACCGCAAGCGCATTCCCGGCCACTGTAAGGTGAGCAATGGGTAGCTCGCCGTCCGATAAAGACCAGGCCCGGGTCGACAGCGCGGAGATGTCAGCCAGTAGTTCTTAGTTTTAGTCAGTAACAGTATGACGACGCGCCCTTCCGCTCCGCCCAGAGCGGGTGAAGTTATTTCTGTCTGCTGCTCCGACTTGATCTGGATGAAGTAGGTAGGTAATAAATATCGAAAATGGATTCTTCATGTAGAGTAGGTTGGGGTAAGTTCGCCCTTGGGAACCTTAAGAATCTTTCTGGCTAATTTGGTATTTTTTTAATGCAACATTGTATTCAGCATCTTTTTAATAAAATAACTCAGATTTTGTATTACGTTCTTATCCTATCACCGAACTTACTCCAACATACCTAAACGTCTCGTTTGTAGGTATATTAGTACCTACATACAGCTATATCTTTTCCGAGCTCATAAGTATCTTGCGAAGAAAATCTAATGGCACAATTTTCTTCTGCTACGAACTGTTTCAATTTACGTAGAAAGTTATGAGAAATAAATTATGTTCGTTCGTTTACTTAATAATAGTTTCATATTTAGTTTTCAAGATATACCAGCAAAAGTCTTAAGCAAAGATGACATAACAAAAATGCTAACTTGGATTTGAAACGTAGATGGTAGATACAACTTTGATTTGTTGAAGCAGCAAGTTGAATTCATTGTGTTGGAAATCTTCATATCCGACCGTATCTGATTGTGTTCTACTGAATACGCTACTTAGATCAATTAATTCCAACGAACAAGTAATGACATTACTTGAATGTAATGTCATTATTACTGGTAGTGTCTAGTCAGCTAGGTGTACGTTGACAGCTAATCTCAGTGGTTTGTCGCCCATACAATTGATAGGACATAATGACATTACTTGAATATAATGTCATTATTACTGGTAGTGTCTAGTCAGCTAGGTGTACGCTGACAGCTAATCTCAGTGGTTTGTCGCCCATACAATTGATAGGAAATAATTTTTTATTTTGAGTCTTTTTGAAGCAGCAAGTTGAATTCATTGTGTTGGAAATCTTCATATCCGACCGTATGTAATTGTGTTCTACTGAATACGCTATTCATATATGTCGATAACACACTACCTACTGGTTCATTGCTTTAATCGAGATACCTAGTAACTGTTGAAGAAAGATACGTACGTTTTCATTAAAAAAAAGTCTACTTCTGCTATTTTACCGGTGATATCGTTGTAGTGCAAAACTTAGTACTTATGCGTATATAACAAGCGTAAAGCTCCGTCCTCACCTTCGGTTTTACTCGATCGAGTAAACACGTCGAGTAAAACACGGCACGGGCTTTCGTCCTCACATTCAGCATTTATCTATCGAGCGAAGCGCGACGTTCAGTGTTCAACGAACCGTTCGAGCTAAAATATGTCTGTACAACAAAAGAGACAGTAACTGCATTTAGCAAGTCTCACAATATAATTCTTAATTATCAAATAATTAATTTAAGAAAATAAAACAAATAATCTTAAAAGGAGATACTGGGTAAAATATTGGTTAGATACTCTGATTACAGCCATGTGAACTTGATTAAAGAGCTGTGTCCCGTAGATTATAACAATTATTTAAGGAGGCTGGGAAATTATCAAATAATTTCTCCAGCTTTGGGCGGAGCGGGAGGGCGTCAAACTCTTACTGCCTAAAACCCACCCGTGTGCCTTCAGTTGCCTGTACGTTGCCAGGGGCCACGGTATCCCTTTGGAACTTTCGCGACCCCGGCAGATTTAAGGATGCCTGAAAGGCTATATGACCCAAGCAGCAAAATATGGTCTTGTAATTGTCCTGGAACCACCATTTCATTAGGACTATAACGAAATAGTAACCAATTATAACCACGGAAAAGGGCCCAATTTATAGGCGTATTTTACCTAATTAAATATCTATAGTAGACTTGGTAAACACCACTTCGACCAATAACGACCTTATATTTGTACTACGTAAAACTTCTTGCGCCCGCGAAGCTAACTATCAGCACTTAATGGAACCAAACACGACAATAACGACCTTATAGTTGGATTTCGTAGAACTATTTGCTCCCACGATGCTAACTATCAGCGCTTAATGGAACCAAATGCGACTATAACGTACACAGTGGATCTCTTACAAGCTCATACAAAGTGTTGTGAATTGTTGAATGTTGCTGCGCACATTTGTAAAGATTAATATTGATAAAAGTAAGTTATTCATCCATTTCTTATAAATATTATCTAGAATATCAATTATGAGTATAATAGTGTTAGTTAACAATAAGTCAAGATGTATAATGTGTTTGAATTTGCATGGCGTACGTATATTTTCGGTGAAGTATAATAAGATTTTTATCAAAGTTTTTACGCGCCCCTTGAAATTTGTTAAGTTGAATTTTAAAATAATGTTGGTGTCAGTAAGACATATAACGAAAAGTCGCCATTTTGATAAAGTTGGTTTTCCCAAATACATTAACAAACCGTTATAAACATTTTTCTTTTCTTTTTCTTTCTTTCTTTCTTTTATAGGCGTACTTTGTTTAATAATGGTAAATATCAGAACCATTGCTTGGCCATATTGTTTGGAATTAGAGTTCCGCAAATATTTCTATAACCTATGTTTTATTTTAATGTTTTTGTTTAGGTGTCAGCATTGAAAATGGTAATGTTTCTGGGCGTCGATCGCTTTTTGACTAAAAGGGATTTCCGAGCTTTAAAAACATTAAGGTGGCCTTGGAACGACGACACTTCATTCTGAATAAAGAACACGATCCATTGTTAAAAGAAGATAATTTCTGGTGTGAAAAATGCTGCTTCTACTCAGTTTATGACCACTTCACCAGTTACGAATATGAACTTGGCAACTTAATCAATAGTACCTCATTTCTGTCAGTTTAGGTTTAATTTATCTGATTTCACTTTACCTATAGTCATTGATTTATACAGTATATAAAAATGATATACTTATAGCATTCAAAATATCTATTATGTAAAGAAAGAAAGGAAAGTAAAACTGTTTATTCTACACAAACAAAACGCACATGTAAAATACACGTATAGATATTTGTATATAAATACACTATGTCATAAATATCATAAAGTTTGCATTATAACATTTATAATTAATGCACCATTTTACGAATAAAGAATTTAATGCTGGATGTCGTATATTTTATTCTACAGCCCATTTTCTAATATCACTATGTAGATGAAAATTGGAATAGTCTTCAATATCGCTTTCATCTTCTTGGCCTGTCCAAGAAGATGAAAGCGATATTGAAGACTCCTCTATTCCTCACTAATACAATCTTCTAAGTCCAAATTTAAATCGCTTTTTATCGATAATACGTCGTTTTGAGCAAAATTATTCTTGTAAACATTTTGTCTAAAATTTTCACAGAACCTAACTATTTTGTACGGAACCTTTTCCTATTTTTACGATTCGTTCTTCGCCAGATACAAAGCTAGAACCCGACGCCAGTTTTTTTTTTTAATAGGTTTTCTGTTTTTCGTTTGTAATAACCACTTCTTTTTAGCCGTTTCCATTTATATAGATCCATTTTTGAAAGAAAAGTAAATAGAACAGCACGTCGGCAACGAATACGACACAACAAAATCAAAATGTCCGTACTGAGACTATAACAGCATTTGCAAGACCATTATAAACCAATTTATTCTTGTACAGGACACCACGGATGTAGTTTTGGATACTAAGTATATTATATTAAACCTTCATAATAGTGTTAAGATTATGACAATATTGGTTTATACCACTATAAAACCGCTACATTTTATTTATAATTGTTCTGTTAAGTGAATTTATAAATCCTTATAAAACCAAGTAATAAATGCAAATAGTTTCTAGTATGTTTAGTTCTGTTTATCACTCTTATTGGCGTACTTTACTTATAGTAGTTCTATAATGCTTCTTGTTAGCAGTTATAAGTATAGCTTACCAGTTTATCTACTCTTGAGTGCATTTACACCCTCGCGATTCTTTTATAGGTCACCCGAGCTTATATTGCACCCTTAATTTCTACCTATAAGTAATTATAAGTTAATGTATAAGATCAGATATACTATAAGGCCCAACTAACTCCATGCTTGCTATTATAAGCGTAGCAGCAAATACAAGAACCGTTAAGAGAATATTATAAGTGCTGGAGGCCTATATCATCTGCACTATAGGATAATTTTGCTGCTTGGGGAAGAATTACTTTCCATGATTACTCCATTAATACAAAAAAGACGCTCGACTCGAAGGACGCGTACATTAGCTCGAGTCAAGCTAGACTGCTCGCTTGGAGTAGATGCGAAGGAAATTACCCAAGCAGCAAAAACTAGTACTATAAAAAAACATAGAACGTTTTGTAAAAAACTGTCCTTGGTCCTATAAAACCCCAAAGAACGTATCTTTTATTCGGAAGTGGCGCATTTAGATCTCAGTTCAGTGACAAAATAATGGTATTGCAGCGTTCTAAATGACGAAACAGTCCAATAAAATCTATGTAACAGTGATGCAGGTCTCAAAATATTGATGTATTGGCTACTGTAGGACCTTTTATAGTACTTTTTCATACTATACAAGAGTTTAGTTTCCTTTACCTCACATTTTTCATTCACCATTCATTATTTTACATTCTTGATAGTGCAGAGTGCAAAAAATAATTAAAATAATTTTACAAAAGGATACAAGCTATCTGATAAAAGATTTTATTTTGTTATAATAATATTAGTCTATTACGGTGGAAATGATGTGCGACTGCAGCTTTACTGATAAACTAGGGATAGGTTTACCATGAATTTAAAGTGCCCCCCTCGAATTCTTGAGCTTTTACTAAAATATTTATCATATAAAGTGATTTCGATATTCTAAGAGCCATTATAGTACTTGCCGTGATAATGTTTTCACTGTCAGTCATCGTGGATTCAACCTAAAATTGGGGTTCTGTGTGAGCATGACTGAATATTTATATATATATATACAATGTCGCTCATGGGCATGTGACCGCCCGTATTTTTCTGAATATTCATGACAAATTATCGAAAATAAACTTAAAAAGGGGGGGTCTATCTTTAATTATTTTTTAATTTTCTCTTATTTTTTTTTTTATTTTTTTCAGTATCCTGCTATGATTTTATGGATGTTTTTTTAAAATAAACACTGTTTTTTTTGGAAAAAAAAATTCTTTCCGTTTTTTTTCATAGTTATCAAATTTTATTAAAAAAAATTTGTTATTCCGATAAATTAACTCATAAGCTATTAGAAATAATAGACAGAATCCAAATCGAGTCAATAACTTAGAAGATATGGCAAACGCTACTAAAAACATAAAAAATTGAATAACATGAAAAATATTAATTTCTTTTTAAAGTTAATTTTCGATAATTTTTCAGGAATATTCAGAAAAATACGGGCGGTCACATGCCCATGGGCGACATTGTATTAACATTTTAATTTCTAATTTAATAGTGGTTCATCCTGTTGTGCACGCCTATATGTGATGTATTTACACAGTACTACAGACTATAGTGATTACCTATTGTTTATTCTTGTAAATATGTCGTTGGTGTGCCTTGCTCAATAAATAAATAAATATATAATACACAGTGTCTTTTTTACTATTTTTCTGAAGACCATAGGTAATGAAAAAAAAAAACTTATTTATTAACTGTTTACTAAGCGTTCGGGAATCGTTAGGTTAGGTTAGGTTATATTTGGTATTCTATTGATAATAATTTATCGTACTAAACTTTGTGTTGCTTCATGCGAAATATTATAATGAATGGCCCAATTTTTCACGCCATTACGAAATTTTTGGTCTTTTTCGAATGTTGAATCATTGCTCGAAGATTCAGAAAAGTCGCTGAAGTAAGGACTCTCCTCAGAAATAATTTCTTTGTAAGACACATTTTGTACGGAACCGTTTCTCGTAATTGTGATTCCAACTTGATTTTGGCTACTATTACTGCTTTGATTGTTTGATGATGACGAAGCTGCTTTTTCAAAACTTCTATTCACTTCTTTTCTATAAGTTCCACTGCATTTATATCTTTTCCAATTCTTTAAATCCATTTTTTTTTTATTTTTAGGGCAGAATGCACGTCGCATTAATTCCGTATCAAAATATTTGAATATATAATCCTTATTGGGACTTAAATGTCATTTAAAAGAAACATTTATCTACATGTATGTGCCACTTTTGCGTCATTATAGTGATAGATACCCATTTATAATACTAACAAGCGCATTGCTAGGCACCAAAAAAGTTGTTATACAATAATTCTGCTCTATTATAGTGTTTGTGTGATAAGCGTATCGATAAAATTATAATATGCATCTAAAAACTAGTATAGTACACTTACGTTCTATTAGCGTGATCTGAAATTAGACTACATCACAAAAACACTCTATTGTAAAGTCTTTGTGACTACTAACGCACACGTACTATAGCAGCGATCTGAATATCCACAATATCACAACATCGCCCTGTAGTTGAGTGTTCATCACTGCTATAACGAAACTACTATTGCAGTTCGTTTGGAACCCTTATTACGCTAATCAGATAAATAAAGGCACCTGTTAACAATTTTATAGATCAATATTATTATGTACTAGTTATATTAGAACTTGCTACAGTACTTGACTATAACGGTTGTATAAAATGGTGTAGTAAACGTTTACATCCTTTGTTTATAGGTATTTTTAGCTCTATAAGCATTTAGAGCAATAATGTACTGTCGAACGCTTTTATACAACACTCTGGCACCGCTAAAACCTTAATAAATCGTTTATAGAGCTTTTTAGAGATATGAGCTGAAATAATAGGACTGAATTGCTGGTTGGGTACATTTATTTAATTCTATCGAGCCGGCTCGATGCGAGCCTTCAAGTTGTGATCCACACGCTGATTTTTACTTGTTTTCAAGTAAAACTATCGATTAATACCGAATGTGAGTACGGAGCTTCAGCGAGTGATCTCTTTTACCTCCGTGCCTCGGAAGCCGTTGGTCGCGGCTGTCACTTGTGGATCTTTGACAGTCGTTACGGGTCGTCAGAGGCCTAAAAGTCTGACAACCAGTCTTACCAACGGGTATCGTATTACCCAGTTACTGGGTTGTGGAGTTCAGATAGGTAAGGTCAGGTAGGTAGGACTCCATGTAAAATACTGGTATTCAGCTGCATCCGGTTAGACTGGAAGCCGAACCCCAAATAGTTGGGAAAAGGCTAGGCAGATTGATTGATCGCAGTATTAGTGCAAAAGGAGATAGAGATAACATTTTTACATTTTAACCATTTGAGAGAAAAATCTGTTAAAAACACTTTTAGTAAACGATTTGGTGATTGTTACAAAAAATCAAGCCTCACGATGTTTAAGTTAGTTAAAAGGAGTTATTTCAATATTTTCATAGTACTTATGAGATATTCATAAATTGATTTTATGAAAATATCTTATTAAGGATTATGAAAATATTGAAATAGCTAATCTCGAATTCTAACAACGCTCCTCGAGGCTCGAATAATGTCCGGGAGAACGAGTCTTCTTCAGTTCAAACATTGCTCAGAAGGCACGTTTGACTGCAGATTTTCCCGAAAGCAATACAAATAAGAATTCTGAATAATAAGCACTTAAGTGTTATACGTCCCATAATTCATAATACCGTTAGTTTGAAGTAAAATTTCGTATATTTTTATCTCTAAAAGCATTCTCGCGCGCATTTTATAAGTACTTTTTTAAAAGCAAACGAAAGGTTCGAGCGGGTCGCGCTCACGGCATTCCCCTCACTACGCTATCCCGGGTTTCTTATTCTTGTTTCACAACGTAATCCCATCATCATCCATTAGAGTTATTTCAGTAGGTAAAGGGCGATAATAATATCCCAATTATTACAAAAAATCCGCGAAAACAACCGAATTTCTAGTTTTCGCAGTAATCGATACGAAGCGATCATTATTCCCGGTTTCCCTGTGTAAACTAGGTACTGAAAACCGTATGTCTCAGGTCAGTGAGCTCGTCTTTAATGTACGATATGCCAGGCTCATTAGGCACCTGTCCCACTGCCGCGCGTACGGGGGAGCGACTACTTACTCGTAGTAATTGATCTTCTTTCTCTCTCGAAGAAAGTACTTATAAAATGCGCTCGAGAATGCTTTCAGAGATAAAAATATATGAATTGGTACTTCGAACTGACGGCATTTTGAAATAGGAAAGGTCCCGTGTAATTAAACCCAACCGACTTCCAAAAAAAACTACAATGTGAAAAATAACTTAAATTTCGAAAGTCGGTGTCTGGTTTTGTATTTTCGTTATTTGCCACTGACTTCCGAATTTTAAGTTATTTTTCACTTTTTTGTGTCTTTTTACACGAGTTACTAAAAAAAATACCCCAATTGTTATAATATTTGAAGAGTTCCCTCGATATCTCCAAGATCTCAGCATCAGATCCTGACGACAATGGGAGCATCTCGGAAGTTATACATTTTCAAACAAAAAAAGAATTTTGCAAATCCGTCTATAAATGACAGAGTTATGCCCGAACATTAAAAAATATATAAAAATCCGAATTGATAACCTCCTCCTTTTGGAAGTCGGTTAAAAAGAGAATAGATGACTTGCTGAGAGACTCACGCTTGGTACATACGCATACATACATATAATTGCTCGTCGTCTTTACGCACTCGTTGCTCGCCGACTCGTTTTTAGTTGCTAGCTCTACTGGCTTCTCGTAGAGGTGAGTATACTAGAGCGTTTTCTCGAGCATTTCCATGTAATGTAACGTCCTTACAACTGGTACAATACAAGCGCAAGGTCCATTTAAAAAAGCATTTCCATGTGATGAGTTCCTTCGAATGCTTGAGCACTGAGCATTTACCTGTAACATTCAGTTAACTCGTCGTTGAATAGTCGGATATTCAGGTCGCGTGTGTTGCGTTTATCTTGCTCGATGAAATGTTACACAAATTCGCTCGTTTGTTTTCAAAATCAAGTTGTAACAAAGCGTCGAGCGTCATGCTCATTGTTTGGTTCGTGAAAGGGCGACACCATAAGAGCGGCTCGATGTTTTGTTACAAGTAAACACTCCACATAGTCTCGGGTCAGGTGGCCAATGGCGGCCCAATAATGTTTTCTGAAGGTATAACATTACATCGACATAGACGAGGTTCTCGTTACTATTTTAAGCTAAAAGTTTTTTAGTTCAATTAATTGTCTATGTAAAACACTGGACTAAAGTAATTGTTTCAGAAACACGATTCCTGATCAATTTAATTTAAAAAATATCAGTAGGTATGGATCTCAAAGAAATGTGAAATTAATTATTTTAATTTGTATTAGCGCTCTCTCGATCGCAATCGCTCTGCAATGTTGTCATATGTGAATAAAATGTATTACATCGAGTTTATTCGTTTAGCTGCTTATCTTTTAAGCATTTCGTAGTACAGGAAGGTGAAAATTTATTACTAAGTATCGTAAGATATTTTGTATATAATTTAGTTTTTTATGTGCAATTCTGTTTGTACCTACTTTGAAAACAACATTCACAAAAGTAAAGTACCTACGTAATACAAATTTTAAAATAATGTGCACGTATTATTAAATAACATTTTTATTGCAGAATTATAATAGAGAAGAATTGTAAGGCATCCCTTACAATTCATCTCTATTATAATTCTGCTGCGGCTGCATCCCCCTCACAATTTGTCTACAACAAGCAATGATTAATGATGGCCATAACAATGCAGGGAAAACGCCGAGCTTTCCGCCTTTCACGGCTTATTAGACTTTTTTTTTGATGTAACAAGCTACAGAGTGACTAATACTGAGGATGAGTTAGAAAAAATTGATAGGGCTTCTGAAAAACAGTTGTTGTCCGAGACCACAGAGCACGGAATCGTCGTGCCTAGAGACGACAGTACTACTAATATTTGTGACGCCTTATGTTGTTTGAGCGCACAACTTCGGCCATCTTCGCCATTTAAGACACTAGTCGACGACGACGGTTCGAACGCGTTGGTGAGCGTGACTAATATGCATGCTAGTTAGTCTAGTTTTTATTTATTTAGTGAAATAGATGATGATTTATAACGAAAGCGAGCGCGTAAAATTTCATGAATGTTTTTTTTTTTTTTTTTTTTTTCCAACTCTACTTCCATACTTGGCTAAATAATGACAAGACACATTGATATTTAAAAATAAAATTAAGTTTTGAACGTACACCGTCAAACGACGGGTATTCACCGTACTACGATTGTATGAAAGAATGACCGACTAACGTACCCTTAAATCCAGTTTCTACACGTTATTTGTGTCGTTGTGTGAGTGAACGGTGACATGCTTGTTTTGTATTGAAAGTGTTGACAGAGCCACCTCTAGCAGCGGCCGCCGATGCGTCTCCGAGCTGTGTTCGGTGCTTATTTATTCCACTTCTTCTTTACATACCTACTACTATATCTGAAGAACAAAGACCATTAACGAAAACCACATATTTTATCACCATTGGGTTTTTTTTTTCTTCTTCTACACCTGGGAAACCACCGGTTCTGGTCTGGGGATATTGAAGGTGAAAATTCCAATTTTTTTTTCTTTCAATATCGAATTATTATGTTATTATTCCAAAAAAACATAATATTTTTTTTTCTAATATGCTTAAGTATGAATTTCGCATTTGAAGTTACAAAAATGGATTAAATTTCAAACACACGCAACCTTTGGCGACCGTTCACGAACATGACTCGTGGATCAGCACCATCTAGGTCAACCATTTTGAAAGGAACCGAATGATCGAACACACGCGCCACCATCATCGGTATCGTTTCTTTGCTAGTAATTATGTTTGCACAATTTTACTCGTTATTATGATAAGTATGCGTAGATTTCGGGTTCGTGAAGGGTACTTTTACGTATCCTGTAACTACCATGGTTGTCAGGGCGTCGTAGAAGCCCCATTTATTTTTTTTTTTTTTTTTGGGTGGGAAATCATCAAATGACTCCTCCCGCTCTGGGCAGAGCGAGAGGGAGTGTCAGACTTTTACTGACTAAAACCCACCCGTGTTCCTTCCGTTGCCTATGTGCTGGGGCCGCGATATCCCTCTCAGACAAACCCGCAACCCCAGCAGGCATTGGTCCTTCCGGACCCCGTCAGTTGTTGCTGACATCCCTTTGAGGCGCGCGTGGAACTCGACGCGCCGTCGACCCGGGCCTGGTCCTTATCGGACGGCGAGCTGCCCATCGCTCACCGTCCGCAGGCCCGCGCCTACGGTGGCCGGAAGTCAGCTTGTGACTCCCGACGCCCGGGGCGTCTCCTGCGGCGACTAGGGGCGCGAGGGCGTGCAGCTTCAATCTCCCTCGCGCGCTCCGCCTCCTCCTTCGCGAGCATAACTGCCTCGCAGAAGGAGGTGCCGGCCTCCCATGCACTCTCGCTCCGGACCATGGCCTGAACCAGGGCCGGACGCGAGAGATCGCCGCCGCCGATCGCCTCCGTGAGGACACGGCGGTGCTCCGCCCAAGCCGGGCAGACCTCCACCGTATGCTCCACCGTGTCCTCCGGGCGATCCACACAGTGGTGACACCCAGGCGTTTCCTCCCGCTTGATCCTGAACAGGAACCTCCCGAAGTCGTAGAAGCCCCATAAATTATTATTTTGAACGTTGTCATAAAGAACAAAAATAATTTGCTTGATGCTAACAATTTGCTTTGCTTGATGTAAGTATCTAGTTATGCTTTATACTTTTCCGCGAACATAAAAACGTTCATGAATATTTTGCTACAGCGTAAAACACGGAATCAGTTCTGCTAGATGTAGAACATAATAAATTATTTATTGTTCTAATAAACATGCACGCATCGATAAAATACAGTACAATAAACATATAATATCTTCTATATGAGCTTTTATCCTAAAAGTTAGCAACGTCGCAAATAGCTTTAAAAAAAATACCTGTTAAACTAATCAATTAGTTTGGCAATATAATATTCTAGTTCACTAGCTAGCCGCATTTCTTATTTCCATACAGTAATATTGCCAAAATGAATCAAAACAGCGAAATATTTCACATCTATTTACGATGTTGCCCACTTTCAGAATAAACGCTCAAAGAAGATAAATCAGATCCCATAAAACGTAGCGCTTCACTTTCGTACCACGTTGCTTTCTATTTGATTTAAACGCGACTTGCCAATCAAATCACAACATAGTATTATATCACATACAAACAGACGAAGCCAATCTTACATTTAGACGAAGAAAACTATATTTTCAAGTTCTAATCAAAGGGGATTCATAGAAATTGTTTTTTACGGTTTATTTTTCTAAAAAAGTATAAGCAAAAGCTACAGCAACATGTTTTTGGTTGCTAGTAACACGCATCACAAACATACTGCATGCAAAGTGCGAACATTTCGTAGGTATTCCAACTTTGATGGAATGAAAACGCACTCGCGCTGCTTGTGGTATTGCAGATCTCCATAGGCAGTAATGACCATTATATCAAATGGGCTGCCAGCTTATAAGCCATCTGAAAACATGAAACAAGTTGCTGCAACAATGTTGCACAACCATGAAAACGAGAAGTCAAAGTCAAATATTTTTTTTCAATTAGGCACATGAAAGGCACTTTAGAACGCCAAAATTTACAAAAAAAAAAAAAAAACTATTTAAGTAGTACAAAATGCAGTTTTCATATGTAATACTAATAAGTCAGTGTGTGAGTTAAATTAATCACAGAATGTAAAATCAATGACATAAGAATAATAAATTATACAATTAAACTAGCAACCAGTTTGATTTTGTCTAGACTCTAGAGTCTAGATTGTCCTCTGGAGCAGGACCAGCATGATTCCAAGCATTCTTATCTTGGATATAATCCTCTAATTTGTAATATGCTTATTTACAAAGTGAACTTTTAATATGAGTTTTATATTTTCTTTCATTTAATTGCATTAAATCACAAGGTATTTTGTTGTAACATTTAACACAGTACCCCTTTAGAGACTTTAGCTATGCAACAGAAAGGTACATCTCCTACAAGTTTCATGAGCTCAAGAACGACAAACAAAGGTAGGTGCACTTCATTTCGCTTGATCTATTTTTCAGCAGGACCCAGGAAACACTTCCTTTTTGCTATTTCCGTGAGTGTGTTGTGGGAGATTTTTTAAGTATATATGAATGTTTTATTCACTGTTAGCGAAGGGAAACAGCGTGTAACCTTAGACTTAAATGGTATTGTTGAGATGTGTGATTAGTCAGGAAAAATGAAAATATAGACTGGAGCTGTAAATGCGTATGTATTCCGAAGAACAAAGGGAAAGTACACATTAATACATGTAGGTAGACTTAAAACTAATTCACCGTCACAAAATGCGCCTGATGAACTCTTCAATGCAATAAGTTGCACGAAGTTGGTTTAGTATAATATTTCAATGAGGGTTTCTAAATCTAAACATGCCCCCGGGCGTTGAAAGGCAACCTTTCAACCAGAATCTTCATTTAATGGCAGTGGGCATATCTTGCTGCATGCACGCCTGATGGTTCCACTCGCAGTTCTAATATCGGCCACACGACTGATTCCGTCACGTCCTGGGTAGATTGCCGAGATCCGGCCTAATCGCCATTTCAATGGTGGTAGATTGTCTTCCTTTACTATAACAAGGTGATCAGTCTCTAAGACCGCCTTTGAAGACCTCCATTTTGTCCGCTGCTGTAGTTCAGATATATATTCTTTATTCCATCTCGACCAGAAGTGTTGACGTAATGCCTCTATTCTCTCATATCGCTTCAAGTGAGTAACTGAAGCAGTTTCATACGACGACACCGGCAAGGATGTGAGTGTGCGTCCTATCAGGAAGTGTCCAGGTGTCAGCGGCAGAAGGTCATTAGGGTCCGATGACAACGGCGTGAGCGGGCGCGAGTTCAGGAGTGCTTCGATTTGAACCAGTGCTGTATAAAGTTCCTCATAAGTTAAATGACAATTTCCCATTACTCTTTTTAAATGAAACTTCACTGATTTGATACCTGCCTCCCAAAGACCACCGAAATTTGGAGCGTAGGGAGGAATAAAAATGAAGTTAATACCTTTAGTGGCCATGTCACCAGACAATGAACTGCTGTTAACCTTCAAAAATTTGCCGATTTCATTATAAGCGCCTACAAACGAGGTTCCGTTGTCGGAATATATATGCGTAGGTTTACCTCTCCGAGACATAAAACGACGAAGTGCTGACAAATAATTTTGACTGGTTAAGTCACCCACCAACTCAATGTGAACTGCCTTCGTTGTAAAACAAACAAAGAGTACAATGTAAACTTTTACAAGTCTACAACCACGACCTTGTCGAGACGCTGACAGAATAGGTCCAGCGTAATCAACCCCAACACATTCGAATGGATGCCCACCGGACGCCACCCGTCGTTCAGGTAAGTTGCCCATATTGGGATTAATTGGTTTAGCTGTAATGCGACTGCAAATGACACAACGATAATAACACAATTTAGCCAGGTTGCGACCACCTATTGGCCAGTAAGTATCTCTTACACAAGCCAATAGTAGTTGTGGTCCTGCATGCATTAGAGTTTTATGTTTAAATTCAAATAATAGTTTAGAAAATCGATTAGTGGACTGTATTACTAACGGATGCTTTTTCTCATATGAAAATGAGGAATTTTGTAAGCGACCACCTACACGAATTAATTTATTTTTATTTAAAAATACGTTAAGTTTAGTTAATGGACTTCCTTTTGGTAAGCACTGATTTTTTATTAACATTTCATATTCGGGAAATGATTCAATTTGAGAGAGTTTCACAATTAAGTTTAACGCATTTTGTAATTCATCTTCACTAAGATGTAAAGTGTTTGGTGGTTGCTTTTTACAAATATTAATAAATCGTAACGTGTAAGCTACTGTGCGTGTAAGTCGAGAAAGGTTTGAAAACCGATTAAAATCAATTAAAGGTATTGAAGTCTTAGAAGTAGTTAATAAAGAAACCTCAGTTTTAGTTTCGGGTAGCGATTCTACTGCAGTGGTTGGAAAAGAAGGCCACTCGCTTGTAACCTGTTTTAAAAAATTAGGTCCCGACCACCATAAATTATGACTTTGAATTTGACTTACATCAGTTCCACGTGATACAAGATCAGCGGGGTTAAGATGTGTCGGAACATGTCTCCAGGTACAATTATTAGCATTCGTTTTTTCAACGATTTCTGCAACACGATTGCGCACGAATGGTTGCAACTTACTTGGTAACATTTTCAACCACCCCAGCACTATTGTAGAATCACTCCAAAATATACTACTTTGAATTGGCGCGCCAAGTGACTCGATCACCTTTTCATATAGCCTCACACCAACCAAGGCGGCGCAGAGCTCGAGCCGAGGAATTGTGGTTGGCTTGATAGGAGCCACTCTACTCTTTGCTGTAAGCAAACGCACCATAACTTCATTATTGTTGTTAATACTCCTTACATAGATGCATGCACCATATGCGGTTTGTGATGCATCACAAAATATGTGTAATTCTATCACCTTCCAAGAATCACAAAAAGCTAAACGTGGGATGCGTAAACTATTCAAAATATATAACCTATCAGCAATATTTTTCCATGTCTTAGCGACATCTGGTGGCAAAAAGTCATCCCATGATAATTTATGTAACCAAAGTTTTTGCATTATTACTTTCATTGGAATGATACAAGGAGCTAATAGACCTAGAGGGTCGAATATTTGGGATGTAACTGACAAAACTTCACGCTTTGTGACATTATCTGATATTGACGTATTACTAATTGAAAAACAGAGCTCATCAGAGTCTGTTAGCCAGTTAAGACCCAAAGTTTTACTTGGCTCATTAGAACCAATGTTTAAATTTAATGATGAACTTGTAACTTTATCTGATATAACCAGAGTACTGTTGGATTTCCACTTCCTAAGTGGCATACCAGCGGAAGCCAACTCGGCAGTGACTTTCTGGCGGATATTTGTGACGTCAGATATTGAATCCCCACCTGTGAGCAAATCATCGACATAAAAATCATGGATTATAATACCAGCAATTCTCTCATCCTTACAATCTAAGCCAACTTGTTTTAAACACCGAGTCGCCAAAAAAGGTGCACTTGCTGTTCCATAAGTCACAGTGTTTAATTCATAGGTTTTAATAGACTCTGACGGGTCCTCACGCCACATTATTCTTTGTAAGTGTCTGTCATCAGAGTGTACAATAACTTGTCGATACATTTTTTCTACATCAGCAGAAAGAATGTATTTATGTTTTCTGAACCTAAGAAGTAAAGACATTAAGTCGTCTTGAACAACTGGACCTACCATTTGTAAGTTGTTAGATGAAACACCTGAAGTAGTAAGACTGCTGGCATTAAACACTACTCTTAATTTTGTGGTTATGCTATGCTCGCGCAGAACACCGTGGTGTGGAATGAAATACTCCAGTTTTTTTGGATCAACGGAACACTTAGACATGTGTCCTAATGAAATGTACTCTTTCATGAAATCGCAATAAAGAGTTTTTAAAGCTGGCTGACTTTTAAATCTACGTTCAATAGAAAGGAGACAATGTTTTGCTCTAGCCAGTGAGTCACCTAGAATATGGTGTGATTGTTTGAGTGGTATCCTAACACAAAACCGACCATCTGCCATCCGAGTGGTGTTTTGTACAAAATGTTCTTCACACTTAGCTTCCTCATCAGAATATGAAGATGACTGATTGGGGACTTCTTCCAGTTCCCAGAAACGCGATAAAAGGTTTTGAATGTCATCTCCTGATGTGGAGTTGTGAGAAGAACTGACATTGAGATTTGCAATGTTAACTTTAAGAAATGATGGTGACCGTGATACGTGGCCACTGTTTATTAACGGACCTGAAACTAGCCAACCTAGCCTTGATTCAAATAATATTGGTTTGCCGTTACCTAATTTGATTTTTTGCCGCCCCAGTAGGTCCCAGAAAACATCTGCACCTATTATAAGATCCACTGCCGATGGCGTGTGGAAATGAGGATCAGCTAAACAAATGTCGCTTGGTATATTTAAATTACTAATGGATAATTTCTGACATGGTACTTCATCTGTTATGTTTGGTAAAATAAAACAATAAAGATTAGTAGTGAAGTTTTCACTTATTGATTTTACAGAAACACTGCACATTTTACTAATGTTTGTTTTAGAATTGTTAATGCCTTGTACAGATTCATTAACTTGTACGGTAGGTAAATTCAATAAATCACATAACTTATCTGTCATTATACAAGAAGTACTACCAGTGTCCAGTATAGCCCGAGCGAGATGTTCGCGGTTGTTCTTATCATACACCTTCATTAGTGCAGTAGCCAATAAAACTTGACTTTTACTTTTATTGTTAAGATATGTTGTAGCACGTGCAGATAGTGTCACATTTGTATTGGGTTTCTTTTCAGCTGAGTTAACATCTGCAGTAACAGTGCTGTCTGTTTGCGAGGTAGAAACATTAGGCATAGCTTTTTGTGAAGCACCTGCTACGTGAACCAGTGTATTGTGTTTACGCTTACATATTTTGCAACCAAAAGATTTGCAATGATTTGCGTAATGACCAGACCGAAAACAATTGAAACATACTTTGTATTGAGGAAGAAGCTCAAGCCGTTTTTCGTTGCTGAGACCAAGAAACTGTGGACAATTGAGTAAATTATGTTTATCACTACAATGCGGGCATGACAATGGTGAGGAACTGGTATAATTTTTACTTTTCTGTGGTGGTGTCTCACTGCTCACCGATATCATTGTTTTATGCTTGCTAGATTTAGAAGTACTATTATTATTAGCCTGATTGCGAGACAAATCAAGTGTTTCAAGCAAAACTGCACGATTTCTTAAGAATTCTAGGAATAATTCTAATGTGATTGTTTTATCTTTGTCTAAATGACCTTTTTCTTCCTCCCACTGTCGATAAGTCCTTGAATCTAATTTGTGGGTAACTATATAAATTATCAACGTATCCCAAAACTTAACTGGTTCACTTAAAGATTCTAACGCACGTAAGTTTTTATTTAAAGTGTCAATGATGTTTTTTATATTATCTGAGGATTCTTTATTAACCACTTCAATGTTAAACAAGGCTGCCACATGATTTTGAATGAGAAGCCGCTTGTTATCAAACCTTTCACATAATAAATTCCACGCAATGGAATAATTATTAGCCGAAAATTCAATAGCCCGTATGACTAAGGCGGCTGTCCCTTCCAAGGAAGCTCGGAGGTAATGAAACTTATTTATTTCATCAATTTGGTCATCCAAATGTATTAAGCTTGAAAACGTGTCATGGAACTCTAACCACTTGTCATACGTCCCGTCAAACTTAGGTAGTTGAATGGTTGGTAACCTAACCAGCCGATTATTGCTAACGCGAGAAGACTTATCTTCATTACCAATATCATTGCGTCTGGCTAGTAACTCCTGTGCCCTCGCAACAACTTTGTAATATATACCTTCAAATTCAGTACGTTCTGCTAACTGTGTATTCATATCCTCAGCTATACATTCCAACCTTAACTGAACGTCGTCATATTGCGAATAAACAAGTTCAATCTTACCGAGGCGTAACTGCAGTTCATTCATCTGGGTTTGCGTTAAAGAATCCTTTTTAAAATCCTCTAAGTAATTAGAAAATACCGTTAATCGACCTTTGTAACTTGCTCGTTTTTTAATGAGCTCCTTTTCTTCCATACCAGTCATTCTTTGGGAAGCAGGTAACCAAACTGAAATGTAACAAGTTTATATTTTAATAAATTACTATCGTTAAATACCTACCAAAGGATAAACACCTAAAGGGCTTACTAAATTCGCTAGAGGGAATATTTATTTAACAATAGAATGGCTGCTTTATCTTGATAAGTTTTCTAATGTGAAATTAAACAACAAGATCTATTGATAACTATTACAAAAATCAATCTACTTTCCAGACTTTGGACAATAATATTAATGTGAATTGTCAGTTTTACTATTCACTTAATATAACTTTACTAAAATAAGTTAAAATGTACCAGAATACAATACAATGTACTTGGCTAATAGCTGATGAAGTAAGATTTCTTATTAATTTTATTGCAAGATAACAAAGGAAACTGCTTAAATTAATGGTTAACAATTATAGAAAACCTAGTTTGCTGCTTAATTACCTTTAATACAATAGATTGGCTGCAAATTATAACAATAATTTGGTGGCTTGAAAAGAAATCTTACATGTGCACATGAACAAAGAAGTTAGACACCAATGTTGTACTAACCTTTACAATTCCATAAAAACGTTAAATACTACCTGATTATGAGTAATGGGTTCTGAAATAAACGAAAATAGGAACACTGCACTCTTACTGCACTGTACTGCACAATTCTTTGCTGCGCTGTGACCCTTTGACCTTAGCCAGCTACTCACAAATCTCCACCGGCAGTATTTTCCGATAAATTTTATATTTCCTGGAATTATCCTTATTCCTGGTTCACTTATCCGGCTCGACAAGGACCAAATTATGTTGAGATGTGTGATTAGTCAGGAAAAATGAAAATATAGACTGGAGCTGTAAATGCGTATGTATTCCGAAGAACAAAGGGAAAGTACACATTAATACATGTAGGTAGACTTAAAACTAATTCACCGTCACAAAATGCGCCTGATGAACTCTTCAATGCAATAAGTTGCACGAAGTTGGTTTAGTATAATATTTCAATGAGGGTTTCTAAATCTAAACAGGTATGAATCGCCGAAACCTAAGCAATCACTTTTACGAGTACATGCACAGATTATGCGATCCTAGTGGTGTGACCGTCAGACTGCCAAGTCATAGGTCTCGAGTGCGAACCCAAGACACGCACCTCTGTCTTTTGGGATTCATGTGCGTATTGTATAATTATTTATAACTTGCTTCGAAAACGGTAAAGGAAAACAACGTGAAGAAACGGCATGCCTGAGAGATATTTATCGACGACGTATGAAGCCAAGTCAGAGGCCCATGGGCGGCTTTAAAAACTGAATCCAGGTTAAACACACGAAAAAAGGAAGACTTATACATAGGTACCTTAGATACCTTCTCTGTATGAGAAGGTCGTTTGCTTCGTATTTTCATTGAAAAGAGAGGTTAAGTAGTCTGACTGAAAAATATTAACTGTCCTGTAATTTTGACTGTCCGGACTTAGTTGGGAGTCTGTGTTACCTGGTTCCTCGAACAGTTCATGTACGTGAGGTACGCACCCGACGTCTATTTGCTACTCGCCCCTGTAAATCCAACGCTGGCTCGCGTTCGCCACTTCGTCGTTTAGTTGAGACATACAACAATGAGTTTAATTCAATCGACATTCTTTTTCTAACTAAAAATGTATTTAAGAAACAAATCCAAGCAACCCTAAAGGATCTGTAAAGTATTATGTATTATATAATTAACGTACTTACTAATGTTTAATGTTTAATAATGTACGCACACAAATTTACTTAAATTCTAAAAATCCAGATATGAATTCTGGGATAACGCCTAGTTATGCGTTGCTAGATATTGTCTGTGTTACTAGCTAGTTTTTAAGTACTTTAAATGGTAATCTGTGGAGAACGTAGTGGGTAGCATAATTGTTATAATGTACCTAATGTTTAAGATAATAAGTGTAACCTTATTGTGCTACTGTTTGTTATTCCGTAAATAAATAAAAAAACAAAAAAAAACTCGTGTAATTATATCGACAAGTTATCGGATATAATTATATTTGCTGACGACACTTAACACAAAAGATACAGATATCTTACATGTCAACGATAGTCTGGCTGACTGTTCTTTCGAAGCAGTTCACAGCTATTAATCTTTTAATTAATGCGAATAAAACTAAATGTATTAGGATCTCATTACCAAATGTACCTCAACTGAGTCTTAATCTAAAACTTGGTGGCAAAAAACTAGATGCAATAACGGATACTATATTTTTAGAAATTACCTTAGAATCAAAATTGCAATGGGAACATTAGAACTCTAACAGATTAAGTTCAGCTGCTTATCAGTAAGAGAAATAAGGCGGTTGACTGATATAGCCACAGCTAGGTTAATAGACTTTGCTTATTTCCACAGTATTATGTCTTATGGTGGTACAAATAAATTCAAAGAAATTCATATATTGACTATGCTCTTTATATCATAGAAAGTTTTTTATACTTTATATTTTATAATTTATGTTCGCAAAAACTTAGGACTTTTCAAAATAAGAAGCGATTTTCATAATATAAATACACGTAGTAGACATGAAATTGTGATACTCAAATTTAGATTAACTAAAACAAGCAAGTCATTTCTTATAAACAGTATCCGCTTTTATAACAAGTTGCCAAAGTCGTTTACAGAACTTGGCGATGGGAAGTTCAAAACCCACATCAAATATCCTTATCAAGAAAGCGTATTATAAAATCAAAGATTTCGTTGAAAACAAGGAAGTTTGGCAATAATTCCTTCTGCACATGTGGCTTCCCTGGTACATCATTAACGGCAAATTCTGTAAGAGTCTATTATCTCCTCCCAAATAACCATGTTTATTATTTTTTTACATTCTTCCTTGACATAATCATCCTATAATTTAACATTATATATCTACAATTTAATTTCAACTCTTTATTAGTGGCTTTTGTGGACATGATAATTATTCAGATTTGTTACACTTCTAATCATTTCGTTTAAAATAGGTTTTTATTAATTAATTCATCTTATATATAGATTATTTTCTATTTTGTGAATTTGAGAACGCTGTAGGCTTAGTGGACTGTAGATTAGTTGACCATCTTCTATTTTGTTAAGTACCTAGTACGTGTTGAAAGACCTACACTGTTCTCCCATACGTATTAACAAGTTATTTGAAAATATTGTAAAAACCAATTATTTTTAAAAGAGTAACCGTGGAGTTTCTGGCCGGCTCTTCTCCATAAGAAACGACCAATTGGAACCGTGCACCTAGCTTCTGACGTTTAATAAGTGCCCATGTAGGTTGAAGTGAAATAAAATATTTTGAATTGAATAGGCTGAAAAATCACACCTTGACGCATCTCGGCAACGTTCCTGATATGCCGCCGATATCTTATTTTGACACAAGAATCGTATTTACTGAAATCGAAAATTAATAAACATTACTATTACGTTATCAGTCCCCTGTCAAATACAATTATCCACACTTCCTACGACCGCGCCCGAATTCACACGAAGAAACCCAAAACACAATGTAACTACTCTAGACAGAGTATAACAATAGACAAGTCACTGAATAATAATAACAAGGACACACTTATTTGATCTAGTAGTAGTATGTTTAATTATATTTTCTCTATCTCCTTTGCGAATGCAAACTTTTTGTCAGACCCCAGCTGAACCCCAACAAAACGGCTGTCACGGTACGATTTCGTTGCAAAGTATTTCCCGACTACATATTATCATTTTGCAAGTGACTGTCAAGAACTATCTTGTAGCAGACCAGACACTACCAGTAATAATGAAACTACTGTCATTCCTTCCAATATTGACGTAAATATTTTAAAATATCATCACATCATCATTCGAACCACCACACTGTCAGAAGTAATGACATTACTTGAATGTAAGGTCATTATTACTGGTAGTGTCTAGTCAGCTAGGTGTCTCAGTGGTTTTTCGCCCATAAAATTGATAGGACATATTTTTTTATTACGACATTTTTTTTTTTTAGGGTAGTAAATTATCAAATAACTCTCCCCGCTCTGGGAGCGGCTGACTAAAATCCACCCGTGCTCCTTCAGTGTTGCCTGTACGTTGCTAGGGGCCACGGTATCCCTTTCGCGACCCAGGCAGGCATCGGTCCTAGCAGACCCCTTCTGTTGTGCTGACATCTCTTTCAGGCCCGCGTGGAACACAACGCACCATCGACCCGGGCCTGGGTCCTTATCGGACGGCGAGCTTCCCATTGCTTACCGTCCGCAAGCCCGCGCCTACGGTTGCCGGGAATCGGCGTGCGATTCCCGACGCCCAGGGCGTCTCCTGCGGTGGCTAGGGGCGTGAGGGCGCGAAATTTGCCTCTCCCTCACGCGCTCCGCCTCCTCCTTCGAGAGCATTACTGCTTCGCAGAAGGTGGTGACGGCTTCCCGCTCCCTCTCGCTCCGTACTGGAGACCGTAGCCGGACGCGAGACATCACTGCCGCCGATCGCCTTCAAGGACACGGTCACGGACAAGCCGGGCAGACCTCCACCGTATGGTCTACCTTATGCTCCACCGTGTCCTCCGGACGATCCACACAGTGGTGACACCGGGATTTTGACAGCCTTAATAAATGTTACCTAACTATCTTAGGACATACCACCTCCCGCTTAACACCGACCCTCCCGACCCTTTGCACGATTGCCCTGCGAAAACACTCCCGTTAACCGACTGTAAGTTAGTTAAGCTGTGCCCGAAGTAACTTAGGATACCTTCCCTGTTTGTTAAATTATGTTAGTGTTGGAACTTCATCGGTATCCCTGAAGGTGAATTAGTCAGGAGGAGATAAATCACGCGGCGCCGTGATGAATGCGCGGTTGAAACCAAAGGTAACATTTATCAGAGCCACCGCCATTGGAGACTTCCTCGTGAAGTAAACAAGAACATTCCCGAGTGTTTTTTTGTGTTTTGGTCACGTTATCAAGATGTGCCGATTGTGCCATAATTCATAGAAAGCGCTGTTTTTTAGACAAATACCCTCATTTTATATAAATTTTACAATACGGTACCTACGTCGTTGCAATTGAAGAGAAAGTGGTCGTTCTCTAAAGCTATGGGAAAATTCATCAAAGAAAAAGACTTAAGAAGAAAAAGACTGAAGAAATTCTTGCCTTACCGAGATGTAACAGAATGGAATAAGTTCCCGGAAAATGTTGTGACGCTCGCACACTAAACTTCTTCAAGAACGGATTGGACAGAGTAAATTCTCTAAGCTATTTGAAATACACGCATCAGCTAATTAGCTGTTAGTGTGTCATATACCAAATAATAATAATAATTTTAAAGCCAATAATGGTAAAGTAAAGGTAAAGCTAAAAAAAAAAAACTGTGTGAATTGCCATGATTGAAAATACCTTTCAGAACCATATTATCCGATGAAAAATATTATATTTCCTCGTAAAACACAACGAACAATATGCAAATAAAGATAATATTTTCCACGAAAGTGAGAGAAATATCCACATATCCTACTAAATTCCTATTTAGAAAATGGAAAACGATCACCTAGATTAATGCAGTTCTCAATTCAGAATTTCAGAGCCAAATTCATTGCGAGACCATTTAAATAATGACCAATAATTTACAATTTTTTTGTCGAGTTTCTTCTTTCAGAACATTCTGCATTTACTCAATTGAACCAGTATAAGGCTGCCTGTCCATTGAAGCGGAGCGACGCAGCGAAGAGGAGAATGGCAGTGGAGTGGAGCGGAGTTGCGGGCATTGTCTGTCTATTGATGCGGAGCGAGGTAGCGGAGCGGAGTTACGGACTGTGTGGAGCTAGGTAGCGGAGCGGTGTTGCGGACTGTGCGGAGCTAGACCGAGTTCACGTATTTTTCCGCATCGCCTCTCCGCTTCCCCGCTCCGGTTCCCCGCTCCACTTCTCCACTCCGTTTCCCCGCTCCGCTTCCCCTCTCCACTTCTCCGCTCCATTTCCCCGCTCCACTTCCCGGTTTGTATGAATTTTTAAACTAGTTCGCAAATCCCTGTCCACTGAAGCGAAGCGGAGGTTTTATGCAATTCCATTCGTTAATATTGGCACACCGCTACTCCGCTCCTCTCCTCTCCGCTCCAGTGAACAGGCAGCCTAAAGGTATGATTCCAAACAACGCTACATGCGGCAGTGCTGCGCGCCAGTACTGCCTGCCGTTGATTCCGAGCACTGCTACGCGGCACTGCTGTTCGTGGTTTACTTCTCAACAGTTGTCAACATTCACGTGTTATCGCAGGTATGAACGCCTGGTATGCGCGGTGGCAGGGCGATACTGCCGCGCAGCAGTGCCGTCACAGCAATGTCGCGCAGCATGAATGTAATCTCATATAAACCTATAGAAAATGTCACCAGTAGTGACGGGGCAGCACTGCCGCGTGCAGCGTTGTTCAGAATCCTGTTTTTTCTGTTCTGTGGAATCATACTATGACGACACGGTTGGCGCAGTGGTTGAGCGATCGACTGCTGCGCAACGTGTCGCGGGTTCGATCCCCGCACGGAACAAATATTTGTATGATCTGCAAGTAGTTGTTTCGGGTCTGGGTGTTAGTGTATGTGATTTTCTATGTTTGTAAACGCGCCCACGATACAAGAAGAAATTCTTAGTGTGGGGCAACGTTTAAAAAAAAAAAATACCTTTAGGATGTTAATAAACCCAAAATACGCGGTTTGACGAGGAGTTTCCCACTTCTTAGGCACAAGATATGGGTCGTGGAACACACACTAAAGCATTGCACAATATTAAAGAAGAGGTGACCAGCGATTGCCTCGTTGCGTCTAGAGGTCGCAAACGCTGAGCGTGAGGTCTTGGCTTCGATTCCCAGGTCGGGCAAATTGTTATTGGCTTTTTCCATCTGGAATTTCTCAGCACCAGCCTGGATTCTGGAATTGTGCCCGGTTGATGGCAATAGGCTTGCCCCGTATGACATGGGACTTAAACATAACTGGTGAAATGTGGGTGTAATATAGGTAAGTACACCTCTGCCTAACCCTTAGAGGTAACAAGGCGTGATGTTATGTAAAGAAGAGGTTTTATAGTGAATCCCACAATGATACTAACCATATTGAGCCAGACAGTCCAAAATTTTGTCATGATAATAAAATGTTCGAAATATGGACCGTCTAAATAATCGGTCGTATAGAATGTTATAGCTAGCCTATTATTGCATTCAAGTGTGAACCTAGCCTATAGGTATACCTAATAGGTACCATATAGGTAACCTATACCAAAAACGAGGTCTTTATAAAACCCAGGCACAAAAGAAACTTTAAAAAATTCTGAATATGAAATAATTATGTAAGTAGGTCTTTCTTTAGATTAAGAGCGCTTAAATATAGAAAGCGGGCAACGTCGCAAATAGCTGTCAAATATTTCGCTTTTTTTATTAATTTGGCAATATTACTGTATGAAAATAAGAAATATGGCTAACTAATGAACTAGAATATTAATATTGAATTGTAAATAACACTGAGTTTGATGTTGTAACCATTTTAGGTGCAAAAAAGGCATTTGGAAAGTTTCCAAATACTTTTTTTGCATCTAAAACAAAAAATTCGGTGTAACGATAAAAATAAATTATTGCATTTCATAATCAATATTTTAAAGCACTAGTTAGCCATATTTCTTATTTCCATACAGTAATTTTGCCAAATTACCAAAACAGCGAAATATTTGACAGTTATTTGCGACGTTGCCCACTTTCAGTACATACGCTCTTATTGCAAACTTACACAAATAATTTAAAAAGACAAGTATTTTTTTTGTTTCACCTAGGAATATAATTGATTTGTAAATATAAAGCTTCTTACCATACTTCAAATGCTATAAAAATACTTTACAATCATCTGAGTCAGGAACAGATTTCCAACTATTTAGTTCTATTGCAACAGATTCAACATAATCACGTTGGTGCCTGGCGGCGTTAAATTGACGCCTAGACAGACACTGTAAGATCCTCCACTATTTATCATATATCAGAACATGACAGAAGGTTCACTAAAAATAATGCGGAAACAAGAGCAGTGGTGGCCTATTGGTAACGGTTTAGGACGTGGGCTCGCAAGTCGAAACTAGCATCTTAATTGCGCAACACGCAGGCACAAAAGATTTTGAAGGAAATTGCTAATCCATTACTTCATATGTTTGAAAAATTCGTCTGGGCAACAACGTTAATAACGCAATGAATGCTGTTGAATTGTCAAAAGTTATAAAACTAAAACCCAAACACGACAAAAAGTCATCTAAAAAGGAATAAACAAAACATCACAGACAAATTACGTATGACTCAGGATTTAATTAGTTTTTATTTAATGTGATATCACATAGCATATAATCAGTGGACGATCAAGACGCTTCCAACGATACCTCATTTGTCAAATTATGATCAGTAGTTTAGAAATTACGAGGGAACACATGAACATACATACTGTCATACGTACAGTCACGAGCAAAAATATGTATACACTTAGCAAAATTCAAAATGATTTTCGCAAGTTGAAATAAACCATATGCAGTGTGTGACTGTGGGTTCCAAAATACTATATTCTTAACAACATACAATTACAATCAATACAGTATGAGAAAATAACTCTAGAAAGTTGATAAATGTATGCATACTAGTGCTCGTGACTATACATACCCGTCAAAATCATAACCCCCCTATGCTTCACCGTAGTCGGGTAAAAATGAACGCAATTACCCCGCCTGGGAGGTTTAGCAATGGTACATTGTAAAAAAGTTAAGCGCATCAATTGTGCAATACAACACTGCCAATTGCGAGGAAACAATCATGTCCTCGAACCAAAAATTAAAAAGACATGAGACATCCACGAATTACGGTACAAAAATCCGTACCATGTGTGGTTAATGCCTCAAGATTTACGCGCCTTGAAGTAAATCGTTAAAATAAAACATTGAGTTTTGCCTAATTAGATTGTTTTTATATATTTATGGCATCTCGCAGGTCAATCTAAGAGGTTTTCAGCCGCTTAACCGGGCTATCCTGTGGATGCCTGAATAAATTAAGACCTCCAGGCTGGCCAAAAAACTTATAAACTAAGCACGCAAAGCTATGCTATGTGGTACAGACCTCGGCTTAGAGACGCGCTGAAGGAAGGCAGGGTCGAGGCTGTAATTCGATTGTTCAGGAGATATCACTGTTTAAGCGCCTTTATCTTGTTTTGACAGTAACGAGCCTAGTTAATTGATTCAGGCACGACCTTGCGGAAATCCATTATAAAACACAATAGACGTACTCCGGCGCTCGGCGTGGCAACACCGGGCTCGGGTTCGCGACAAGTCAATCGTCATCCTGAGGATGCCTCGTTGAGAGGTGAAACACGTGTCGATTTCTTACAGGGTTTTTATGACTGTTTAGGAGTAGTCAAGCGGAATAGGTTACTTAATATATCTACCTCTATTGTATTTTTTTAGTACCAAGCCTTCTGACCTTTATTATTCACGTCTATTTAGTTGGAGACGATTTAAAATTGAGGTCAATTACGTGCGGAGTCCCCAACCAATAATAGCTTGTAGCGAAACCAATACGGGTTAATGTTTGTACTATGGCGCTCTTGACCCTTATGGGGAGAATCGGCTCCCAAACGAACACTTGTTTGAAGGATCTGGTCAATTGCTAGCCGTGGCGCAGTGTAGAGAAAACTGAAGGAAATTGAATTTGACGATTTCGGAAATTACACATAACTACATACATAAACTCACGCCGTTTTCCCATAGAGGGAGCCAGAAATGATTGGTTCGAAAAACAAACATATAAGTAGGTACCATCTCGAATTGAAAACTTCGGATAATGAACCGAAGGCACGAATTTGCCATGACAACGAGTGTTAACGAGAATCTGAACATAATTAGTAACGTCAGCGAAATTAACTGTTAAGTAAATAAAAAAAAAAACAAAAAGTTTATTTCGGAACAATAACACTAGACTAACTAAGTACAGCAAGTAAAACTATGATAAAAAGAAAAAAAGAAGAAAATGATGAAGTAAATTGAAACACAACGACAATTAGCCGTGTTGTAGGTATTTCATGCAAATGACAACGAATGACAGTTGTAATTTGAATATATTTTTAGCTTCATATTTCTGACTGACCGATTCCTTGACAATTCAAAAGTGCCTGTAAATGGTTTAATTGAAATAAATGCTTTGAGTTTGAGTTTGAGTTTATTTGGTAATTTTGCTAAACAATTAATTTCTATGTTCATGTTAAACATTTATCATGTTCGGTATTTATTTACTAGCTGCGCCCCTTCATCCGCATGAGTCTCGATCCCGTAGGAATATTCGGGTAAAAGATCCTATGTCCTTCTCCAGGACATGGTCTACCCATATGCCAAATTTCATCAAAATTCGTTCGGCCGTTTTAGCGTGAAAGTGTAACAAACAAACTCACTTTTGCAGTTATAATAAACAAACTTTACCCGCCCCGACTTCGCACGGGTAGCTTTAAACCCTACCTACCCTACCTACCCTACTTACCCTACCTACCCTACCTACCCTACCCTAATTTTCTCACCGTTTAAACCTTCCCTGGACTATGACAAACATTTCAAAACCAAAATCAGCTAAATCGGCCCAGCCGTTCTTGAGTTATAAAATTACAACGAAAAGTTGCATCGATTTAGGATTTTATTATTTATGTACACACACGTACCTCTGACTTTTGGATTCATGTGCGTATTGTATGATTAAGTATCACTTGCTTCAAAACCAGTGAAGAAAAACATCGTAAGGAAACATGCCTGAGAGGTATTTCTCGACGGCATCTGAAGCCAAGTCAGAGCATTGGCGGAATAAAAACTCTGACACCAGCACGCGTAGCATTACTGTGCGTTTGCACTGGCGAAACATTTACAACAAAACATGTTGAAGTCTCTAGTTCCTGTCAAACATTGTATGGAACATTGATAAAAAATAGAGATTTCAACATGTTTTGTTGTGAATGTTTCGCCAGTGCAATCGCACAATTACAACCATAGAAACGTGTTTTGTCGACGGAAGAATAGACAAAATGACAGACTGTGATTGTTTATGTGTCATTTTGTCTATTCTTCCATCGACAAAACCAGTTTCTATTGTGGTTATGCTAAGCGTGCAGGTTAGCCACTACCCACACGAAAAAGAAGAGAAAAAGAAAGAAAGATTACACAGTAAAATATAAATACGACATTATAATATTTGAGTACAAAGGTTGGAGAGTGTTATGTAAGTAGTCGTCCATATAAGGCTCATGAGACAGTCTGAGCACAAACCTTCACCTACCATGTAAATATTTATTTATGACATTGCTAATGGATCATAAAATTTTATTATAATTGTCCGACACATTCGTATAAGTAATAAACTTGCTGGCGCGTCGTGCGTCTCACTGAATCATAATGTGTTTCTGACTTTCTGACAGTGATTGATGAATTTTAAAAACTGTAATAAATCTCCATTAAACCTCTATGTAAATCTTTCAATTATGTTCGATATAATTTAATCTTTACAAGAGTAATTTGATTCAGTGAGACGCACGTATAAAGATGACAAACTAAAAAATTTACAAAAATGCTTTCGACTATTTTATTTTGAGAAAGAGGTGACTTAGGCTGCCTGTCCACTGGAGCGGAGAAGAGAGGAGCGGAGTAGCGGTGTGCCAATATTACCCAATGGAATTGCATAAAACCTCCGCTCCACTTCAGTGGACAGGGATTTGCGAACTAGTTTAAAAATTCATACAAAACCGGGAAGCGGAGCGGGGAAACGGGGTGGAGAAGCGGAGAGGGGAAGTGGAGTGGGAAAACGGAGCGGAGAAGCAGAGAGGGGAAGCGGAGCGGGGAAAAGGAGCGCAGAAGTGGAGCGGAAAACCGGAGCGAGGAAGCAGAGAGGCGATGCGGAAAAATACGTGAACTCGGTCTAGCTCCGCACAGTCCGCAACACCGCTCCGCTACCTCGCTCCGCACAGTCCGTAGCTCCGCTCCGCTACCTCGCTCCGCATCAATGGACAGACGTTGTCCGCAACTCCGCTCCATTCCGCTGCCATTCTCCTCTCAGCTGCCTCGCTCCGCTTCAATGAACAGGCAGTTTTTTTTAATGGTTACGAAGAAAGTAAATTCTGACATGACGAATGGAAATGTACCTATGGGAGAAAAACGTACTGCGCTGACTCCAAATGAATTGAAATAAGGACACGAGAATGCTATTTATTTTGATATGGCTACGTAAAACTACGTAGGTAACTCACGTAAAAAATATCTTAAGGAAGTTTTCCCACTTTTCATACATGGATGACTCTTCAAATTTATTTTAGCCTTGATTAAAAATCAAGGTCGGCTTTGCCTTCAGATACCGCATAAGTAGATCGCGGAACGTGAACCAAAATGGCGGCAAATTGAGATGCGACGAGTTCGTGATATGCAGATATATCGGGGATATTAAGATTACCAGTGAATTGTGAACGTGAGAAAGTCAATAGATACCTATTTATCGATCTCTGTACCTATTTTTAAAGGCTATATTAAATAATTATATACAGGATGGATTTTTGAGATGGGGCGTAAGGACAAGTACCATAATCGTTGTCGCTACAAGAAAACGGTCCTATGAGACTGTCCTTAACTTTTTGATCTGCATTCACAGATTTTGAAAAGATATTACAGGTAGCAAGAAAATACAAAAACCATTCACAAATAATTTTTTTATGCCTATCGATGTTTCTTATAAGGATCAAAAAACTGTGTGTAACCCATACATTTCGTAGGAAATGAGACTCCAACCTACTTTTCACGATGGATAGACTGGCTGAAAATAAACAAAAAAAAAGTCATTTAAAATTTCGAACGAATACTACGTTATGATTTTATTTGATTTGAGAACAAAATTTTGAGTTGCTTTTGAAAAAAACTATCACACACGATCAATCATAGATCGTGTGTTACGCAATTAGGGTGCAGGCTTAATGCATGCAACGCTATTGATCGAAGCATGCAACTTAACATAGTACAATATAGCCAAACGTGTTCTCTGTGCACCACTATTTTTAAAAATGCCGACTAAAGACTGCTTCGACAACTAGATATAATTGGGTCAAGTGTGACAAATTAGGGTTGTGCTACACTTCACTCTGGGAGTTCCACGACGCACGACGTTACTATGCCGCAGGGGTAAAGATTAAGTAGACTTTCGGTTGAAAGGCTAGTCTTGTTGGGAAATGAGAGAACTTATATTGACATACCTTTTTTTTTGTATTTGACTGGTTGCGGAAAAAAACTCTATGCAGGTATTTTCTTTTTCAAATAAATAATAATACCAGCCTATGATTGTGCCACTGCAGGGGAAACGCCTTTTCTCAATAAAGAAAGAAGGAGCATCAATCAACACGCTTGCTCAAGTTGGTTTGGTGATTTCAGACTTATAGTAAGTAAGTCCAGGTTTCCTCACGATGTTTTCCTGCACCGTTGTCAGTAGCGTCCAAGTTAAACTCAGAAATTACATATAGGTACATTAAACAAGTCAAATTGATACTTGTCCGGATTTGAACCCCTTGTACGAGAAGCGAGGCTTTATCAACTGGGCCATCACGATAATTTTAAATGACTAAGTCAATAAAATATAAAAGTTATTTGAATGGCATATATTTCTAAATTAATTTTAAACCCTTTGGGGTAATGTTTTTCCATATCAATCACACATTCTAATATTTCGTTCCCAGAACTTCTCAGTTACTGTTTCTGTTAGTCTGCATCATCCACTGCTGGGCAGAGGCCTCTTCTCATGATTTCCTTCTTTCGATCCAAGACTAATGTGGACTACTAGTCGTTTTGTTTTGTCCAGCTCGTTCCACCATCTTCTACGGGGTCTGCCGCGACGCCTTCTGGCTGTGTCAAGGCTCCACATAGCACATACCTACTTTGTCTAATTTATCTATATATTTGTCTATTCAGGTATTGACCACATTTTCCTAAATATCTAGTCTTTTAACACAAACTTTTATCTACCTTGCAACAGCGACATACCACCGCGCTATCGTGTCGTAATTACAGGCAATCACAGTCACTAACTTCACTATCGAAGCATGTCCCTAGGGCACTTAGCTGTTCGCTACTTGATCAACAAGTGCTTCGTATAATGCAACTGGAGGAGGGAGGATTTTGACCCGGGGCAGCACACATTTTGACCCGGGGCAGCACACATTTCCTAAGAAATGTATAGGAAAAGTTTTTGCGAATTGTTATTTTTCTAGTACTCAAACCTCGGTGGTCCGGTAGAGTATTTTTATCCTTAAATTCTTATAAGAAACAGGATCGATTGGCATCAATAAAAGTTTTTCCGGGAATTGCCCATTTTCTTGCTGTCTGTAGTTTTTTTCAAATCAAAAAATGTATCAAAAACGGAAACGAAAACGGTCTCCCATAGTGTCGTGGCGACAAGAGGGCAATATGTCCTGAGGTGCTTATGACGAGTGGAGAGGTATTCCACGGCTATCAGGACAATCTCGGAAGTACGGTCAAGATCCCTACCAGCATCTTACTGGACTACTAAGACCGTTTTCCCGTAGCTACAATGGTTAAAGTACCAGCCCGTAGAGCCCCAACTCATAAATCCACCTTGTATACAGCCGTTGAATCGGTTGAATTATGTAGCAGGATTCTATAGAGCTTTGTCTTGTGGAAGTAGATACTTACACACTTATTGGACTCATGTAGATAATTTTAGTGAAACTTCACCTGTTCCTAATTTCACCTAAGAATATGTCACATCACAATTTTAAAAGTTTTGAAAAACGACTGATGGAGTTATTTCCGTGTCTGTCCGTCTGTCATAGTTTCTTGTATTTAAAACTGAATCGATTTTTGAACATAGTGATTATGGTGCAATATTATTGCAGACATGAAAATAAATCGTTTTGTGACATATAAAATCTTATGTACTCGTAGCACGAAATTTCAATACTAAACATGTTATAAAGAACTACGGTGAGGGAAATTAATTGTTTAACAAATTGGGCACAATGGAGTCCGCGCCACCACTGAAGTCTTTTTGACGCGGCGCTAGTGTCTATGTCATTCCATCAAATTGCATTTAAAAAATCTAGTTCTAACATTTTCCGCCGACTTCAATGGTGGCGCGGAGTCTACGTCAATTTGCCACGTTTAGGGACTCTGCTATTTGATTATACGGACAATTCAAAATAGTAATTTGGTATACTTTGATAAACAATTATTAACTCTGACTTCACATACTAATTTTATATCAATTTAGAAAGTAACAATATAAGAATCGATTTCAAAACAAATGAGCGCGGCTTACAATCGAAACTTGGTTAATTCGTTTCGATAAATCCCCCATATATACATATTTTACAATGGCCCCTATTTCTTTATGTCTACACAATACACTAATTGTTTAATTTATTTAAGTCAGTCATTAAAAAATACTATGGTTTTGTATTGTTGTAAGTAGTATTAAATGCAACTAATGAATGAAAATGTGATATGCAATCAATAGTTGAGTCTAACAAATAGGGATAATGCCTGGGTAAAAAAAAAAAACGAATTAGTCCGTCAGTCAGATAATAAAAATATTAGACACGTACTTTTTGCTTTATCATAATAATAAAAAAATACTTAGATAAAACGCATTTTAAGTAGTTATAAGAGTGAGGGTTGCTACGTCACTAGTAAGTATAAAATCTACATACTCGTGACGTCATGGCACATTTTACCTCAATGTATCGCCGTAATCTTTAGATTACTTAAAAAAAGAAAAAATACGTGTCCAATATTTTTTTACAAAATTAAAGACGGACTAAAAAAAAGTTTTAGTCATCATCCCTTCTGTATAGAATTGTATTTTATAATATCTTTTGAATCTATCGTTTATATTTATTTATTAAAACTTTATGCACAACTAAAAAAATACTGTACAAAGGCGGACTTAATGCCTGAGGCATTTTCTACCAGACAACCTTAGATAGATAACTCGAAATATAATAAATACTAAATATACACATTAAGCAAAATAAACTTTGTCAGGAGAAATAACGTTATTATAGGTAGAGGAGAAAACGAATCCAGTGAATCAGCGTTGGGATGTTTATATTAGAAGACAAACTGTAGAAGTCAATATTTATGCACATAAAAGTTGTTCCATCAAAATTAAATACTTATGATATTGCTTTATCATTCAAATTAAAATTTGCACCACCTATACAACAGATATTTTGGCTTTATCGAATGTTGGTGTAGATTTGGACAGAACAATATCAGTTTAAAAATAATACCTATACTCTTTATTTATTACTCGGAGCTCGTGGCTAAGTAAAAACTGCCGCACGGGTCGATCCATCAGGTTAAACTACGCTTGACGGGGTTGGTCTGTGGATGGGGGACCATCTTTACATACCGAGAATCCTTCGTGCCTCGGAAAGCACGTTAAACCGTTGGTCCCGGCTGTCATTCGTGGATCTTTGACAGTCGTTACGGGTCGTCAGAAGCGCGAAAGTCTGACAACCAGTTTTACCAATGGGTATCGTATTACCCAGTTACTGGGTTGTGGCTCAGCTGCATCCGATTAGACTGGAAGCCGACCCCAATATACTCGTAGTTGGGAAAAGGCTAGGTAGATTGACTCTTTATTTATTATATCAATCGGTAAAAGAAACACCCCATCAAATTCAAATTCAAAATCAATTATCACTTAAATTGAGCTTTAACAATACATAGAATTTACATTTTTGTCTGTTTATACGTGCACTATTGTTGAATAGACGGAGCACACAATGTTATAGGAACAACCGCGAATATAATTTCAAATTTTGGAAGAATCTTTATCAAGCAAGAATTATGCAATCAGTTGTTCGGGACATCTTTGATAATTAATCACTCTTTGGCACCTAACATTAAACTCCGTGACAATCTCGATTTTATCGTGTTGAGGTATCGATACCCATAACGTCAGTGGAGTTTCGCTAGCTAGTTTAATTTGACCCTGTTCATATTATTTAACAAAACATCACGCATTCCCTTGTTTTTTATTGATAAGGAACAAAATCATAAATCCTAAATGCGTCATTATACAGGGTGGCAGGGAGGACATCGACGCGAAAACTGATACCATGGATGCAGTACATGATTCTGAAACATGGTTATTAAAAAAAAAACAGTTTTTTCAGAGAAAAGTGCTACGTGGTCAAAATGTATGGGACAGCAGATTTAATAATCGACGAAAAATTTCAATGCCCTTTGCATTGACATTTTTCGTCGGTTATTAATCTGCCCATTATAAAAATAATGATAGGCAGTCTATAAACCGTCTAATAAAGTAATGAGATCCCACGTTGTTTATGATTCGTGGTGTCTCTGTTTTGGTGAATCCCCTGAAATGTAATTATTGTTATTGTTAGCCCACGTTCGCACGGACGTAATGAAATCGCGCGGTATAATATCGCTTGCCGCGCTTGGAATGGAACAAAATTAGAAAGTGGTACATCTGTTCGCACGGCCGCGGTTTTTTATCGCGCGGTGTTCGCTTTTACGTATGTTCCCAGTCGCCCCAGCGGGGATTGCCACCGGAGGCAAATGGGAATAAAAATTCCCAGTCGCCACTACAAGAAACATGCTATTAAATTGATCATTATTATAATTTCTCAGAATAATTGTATGGCGTCAAAAAATTGCCTTTTAAATATAGTTCATTATTCAAGGGATGCATCCAAAATTTTCTTTGTGGTCTCCTGACCTCACAAGTAGCTACTGCTAATAATTTTGACCCTATCGTACGTCCGCACTACATGAAGAGTCAGCTCCAAGTGATTTTTTAACGCCCGTTCGAACACTGTTGAAGGCGGAAAAAATCGCCGCGATTTTATTACGTCCGTGCGTACGTGGGCTTATTGTTCTTCGAAACATCTGGACTTTCTTTTTTAATCATTGATAACACAAATACACAATACAATTAACTGTTCTTAAACTCATTAGGTTATCATCACTCATTAAGTTATTCATAAAGCGGTCAAGTTTGTGTCGGCCGTTAGCTCCTGTGGTTCCGTGTTCCATGTAACACTTACGCTTTCTTTAAAGTCTCTTGCAGTACTATCTTATCTTACCCAATATTTTGCTTATCTAATTGACCTTGCTGACAAACTTTAAAAATGGTGTCCCTTTTAAAGGACACAAAACAAAGCTTGCTAGAATTTTTACTGAGTGACAGAGTTTGTTGACAACCCCGATGTTCAAAGGTCAAAACAAAACACAACTACTTGTCTACGTGTCGTACTTTTGGTCACTTTTGGTTCAAATAACTGTTCAACGCAACGCAATATCTTCTCGTCCCACATACCGCAGTGTCTCACGACGAAAGTCTTTGACCAGTGCGTGTTGCCTGTGATGATTTATGGGACTGAAACGTGGTCGCTCACAATATCAGAAGGCTAAAAGACACCCAAAGGGCAATGGAGAGGGCTATGCTTAGAAATGAAGAGATCCGTAGGAGAACCAAGTTAACCGACATAGCCCGAAGAATTGCCAAACTTAAGTGGCAATGGAGAGGGCTATGCTTAGAAATGAAGAGATCCGTAGGAGAACCAAGTTAACCGACATAGCCCGAAGAATTGCCAAACTTAAGTGGCAATGGGCAGGGCACATTTTTGCTCGTAGAACAGATGGCCGATGGGGCCGAAAGGTTCTGGAGTGGCGACCACGTGGGAAGGCCTCCCACAAGATGGACCGATGACCTTTTGAAGGCCGCAAGAATTCGCTGGATGCGGGAAGCACAGAATCGGTCGAAGTGGCGCTTGGGGGATGCCTATGTTGAGCAGTGGACGTCTTTTGGTTCAAATGATGATGATGATGAACTGTTCAAATCTAATTCTCTATTTATATCTAGTATATAAATGCAAGCCGCGGGCCTACCGTGATACAGGTTCCCAGGGGTAAGAACTCTCGCTATAAAAATCTTGGATATAAAAATATCTAGAAATATACAGGAAGCCATACGAGAAAAATTCCAGTTTAGTCACATATATTCTGTCTCTGGTTCTTCTCCGTGAATCGAAGTCTGGATTCTCCACCCGTCTCAGCTTCAATGTACATTCTGGATACCCGAAAAAAACATTTAAGTGTAAGTTTTTAATATTTAATTTATGAAAAGCAAATTACAATTAAAATTGAATGAAACCATTTGGATGCTAGAAAAGAAATGTCAAAAACACGCACACAGAATAACGAATTGCAACTATCGAATTTCGCTGCGGCTCAAGTGGCTGGCCGTGCGACATCGATACAGTTTCTTTGCAATATAAGTATACGATATGAGGCAAAATTAGTATTTTAACTATTCAGTTAAATTATTAATATTTAAGCTAAATAAAATACTACAGAAGTAAAATTGGGTAAGCAAAAAATTGTGAACTTGATTTCCTCATGTTACAAATAAACATTACTTTAATTACGGAACCCTAAAATATCATTTATTCGTTATTTCGAGATATATAAATAATAACAGAACGCCTTTGTCTTCAGTTCACTTCCATCTTTATTCTTGTGCAGTAACATCGGTTTCCATCCATCCTGTCAAGCAGACAAAAAAGACAGATAAGTCACACATTCTGGTTTAATAACTCGAGTGAGGATCCAAGGAAGTTGTTACAGCAGCCAAGCATCGTTTTTCATAACTTGAAAAACACCAGCGTGTACCTAAGTGTTTGCATACTTTGAGTAATTTGAAGGTAAGGGTTTTTGAATAAAAACCATTTTAACATCAGATTTTTTAAGGAGTCAGGAGCAAATTATTAAATTGTACTGTATTTTGATGTGTAGTTTGAAATTGCCTGATCTTGTCCTTTTATTTAAATGTCATAGTCAATGCTCATACGCTATCCGCATCTCTTGTTTGAACTAGTACTATGCCCCCCCCCCCCCCCCTTCCGATTACATGGAACTTAAACATAACTGGCAAAATGTGAGTGTAGTAACTATAGGTATACCTCTGCCTAATCCTTCGGGAAAATAAGGCGCGTGTTATGTAATGTGTTATAGTATTTTTCTCTCACGAAGCTACGCGCGCTTTATTTGTGGTTACTATGTGTACAAACGCGCTGTGAATGTGTGTTTGTGTGTAAGCGCAGGAGATCTCGGTACCGTCCGAGACAATGGCGAATTTAGAAGTGTGTGGGGGTGTGTGCGTGTGTGTGTAACTGTGCTGATGCTACATGGTTACCACAAGTAAAGTTCGTGAGATAAAAATACTGTAGTACCATGTACGATGCCCAGAACATTTTCAATTTATTTACTAATAAAACCATTATTTTCCTCTTCAGATAACGTTCATTCACCATGCCTGCCATTCAACTACACAGAATATTCTGTAAGAAATTCGTTCAACGAGCAATTATAGCATTTTTAATAACAACCATAATATGTGTATTAGTAGGTTATAAAGGTTATTTTGATAAAGATAATCAAATTGATGTAGAACGTTGTATCTGGACTTTGTTGCACTGTATTGTGTTCCAAAATGTTTACAACTTGGTTCGTTTGTAGCATTTATTATTTTCATTAAAAAATGTGTAACCTTTAACATGTGTTTTTTTTTGTTTAGAGACTATCTAACTGAACTGTAAGCTCTAAAATCTGCAATGGTCTAAATCTACACGCTAAGCACGAAGTCCGTAGTTTCGGCCGAAGTTATGTTTCCTACTCCGTATCCATAGATACTCGTATATTCTATGTCCGTATCACTTATGGGCATATGAATAGTTCGGGGCTCGACCTAAAAATGAATGACAACACGATTTGACAGGTGTCTCCAACTCCTGCCGATCGATTCGGTACAAATCTCACCGTGAAAACTTAGGTGTCAATCCCTAGCATCAGGTAGAATAACAGGTCACTTGACCTAAGTTTTCACGGTGAGATTATTACAGAATAGACCGGCTGATGTATGCTCGTCCGTAAAATTAAATTTGACACGTCTTGTTGTGACGGATCTAAACTTTCTGACGGATCTAAATTTGTACCAAAAATATAACCGAAAAGTGCTGTATTTTTATTTTTAATTATCTTTAAACCGGGTTTGGGTTTACCTTTATTTTATATTAAAGAATCATTGAAAAGTTTGTGAATTTCTTTATGTTACTTAAATGATCTTTTTCAGTCAGTTATCGATCTATTCTGCAAAATCTGTCTTCAGGATTACAAAAAAGAATATTGAACTGACCAACTTACAATAACTTACCTTATTTTTTGCAAGATATCTTTTCAAGCCTTAAAATAAAACACTTTTACTTTTATAACAACAATATTCACTTCACGTCAAACAAAATTCGCGAAAGAAATGAGCAATGACACAGGCGACAAGCAACGATTATTTCAGGGGAATCCCCAATCATAGTGTAGTAGGCTAAATAAAACGACAACATTTTGAGAGGATCCCCGACCGATCGCGCTATAGAGCCATGAACATAAAAATACAGTGTGTACACTGGAAAAAAATCATGGTCTAATGTGTGGTTAGAGTGAATAATTTCTTGTTAACATTTATTAATACGTGCATTTATAAATAATCACAATTGATAAATTAAATTATTTTGTTGTGATAACTTGATTAAAATAGCTTCAAACCCAAATTATTTATCATTAAAATACGTGACAGTTTGTGTAATTATTTTTATACAGTCGGGTGTCTCCCCCAAACCGGTGACACCCGGTGCGGACCGCCCCCGACGCCCCCCCTAGCTACGCCACTGCACCTTGATTGAAACATGAATATTATAACCATTCATGTTTCTGAAATGGTACTTACAATAGAATTTACTTAATAGTTTTGTTATTTTTTTCAACAATATAAGACTGTGCGCACAAATTAGTATAGATGGAACACTCCGCAAAATCTTTTAAATAAAAAGCGAGTCTTGCTATGACACAATAAAGTGCAATTCAGGTCGCGCAGCGCTAATTACCTACAGTTATTTTCACCAAGAAGTTGCGTCTCGAAAGAGAGGTGGTTACGCGATAGAAATTTAGCGTAACTCTTATATCTTCTGACTACGTTAAGCCCGCCGCGTACCTACTTACTTGTAGCTTCATACCTAAAATGCAGAGTGTTCCTTCTGTATTCACCTGTGCTGTGGGTTAGTCCTACACCCCAATTTTATAACACACTTACATGATTGTAAGTGTGTTACGAAATTGGGGTGATAGTGATTTAGCACCCCAATTGCGTACCACACTATCTATCACAATCTGAAGAATTTTGAAAGAAATTCATAATCCATTGCTTAATATGTTTGAAAAATTCGTCCGCTCGACAGCGCGGCAACGTTAATAACGCATGTAAATGTAAGGCATTGCCCATTGTAGGTGTGTTACAGAATTAGGCTGCAGGTTAAGACTTGCATAGGCGAGGAAGGCATTGCACAAAAGCGGCTAATTATGATAGTACTTGCCGTAGTATTAAACAAGCCTATTTAAAACTAATAATAAATGATGATGAGATGATCACATTGCAGTCATTAATAGTAATGTGAGAAGTTTAATCTAGAATTCTAGAGTAGTAAAAAAAGTTATTATTAAAAAGTAATAGTAGTTTATGAAACTGGTGCATAATGAGGGGTATTATTTGTTTATTACCTAGTTATGTGCAGTTTCATACACTACTTTATCTACTCTCATACATTGGGATAGAACCTACAAAATAAAAGATCAAAGTTAAAGATCAAGAATAAAAAAAAACCCACGAAATTCAGTTCAACTTCACATATGAATGGCGCCTGCACCCAGCACATCACCGCACATGCGCTAGAGCGGTGCTGCTGTCCCCCGCTAACGTTCCATTACAAAAGCTGATGGAAACTCCTTGATGATATTAACTTCTTGGATTTGCCCTGTATCGTAATAGAAAAAAAAATGTTTTGCAATGCATTTGCTCGAAAATAGCCTTTTCCAAGCAATAAATTTGTGCGGAAAGTGTCACTTTTTTTCACTAGTGCTTTTTACTCTTCTGTTTTTTTTTAATTTTTGTGGCCGTCGTCAGCCCGTTGCAGAGTTTTTATTATTTGAGAAAAGTTTTACAAATCAGATGATGATGCTAACGATGACGATGGCTAAGGCGATGGCACAATGCATAGTAAAACGTTGTATGATGTGTGTGTGTAAAGCCTGGAACCGACGGTGCGCAATATCGCGCACGCACGCGCACCAGCCCGCACGACGCACCGTGGGAAGGGTAACGTGCGTGGTAGCGCAGACGCGTGCGTGGCGGTGCGTCCGAGTTTGGGTACATTCCCTTTGAAGTTACCGACTCGCCGCGGATAAGCCCGCACGGACACGCACCATGGGAATGGTAGCGTGCGTGGTAGCGCAGACGCGTGCGTGGCGGTGCGCCCGATCCGCGGAGAGTCGGTAACTTCAAAGGTGCCCGACGTATGCTCGGTTCCTATAAACGAAAATGAATCGTTTAGCTTACCAATGGTAGCTTTTATATTGCTCAACTTGGCGCATAACTACTTAAATAAATTTGTAAGCAAATTTTTAAACATGGGCGTTTTTGGATTTCTATGCAAACGGTTAAATATTAGATTTCAGATAGTGAAATCGTTTTTATCATCCGTTTTTAGAAATCGAATTCTGGAGCGGCTCTGGCGCTTCCGGCTCGCAGTTTCGATCGTCTCTAGTAATATTACGAGTATAATTCGATTGTAAATGCATCGATCAAAACTATCCAAACATAAACAAATACTTGCTTACGCAAATCTACTCTTGCTGTGGTTTTGTGAAATCGGTTTGTCTAGTTCGGATTATCGATACGATACGATTTGTGACTGAAATCGGATTTTAGATACGTTTTGATATATCTGACGCATATCTACTAATTTTACCTGTGATAGCTACTTCCATATGGGAGGGTCTATTATGCAAAGATATGGTCTTTGCTTCATTATTGGTAAAGAAACAAAAAAGTCTTAAATTTTAAATAAATAACGGTCCGTAAATTATAGGAATCGGCTTTCATTTGACTAACGCCGCATGTGCGTCGAAGGAGACGGCTCCGCTCGCTTAATAGCTCTAGATATGAAAATTCTGAACCTACGTTGCACGCAGCGACATGCATGTCATTTCGTCAAAACAACCGAAAAAGTAATAAGTACTAAGTACTGTTTGTTTTTATTATGACTTTACGAAACAACAATCAAAATAAAACAATGCATTTCCTTTTGATAATGTGCAAAAGTATTTTCTACTTTAACTTACTAACAATAAAGGCGTATGTCGTATGATAAGTTTACAATGACGTATTGAGTCGGAGAGCTATTCGGACAGCCGAATAACTCTCCGGCACAATACGTCATACGACTTAAAACAAAATTTTGGAACAACCTCATTGACAAAATTCTAGTAACTTTAAAGGGTATGTAAATAAAACAATGATTAATTGAATACAAAAGTTTATTAATTCATAAAAACTGGCCAAGTGCGTGTCGGACCACGCACAATGAAGGTTTCCGTAGTTGGAATGAATTTATACCAAGAATAAATATATCATTGTAGTTGAAAAACATGTTCTCCCATACAGAATGTATAGGAGATCATGTTTTTCAAACTGCAAATTTAAGTTGGTCCATTATTACTCGGTAACCTGTAAAGCCTATTTAGCTGTGATAGTTTTCCTTTTAAATTCGTAATAAATACTACTGCTGTGATTTTTTTTACAAATCTAAGTACAATCATTTAGCTGGCAGGGAGGGGCGGGGGTCTATACTTGACTCTAACAAAAATTGGCACTTTAAAGCTTAATATTTCGCAAAAAGATTCCTGAATCGAAAAATTATTTTCATACACTCGCAATATTTTTGAACGACCTTTCCAACGATACCCCACACTAAAGGATAGGCGAGAAAAAAAAAACATCCCCACTTTATGTGTTGGAGAGGTACCTACCCTAAAAAAAAATATAGTTGTTTATTTTATTTTACCACTTTGTCGGCGTTATTAATATGTATACCCATACCAAATTACAGCTTTCTAGTACTAACTATCTCTGAGCTAAGTGTGCTGACCATAAATATAAGAAAGAAGTATTTATATTTCTATGGTGCTGACGAACCTGAATGGTCCTTTTATAACTTAATGTCTACTTTTTTGGACGATGTTTATAACCAAAAACAACGAAGAGTTCTAAAGTATTTTAGATATTTATTTTAATTCAACCATTACATTATCCATACGCCATAAAATAACCATAAATTATCACATTATAATTTGTTTGTAAAACAAATTTGCCAGTAACAATTTTTTTTTTTACATTTATCAAAATAAGGATTGGGGGATTAAGTAAAATAAAACATAAAGCCTTGGACAGACTGGTGCGACGTGACGGTGCGACGTGACTCCGATAATTATTGTTCCACCGTAAACTTTGCTTAGAAATTGTTTTGTTAGCGTCGCGTCGCGCCTGTCTGCACGGGGCTTGATCAATGCTTAAGGGCTCATGTAGAAGGCACTGCAGCCGCGCCGATACCGCTTCGCGTAACCATGTAGACTGAACGGTGAAGCGCTGCTACCGCATCGCCGCACCAAAACCAGCGTCAGACAGCATTTGTCTGGCATTAATGCTGAAATGAACCTTTTTGGCGCAGCCGTGAGGCACACACTTATTGTCAAAAGATTACTGTCAATTTTAGTTAGTTTGTATTTTGTGTTTCACGGACTGTGTCCAAATAAACGTTTTTTTTCTTTCTCTTTACACCGTCGCGCGTCGCCGCGCCGTCTCCGCTTGATTTTGACATATCACTATATAATACTACTACTAATTGCTTCTTGTATTTAAGGCACCTAAGCAGCAGCCGCGCAGTGTTCCGCCCATAAGTCTCAACGGAGTAGCACTGAAAATTGTTAATAGTTTTAGGTACCTTGGCCACATTGTTACGAGCGACCTAAGAGATGACGTAGATATAGAGAGGGAGCGCAGGGCGTTGTCTGTGAGGAGCAATATGCTTGCCCGTAGGTTCGCTCGTTGTACTACAGACGTCAAAGTAACCCTGTTTAAGGCGTTCTGTCAGTCCTTTTACGCGAGTGGCCTGTGGGTATCATACACGCGCCGAGCATACAACGTCTTGCGTGTTCAATTTAATAATGCTTTTAGGATGCTGTTGGGACTGCCATGGCGTTGTAGCGCCTCGGGAATGTTCGCGGAGGCTCGCACAGATGGTTTCCATGCCATCATGCGAAAGAAAGCGGCCTCCTTACTACAGCGCCTGCATGGTAGTGACAACAGCATTCTAAAAATGATCGCTGCCAGACCGGACTGTCCCTTTCAGGGACACTGGGTGGGGACAGTCATAGGTCTATATAAATGAATTTAGTTCGTGTAAACTAACAATACTAACCTACTTTAAGCACCATTGTTACTAAAACCAAAATACTAACAAAAATATGGACCTTAGTCTGAAATAAAGTTTTTATTATTATTATTATTATAATCTGCGGCGGCGGTGCGGCGCAGTAGCGGCACGGCACCGGTGTGGCAGCGGCACTGCTCCGGTGCGGCAGCGGCGCGGCATTGGTGCGGCAGCGGGCTGGCAACGTTGCATATACACAGCTCAAAGGCGCGGCGACCGACGCACAGCGTTGTCGCCCAGAGCGTGTGCGCCCCTCACATTTAATAATGTAAACAAACTACGAGTATATTCCATTAGTTTAGGTAATTAACTAAAGGTACAAATCGTAAAAAGGGCTTTTATAGACGACTGATGATGATGATGACTTGTTTAAAAATACAATAAACTTAACCAAATGACGTATTATTTTTTTTGATTTTTACCATTATTTCCTTTTTTATTAAGGTTCCGTGGTAAACAAGGAACACTTATAGTTTCGCCATGTCCGTCTGTCTGTCTGTCTGTCTGTCTGTCCACGGCTTAGCTCAGAGACGGTTAGTACTAGAAAACTGTAATTTGGCATATGTATACATATTAATTATGCCGACAAAGTGGTAAAATAAAATCAAGAAAAAACATTTATTTAGGGTGACGTTTTCCGTTTAGGTTCGTTTCGTTTTTCGTTTTTTTAGGGGGTGGGGTTCCCTACACGTAAAGTTGGGATGATTTTTTTTTTCTCATTTGCTCCATGTTGTGGGGTATCGTTAGAAAGGTCGTTCAAAAATATTGCGAGTATGTGAAAACCATTTTTGGATTCAGGGATCCGCTTCGAATTATTAAGCTTTTAACTGTTTTTTTTTGTTAGAGTCAAGTGTCCTTCCCCCCTGTCAGCTCAATGGTTGTACTTGGATTTGTGAAAAAAATCACAGCAGTAGTATATTATATAACGAAATTAAAAGGAAAACTATTAGAGCTACGTAAGCTGTACAGGTTAACGAGTAATAATCAACCAACTTAAATTTGCAGTTTGAAAAACATGATCTCCCATATATTCCGTATTGGAGAACATGTTTTTCAACTAAAATGATATATTTGTTCTTGGGATACATTCATTCCATCTACGGAACCCTTCATTGTGCGTGGTCCGACATGCACTTGGCCAGTTTTTATGAATTAATAAACTTTTGTATTCAATTAATCATTATTTTATTTACATACCCTTTAAAGTTACTAGAATTTAGTCAATGAGGTTGTTCCAAAATTTCGTTTTAAGTCGTATGACGTATTGTGCCGGAGAATCATTCGGCTGTCCGAATAGCTCTCCGGCTCAATACGTCATTGTACACTTATCATACGACATACGCCTTTATTGTTAGTAGGTTAAAGTAGAAAATACTTTGGAACATTATCAAAAGGAAATGCATTTGTTTAATTTTGATTGTTGTTTCGTAAAGTCATAATAAAAACAAACAGTACTTAGTACTTTTTACTTTTTCGGTTGTTTTGACGAAATGACATGCATGTCGCTGCGTGCAACGCAGGTACCTACCTATAGTTTTTCAACTACAATGTTAAGTTTGTTCTTGGAATAAATTCAACCCAACTACGGAACCCTTCATGCACTTGGCCGGTTTTTAATGTATGTTAAACTTTATCATTCATTCATAAACTATTCATCGTAGCGTAGATGTAACTGCTTGAGCATTATTTTTTTTGTTAGGTTAAGGTATAATAAAAATATACTGTCTATTGTAAAGAGCCCAAAAATACTGATTCTATAAAAAAACCTCAACGTTAACGTTGTTGAAAAGTACAACTGTGATGTGGCATGACAACTGAAGTGACAGGTATTACGTTTAGTCGGTTAACCAGACGCCTTTGACAGCTCTCTCGTCACATGCTTTTTAGGGTTTCATACCCGAAGGTTGCCAAACGGAACCCTATTACTAAGACTCCGCTGTCCGTCCATCCATCTCTCTGTCAGTGGGCTGTATCTTATGAACCATAATAGTTAGACAGTTGAAATTCTCACAGATTGTGTATTTCTATTCCCGTTATAACAGCAAATAATAAAACCGGCCAAGTGCGTGTCGGACCACTAACAATGAAGGGTTCAGTAGTTGGGTTTAATTTATCTAAAAAACAAACTTGTAGTTGAAAAACATGTACTCCATACATCGATATACCTACGCCACGATCAATTCTCCAACTGCAAATGTAAGTTTGTAATCGAAAAACAAAAGTGATATACTACAAATTAACACTTTTCGGACTTTTTTATTTGTTGAGCTCAAATCAAATTTCATGATTCTAGGTCAACGGGAAGTACCCTATAGGTTTTGATTTATTTGGAGTATCAAAATATGTCGCATAAGTGGCCGTATTTTTTTATTGCGTAGAGTAAAAAAGAAGCTTGATTTTTTTTTAGAGCTCCATGGTAGATCTGCGTATTTGATATAGATTTCAACTTAATTAATACTTCCATGCGTTCGTGAGAAGAAGGGTCTTGACAAACGGACGGATGGACAACGAAGTGATCCTTTATGGGTTCCGTTTTTTACTGTTGAGGTACGGAACCGAAATGAAAGGGCCATTCAACAAACATTCGATATTTTTTTTTAATCATGCCCTGGAATGTGAGGTGTTATTGTCTAGAAATCCTCGAATAGAGTACAAATATAAATATAATTTAATAGAATAGAGCAGTGATAGCCTAGTGGTGTGACAGTCGGACTGCGAAGTCATAAGTCTCGAGTTCGAGCCCAAGGCACGCACCTCTGACTTTTCGGATTCATGTGCGTATTGTATAATTATCACTTGCTTCAAAAACGGTGAAGGAAAACATCGTGAGGAAACCGGCATGCCTGAGAAATATTTCTCAACGGCATGTGAAGCCAAATCAGAGGCCCATGGGCGGCTTTAAAACTCTGACACCAGGTTAGTCACTAGCCACACGAAAAGAAGAAGAATATAAATATAAGTAATTTTTTTCTTCAAAAATTATGAAAAAGAAGCCGCTATAGTTGTCAGTTTTAGACCATTTTTGTACGAGTTCTATCGCAACAACTAAATAAGTTAGGAATTTGAAACTTCTGTATATGTATCACTATATTATCACATAATATTATTATTTTTATACAAGCTTAGTTTTTGTTTACCCTAAACCACTTAAGGGGTCATTGTACTCATCATTATGAACAACTTTCACTATGGGCCCACCGCAGAAATCGCAAAAAATAATAAACTGTTCCCTACATTTATGTTCGCATAGTTCGTCGAAATGTAAGGAAAAACTGATTTTTTTTTCGAGATTTCAGCGTTGCTCCCATAGTGAAAGTTGTTCATAATGATGAGTACAATGACCCCTAAAGAGATAAGCAAAAACTAAGGTTGTATATGTACTGTATTTTATCAACAAATAAAAAAACCCCGATTTTTATGGTATTTTATTCCAATAAGGGCGATTTTCCGCAACTGCAAAAAAACTTTATAATTCACTGTATCATTATGATTAACAATTTATGCTTGCGATTTTTTAAATCTTAAGATTAAAAAAAACATCGTTTAGAATTTTCATCAGGCTAGGTGTGGGATGTGTAGCTGTCCGTGGTCGTCGGCCGTGTGGGCTGATGCGCGTGCGTCCGCAATATCGAAACCGTGGAAAGATGTCGTGCGTGGTCGTGCGCCATTCGGGCTGGTGCGCGTGCGTGCGCAATATAGCGCACCGTGGGAAGACCTCGGTGCGCGGTGCGTGGTCGTGCGCCGTGTGGGCTGGTGCGCGTGCGTGCGCAATATCGCGCACCGTGGGAACCCGCCTTAAGATGATTTCCGCACTTATAGCATAAATAACTATTATAACATCATTTTGTTAGAGAAAAAGTGTTATAATATGATTCTATTTTTAAATTTCGGTTTTGTGTTTCTAATGTACGTCAATATAAACTTGTTATGAAGTTTATAATTCGAATATTACGATATGAGAGTAGATAAAAACATTTTATACAACCCACACTGTGTGTTAGGTACACTATTTATGTTAAACAAAGTGTATTCTCATGGTTCGGATTTATTTACCTAACACACAATAAAAAAACTAGATCAGATACAATCATATTATTAGGATGTTTTGCCCACTTCGGTCGCGCCAGTACCTATTTATTCCATAAGACTGTTGGCTTTTCGCCAATACTTATGTGCCAGTTCTTACCCTAATAATTTTATTTGACCTTCCAAACTTCGAAATAAAACTAAGAGGCCTCGCCCACGGCGACTTTTTGTAGCGATGCTGTCGCGCATGTGTATCGATACAGCCGCGATGTTGTCGCTGGCTGTGTACCTTCGCCGAGATTCTGTATCGCTACTATTGCGATGCTGTCGCGCTTCAGGGCACATTCCCCAGCACCCCTCTCTTCATTCTCCAACCTTCGTTCCCCCGATGTCGTCAAAAACGGTTGCACGTTTGTATCGTTTCTGTCGCACGTTTCAAACGCGACCAACGCGCGATAATAGCGATGCAGAAGCGCGTTTACAAAACGCGCGACAGCATCGCTAGAAAAAGTCGCCTCGTGGGCGAGGGGCCTACGAAACTAAAATAAGAAGTGTACAGTCGGCTCCAGCGAAACCTCACCCCCTTGCATTGTTGTTTGCATTGCTAGGGGGTGAGGTTTTTCTGGACCGCACTGTACCTAACTCTGTTCGCTTGACTGTTTGTCTATACGTAACAATTCCCTTTCTGTTAGTGGCGTTATGTTTTTTTTACCCGACTGCGCCAGACCCCAAAAGAAGGGTGTGGCTAACAGATTATTTTTGATCAACTGACTCTGACTTTATTATCTGCAAGAAATTAATGTTCTCTCCTAGAATAATAAAATCGATACTTCCATACTAATGTTATAAATGCGAAATAACTCTGTCTGTTTGTTTGTCTGTCTGTCTGTTACCTTTGCTTTTGCATAACATTGGATAATTTCGTCCTGGTAGTGCGTTCCTGTGAGACAATTTCCAACCACCATGCAGGCGCGCGAAGCCGCGAATAATAACTAGTATCTAACTACGTCATCCAAGTCAAAGTCAAATAATTTATTTCATTTACGCACATAAAAGCCACTTATGAACGTCAGAATTTACAAAAAAAAAAAATTGGTTCTAGTCGCCCCTTCCAAAAGGTAGTTTTCGTATGGAAATGAGTGGGCATGAAACTCCACTTTTCCAATTTTTTTGTTCTTTACAGTATTTTGTAAAAGATATTGTAAAACATATAAAAAAAAGTGACATGAATTATTTAATTATATTTGAAGACGATGCACCTAGAATAAAATTACTTACCACAATAGGTACAAAGAATTGAAAATGAAGCAATGACAGATAAACTAATTATGTCATAATTTTCACTCTCGTTTTCGGAATATAGGTAGGTTACCTCTCGTTTTCGGAATATAGGTAGGGTACCAACAGTCTATCAATGGTACTATAATAAAAACAGTTAGCTCACGTATGCACGGACGTTTAAATATCGCGGCGGTATTTTATCGCGCACTGGATTTTCAACTCTCGTTGTTGAGCAAAAGAACAAACTGTTGGAATTTTAACTCTCGGCGTTATGCAGAGCGTTGAAAATCCAGTGCACGAAAAAAAATCGCTACGGGAAAAAATCGCCCGTTCGAACCTGGGCTTCCTTGTTGTAAGTGACTGACTGATATAAGCCGCTGCCTGACCCAACCCAAATCTATAAATATATTAAAGCTGGAGAGTTTTTTTGTTTTTTCGTTTGAACGCGGTAATCTCTGGAACTATACAAGTCAGAATTCAAAAAATCTTTTTGCATGTAATAGCTCAATTCTTGATGAGGTTATAAGCTATTCAACATTACGCTACGCATTGCGCAACGAGCCTTAGGAGCCGAGGAACAAGAAAATTTCAGAAAGAACGCTAAGCGAAAACGAAGTAATAGCGCGAGCAGACGATACGATGCGACATTATTTTATTTGACTGTAAGTCAATTTATTTTAATTTTGTTTTCATTTATTGTTGACATAATCTACTCTTTAAAATATTTTTATTTTATGAGTTGTATTGCAATTTGTGGTGATGTAAATTATTTTAGCATAATAATAATTATGCACTATTATATAGAATCAAGTTTTTTCAACTGAACAGACAGCTGTGCTGCTGGGGAGTTTGTTGCGTCACTTCTTCTTCCCAGCTTATGCACTAGGAAGTGGTGAAGGGTGGGCGTTTTTGGGGGACTGTCTTATGTAATTTTGACGTTCGAAAAGTGCTGATTTCTCAGCCTAGTTTGAATAAATGACTTTTGAATTTGAATTTTGAATTTGACACGCGGGCAACAAGAAATTTAATTTAAGTCGCAGGCAGAATGCAGGAAATGGGTGAAAACAAAAAAAATACAAAATTAGTTTAAAATCCACGCGGACGTACCTACTTACTCGCCGGTAATGCTCACAATAAGTAATTATTATTTACCACTGAACTGTACAAAACACAAATTCTTCGTAAAAAGTAATAATTATAACAAACGGCTTTAATACGAGTACCTACAAACAGAAGAAGTGACATTTCATTCGTCAGCGGAACTATAAGCGGCTGCTAGCGCTGATGACTTTTTGCGCTCAAATTCTGCGGCCTGTGGTTTTATATACACGGTGGCAGGGACATCGACGCGAAAACTGTTAACATGGATTCAGAACATGATTCTCCCCTGCGCTGAATTTTTTCCATCGGTTGTTTTAAAAAAACCAGCTGTTATTTTGACCGCGTAGGTATTATTACACTTTAATATTTATGAAACAGCAGTTTCTTTTTTACTACGCAGTGGCGTTCAGAATCATGTACCTACTGAATCCATGGTAACTGTTCTCGCGTCCTTGTAGCTTCCACCCAGTATGCCGCTGAGTTCTGGTTTACTGCGACAGTCAAAATAGACTTATTATTGCACAGCAGGTATAATGGATGCACACAGCGGCTTTATGTCCATTGACTAATAATGGATGTCTGGACACAATAATAATATTGTAATCATATTATCACACTAGCAGTTATTGTTCACTACTGAATATGGACGATCTTATAGACTGCCATTAAAGCGAACTGTGTATTGGCATAGTATAATAAAGAAGCAGTGTTGTATATCGGTAGTTACCTTGAAATAATTACCTAGGGCCGCTCGGTAGATAAACCTTCCGCGTCCGCGTAACTGCCGTGCGGAGATTTCGAAGCGGGTCATATCCGTTTTTCTATGAAGATATAATACTGTTACTTATTTATACTGTGGCATTGGTGCTGAAGGAATATTGCTATAATAAAACTGATTAAGTAGATAGCATAATTATGCTTTATGTAAGTAGGACTGCTAGTGCTTTTACCCTATTATGAATAGATTGGTACCTACACCAATCTATTCATAATAGGGTAAAAGCACTGGTGATGTTAGGGTAACTATATCACTGATAGCAATCTTCCAGACAATAAATATTTAAATAGGACCCTTTATTTGTGCTGCGCCCCGCGGTTTCATCCGTATAATTCTCGATCCCGTATCGGGATAAAAAATCCTATGTCCTAACCCAGGTCATGGTCTAGCCATGTGCCAAATTTCATCCAAATCCGTTCAGCCATATTAGCGTAAAAGCGTAACAGACAAAAATGACAAACAAACTTACTTTCGCATTTATAACGTAAAAAACTAATATTATAAAGAAAAAAGATTTGATTTTTTGTATGTTTGTTTATAATGAATTAACTCAAAAACTACTAGACCGAATTAAAAATTATTTCATCAGTAGAATGCTATATTAACACTGAGATAACATAGGCTATAATTTATACGGACATCACGCGGGCGAAGCCGCTCACGGATGCTAGTGTTAAACAACGTGCCGCTAAAATTACGACATTAATTTAACACACGGGTAGGGCTAGTGGCCAGTAACCATAAAAGTATAATAAAAAAACATAATTCGTTGAATAAAAAATTAAAATTTTCATACGCTCGTCGACATAGGACTCTCCCTTTCCTTCACCTTCTTTTTTCACGTTATTCGTTTTATTTTGATTGATGCGAAACCTCTGCGCTACAGTTGGCTGCTCCAAATGCTATTTTAGTTTTTTTTTAATAAATCAATAAATAATAACGTATAATACAATTTTAATATTTTCATAAAAAGAAGACGCTAATCCGTATAAGTGTGTTTAATTAATGTCACCATTAAATCGCCACGCTGTATATGTACTAGCTGCGCCCCGTGGTTTCACCCGCATAAGTTTCGCTCCTGTGGGAATATCGAGATAAAAAGTATCCTATGTCACCCAAATCTGTTTTGCCGTTTTAGCATGAAAGCGTAACAACTCACTTTCGCATCTGTAATATTAGTTAAGATATATATTTTAATAGGGGGTAGTCCATTAATTGTTCTTTTAATTACAGCTGATGCTGTGGATGCTTCACATACGCTTTTAACGATGACGTCACCCCTTAATTTCGCCTATTACAGCACCTGTTTTCACCGGTCAGCTACTCGGAAAAATTCTCTTCTCATAAAATATTCAACAATGAAATAACTAAAACAATTTAGCAGATTCGGAAACCGCAGACCTTGTCCAATTAATCTTACCTTACCGCCTAGCTTAGTGCTACCCTTTCTTATATCAGTGGCCCTACCTAACTAGACTAATAGTTGACGCGTTTTACCATGGCACTAACGTTCATTGCCCTTTCCCTAATATCTCTCCGTTGCAACCCAAATAACAAACTATGTATGGTTTTTCGTTATTGGAACATGTTGAAGATCACAATAGACATTGATTCAGGACTCTAACGGACTTTATTTCAGTTTTTTTAATAAAAAATGCTAGAAAAAGTAAGTGCGTCAACGACCGCTATTGCCACGCTAAAATGCGGTGACTATACTAAACCACTTGAGATTTCCAGTACCTAATATTAATAGGTACGAACGTAACTAGTCCTATTAATTCCTCAACTATGCCGAGATAACTCACCACAACAATTAAACGTGGTTTAATTACAGTTACTACTAAGTTGGTTGTCTGAAATGTCAACGACCCTTCTAAACTGGTCTAGGTGTTGCCTCTAAGCTAAGACCGAGATCTATAGACCGCGTATCGTAGTGTGGGACCCCCTCCAGAAATATGGCTGGGACAGACTGAGTGCAGAAGGCGGAAGACAGGGTGTTGTGGCGCAGCCTGGGAGTGCCCTATGTCCAGCAGGACTGTTATAGGCTCAGTTGATTGATTGATTGATAGAAACATAACTAGCGATAAGTGGGTGTATCTACAATAGGTAAGCCTCTGCCTAAGCCTTCAGGAAATACAAGCTTGGTGTTATGTTATGTTTCTTCTTAGCGAAGCACTCCCACCATTATCTACTAATCTATTAGCTGCTCACCGCAGTCTTGATCAATTATCTAATTAATCGCACAAATCCCTAGTCGAGCACGGCCAACTATCAAAAAGTATTAACTGTATCTTAGCTAGCGTCCACTTCGTATTATACGATCTACTTAACAGTAGGTATTGAGGAAAATGCCTGAAATAACCTGCGTGACTTGAATGCATGTGACAAGCTTTAGCCCACGGATGTGGGCGTAGTACGCTGGAAATATTGCTCATTTAATACTATAGGATATTTTCGACCAACCGGTCGATTACAAAATTGGAAAATATCCTGTACTAGCTATTAAAATGAGCAATATTTCTAATAATGTATTTGTAATCACGTTCTCGAAAACGGCTCTAAAAATTTCGTTGAAAGTTGCAATATAGGGGTTTACGGGGCGAAAAATCGATCTAGCTAGTTATCTGGGACAATTATTTGTCTCTATTTTCACCCGAGCAGAGCTCGCTCGCCCAGGTACTCCTATAGTATTAAATGAGCATTATTTGCATAATAATATATATACAGGCTGGCAGGGACATCGACGCAAAAACTCTTACCATGGATTCAATACATGATTCTGAAACCCCCCTGCATAGAAATTTTTCGTCGGTTATTCCCATCACGTCTGCGGAGTTTCGCTCACTAATTTAATTTGACCCTGTATACACTGACCTAATAAGACTTCTGACAATTAACCACATAATAATGTACGTAAGGTCTATTTAAATCCTTGTTTCCAATTGATGTTATTTCTACTTAAACAAATATCAACTTTATGCTAGTGTAAATAAAGTTGATTTTAAACTGACTGGTGCTGTTACAAAAGTCATAAGAAATATGAAGTTTCGCAAACCGAACCTTATGTGTAGGTGTTACAGTTATTTTTCTCAAAACTCGTGTTTGTTTTTATCTTTGGCAAATAAATTGCAAACGCAGTATTACACATTTTGCGGACCCATTTTCTATTTTCCGAAGGCTTGAATAGTTTATACTCTTACGTTCAGGCTGCTTTGCGTCCAACCTCGTTTCCTTTGTAGTAATTGAGTTCCAAGGTGTAGGAAATAAAAATTATGCTACTAAAACTGAGGGGACCAAATAAAAAATCAAGACATAGCGCTGGGAACAATACAGTGATGCATGCCAAAACTACACCTCCGCTCTGTGCATACACGCTCACACGCACACGTTTACAATCAAACTACACCTCACTAAGTGCACACATGTTTACGAAACCGACCTCACGTCACCATTGGCAACGCTATGTCTTGGTTTTTAATTTGGTCTGACCAAAAACCAGGCTCCCTCTGCTTTTAAATTATATCGTCATGTTTGCATGAGCGTTTGCAAAAGTACCCCTAATTAGTCTAAACACTGGCGTTGAAAACAGCTTACCTAATGATTTACAAATGTTCAAACAATTTTTTTTAATCTGTTCAATATTTTGAAAGGTATGTTTAAGAACATTCTTTTTTTATTTCTGAAACAAAAGCGCGACCTAAAAAAATTATGACGCATTGTCACTCTTGTTCTGTCCTGAGTGGTAAATATTTAGGTTATTACCTAAATTACCTGCGATAAACAAAAATGTTCCCGTTTTTCAATGGAGAAATGACAATCTGTTATTAACTCTATCATGTTCAAGTACTTATCATCCTAAAGTAAGACATCGTAACCTCAATTTCGGTTAATAAAATGAATTTCGCAAAAACACAAATTCGCAGCAGTAGTTAATAAATGTCATTCACACTTACTAAAATTTGCTACATTTCATATATGTTCCATTAGTTGCAAATAGACACTAAATTATAAATATAGTAAGCAAGCATAATATTCTGTATCTATCTGTCGATATATTTTAGGCAGTGTACCAATCCCATGTATCCAGTATCTATCCCTATCGAATAAAGTGCCGCTAGTGGCATAATAAGGCCGGTGCCTCGGCCCGGCTAAAGTGCCGTAAGTATTGCAATGTCATTGTCACTGTCACTGAGTCACTGTCACTTGTTATTTTGTATGATTGTTGAGGTCTAACTGGATGCAGCTGTATACCAATATTTTACATGGAGCGACACAACCCAGTTACTGGGTAACACGATACCCCTTGGGAAGACCGGTTGTCAGACTTTTGGGCTTCTGACTACCCTCAAAGACTGAACTGAAAGAATAACAATCGGGACCAATGGCTTAACGTACTTTTCGAGGTTCGAAGGGGTCTCGATATGTAACTAATGGTCACCCATCCATGAACCGACCGCGGCAAGCGTAGCTCATGGCAAGCGTGGCTGTTATCATTTAGCCAAAAGAGGCTCTGACTCTGTTTAATAAATAGTTTAGGTTAAGATATCATTAATCAAAAACAAAAATACGAAAAATATGTGCCATCGTAATAAAATCTCTCAAGAAATCATCTCTTGCGATCTTTTCAACCGATAAAAATAAAAAAATATTTTCGTTACTTTTTCCTAATGATCCGGTGTTGCCATCAACATTGCGGTAGCGCACGTGTTGTCAAAAGCCTCTTGGTACCATCCCAGCATCTTCTGGTTTGACAAGAGGTCCTTCGGGCCGCCTTGATCTCTCGAGAGTCACTCCCGGTGTCAATAATAACGTCGTCAGGAGTGCGAGCCCTCCCGGATCTTGTGAAAATTTGCGAATAAGTGTCCGCTTTGTTATAAGCTTCGGAAAGTGTAAAGTTTGATACTTTACACGTTTTGCCGACCTATTTTAAGAATTTGAGATTATTTCGCCGTCCTATCGTTACTGTGTTTCGGTATGAAGGGGGATGTACGCGAAATTACAGGCAAGTGAAGTGTTCTAACTACATCTAAGGCAAAGATTTAAATCGTTAGATTAGCCATCACCGTACTTATGTCATGAAAAAAGTGTCCACACTGAGAAGTGTGAGCTCACACATTCTGTATATGGCGTTTCCATTGTGACTGCGACATTGTGTGTTTCAGAGGTTTCAAAACTATGATCACAAAATTACACAAAATTCACAAAATTATGATGTAACAGAGAAATTCGTGGAAGTGTAAAATACTCATCACTCCCTCACATACCCCAACAAAACCACACACAACACACATGCCACAAACACCACTAACAACCCTCGCACACGTCTTTTACCTTTTACGTTTTTTTTTTGTTTTATTATTTCTTTATTTAACTACATATATAAATTATATTTTTAAATATTAAAATATAAGATAAAAATACATTTAAAAATATAAAAATAGTAGCCCACCGGTATCGGGAACAGGGTCCAAGCTACCGGCGGTCAGGGCTCCAGAGAGAGGAACCTCCTGACAATGCGAGCCGTGTCCAAGAGTACCGCTCTCTGAATCAAGCCCTTGATCCAGCTGCCCAACGAGAGCCTCACGAGCTAGTGCGAGTGTTGGTCGAGGCTCTTGGAAATTAAACCATTGGCTGATACGACTATCGGCACAATGATCGCTGAGTTCACATCCCACATGTCGACAACCTCGCGAGCCAAGTCAAGATACTTGATTTGTTTATCTTTCTCGGCTTTCACGAGGTTCCCGTCATGCGGAACCGTTATGTCAATAATCATTGTGCGCCGCTCTACTCGATCCACCACCACTATATCAGGTTTATTGGCAACAATAGTCCTGTCAGTGATGATGGATCGATCCCAGTACAAAGTGATATTTCCATTTTCGAGAACTGGGTCGGGCGCATACCTATAGTACGGCACTTCAGATTCCACAAGACTGTACTTCAGAGCAAGTTGCTGATTGAAGTTGCAGTTTATACTTTTGCAGCTATAATCGTTTTACCTGTTGAACTTAGTCTTGTGTCATTGTTCCGAAATAAACTTTTTATTATTTATTATTATTATTTAAATCTTTGGTCTAAAATCAATCAAAAATCAAAATCAAAAGTCATTTATTCAAACTAGGCTGAGAATCAGCACTTTTCGAACGTCAAAATTACATAAGACAGTCCCCCAAAACGCCCACCCTTCACCACTTCCTACTGCGTTAGCTGGGAAGAAGAAGTGGCGCAACAAACTCCCCAGCTGCACAGCTGTCTGTTCAGTTAGAAGAACAAAAAAAAAGATTCTATATAATAGTATTCAAAATAATTTACATTAAGCAACCCAAAACATAATTTAAATTATTAGCCATATATAAGCTAGCACACGCCAATATACCAAACAAAATCATCGAGAACTATACTCAGGCAGAAATAAAAAACAAAACGTAAACAGAACTTATCTAAATAAAAAGCCTCCAGGCATAAAGGGCGTGCCCGCTTACATATAGTTGTAACTGGAAGTTATAAATGATAAACTAGGACCATCGAGGTAAAATAAATAAACAAACAGTTAATTACTAATAGCAATAAATAATATGATCAATTGTCGAGGTCACTTAACTAGCTAACCACATATTGCAATACAACTCATAAAAAAACATTGTGATGAGTAGATTATGGTCTATATTATACTAAGGTCAGCAACTCACAAAATGGCCTGGGTTTTGCATAGACGGTCTGTTCAGTGAACAGACCGTGAGCAAAACCGGGAAGGTGAACAGTGTTCACCTTACAACAATCGTCACTGAAACCGCTTATAAAATATTACCTTCTTCACCTTGGGAATTAGTAACCTTATGAAAGTAATTATTAGTAAAGATCTAGCTATCGACCTATCAACAGACACTAATATCGGTACATGAAAATTTACTTTGGTTTCGTCATTTTCAACGAACATAAAACGATAAACAAACATTTTTATTAAAACATGTCTATAAACGTAGATGTAATCTAAAAAAGATATCGAGGCACTGCAGCGATGGTTTCTAGATTTTGAGATTCAGAGTTAAGTTTTGTATACCTAAAAGTAGGTAATGCACCCATAAAGATTGACATCACAGGTTTTCGTCGTTAGGAAAAACTAAAACAACCCTAAATTGAATACCAGCGTCTCGTGGTCGAGCGTTTTATTAAAAGTGCACCTGACATATACATTATGAAAAAATCACACAAGAATAATTTAAAACCTGCTCCTTTCCACTGCTCCAAAAGAAAGAGCGATAAAGTTAGTATTCTTTTCGTGTGATTAGTGACTAACGTGGTGTTATAGTTTTAAAGCCGCCCATGGGCCTCTGTCTTGACTTCACATGCCGTCGAGAAATATCTCTCAGGTATCCTCACGATGTTTTCCTTCACCGTTATTGGTCTCGAGATCCAACCCAATTGTATAATTATCACAATTATACAATTGGGTTGGATCTCGAGACCTATAACTTAGCAGTCCGATGTTCACACCACTAGGCTATCACTGCCACTTTAAAAAAAGCCTTTTTAGATAAAGTTAGTAACTACATTTGAATCATACGTACATTTAAATACAAATTAAAGCGATATTGGTACTGGTGCACACTTTTACTATCCCAGATTACATTCGATTCCCTTTTTATCAACTCATTAGCGACCCGCCCCTGCACCACACGGTTGTTACGACTTGACATGTGATTGAGATTTCTTTATTATATTTAATTTTTAATAATAACGTATTATAAACAGAAAACCTTCTGGAGTAAATTCTCTAAATGGTCGTAAAAACCGCATCAAAATACGTTGCGAAGTTTAGACGAACAAGGCGGTCATATACAGACAGTTTATTTATAATACATTTTAAGTAATTCAATTAGTATTTGATTAAGGAAATACGTCATCAAAAACACTATCCTCTCAACATGAAATACCATAGAGAAAATGCTCATTCACGCATTCGCGTCATCTACGAAATGGAAAACCAACTAAGAAATAAAATGGAAGGAATCAAAGAAAAAGGTATGGAAGTTTCAAAAAGGGGTTGACATATTTATACCGATCACTTCGAGGGGTATGACGTAATATTTTCCTGTAACACGAATTTAGGAAATATATGTAGGTACAATATATTGACAAGAAAAAACGCTGGAAAAATTGAGGGGCGCAAATGATACTCCCCTCACTTGAAAACCCACCAAGCGCGGAAAATTCTAAGAAGCGGTCGCTATGTCAATTTAATTTGGAATATACTCGTACATGAATTTCCCTTTTTTTGATACCAGAGGTTCTTATCGCAAATTAAATCACCATACCACCACCACACGACTCGCATCATAAAAATAAAAAAGGCTATTTTTTTTACTGAAAGAATGAACATTTTTCACATTCAGCCTCTACCATCCATTAAAGACGTGGTCGTGTATAATTAAAACAAAACAAAGGTGAATTTCTAGCCAAAGGGCGTACTACCACTGAATTTTCCCTTACGAAGACGACTCTAAGCGTCGCAGTGCAATTCGAGCGTTGACGGGACACGGCCGCGCGCACTTCGCTCCCCGCCGCACGCACGCTCCTCGCAAACTTGTAAACTTATCGAGATAATAAAATAATTACAAACATAAACCACAAATACAAGGTGAACAGTGAGTGCCAGTGATTGTTCTTGTGAAGTTTCCTGCCAACCAGTGCCACGAGGATTTAAAGTCTTGAGGTAACAATTGTTTATGTAATTTTGTCTTATATATATCACTATATGAAGCATCCAACTATCGAATCACTCTTGTTATCGAGTGACCCCGGCCACGAGATGTTTGTTCAATTTGTTAATACGTCGATTTATAGCCAGATCACTTTAGGACGTGTGAAAATTGTTTTTATTAAAGTTCTAATCATTTGTATATTCTATACAGTTATGTAAGTACATAGATAATACTATTTAGTTGGCATTGTATTAAAACAATGGGTTATTATTGCGTTTATAAGTGCTCACGGTAGTAAGGCGCCAGATAAACAATTAAATTAATTAGATTGCTTACACACTCATAACATTTAGCATTATCATTTTGATAACAATGTATCGTAACAATTGATGATGTATGAAGTAAGACGGAGCAAATCATCTATGACTGAATTCATCAATGAGAATTTTCCTGAATTAGCACGTACGCATCAAATGCTACGCATTAATTTGATTCAACTTCTAATTACGGAACTTATGCTTAAGATAGTAATCTCATCGTAGATAAGTAAACAATAGTGACAGAACCAATATTGATGGCACATTATATCTAACCACAAATAATTATGACAAACTTTAGTAAATTGAGTCTAACTTGGCGGGATACTTATCGAAGAGTTGTTTTTCCTTACAGGATAAAACTACGTAGTCTAAACTTTTATGAAAAAGTTATGCTGTGAGATAAGTAGGTTATATAATTAAATGATTCTGCACTGGTGGTTTGCGGCTATTGGGAAATAGCCTTGCCCAAAGTTATTAAAAAACAAAAAAAATCCGACTGCAAAAACAGAACTGAAAAGAGAAAAACAAGCATATAGTCAATAGAATGTTGGTATTGCAGGCGGGTAATATGGTGTAATTTTTGTTTCGAATACTCGTTCTTTTTTAAATACATCTTGGGCCCGAAAATCCGCCATTTTATTTTTTTATACTTTTAATATACCCAGTACCTATTATTTATGTAAACATAAATGTTTATATAGGCTTCATAGTCTGCACAAAATTTAAGTTGAATGCTTTTGGAATAAGATCTGAATGTCATTTATATATTTTGTTTATGTTAAAATAAATATTTTTTTTAACTTTAAATATAGTGACACTCGCGCAATTAAGACGAATCTAACGACGTATAATTCATAAAAATCGGTTCAGTCGTTTAGTAGAGAGGGAACATAGAGACCGACAAACACACATACAGACATACAGGTCAAACACATTACTCTCCTTTTTTGGCTTCGCCGCAGTCCGGTAAAAAGAAGACTGTAACAAAAAATATTAAAGATACGTTGCAAATATAAGAACAAGCATTGAATTGACCATGATGACAATAGGTACTTTTATACTATATACTTTTATATAGTGGCCAACCTAGGCCATGTCTATTTCGGCTAAGAATAGGCCATCTCATCTGAGTGACGTCTATAACCCAAAGCGTTTGCCATTTCTGCCAAAATTGGTGATTATAACAATAACCGCCGAAGGCCGTTCATTGTAGCTTGTCTGAATAATTTGACAGGCCCATATTAAGCAGTCGTCACTTAAGGGAAGATGAAGATGTTAAAATTAATGTTGTATTGACAAGACTAGTACTTGGCCTTATAAGGGTTAGCGGGTAAATTTATACGGCTTTATAAAGTATATTTTAGAAGATATTAGGTTCCAATGATGTATTGATACTGCAATAGGAACATCCGTAATATGTTTAGTGTCCAATACTTTAATATCAGCACTAGGCTGGTTGCAGCAAGTGTATATGTTATGTGGCGTTAATCACTAACCATCGGCTGGGAGCGTTTTGATGTGATTTACAATTCGAACTACTGCTTTTCCTGTGCTGTGATTTCGTCGATTTCACGAATTCCCATAAAAACTTCACCACTTCATTCCACCCCATTACATGGCTAGGTATATTCTTCTCCAATGTTCAAGCCATCTCTAATAAATCCAATACAATATTAGCATGGATATATGCAAAACTTCAGCCAGAACTCACAATGTCCACAATTGCACTTAACTAGTAGTAACAACATTGTTTACAAACCACTTCACTTATCGAATAATTTCATTAGGAATCTCTATCATTCTATTAAAACCTGATGTGTTCTACTAAAGATAGCAGCATGAGTAAGCAACCGTAGACTACACTACACCGTAAAAATGGCTATAAAGCCAGGCCAGAGCTCGTTAACCCAAGTACTTCCGACGATACAATAAAGTTACTTATTGAAATAACCACACCTTTATTTTATACTGTCTCACTTTGTGGGGACGCTGCTTTATTGCCTACTCAGATGGTCACTGGTGTGGCTAATACAATGGAGTGGATTGAAAATTTATATTAAAACTTAATGTTAGCTTTAACGGTAATAGTGGTCTGTTTAGGTGATTGAATAGGTTCGTTTCATATTGACGTTACTGTATTTTGGTTTCACTATGATAACCACCTTATCACGCCTGTAGGCTCCGAAGTGTTAGGCAATGGCGTACCTATAGTAACAACCACATTTCGCCAGTTATGTTTAAGTCCCATGTCTTAGGGGGCGAGCCTATTGTCATCAACTGGGCACAAATCCAGACTCAAGCTGTTACTGAGAAATTACACTATGATATCTGTAATCTCCATCTCTATAGTATCAGTATCTGTAATACAGGTTTTTATTTAAACCTACTTCAGGCACCAATATAAATGAAAAAATATAAATATTTGACATTATTGCCTATAAATCATATTTTATCTCTTTGACTTTATTAAATTCCGACTTATATAATTAATCTCTTCTACAACTATTGTTTAATTTATTAAAATTATTTGTAATACTAATGATTAATAATTTAATTTTTATTTTAATTTAATTTTAAAATTATGGGTCATCATTACGATGACCCATAATTTTACAAACCATATTTGTACGCCGGAAACGGCAGAATATTATGATCGTAATACATAATGCACATAACAACTTTGTACAATATTCTGACAAATAAATGCTTTCTTTCTTTCAGTCTCTCACAAAGTTAGCTCCTTGTTCGTGCACTATTGTCAAATACTAGCATTAAGTACATAACTTGTGTAGAGAAAATAAACGTTTTATATTATTTTTATATTGTATAATTTTTTGGTACATTCGCAAACATGAGCGAATCTCCTGGAAGTTTACTGATTGATTCTTGTTACTTGGTCTTAAAAAAGTATAAATTCGAAACACTTTCTGCGTCTTCGTTTGGCATACAAACTTGAATCTCCTCATTGGCTGGAATATCGGGGAATTCTTATGGTTAAGGACCACTTGAGAACCACAATACGTGTCAAGTTTCAAGTTTGCTTTATAGGAGAAATATTTCGCTTAATTATTAAGATTGGTATATTTTGTAGAGTATATAAGCTGCACGCTTAGCACGACCACACTAGAAACGGGTTTTGTCGACGGAAGAATATACAAAATGACAGATAAACAATCACAATCTGTCATTTTGTCTATTCTTCCGTCGACAAAACCCGTAGACAACCCGTTTCTATGGTTGTCACGCGTGATGGAGTAAGAAAAATGTCGGGAAGAAAAATGTTATTATGAACGTGGAAGATTATAAAGGAATACCAAAGAAACGATGGATGGAATGTGGGGAAGTAGATATTTATGGCTGGAACGGAGATCACGGCTGATGGAGATATATTATGGCAGCACAAGCCATGTTGTCCCGACCCCAAATAAATTAGGGTAAGGGATAATTATGATGATAGCAAGTGGTATCTAGAGAGGGGCTTGTGGCTAAGTAATAACAGCCGCACGGATCGATCGATCAGGTTAAGCTACGCTTGCTGCGGTTGGTCCGTGTATGCGTGACCATCTTTACATACCAAGACCTCTCCGTGCCTCGGAAACGGCCCGGCTGTTTTTTGTAGATCTTTGACGGCTATTACAAGTCCTAAAAAACCCGAAAGTCTGACAACCAGTCTTACCAAGGGGTATCGTGTTACCCAGTAACTGAGTTGTGGAGGTCAGATAGGCAGTCGTAAAATAGTCGCCATGTAAAATACTGGTATTCAGCCGACCCCAACATAGTTGGGAAAAGGCTAGGCTAGATGATGATAGCAAGTGGGATCTCTTTTATAACACCGATCTAAACACGTCATTATCAGACCCATGTGTTTACACACAAACCTTAAGAAATAAACAGATATAGCGGCAACATAAGCACATAAATGCATATCAATGCAACAATTTTAATGAGTTAACCACGCAACTCGGGGAACGGAGAAGAAATAAACAACAGCTGATTATATTATCACTACGATAGATGTGAGAATGGAAACTAGGAAATGAATCATCGGTGTAGTGTCGTAGTCTGCCGTAGTGTGTAGGCTGCCCTTATCCTGCTTACAATTCAATATTCATTTAAGCCGTTTGGATTCATCCTTACATCATCCGCTTGAGAGGGAGGGCAAAGGCGCGTGGGTGATTTTTTTTTCTGGGGTACTACTTACTCTGAAGGTTCCAGGAGCATTCGCTTGTAATGGAACTTTCAGATTCGATTTTGAGCATTACGTTACAATACTGCCTCCCTGACTGACGAGCATTAGCCTTTAATGTAACATTTCAGATTAAATATTACAGACATTGCGCACTGTAATGCTCATTTCTCCTCCCTCACTGATTTAATTCTCGACTTTTATCATTACAGGTTGCGCACTGTAATGCTCGGTTCTCCTCCCTCACTGATGTAATGCTTGACTCTGAACGTTACATTACAGGCGAATGCTCCCGGTTAGGGTGCACCTTTCAAGGCAATATATCTCTGTCAGTCTGATTGTGCGCTTATACGAAAACCATTTGTCGATTTGCGGTTTTCTTTCGAATCAATAGATAATCTATGGCTGGATTTTAGTTAAAACTTACGAGTATTTACTTTATTTCGAAAATATTAATGTGAGTAAGATGTTTGGTTCGGCTGAACTTTTTTAGATGAAAGGGACATCCTTTCCTGGATCGATATTAAGAATAATAATACACATAATACGAGTAAGATTGCTGGTACATTTTTTAAATCATAGGTAGGTTGCTAAAGAAGACCAAAGAAACGAAGGATGGACTGTTGAAAGATGATATGGCTAGAAAGAGGGTGACTACCGATATGACGACTAATAGAGAAATATGGAAGAAAGGGGCAGTGACAACTCGGCCCAAGTCAACTCAACCCGAATTATAATACCAAATACTACGTCGTCAAAACGCCTAAAAAGTGGTGTGTACCGTTGGAAGAACACGGTAAATTTTTCGCATAAATCGCCTTCTTGTCATTCTACTATTGTAAATTTGATTGCATGAGTGAGATAGAAAACTTAATATTGTCATGAGATCCGATTTGGTTAATTTTCTTAGCACAGGAACGCTTATCTTTTTTAGTCCAGACAATTTAAAAAACTAATGAACTGAGGCTACTTACTTAAGTATCATAATTGAAATAGGCATTGTAGATAACTATACTATCCTGCTTTGTATGTAAATAAAAACCAAAATCTTCGGAAAACATAATTAAACTGGTAATGATTTATTTTAAAATATATTTTCTGCCTAACCGTACAAATCATCGTAATCGGGAGTGAAATATCCGGTATTGTTATTCGGGTTGAGTTGACTCGGGCCGACCTGTCACTGGCCCCAATAAATTGGGATAAAGGCACGAGAATGAAGATGATGATATATGGAAGGTTTATTTTCAGAAACTTGATTATCGATATCAATAGCTTTCCAATAACTCGATACTAAGTAGGTTGTCTACATTTTTCTGCTCCCTAATACACCTCCTGTTTATACCTGGCAACCCTGTAATAGGAACCCGAAAGGAAAAAGGTAGGCAACATAGTGTTACATGTTCTGTATGCTTTATAGTTTTAAAACATTCGTGTTCATGGTTGATAAATAAATTAAGAAAATGTTTGTATGAAAAATGCAACTCCTTTAAAATTCTCCATACAAAACGCTGATTTCATAGGTCCGACCTATTACTTTCAATTAGAATCTAAATTGTTTGGTAAACAAGTCAAGTATTTTTAATTTCTATAATTTTTTTATTTTTGCGCAATGTTGTGCTAAACCAAATATCTTGTTATTAAAATATTTTTATAGGTTCACGCCTTGTTTTGTTTAAAACAAGATGAATTCGTTCGGATTTTCTACTCTAGTGCAGTGTTAAAGACTATTCCATGACGTAATAGGTTGCTTCCCTATTACTTACTGTTACAACATTGCCTATTGGTCCGACCTTTGGTAAAATATCGTAGGGAATGAGTGTGGTGTGACCGTGTGACAAGAAACATATACGGATGAGGTAAGGAACGCAAGGCGCGCGAGCACCACAAATTAAATGCGTTCAACGCTAAACAAATTTAAAACATATAGGAAGGCTCCTGCAGACTGGCGCGACGCGACTATAGTGGAACAATTTCTATAAAAACTTCACGTAAATTGTTCTTCCGGTGTTGCGTCTCGCCCGTCTACTTGAGCTTTTACTCTTTTTCTATCATCTTCAAACGATTGACGGAAACAAAAATTGTTTTTAAATACGTTTTGTGGTGCAAGTGGGCTTTAGTGTATAGCAATAGGTACCATTGAAAAAGTTCATATCTAACCACCGTAAAGACTATTCTTGCTTGCAGCGCTCAGCGGGTTTACCACCGGGCCGGTAACAGATGTGGTCATCGTGTTCACGGGATTTTGTTTTGAAACTGGTTAGATATGAACTTCTTTGATGGTACCTATTTAGGGAAGTACCTAGAACATGTTCTAAAAACTATAAAATTTATAATTTTTTATTTTATAGGGACCAATTTTACAATCTTCAGATAACTTTTATTTGAAGAATAAATATGGCAGTTTGACAGCTTTTGTAAAGACAGTATGTCAAACTGTCATATTTATTCTTCAGTTAAAGGTTATCTGACTATTGAAAAATCAGCACTAAGGCAAACTGGGCAAACCATAGTAATAAACAAGCACACCAATAAACAAACATACTATATGTATGTGCTGTGGGTGAACCTTAAAGTAAATAAATAAACAAACATCATTCTCAGTGCGGGTTGTTGACAAGTGCTAACGTAACAAAGTATTAAATTCTAGCTTCCGTCGCCGGTGGCTTCGCCCGCGTGATTTCTTTATAAATTATATTATCATATGTTACCGAGTGTTAATTTAACATTTTAATGGTGAAAGATATCAAAGATGTGATGGATTTTTAAAGCAAGTACCTATAAGCTGAAGAATCGAGTTATAAGCACATTTATGGACGAACAGAAAAACGATTGAAAAGGGATACATACCTACATAAAATAAATAATACTAGCGATATTATTACAACATAAATAAGGCGCAACATAGACATATTGTGATCCCAAAGTTTAGTTGTGTCAGCACCATATTGTTTGGCAGTCCGGATATCTTTTGATCTGAGTTGAATACACTTGTTAAAGCTGACATGCGTCTTACTGTCCGTTGTATTTAAGTTAGTAGAACGAAACGTCATGACTTTCTTAAAAAAGTTTTTTTTTTTTCTTTTAGGTACCGTCAACTGCCCTAACTTCGCCTGGCATCCTAAGTTTGCCTATAATGAAAAATATGTAATATCTTTTTCATGTTACTTGTATGGCAATCGATACTTTGAGTTTTCATAGAGAGCTTTAAGTTTCGATTGCCATACAAGTAAAATGGACAAGTTAATACATCTTTTTCATTATAAGCAAAGATAGGATGCCAGGCGAAGTTAGGGCAGTTGACCGGTACATATCAATTTAATATTTTTTGTGAATATTTTATAATAAAATAACTTGGTTTTATCGAAGTTATTTTTTTTTTTGCATATTAATGGACGCTATACTATTGCGGGTTAGCGGGAACGCCCTCTGTTAGTTAACATAACTCGGTTTACGATTTGAATTATTATTCATTATGACTTGTGTAGTAAGTATAAAAAATAAAAACTCGAATGATTTATTCTAGGTTGCATTTCAGAAACTCCATTATCGATGTCAATAGCTTTAAAATAACTCGATACTAAGTAGGTACCTACACGGCAAAAGGTTCGTGCGTCTAATGGAATCAGGAGTTACTTTACGCAAATAGGTACACGACATAAATGTAGGTTGTCCTACATACTCAAGAATTGAGAATATGCGTATTTACATTTATTTTACATTTAAAAAAAAATGTAGACTAAACAACTGATTGGTTCAAAATTCACTAAGATGGCACTCACTGGCTAAAAGATAGTAATTTTTACACAAATTTTACGTCACCGAGGACAGCCCCCTCCCAATGCCACCTGTTAAAACTACAAATTGATTTTTGTAAATGTAATTAGTGGATTTTGTATTTACTAAATTAAATAGAAGACAAGGCAGGTAAAAAATAATAATAATTGCAAATACAGTGATAGCCTAGAGGTGTGACCGTGAGACTGCCAATGCATAGGCCTCGAGTTCGACCCAAGGCACCTCTGACTTTTCGGATTCATGTGCGTATTGTAAAATTAGCACTTGCTTAAAAAACGGTGAAGGAACGAACGGCGGAGAAAGGAAGGGAAAGGAACATCGTGAGGAAACCGGCATACCTGAGAGATATTTCTCGATGGCATGTGTCAGAGGCCCATGGGCGGCTTTAAAACTCTGACACCAGGTTAGTCACTAACCACACGAAAAGAATGCTAGGATCCGTTTTCATGCTAGAATCTGAGAATGACCTCTGAAAATCGGAGGCCTCCCCAAATAACGCTGATTTGAACTAAGATTTACATCGTTAAAAAAGGTGACCATTCTGAAAAAAGTGAGCTCACACATCCCGCATGGAACGATAGATACGATTCTCAGTATGACTGAGGGAGACAATACTAGTTAAATGTCAACAAAAAAGAGACGTGACCATCTTTTGACGCGGTCGGGAAAATCTATTTCGATTTAAATCTTTGGATTTGAACCGATTTATGGAAAAGGAAAAATTGTATCCGATTATTGGGCATAAATCAGAAACAGATACAGTCCCATACGATATATCAGAATTAATTTGAGCTTTTAGATTTATGAGTCCGGACATGAGTAACATACTCGACGATGCCATACATCACAGTTTGACATTCCGGGCGCTTTTATTGGGGATCTAAAAGTCGCCATTTTGTGCAACTCAACTGCTGACTGGACTTTCGAAATATTTTGCTGTTACAAGCGTAGTAAATTTATTGTTTTTTTTTATGTGAGTGCCAATTCTGTCAGCATATTTATAATGACATCGAACAATATATCTGAGAGAGCAGCTTTCGTTTACTAGAAGTCAAAATCTATCAAACTTTCAGTTGCACCCATGTAAGGATCATTCTGTAGGTTGGTGATCTTATTCTTCTCTATGGATGCTGGATATAGCCCTCTTAAATCGAGTAACCTACAACCCATTTTATGCCTAGACAAATAAAATCTACTTACACTTTCATAACAACATGAAATGCTCCACATAACGTCACACTTCACAACATTTAATTAATTAAACTACAGCTTTACTAACGCTACACTTTATACCGTAATACATAAGTGAAGTGTCTGTTTAGATATCACTATCACGTTATGTCATAAAATCATCCAATCAGTGCAGAGTTTATCACTGCGCTGGCCAAAGATATTTCTCGCTCTTGACATTTGCGATATTTATTTTTATTATTTTGTGGATAGTTTGTTTTGATAATTAAAATTGTCTGTTGAGTGAGATAACGTGTTATATAAAATAAAATTGTAACGCCTAAGCTGATTATTTTTGACACTGGCCCTGGAAACTTTATGTAAACAAGCTGAATGTGTTCTTTATCGATTAGCTTCCCCATTATTTATGTTTTACATGAATTCACTATTAACATAGTTGTGATTGTGTGACCAACTCCCACTGGGCTCGCGTGGTGGATTACAGCCCTCTCCTCACAGAGAGGAGGGCCAGTATCCCAGCAGTGAGAACATTAAATATTCTGATTATAGACGTGTTTTTTTTTTTTGTGGAAATGTATTTGAAATACGAGTGCTTGTGAATATGACTTTCCTTAACGCATTTACTTACTTATTGTATGTTTGAAACATAGCAGCCAATTTCCCACTGGCATCTTGAATAAGTTAAATAGATAGTGCAGAATCCTGTTGACGCCGTATTTAAGCTGATTATATCACTACACTGGCTCATCACCACACCGCTTCTCGTGCAGGCACCGCCTCACTTTCAACTGTTTCCCGCCATTCGTGGTGAACTGACAGTTGACATTAGTGACAGCGACACTGCTGACGTGCATGAGATAGTGTTAACCTGAGGTGTTAACATATCTATTAATAGATTCACTACAGATAGGTAATATTTGTATGTGTGGAGAATAGTATTGCTGTTGTGATATTGTTCCTCTTTTTTCTCCTAGACCGAGAGTCCTATTTACTTTTGGTGTGGCCTTCTTGTCCTCTTTTTTGACTGAGCACGATTTTGTGCCGTATCAGTGTTTACGGTATTGCTGTTGTGATGATACCAATTAAAACTTGATTACCGTTACACATATACAGTTACATAGACACTACTAGAGGTATTATAATCGACCACGTATTTGTTATCAAAAGTAACCTACTTTATAAACACTCGACAGTAAAATAGAAATTTAACGCTAGACATAAAACTGTTACCTGTCGTATAATAATGTTCATTAATTAACATTTCAACTATATTATTAACCAATTATTTTGACATGACCAATAGATTCAATCATGTTATGTAATTATTGTGTAATATGGTTTTATATCCTAGTTTTTTACCTTTTTTATGTAGGTATTTAATAAATAACCCTGCCAGTGATAATCCCACTAAAGTAGGTAGCAGTTACATTCGGTACTCTCCGGGAGGTCAGCCCAGCAAATTCTGGCTCACTGACAAATCCTTTCACTCGTATGGCAAACTTAATCTATTTAACGGCACAGGATAGTCTATACGAGAAGTGGTCATCGTATTAGTAGTTCAGCAACTTGAATATCGTCAGGATTGTCCCGGAATATTAGATAATCGTGGACGTGGTACGACACATCACCAGAAGACAGCCGCCACGCAACAATCGATCGACGCTCTGCTAGAGTGACTGTCACCAGCCAGTGTCACTCATATCCGACCTTTTTAGTTATTCCAGTAACTTCGTAACAAAACTAGACGACGCCACTTGCTACGTCATGATATTTAATTATGTTCTTTGATAACCACAAACCACCATCAACCGGTCAACCTAACCAAACTGAGCTGCACGCGTAGCGTGACAACCATAGAAACGAGTTTTCTACGGGTTTTGTCGATGGAAGAATAGACAAAATTTTACTGTCTATTCTTCCGTCGACAAAGCCCGTTTCCATTGTAGTGATACTAAGCGTGCTGCTAATGAGAGTTCTCTACATATTGATTTCTCTGCATGAAATGTCAAGTTATCGCGTAAAACTTTTCAACGTTTGCACATTATTATATGAATATACGACTAACTATATGATAAAGGAAAGTTTCATACGGGTTTGCTCTAAGTAAAATATAGCTGTAAATTAATTTGTAGTTAGTTGAAAACTTTATGTCACTGTACGAGTTTTAATCTAACAGGATTTTTAAGTATTATGTACAAGGGACTTAAACATAACTGGTGAAATGTGGGTGTACTATAGGTACAGCTCTGCCTAACCCTTCGGGGAATACAGGCGTGATGTTTCGTTTTGTTTATGATAATAATCTTTAACTAAGTTGATCTTTGAATCACTCTCTATTATTAGCTATAACAAAATCGTTCCAATAGGGATGTTGAATACGGGAAAAAAAACTATTGAGGCCCCTCGCCCACGGCTACTTTTTGTAGCGATGCTTCGTTTTGTAAACGCGCTTCTGCATCGCTACTATCGCGCGTTAGTCGCGTTTGCAACGTGCGACAGAAACGATGCAAACGCGCAGCTATATCGATGCAAACCCGCGACCGTTTTTGACGACATCGGGGGAACTAAGGCTGGAGACCGGAGGGAGCGGTGCTGGGGAATGGGCCGTGTCAGTCAGTGCGACACTAACGACGCTTTAAAATTTCTGTGTAGATCCTAAATCGCGACTGAAGCGCGACAGCATCGCGATAGTAGCGACACAGAATCTGGGCGAAGGTACACAGCCAGCGACAACATCGCGGCTGTATCGATACACATGCGCGACAGCATCGCTACAAAAAGTCGCCGTGGGCGAGGCATCTTATTCCGTCGGTCAGATAATAAAAAAATATTAGACAAGTATTTTTTGCTTTATTATATTAATATATAATAATTTAGATAAAACGCAGTTGGGGAGCGGAGGCTCGCTACGTCACAAGTCAGTATAAAATCTACCGGATAGTGACGTCACGCCACATTTTTAGTCAATGTATTGCCGTAATCTTTTGATTACGCAAAAAAAGAAAAAATACGTGTCCAATATTTTTTAATAAACTATCTGACGGACAAAACAATATTTTAGTTAACATCCCTATTATCTAAAAACCCTACCAACAAACAAGAATAGAAAATCTGAAACTACGCAAATATCTTCGCTTCAAAACACCAGACACATTTTGTCTACGTAATCAATCCGCGTATCTATTGATGAAGATACTTCATTTACAGGGTTAGCGAGGGTTATAAAACGCCTCTGCTTGGCTGGTAGCCAGCCACACCAATTATCAATTGGATTTGCAAATTGCATTACAGACGTACCTACATAGTAGCCAGTATATTGCTTGTTTAAATAGACAATTTAATAATAGATACGACTGAAATACCACGTTATTATTGTAACCCTTTAATAGTTATATATGCTATTAAAACAACATAACAGTTTGATACAATGTTGTTGCTCGATTCACACTGTAAACATCGAGCCGTTGTATATACCTACACTATCTAAATCCTTCTTAGCCTAAGTTTGCACACGCACCCTGAAAATCCTTTTCATAAATCTGGATAATCGAGTACGTGCCCAAAATGATGTTCGTTTATCATGAAAATGTGAAAAATGACACCTGTAAAAGTGTCATGAAAATTCATGTCTGTTCTTTAGAGTTTGAGCGATAAAATTGTAATCGAAAACTGTTTTGATTGCAGGCTTAAATAAATGTCCACAAACTATTTTCTGAAGAAAATGAAAAGTGTGAAATCTTATTTTTATATTATCCGTCAGTGTGAAAACTTTTACGCATTTTTCGTTCAACAAAGACGAAGTCGTTCAAAATATCAAGTTGAATGGTTGAAATCATAAGAGTTACATTTAAAGCAACTAATCTGGACCTTTGCTAGTGGACCCAGTCATGCTATTTATTACATTTTAGTGTCTGCTCTGCACTGGGCCTGCGTGGTAGATTACGGCCCACTCCATCTCACAGAGAGGAGGCCTATGTCCCAAGCAGTGGGAACGGGACACGTATTTTTTCTCGATAAATAAGTATTTTATTGTACAGCGTTATGAAAATGTGTTTTTATCACATTAACAGCAGATAATTACCATTAATCTCATGTTCAAATTTTCATTGACTGTTAGGAATCAACACTCATATCCAACATTAAGACGGTGGTGAAATATTACTAAAACACCCCACGGCCCACGCCGGCATTGTTACATCGTTTCCGTCCCGCACTTCCGACCGCTTCCCATTATCTGAGGATCAAATGGACGCTTTCAAAACCTTCAAATACTTAACGAGCTTTTAGAGTCCACATACCTATACAACTAGCGACCCGGCCCTGCTTCGCACGTTTTTACGAATTGGCAAAACATCGAGATTTCCTTAATATTAATGTATTATACATACAAACCTTTTGAATTAAATTCTCTAGATGATTGTGAAAACTGCATCCAAATCAGTTGCGTAGTTTTGAAAAACACCGTGGTCACACAGACAGACTCAATCAATCTGCCTAGCCTTTTCCCAACTATGTTGGAGTCGGCTTCCAGTCTAACCGGATGCAGCTGAATACTAGTATTTTACATGGAGCGACTGCCTATCTGACCTCCACAACCCAGTAACTAGGTAATACGATACCCCTTGGTAAGACTGGTTGTCAGACTTTCGGGCTTCTGACGACCCGTAACGACTGTCACAGATCCACGAATGACAGCCGGGACCAACGGCTTAACGTGCTTTCCGAGGCACGGAGGAGTCTCGGTATGTAAAGATGGTCACCCATCCACAGACCAACCTCGGCCAGCGTAGCTCAACCTGATTGATCGACCCGTGCAGCAGTTATTACTTAGCCACGAGCTCCTCACACAGACAGACTCGAAATGCATAATATGCATGGATATAGACGGAACGGATTGTTGTGGTGCAGCCTGAGAGAGGTCTTTATCCAGCAGTGGACTGTGATAGGCTGTAGTTGGCTGAGCTGATAGATATAGATATACCTTCCTATAGCTACAGGGTTTGCAGCTTAAAGCCCATTGCCCAACGCGATGACGGTTTGATCTCCAAGCTTAAGATATAGGTAGCTGCGCAATATTGAATGTTTTGTGCCTAGGCGGAAGAGTTAAGCCCTCGATTCTGGATGTCATGGGCTTACCTACACTGCTACTGTGCCTTCAATATAACTTGACCCGTGACGCGATTGGTTCTCACTGAATTTTGCAGTCTTAGTTTCAATACTAATAGAATTCAAAATGGCGACTTACAGAACATAATCATATGACTGCAAAATTCAGTGCTAACAATCGCGCACGGGTCAAGTTTTAATGAACGCACTGTAACTACAAGAATATTTTGAAACTCGAATGATTGACGTTGATTGCGCTGTTGGTAAACATTTGTGCAATTATTTAGTTAAATGTCACTTGAAATGTATTCAAAAAACTAGATGGCGGCGTCAGTTCCGATTTTGACCACGGGTCAAAATTACCTTGTAGCGCTATATAGGGTATTGTATTATACGTCATCGGTCTTACTGGGCATTTAAAGTTCGATGCAGTTTCTTTGTTTGATATAGCTACTGATTTATAACTGCACCTAATTGAACAGGAAACCATAGTTTTTCTCAAAAAAGTATACTCGATAATATTTGTCATAATAATAATTTATTTAAATCCTAGGCCATTGCTTACAAGACCATTATAACCCTCTTTTTTTTTAGAGGTTATCCTCTTATTACTGTGACGTCATCTCCAAACTAAGCCGAATGGATCCCTTTGTCTATATTGCCGAAGGATTTACAGGCAGCTTATGACGTCACCAACGAACTTTCCACCTACTTGGCTCATTTAATTAGGCTAAGTGTCCATCTGACGCGCTGTTGGAGTACTATTGTCTAATTGTGGGTCCTTAAATCCCCACATGTCACCCATAAGCGATGGTTCTAATTTCCTGGTGGTATTTACGTCCTGTGGGCCTAGTCCAAACGAAAGTTCGATCGTAATTAAAATTGTTGCTATAGTTTTTAATATTATATATTTTAAGTATATACTTAAAATATATAATAATATTAAAAACTATATTTATATCTAAATAAATATTTCCTCAATTCTCGCTATTGCAACTACCATTGTATAACTCTGCATCACCCAAAGGTTGACTGGTAGAAAATGTCTTTGGCATTAACTCCGCCTCTGAACATTTGTGTGCTTGAAGTTACTATACTCGTTTAACACACAATATTGATGTATTTTTAAGACTTTAATCATATTTAAGAGTGATCATTATTGTGAATGCTATAGAATAGCCGTATTTTCGATAAAAAAATCGTTCGAATTTAAGTTATGTTTACGTCGCGCGTTCATACTACGGGCTCTGAACATTTAGAAAAAAGAGGAAAGAAACAAAATTAATCGTGAACGATGACAACCTTTTTCCTGTAGGTAACGAGATAGGGTTGGAGTAGAGTAGCGGGTAAAAACGCCTACTCATCTATGGTGCTTGAGGTATCGAAACTACATAATATTATTCCGTAATTGCCTCTCTGTAGGGCAAAAACCGAAAAATGATCAGCATAGTTTTGTATAATTGTATACCTACCTTTTAATGCATGCCATAACTATAATGCACCTGATTTTTGTCTATTACATATTCACTGTCAATTGAGAGGTCTGGCTCTTGTGATCCAGAAAGTCCTAGTACAAGAGCCAGGGTTACATAGATGGTTGTGTCTCTGAACTGAAAACAAATCAATTATAGCTTTTTCAGGGCGTTTCCAGATTTCCACAAGATGTTTCCTAGACCTCTATATAAATTAATTAAGTCACTTTTCTTGTTTATCTGTGTGAGCGCGTTGTTCTCCTTTACTGCACAACGGATTTGGTCCAGTTTTCACCATCATTTAGAAAATTTATTCCGCAGGGTTAATTATTATTTATTTTAAATAGGTTTTTTTTTTTATGAATTTACATTGTAATTGTAATTTTTAATTTAATTTATCCTAATCTTAATTTTATTTATTATGAGTCTATGTTACTTGAAAAAATGATTTGAATTAATGTGTATAAATAAATTATGTTAAACTTAGGTAAGTATACATCATAAAGAAGTCTCGATGTTATTTCAACTCGTAAAAACGATGCGAAGCGGGTCGCTGGTAGAGGTGGGCCACTTCGAAGGTACTTAACTTTAAATTAACGTATTTTTTATTACAAACGAAAGTGACCAGGTATTTTTTCCATAACAATATTTACAATAAAGGCTTGGCTTTTTTGTATGAAAAATAACATCCACCTAATCTCCACCTTTTTGCTGGTTTAAAATGCGTTAGCTTTTCATTGGCTTTTTAGATAACCCTACCCTACCCTTCGTGAATTTGGGGGTCAGTTAATGTCAACATTTGATATTAGAATTTAAAGTTCCGGAAACATTGCTCTCAAAATGTAGATTACCTATATCGTGCTGCATGGTTTCTGGCTCCATCTTATTGGAACCACGTGTTTTCTAGGTCTAAATGATTGACTTAATTAAATGAAAAGTAAAAAAAACTGAGAACTATGTACCCTTTTCAAGGAAGAATGGTGCAATTTCTTCATGTATCCAATCAGACAAAAACATTTTAGGTGTCCCGCCTAGCTCAACAATAGGGAATATGCATGAGATTCAAATAAGGGTCAAATATTTTTTTTAATAAACTATATTACTTCAGAATTATACCTCCATCAATATTTTTTATTATAATTTAATAATGAGCAAGAAATATTTTTTTTTAAAGTGCAAAAGATCTGTGGGAAATTCAAATACTTGAAAAGCGACGCTATTGGTCAGAGCGAATGTGACGTAACAATCTATGACAACAATGTAATGTCAATGTGTTTTGTAGGAGTTTTTGCAATTCAGTCAGTTTTATTGTGATTTTAGTACACATTTAGAAGTAATACATTTGTTAATACACGAAAGACTCTTTCGAAAATGACTGAAAGCGGTTTTGTGAAGCCCAATCGGATAGTTTGCCGAAAGCTGATGTGTTCATGATGACCACATTTTTACATCAAATACCGATTTCACGTCTGTTGAAATCAAAGGAGTGAAAGCTTTAAGGTAATTAAGTATAACATATAATGTTTATTTTTTCTTCCACACCTTTTCCGGAATAATTTAGTTTTAAAAAGCATCATAACCTAAAATAACATAGCTTCGCAAAATATCGAAATCTAGATTGTGTTAAGTATAGAATGTTGTCATAATACTAGGATATTGAAAACAAGTTGGGAGATAGCATGTTTCTTTTCATAATTTTACACCACTTTCTCCGTAAATCCGAACTTCTCAGGACAAAAAAAAATACTTGGTCGGGTGCATTTCATAATGTATTTCTGCACTTAGGCACAATGCAGTATTTGTATGTCGGTTTTTTGCATTGTTCTATAGAGGGAGAAGTTGGTTCCATGATGACGTATTAGTCGAAAATAGAAAACACTGTATAATTGCAGCAGAGCACAATACTTCTTCAACATAACCTCAACATTTGACATTTGTTTGTTTGTTGTCATAGACTGTGACGTCACCACACCAAGCGCGCCAAAATGGCGTTTAAATAGCCCGGGTCGGATGGTTATTTTTAACTTTTTTTTAAAGTACTTTCAATTGCTTTTTTGGCGTTGAATTTTTTTTTTTACTATTATTTGGCGATGTAAAGTAACGAATAAAAAAATAAAAAAAATACATGCATATTCCCTATTAAAGCTTGCTCTTCTCCACAATAGTGAAAATATTTATTTACAAATCATAATTTCTTTTTCTTTTTCTACGCCGTAGTCGGGTAAAAAAATGGGATTCGTACTGATTTGTTGAAGCAAATTGGGTCGTATTTCAATCCGTTCAGGAACTTAAGGATAAAATTACTGAAATGAATACGGTAGTAATGGCCTTATAAATGGTGCATACCGAATTTCCTATACATTTTTAACTAAAAGAGAGGATATCAAACAACCGCAAAATTTGACGTCAAATGGTGACCAAAAAAGTTGTATACACATGCCTCAAGGTAATACAATACTTAGTCCTAAATGTTTATTTGAGTTGGCTACCCTATAGATAGAATAAGACACTGAATAAGCCACATGTGAAATTGAACAAGCAACCTCATTCTGTAAGCGTCGAGCCTCCATGAAATTCAACAAATACCTACGTCCATTAGACCACAATTTGACGACCCCATAAAAATATAGTACAAGCATGCAAAGCTCTGACGCAAGCACAATATGCCAGACAGTTAGACCATTATGATTGATTACACCTAAAACAACTTTCGATTGTTTTTCGATATTAATTCATTCTGTCCATTTTTCGACACGTATCGATACATCGTGATGAATCGAATGAATCGACTAGCAATTCGTAATTCGATGCCATCATCAGAGCTTTTAGGTCAACCAAAATTGGTTATTGATCCTGTATGTCTGGTTAGTAAGTCATTCTAAATGGCTATCGTTTCATTGTTTACACTCTTTGACCGCGTATTTCCATCGTTTTTTTAAGTTTTATAAAAAGAAACAAGCAGTGGTCTTAAAAGTCTATAATACCTCAAATTGCTTAGCATGATCTTCCGTTATATCGAAAATACTGCAGCATTCATTTTGAAATAAATATATAGTAAAGTTGAGGATTAATGTTAAGTTTCAATATGAAATATTTAACGAAAACACAATTCCATAAAATTTTCTCTATAAAAAATAAAAACTAAGTTATTTCCAAACCGAACAATAAACAGCTGGTATTAAAAAAAATACTTTAAATTAGATCACGAAACTTTGCATAATAACTGAACTAACTATAAAGCAGATTTTATGTTTTTATTTTATTTAAAGTTAATTAACACGTACTTGATTTTTTCAGATTAGGTGCCGTTTTTTCAAAAAAAAAAGGCATTTAATCTCGTTGTATGACGAATGTCAACAAATCATAAATAAATAGTTACATCACCGTGTGCAAGGATATAACGGTTATTCTCTCCGTTCCGGAGATAAAAGCATTAGCTCCAAACATTTTTTTGCAAATAAATTTAAGTTGCTAATTTGCCTAACTGATTGTATCCTATGATATATTTATGCATAATATTGGCTGTAAGAAGCCATTTTAAGCAAAAAACCGACACTTTAAAATTTAAGCTTCTGTTTCTTCGAGAGCCTTTTTTCGACCCATAGTGCGCGCCGCTCAGTCTCGCTGTCACTCAGTCCGTGAGCAGTAACATGCGAGCGAGATAAGGAGTGAATTTGAGCTGAGGTATATGGTCTCTTAAACGACAGAAAAATCCCATTTGTGCTTGAAGGGTTGCTGTGTTTTGTTTACTGTCTGATCCGTTATAGTGAGGCCTTATATCTGTGTCAGCTTGCAAGGAAAACACTGTTTGTTTATTGTCATAAGGGAAACATTTACCCACAGCAGTTACAACACATATTGGCTTTTTCATACCCCCAAGCGTGGGCAAATTGTTACTGTTCAAATCCTAACTAATATTATGAGTTTGTTTATTTGTTTGTTTGTTACGCTGTCATGCTAAAACGGCTAAACGGATTTAGATGAAATTTAACACATCGGTAGACCATGACCTGGGTTAGGACATAGGATAGGACTTTTTATCCCAATAGTACGTTCCCGTGGGATAATTTCCGACCTTCACAGGGGCGAAGCCGCCGGCAAAAGCTAGTTGTTCATATTTGCTCAATACTGTTGTTAAAGTGAATCTGTCAGGCTATTAAAGCTGTTTTACTGTTAAACTTCCCAACTGCTGTTGATTAAATCAGTAAGTAAATACCTAACTTGGTTCCTACAAGAGGATCTAGAATTTCACAAGTGTAGTTTCTTTCATTCCGACACCCTCGACACCTTCACAGGTACAGCTTGAATTACGAGCAGTATTTTTATCGTCTCGGCTTCGCACGGGTGCAATTTACACGTGAAGAGAGACGGTGCACAAGTTCTGAGCAGTAACCTAACAAAAAGTACTAGGTTTCCATAAATTCAAGATAGTATTTCATTAGTATTATTGAATACTTCTTTTTGTATATAAGTACTTACCTATGTCCATCGGGAATAATGTACCTTTGAAATGGCGAAAGCATTTTTCATTTATGAGGTGTGGTTCCGGAGATTACCCTCCACATACATTCTGTGTAAAAAGTACCGGTAATTGTTCAATAAAACCTACCAATTTATAACCAATTTATTCAACAAAATTTATTTTGTCGCCTTCAAAGGAGGCCCCTTCGCTTGCAATACAGTTACGCTTGATCCAGTTCTCCATACATTTTTGGTAAGCTACTTGAGGTATGGTCTTCAACTCCTTCATCAAATTTTCTTTTATAACTTCAATCGACTCGAAACGGTAATAACGGTGGTAATTTTAGCCTCGGGAACAGAAAAAAAATTACACGGAGCCATATCAGGTGATTGCGGCGCTTGGTCGATGACATTCGTCGAGTTTTTGGTTAAAAACTCTTGCACAATGATGGCTTTGTGCAATGGTGCATTATCATCGTGCAAAATCCATGACTTGTCCTTCCACAAATCTGGCTGTTTTCGGCGGATGTTCTTTAGCAAAGTTCTCATGACGCCTATAACCCTTTTTATTCACCGTTTGTCCCTCTGAAAGAAATTCGTAGTGCACTAAACCGTGATAATCGAAGAAAACTATCAGCATAACTTTCCCGGTACTTTTTAACGGAGTAGTATGGATTTCGTATTGCATCATTGTTCAACATCAAAGCACATAATCAACCGAGCAAAACAAATATAATAAAATGAGCTCTCCACCAACATTTTCATCACATTATAATCTCCATATTATTCAGTGTTCGTCTGCCAAGTCCTGACCTTCCCAATATGATCCTATACCTACCTACTTGGTAAAATTTCTTCTCGTCTCGTGGCAAGTATTCGATTCTTCACAATACAATCGACCGAGACAACTTCGGACCCTGCATAGCTTTTAGGGCACTTGAAAAAGGTACTTTTGTGTTTGAAGAATGTCATATACATACATACATACGTAATCGTCCTGTTTGTATAGGTTGAGGACTTCTGAATTCTTTCGCGTCAAGACGAGCTTAAGCGAAGCTCAGGGTGAAAAGTCAGTTGCGAAGGTCAGAGATGGAGTTCTCTAGCTATCTGGCAAGTGTTTTATGAACCTTGAGACATTTTCGTTACTTTGTTCCGAAACAAAAGAATAAGTGACTAGACTGTGACGGGTTCGCCACACGCTTCCATGATTTTTATCCAACTATTTCTATAATATATAATACTATTATTATCCTACTACATATACAGGATGGCAGGGACATCGACGCAGACTGATTCAGTACATGATTTGGAACCCTGCGTTGAAATTTTACGTCAGTTATTTAGAAAAAAACAGTTGTTCCATACATTTTGACCGCGTAGATATTGCACTTTTCAAAGAAACAGCAGATTTTTTTTTAAATAACCGTCTAGAAATTTCAACTCTGGGGTGTTCAGAATCACGAACTGAATCCATGGTAACAATTTTCGCGTCGATGTCCCTGCAACGCTTTTTTTTTTTTTTTTGTGCGTTTGGAAATCATCAAATGACTTCTCCCGCTCTGGGCGGAGCGAGAGGGTGTGTCAGACTTTTACTGACTAAAACCCACCCGTGTTCCTTCCGTTGCCTGAGTGCCGGGGCCGCGATATCCCTTTCGGACAAACTCGCAACCCTGGCAGGCATTGGCCCTTACGGACCCCGTCAGTTGGTGCTGACATCTCTTTGAGGCGCGCGTGGAACACAACGCGCCGTCGACCCGGGCCTGGTCCTAATCGGACGGCGAGCTACATGTCCCTGCCACCCTGTATATACTATAAATGTGAAAGTTTGTATGTAAGGATGTTTGTTACTCAGTCAGGCAAAAACGGCTAAACGGATATGGATAAAATTTAGCATACAGATAGTTTATAAGCTGGATTAGCACATAGGATACTTTTTATCCCTTGTAGTACGTTCCCGTAGAATAATTTCCGACATCCACGCGGGCGAAAGATCGTATTAAATAAATATAATAAATCTATGACATTCGTCTTGCTACTGAAAAGTCGTGTCGAAATCGGTTGTCATGTGATGCAGAAGTATGAAGAAAATGTCGTGAGCAAAGTTTTGAATATGAATGTGGATGGAAAGCAAAAACAAAGAAATAAAACACGTTTATTTGCGGTAAACATGACGCCAAGAAAGAACAACATTGGACATAACACTGGAGGAAGCCCAAAGAAACGATGGATGGACTGTGTGACAGAAGATGATATGGCTAGAAAGAGCGTGACTACTGTCATGACGACAAATGAGAAGAGAAGAGAAGTATGGAAGAAAGAAACATGTTATGTCGACCTCAAATAAATTGAAATAAGGATACAGTACGACACAACTCAATGTAGCATAAATTTGAAAATTTGCATTCATTCATTTAAATTTTACGAATGTATTTAGTTATTAGGACTGTACAAGTTATTGCGTTTGCGTAAAGATCATTTTCACCTAAAGCAGTAATTTTGAAGACGGTTTACGAATTTTGCCGATGCTACATCTAAGTTGTGCCATAATGTAAGAGAATATTGATTAAAATCTAACTACTTTATCTTTTATATTGTTAAAGCACAATAACATAACCACAATACAAAGCCTAAACCAATTCAAATTCATACGAGAAGAGCATCCTTACATTCCCCAACAAACATTTATTAGGTAAGTTACATAAACTGTTCACGTTAACAATGAGATTGTTAGCAACAAACCATTTATGTCAGCAATTCATTCACGTAGTTAACGGTTCCTGAGACCCTAAAGTTTTAACTAGGATTAACACTGAAACGGCTGAAATGTTTGGTATTTGTTACCGAACAGAATATTCAATCGATTTGGCAGTTGTGAAACTTCGCTGGTAATGTATCGAGGATTCCGATTCGGGTTTTCGATTTCCTTATGTTTTGCTTAGGTACTACGAATACTGGTTGAAAATGACATAAAAAGGTCTGAACAAAACCTATATTCAGCAGTGAGCAGATTTTGGGTGAAAAAAGAAACTGTTAAATAGGTTTTGAAATTGGCTCTACTGTATACGCAATATATAAGTACCTAGTTCCACGTAATTCTGTGATGCTGACTATGCAATACATTTGTATCTCATGGATAGGTTATATAGGTAGATTAGATTAGATAGGTACCTGCAAACAAACTACTTTGGACACGACATTGACAGACTCCCAGGAGATCACGGAGATGAGTCTTACATAAAATGCACTTATTGTGAAGCTTTCACAATACCTACCTATAGCTTGTCCACTCTGAAATGACGCGCGTCATTTCAGAGTGGACTAGTTATACTACTGTCAGTATCTACAATAAATTGGTATCATAGTCTTTTCCAAAAGTATTTGATGAAAATGTTAACAAATGTATCAGACGTACCTATGGATGCCAATTTGTAGTGCCACTTTGATTTGAAATTCTAATTTTAATTCTAATAAAAGATGTTTTTCATTAATTCGTAGACGATTTTTAAAATTGTAATTTTATAAAGTAATTCAAACAATAATTGTTAGAAAAAGTGGTTAGTTATTAAGTTGAACCTTTAGTGAGTGATTGTGTAAGAATTTAACCTGAATATTTTCACCAGATATTTTTGGAACTGACTATACATTTACCGAGCCGTCTGCCATGCGTAATGATAGTGGCAATATCCGCTTACTGATGGTCTATGCTTTCTTATAGAGACCTACCTACCTAGCAGTCTATGTAGGTGTGCTGCGTGCGTATGTGTTTAATATTGCGGTCTTTATGAGAAATGTACATTACAAAATGGACGTTTACGAACTGTTTCAAAACATATTTTGTTCACATTTAGCATTTACGGGGCTTTTCATTAACGATGGCAGTGACAGCGCCGTCATTGGCCATTTCCGCTGCCGTTTACCTACAAACGCAAATAGTAGCTTCAAACGAAAATAGCCAATTCGAAAATTGATGAAACAATTTTTTTTTGTTCTATTTTACTTGAAATACATACATTGATTTAGTAACCTAATCTGCTTAACTAGTGCCTAACTAGTTAAGCGGATTAGGTTACTAAATATACGTCGTCTATTGTGTTTCAAATAGTCATGCCTGAGTCAATTAACTATCTATTTTATTTGTGTGTATGTGTGATTTATACAATTGTAAATCTTCGGTAAAATTAATATGTTGTCTTATTTTAAATTGTGTATGACTTTATAATATCGACTTTTCTTCCAAGTGCAAAAGAATTCGAATCTAAGTAAGGTGTTCCATTCAACTTAAGTTTTCTTCTATATACTATAATTATTCCTTTATTTCATTTTCAAAACATATTGTTTGCATTTGTAAATATTTTTATACAAAATCATATAAAACAAATTAAAATTAAAATGACTTATAAATTGCCCACCGAAATCGGGAACAAGGTCCAAGCTACGGGTTTAGGGCTCCAGAGAGAGGAACCTCCTAACAATGCGACCCGTGTCCAGAAGCTACTACTATTATTATTAATAATTGTGGCGTTTTGGGGGACTGTCTTATGTAATTTTGACGTTCGAAAAGTACTGATTCTCAGCCTTGTTTGAATAAATGTCTTCTGATTTATTTTTATTTTTTTGTCCTACGCGGTGCAGAAGACTGGGATTCCATTCTACCACTTATCCCTATCCATTTCTTTAAGTGGTCATTGTTTTCTGTAGTAAAATGTCAAAAAATAGTACATAGAAAGACAGCATGTAAATGTAAACGCTGTATTTTAAAACAAAAGAGACATTAAAAGTATGCTCCAAAAAGTTTTAATACCACTCCCAGAATTCGGTTTGCTTCAGCAATATTTTCGTCGTGTTCACCGAAATGTAAGGTAAGGAGACGAAGAGATATTGCAATGCTGAGCTGAGGCCGTCCACTCGTCACACATAGCTAACGAATTTTATTTTAAAAGTTTTATGGAAATAGAATATGGCTGACATTATATGACGTATTAAAGGCTGATTAAAGTCCTTTCATAGTTACTTACTTTATGTATATGCCGTAGGCAATACCTCTGATTTTGCATATCATGCCCCATTTGCTGGAGGGTCCCAAGTGCCCGTTCACTTGCACCTCGGATAACCTAAAGAATGTCACTGATGCCGCAATCAACGTAGCCACTTACTGGGCTCATACAATATAAAATAGAAAAATACAATGAAGAAGAGTAACGTCGACACGAAAAGAAGAAGATCACTCTCAAAATCACAGTGATCTTGATTCTCGTAATAAAGAGGTTGCTTTTACGTTGTTGCCACTCTCAAGACTGTCAAAATCACAGTGACCGTTACAGTTACAATGAGGTTGTTGTTGGGTTGCTGTTATCAGATAAATTAACTGTGTAAGGACCTCAGTAAGGACTCTTTATTTGATATCTAGATACGTGACACTTGTTCGCAATGAAGAACTGTCACTTTTGAACTGACGTTTGGACTTGCTACTTGAACTAAACTCGCTACTTTACTAATACAAATGTAAATCAGCCTAAGAACAAACAGAATCATGACTGAATGTTTGTGAAATACTTTTCGTTGCCTCTCCATCTATCCAAAGGTGGATTGATGTAGATCTTTCAAAGATGAAATCATAAACCTTGTTCCTTGAGTTTTTTTTAGTTAACTCATCAAAAGCCATTTTTTTCTAAACCGCGATGGAGCTCAGACTTAAGTCAAATATAACATCACGCTTTGTTTCTCCGAAGAGTTAGGCAGAGATACTATAGTGCCCCCAGATTTCACCAGATTTTAAATTAAATTAAAAATAAATTAAATAAAACACCTGTATCTTACATGGAGCGACTTCCAATCTTACCTCCACAATCCAGTTACTGGGTAACACAATACCCCTTGGTAAGACTGTTTATCGGGCTTCTGATGCCCGTAACGACTGTCAAAAAGCCGGAACCAACGGCGTATCATGCTTTCCAAGGCACGGAGGAGTCTCGGTATGTAAAGATGGTCACCCATCCATAGACCAACCCCGCAAGCGTAGCTTAACCTGATGGATCGACCCGTTCAGCTGTTATTACTTAGCCACGAACTCCTCATACATAAAGGAAACATAATATGAAGAAAAGAAAGAAAATAAAAGAATGTTTACGCATCTTTCCAGGAAGCATAACTTATTTACTCCTTTAAACAAAAAATGGGCTAGAAATAGCTCAAAAGAACTTTATTTTATTCCAACAAAATATAGCATGAAAGAAAATGTTCTGAAAACAGTTTACGCGGCTAACCGCGTAAACTGTTTTCAGAACATTTACTTGCCTTGTATAACCTCTTGTCTGGTACAATCAAGTTGCAATTTTATAATTTTCCAACAACATCAGAATAAGGAATATTCTTTTTTAAATGTATTTTTTTTATGTTGGTAGTAAATGATTTAGCTTTCTCTTGACAAACGAAGGGAAAGGTATTTAATTTAATTATAAAATTAAAATATATTGGTACCCAAGATACAGGCTTGCCTATATAGTTTGGGGCCAATGTAAACCCTCTGTACTTTTCTCTGTTCTTTTTACTTTGTAAAGTATTATATTATTTTAATTTTAATTATTGTGAATGTGAGGACTATGTGGATATTTTTATTTTCCCTTTTCATTTCTTTTTTTTCTTTCTCAGTTTTAATGATGGTCTGGCAGTTTGAGTAGTTGATGCGGCCTACCCAAATATCCTTTCCTTGGTATTGTTCGTCGAGTTGAGCTCCTTAAGTTCTGAGTTGAGCTCCACGATTACTGACAAATGCTTGCACTGACTGGACAGGTCCACTCAAATCTGTGTGGTTCTTTCCTCAAAAGACCATTTCAGACACTAATCTACATGACATGACCAAGATTATGTCTGGACTTTAAAAGAGACTGTGACCTCTGAGTTTGTTTCGGCCTTTCTTCTCAGAGTAGTCAGATAGGAAACACCGACCTCACCAAGCTTATTTTTAATATTTTTTTATATGACGTGTAAAAGTGATTCCGATATCCTATTTACAGAATAAACAATTTCATTTCATTTCATTTCATTTCATTGTAATAATTTTTGTGCAATAAAGATTTTTATATTTTATATTTATAAAAACGTTTGAGTTAGTTTAGTGCAGTGTAAGTGAACTTAAACTGTAGTGCAAGTGCTGAATTTTTATAAAGAACACGTGAATCAAGTGTCTTCGCCTTAACTTATAGTAATAAAAAGCAGCTAGTTTAAAATAGAATAGTTCTTTATTTGCACAGAACAGATGTTCAGTTTAAAATGATCTAAATACTAATTACCTTAAGTTAGACATGCAAACAGTTTAAGCTATAATAATAAAGACTCACTCAATATATGTATATTTTTATATTTATTATTATATTATATATTATTATGTTATATATTATTTTTATATTTATATTTTTTTTTTTTTTTTTTTTTTTTAACACATTCAATCAACTACTACGACTGTCGAACTGATAATGGACGATTTCTTAATTTTATAGTTACCTAAATACATACATACGGTATATAGCAGTTTAATTTATATTTAAATTAGTTATTACCTAATATGCTAGATAGTAATGTGAATAAAATATCACCGATTGTGAAATTTCAAAAACAAAAAAAACAAAAATGCGTTCAATTTGAAATAGCTTCGAAGTGTACCAACCTATTAATATTCTGTGGGTCTATTAATAACGGGTATTTGGAGAGTTACCTAATTAAAAAATCAGATAACGTAAGTCCCTTCATCTAGGGTTAGTTGGAAATTCAGGAATCATTTATTATACCCAGAGTCATTTACAGTTTTACTTATTGGAATTTAATCTCCTTATTAATCTATATCCCGGTATGTATCTATCTATCTACTTAACTAAACATTCAGTAAGCCCGGGTTCAATTCCCAGTGAGGGCAAAATTTTCTACTCGGTTTGGTTCGTGGTAGGGCTTGTTCTAGTCCGCCTAGTCAGCTACCACCATCTTATCTAAGTCTATCGCCATAATAACAATGTTAAAACAGCATTGCTGTGTTTCGGCAGTTAGAGGTAAGATAGCCAGTTCCTCTGTGGTTGAGGATTCTGGGTGAAGATCGCTTCACTTCTCTTCATTCGCTCACCTTCGGCCTGATCAGGAGTTACCATCATATGAGATGCAGGCCAAGAGCTTCCCCGTTGTGGTTAAAAAAAGAAAAATAATCTTGAATAAAAACATATCTTATTTTCCCAAGAAACAATGATATTAAACTTTCTAATTACATTCCTAAGTATGGCAACACTGACAAATTCGTCGCTTCTCCAATTATATGACAAGCTGTAAGCCGTAAATCATACTCATTAGGGTGCGTACGTACACATCTGATGATACGGAGTCAAGTGTACACATTTGCAGTTAGGGAAATTAATTGTTAAGCTCATGTCTGATCACTCTACGTCCATTTGCCGTGTTATAGCCATTTGATAAAACTGTCAAAGATTGACAGTTGGAATTTGAATTACTGATCATTTTAGTTGGTAGCCAATTTGCTTAGCAAATTAATTTCCCCGACTTTACTTGGCGGCGTAAACTAACTGAAAAAAAAACTCTATTTCATTTATTTGCAAATATGGGTAAATAATGTAGATGTTTTACATTCATGTAGTAATTGTATATCACGGTCTTAGTATCACCATATTTTACCTTTCGGCATGCAAAGTACGTAAAAAGAAAACCCAGAATAAATAAAAACTAAACAGAATAAAATTAAGATTGAGATCAACAAACTAGTTTAAAAAAAAAGTAGTACTTTAAAAAAAAATCCTGCACGTACCTACTCAGATACCTACACTGTAATAAGCTTTATTTATTAAAAACTTTTTAGTTTTTTTTTACATAACAGGCCATGATGTCTCCATTAAATATTTAGTTAGGTGATTGTATAAACGTTTAAATAAGTTCTTGCCATTCAAAAATTTTGGTAAAATATTTTTTTTATTTAGGTACCTTTGTTTTATTTCACCACTATTGCTAAAGATAAGATTCGCTAGACGCCCCCCCGCTAAATGGACCGACGAGCTTAAGAGAGTGGCTGGAACAGACTGGATGCGGAAGGTGGAGGACAGTGTTGTGACGCAGCCTGGGAGAGGCCCATGTCCAGCAGTTTACTGCGAAAGGTTGAGTTGATTGTTGATTGCTAAAGATACGCCGTTGCTTTCCGAAGAATCATCATAATCTACCTAGCCTTTTCCATCTATGAATTTCCAAAGATTAACACAAAAAGGTGCTACCACGACACATTGATATCACAAACCCACCTTCAAAGTTTAATTAAAACGGATAAACGGACGCGGCCCCGGCACACAGGCAACGGAAGGAACACGGGTGGGTTTTGGTCAGTAAGTGTCTGACACACCCTCCCGCTCCGCCCAGAGCGGGAGAAGTTATTTGATAAGTTACAAATCCCAAAAAAAAAAAAACTATCTCTAATGCTCATTTACATGTCAAAACGTGCGCTCTCATAGATTTGCACACAACCTAACGTGGCCATTACTGAAACGCCAAATATTTGCGGTACCCCAATAAACCTTGACATAATGCAAACAAGACAATGTGACGTCAACGGAAAGTATTCGCCTTGATTTACATAGACGGTGTCAAAGGCATAAGGCTAAAAACAACCCCATTATAATTTTGTGATGTGTACTCCTATGATTCTAGGAAGTAAGCTTTCGTAACAGTAACACGTTTGTCAATCCTTGATTGTGGTTGACAGTCAAGTGTGTTCATCTGTTTGTTACCAGTGCCGGATTAACCCCATTCCAAAGCGTAGTAGGTACCTATGGAGAAGAACGAGAAAGAAACTCCTCCGAGAATGAGATAGGTACCTAAATAAATCCTGTAGGTACTGTATTAGGTATTACACAGTTATTGTGTACTTAGTTTCACAACACAACGCACACACATATGTATGTCACAACATTTTATTTGATTTTGTATGAGCTTTTTTAGTTTTTACCTTTAATTTATTTATCATAACGGACAGGCACTTCCCTATGTTTATTATGCACTCGTGGGTTGCAGCTGAAAATCAGCGTCAGGTGGCACACTTTGTGTTTTCATCTGAAATTATGCTGAGCTGAAGCCCTTTTGGCATTATAATAATTAGTTTGTTTTTATAGTTTTCTGCTGTAATGCCAATAAACGCATGTTTCTTTCTTTCTTTTCTGTATTGTAACTATAAGTTTTGTGGTCACATTATATGACGAACACTGAAAACGAATTAACGATAACACAAAGTAAAGGTGAACTATAAATTTCCACATGTTTACTTACTATTCCTTCAGTGGTAATTTGTGTGACCTCTATCAACAACCAATAATCGTCATCAATCAATTAATTAAAAAACCCACAAAATGACAGGTTTTATACCCAAATATGTAACAATAATCGATGTGATATCCATCAGGACATTTTAAACCAAAGAGGTTAGGCTATCGGCTTTTTGAGCCGTTTGGAGTGGGAACCCTCGGGCCGTGTGGTGATCATGGACTCTTGCTCCCTAAATTGTATGTTAATTTGCATTAATATTCTAAAACAGTCAGGTATACAATCTAAGTGGAACTTTGGTATATGATATATTGGACCTTTTTCTTTCCATGTACAAGACGGTTACGTAATTGTAAAATTTTCGGTCGATTCATTTTTTATTCGAATATCATGTCTTTTTTTAAAGATTATTTAAATAAAATGAAGATTAATCGGCTTTTATATCTAAAAGAAATATTCACAGTAAGGAAATATAATTTATTATCCAGCCACAAGATATTTTTCGTCTAGATCAATCATTACTTTAGTTATAAACGTAATAATAGGTAATTGAGACTTACGCCATTTAGTTCCGTGCTCGAACACGATAAAAGAGCGCACGCGATATTCAACTTTATTACCAATATGATAGCGTTTAACACATAGTAGAGTGTCGGGTCGCATGGGGGCGTGGTTTGCGTGGAAATTGTGTTTAGAGATCCTGGTGTTAATGAAATCTCGAAACGGCGGGTTGACACTTCCCGTGACTCAAGGGCTTTTACCTTGGCCAGAGGCTAAGGCATAAAATAAGGCGCTAAGCTAATAGCATTGCCATGCAACGTGGTATACCGCCAGTCTTGAGTACATTATCAGTCGACAGCGATGCGAATTTTTTGACGCCATATTTTAGTTTGTGAATAGTTTTAGATAAGTTAGGACTTTTTAATTTTTTATTTATTAATTAGGTTGAGTTGCTATTTACGTACATTAAATATTTTTCTTACATAGTAAAGAGGTACTACTCCTTACATGCGTTTGGAAGGATTACTGGGTTTGTTCAGACAGTCAAACAAATGCATAAATATACATAACATCACACCTGTATTCCGCAAAGGGTTAGGCAGAAGCTTACCTATTTATAGTACACCCACATTTCGCCAGTTATCTTTCAGTCTCATATAATAAGGGGTAAATTTATTGCTATCAACCGGGCAGAAATCCAGATTCCGGGCTGTTCTGAGAAATTCCAGGTGATAAAACCCAATAACACTTTGCCCGACCTGGGCATCGAACCCAGGACCTTATGCTCAACAGTAGCACATAAATGTATGTACAGGCAGCTAACTTGTAAGTCCTTTCAATCAATGTTTTGCGTGTGCACTTCTGAGTCAATCATCATTCCAATTATGCACACTATCAATCACAATCGGAAGGATTTTGAAGGATATTGCTAAGTCATTGCTTCATATGTTTGAAAAATTCGTATGCAGACAACATAAATCACGCAATGAATGTTGTAGAATTGTCAAAATGAAGGGTATTACCATTATGCAATTACCACGCTGATTAAGTTTAGTTCACATTTCATTGAGAAGACGGGTTAAATGTATATGTATATGTATGTATATTACCTTTAAGGCTAACTCTTTTCCTGACTGTGTAACTACGTACCTACGTCATCCTACTTAAACGTAGTCATGACGGAGGCAAATTCTCAGAAATGCTAGTTACAAACTGCAATGATCTATTCCCAGCATCCTAAGAGCTTTCAGTCAATCCCTTCATGACATTCCCAAATTGTTCCTACCGTTCTATCAATCCATCCGTGTCAGTCAGTATTGCTGAGTTTTGAACATTTCCTAGCTGACTTGAAAGCATTTACAGAAGGCATAGAGATGAAAACTATACGAAGGTATCGCAAACAGCTTAAGAAATAAAAAACAATACGTATGTATTGTTTTTTACCTACAGTACGACACAACTTAGATGTAGCATCGGCATAATTCGTAAAAATTCATCTTCAAAATCTTTGTTACTGCTTTAGGTGAAAATGATATTTACACAAACGCAATAACTTCTAAAGTCATTTAACCAAATACATTCTTAAATAGAAATGAATGAATGAAAATTTTCAAATTCATGCTACATGTAAGTGGTGTCGTACTGTACATACATACATAAACTCACGCTTTCTTCCCATGGGGCAGAAACTACAAACTGTCACCTGCTACGATCCTTATAAACTCTTTTTGCCTCGTTTACGTTCCTACATCTGTTCATACACGCACGCTGTGAACAAACAAAAATAAAAAAGTGTAAAATAACTTTAATTTCGGAAGTCGGTGTCTTTGGTTTGAAATTTTTGCTTTTTGCCACCGACTCCCGAAATTAAAGTTATTTTTCACTTTGTCGTGTTTTTTTTGGAAGTCTGTTTTTTTTTGTTTTGTAAAAAGTTTTTATTTTTCACTTTTTAGTTGTGGTAGCTACCCCACAAAAAATCGCTATACCACTGCCTGTTATGTAAATAATTGTGTTAAGAAGTTATTATCATATTATCCACATATGCTAAGAGGGGAAAATACGTATTATTGAAGCTAACTCAATAAATATCCAAGCATAGCGAGCGTTTATTCCGAAGGTGGGCAACGTCGCAAATAGATGTCTAATATTTCACTGTTTTGATTAATTTGGCAATATTTCTGTGTGGAAGTAAGAAATGTGGCTAACTAGCGAACTAGAATATTGATTATGAAATGCAATAATTCATATAGTAACACCGAATGTTTAGTTTTAGATGTAAAAAAACTATTTAGAAACTTTCCAAATGCGGTTTTAACACCTAAAATGGGTACCTACAACATCAAATTCAATGTTATAATTGCAATTTATTATTAATATTTTAGTTCGCTAGTTAGCCACATTTCTTATTTCTATTCAGTAATATTGCTATTTAAGAATCAAAACAGGTAAATATTTGACAGTTATTTGCGACGTTGCCAACTTTTAGGATAATCCCTCTTAATAAAATTTATACTTTTTGGAAGTCGGTTAAAAAACAAACAAAAACAATGCTTTATTTTACATTTAGACGGTCCTAATTTTGCCTTAAAGGCTCTCGGTGAAGGAAAACATCGTGAGGAAACCGGCATGTCCTAGAACCAAGACATGTGACAACTACCGACCCGCACTGAGCCCGCGTGGTACCTCCCTCTCAAAGAAAGGAGGTCTATGACTCAGCAGTGGGAACATTATAGACTGATTATAGATGATAGATAGATTATGGTATGCTTATGCTAGTTACAAACGTATACAACATTGTAACAACAGTTTAAACAATAACTGCGTTTATCAAACGTCAGTTGGAAGTCGTGTGATCATGAAACACGCCTAGACACGGAACGGTAAAGGGAAACGTATTCCCAATGTGTCTGCCAGTGTAATTGATCAGATGATGATTGAACGTACTAGAAACACAGGAGGAGATATCTTACAGAGAACAAACTGTATACCTAGGTACTTGTTCAGTCCGGTACCTGCACTGTAACATGATAGTCGAATATCTGTCAGTTCTCCTTGCAACATCAAACAAAAGAAATTGTTTTGTATCAACATCAAGAAAAATGTGAATGAATATTAGAACGTTCATAATAATAATAATACCAGCCTGTTACTGTCCCACTGCAGGGCAAAGGTCTCTTCTCATACAGAGAAGGCACGAGCATTGATCACCACGCTTGCTCAAGGCGGGAAGGCGACTTTAGACTTATATTAACTATAAGTCCAGGTTCCCTCACGATGTTTTCCTTCACCGATGTCAGTAATGTCCAAGATAAACTCAGAAAGTATATATGAATTGAAAAAGTTACATTGGGACTTGCCCGGATTTTAACCCACAACCGCGTGCATGAGAGGCGGGGCCTTAACCACTTGACCATCACGACATGACTGAGCATATTTAAAACTGAACAAATACCTTACTGTATTACAAAATGTTTGGGCATGCTATCGAGAAGCATGCAACCAAAACTAATGCTACTAACGTTGTCCACTTGTGGACAACGTTAGTAACACTGATGTCTCGTTGTGCGTTGCCGCCCGTCGTTTTTGTCACGCACATCATCGCGCCATGAATTATTGTGTGAAGTTCAGTCTCTGTTGAATTACCTACTCCTGTTTCACGGCGCACGTATTTATGACTGCTGCCAATTGACCAGCTTATTGTTATTGTATTCACATTAGATACTGCCAGAATATCAATTGCCAGTCTCGTTCGGTTTATTGTACCAATACCTTATTAAAGTATTATTACTTCTGTAATGAGCTTGTTGGTTGCGAGTCATCTGTGTAGGGAGAGTAGTTGCATAAATGAGTAGGGACCAGGGTTACAGATATTCAAAGAGGCACTTGAAATAATTTTATGTCAAGGCCAACTTATGGGGTCCGCTTTTGTGTAAACAGATGATTCCCTCTGCTTTATAATTAAAGGCACTGGTTGAACGAAACAGGCATCAAGTCTCTGTAAGTCTAAGAAATAAAATACATAAACAATCTACGAGTACAATCAAAACAATCCCTACGTTGGTGGTCCAATATTGGTAGTATTTAAGAAAAACTTCAACTAATATAACAGTTACAAATAACAGTTACCAAGTAAAAAAAAGACTAATTCAATTTCAATACTCAATACTCAATATATTTATTGCTTCCACATGTGAACTTAGGTGGTGGTGGGATTTAAATTAGACAAGCCAGACGAACTCCAACAGAAGCAAGATGAAAGAAAATTAAATTAAATTAAGTAAAGAGAAGTGAACAGTATTTAAGCCACGACTTCACTCAAGCTATGTTAACTTTGTTTACTTAAACATGGACGTGTCTGCAAATGTCAGTTTACCAACATTTTATTAAAATATTTACTTAGATAGTGAAAGTTTCGATTAAGTTCTCCAGTTCGAAACAGTTTCAAAAGTGTATTAAACACTTCTAGTTAGTTTTAAATATAATTTATATTTAAAAACTAACTAGAAGTGTTTGAAAATATACTTTTGAAACTGTTGTGTATTTTAATTAACAGATATTTTACGTGGAAAATTTGTTGTTAAGCATAAAATTCACAAACTTTCAAAGTTGTCTTTTAAAAACAAATCGAATTGAATTTAGATAAATAAAAAACATTAATCGTGATAAAATACAATACAATTAAAATATATTTAAACACCAGCCGACAGACGTTGTCCTTTCCCAAACTCCATAACAAAGAACATTCACTTTTTCCGTAATTTCCCAAACTCTCGGGAAAGTTTTCCAATTTTTCTTTCTTTTCAAACCTTATTCGGACTAGTACGAATATTTGAAAACAAAAATAATTTACCAAATCGGTCCAGCAGTTCTAAAGTGTTGCCAACGTACAGCATTTCATTTTTATTTATATAGATGTAAGTACCAACATACATTTTTTTATTTACTTAGGTACCTACAGTTTTTAAGTGCTGGGTTATGCTTCGGGCAAACAATACCCGATTTCCTGTCGAACGAATATCGGACACCTATTACAATTCTCTTTTTCAAGAACGAAAATCGAACAGCCTGTAGCGATACTTTCTTTTGACATGACAAAAAATGTCGCCACATCCGCGTTTGCCTTTTATGCGACTATGTACTGTTTTTTATTCAGGCTTCCATCTGAACTATGAATTTAATTTAATTGACGACCATTGTAAATGGTAACTCTATAAACTTAACACCAAAGGTTATGTGCCTATGTGTACGGAACCCAGTTCATTTTATTTGCTTTTCCAATTTGCACGGAAAAACGGACCTTGTTCAGTCCCTTCACGATCAAACAAGAAAACTTTAGATAAATAATGCCTCGTAAATACCTAACAGAAGCGACGGGAGGTATTAAATACCCCAGAACCTACATCCGTATAGAAAACGACCGAGGGAGGAATAAAAACCGACAGAGCGTACCACAATGCCGTTTATATTTCAAATCAACAGATCGAACGCTCTCATTTAGATCATCAATACTTGTCTTGAACAGGTCTTAGAGAAGATTCATTATTGATAACAGACTAAGTCTGCACTTTCTTTAAATTATATATGGATCTAGAGAATAAATTGTTAGATCTGCGTTCAATTTAGACTGACAAGGCATTTTAAAAACTCGTACACAGAGTGCCGAGCGGCAAACCGGTCGCACCGCGGCTCGCCCGGCGGCAAGGCACTGTGTGTAGCAGTCTTTAAAAATGTCTTGTCAGTCTAAATTAAACGCAGATCTAACAGTTTAATCTCTCAGTAGCCTTAAAGTTGACTGACGTTAATTTCATAAACCTTTTTAATTTTTCTAGTAACTATTTGAACGGAATTTTTATTTAAAAATAATTGTATTTTTTTTTTCACTAAATCTCATTTTTATAAACTTAAACAGCCTTTCTTTTGCAACATTTCAATAAAAGGCTGCTGAAGGCGCTGTATTGTTGCAGCATGCACACTAGATATTTAGCATTCAACTGACAAAACTTCGAATTGCACTTTACTGGTTCAACTTCCAGACATTCGTTCTTAACCAAAAATCTTTAAAATCGAATGTATTCTAACGTTTACTACGTTATAACAAATTCGATTTTAAAGATATTTTTATTCAGCTTTTTTTTTGTGATAAAACTAAAATTTATTTCATCTTAGCACAGAGTTGCGACGTCAACTTTTACGACTTTACATATTTCACATTTACATCAACAATTCAGTATGAATGCATTTCCATAGCATTATGTACCGCTGTTTCGCTTTATGTTTTACACTCCCACGCTGATCATTAAGGATTACATTAAATTTTAAGAGGAATATTCATATTGAAGTAGAACAGTTAGGTAATAATAAACTTTATAAAATGATAACACCTTTCACTTGTGGACATCATGAATTCAGGACACTTCTTCATAATAACCTAAAAGACTTAGAGAAAATATTTGGTTATATAAACAACGTGTAACAAAAACCCTGTCCGATCCGTGAGGGTGCTGAGAATCTATTTATGTGGTAATTTTAAGGAAAACACAAAAAAAAATTGCCGCAATTTATTTTATTACTTTTTGTTAATATTATTGCGGTACCCATGCGCCCCCTTTCGGATCGGACAGGGTTTTTGTTACATTCTGTATAGATCTTAATGGTGATGTTCTTCAGAAAGGCTAGGTGCGTAGTACTCGCAACCAGTGTGTCCGGTGGGGTCTTGTTGCGAATCCGAACACGGCGTGTTGCCACGCCGAGCGTCGGACGCAGAGTGACAACACGCCGAGTTCGGGTTCGCGACAAGTCAATCTTCATCCTGAGGATGCCTCGTTGAGAGGTGAAACACGTGTCGATTTCTTACAGTTAAGCGAAAACTAAATATATCTACGTCTACTGTATTTTATCACAGACTCTGACAAGTTCTCAACTTCAAAGTCAATGCCAGTTATTTATGTAGTTATTGTATTTGTATTTGCTGAATATCTTCATTGAGGAGCAGATAATAATGTATTATCTCTTTCCGTTTCTCTCTCTTTTAATTCTACATAATTATAAGTAGCTTATGTCAAATTTCAAGATAAATATAAAGATTTTTTAGACAACGCCCATGAATATTATGTTCCACATTTCAAAATCAACATACTTCGAGATTATGAATCATTCCACTTTGCCCCACCAAGCAGCCCCACTGGTGGGCCACCGTGGAATGCCTAAAAAAAATTCAGTGGTATCTGCCCCACTACTTCAATTTGGTGGGGCAGATTCCACTGGCCAGAAATTACAAATAATTCAACAAGATTTTGACCCACACTGGTAGATTGAACAGTATATACAAAATCGAATAGGTAGAGCAAAAAAAAAATATTACGACTGAAATAATGCCTTTTAGTTGAAACAAGATCAGCTGAAATGAGTGGTGAGGCGTTAAATACCACAGGAATTTATTAAAATGAGAACAAATATCTAAAGACTTCGCCAGCATATATTTAAAAAAATTACGTCTTTCCCCAAAATAACAGAGCTTTTCATAAACGATAAAAGAATTAGAACTAAAATACCAATGATTTAGGACGTCCGTAGCAAAAAAAATGAAAATCTACAAATATATTTTAAAATTAAAATTATTTGTTTTCGTGCAAACATGATTGTGCAGTGCAATATTTCAATGGTGTATTATTAAAACTTGCTTGCTAGTTAACTATAATTTTAAAATAAGAAAAAGTAAATGATTAATGTTAAATTCAATGAAAAGCTGCTTCTATGCTGATCTCTTATTATTTTATGAAATGAAAAAAAAAAACGAAAAATATCCCACTTATATTGCAAATTTAAAAAAGTCGAATTAAGTAAGTAGAACCTTTATGTCGAAATTGCGAAACCATCCATTATCCTTCTAAAAGCTCATTTTAACTTAATTTTCTACGCAACACTAAAAAACTAATCCCAATACCACTTTAAGACTTTTCATGAAAAAGGTTTTAAATTGAGTCTTAAAGGTATATTCTGATTTTTTGTGTTTATTTTCTTTTTCACACGAAAGATCTAATCGCAATCATTTATATTCACATCGTGGTCTTGTCTGAACAGAGGTATAACACGTGCTGAGAAAATATCGCGTAGCTTTTCAGAATCTTTAAATGACAGAGATGAGTATAAGAAGAAAATACTTAAAAGAATTTTAAAACGTAGTGTTTTAGAGAATTTGCTACAGAATATAATGTAAGTAAAGTTTATTTGAAGATGATAAATATAAAAAAAAAACATCTCAAAATGGCCACATCTATCCGCCTAGCCTTTTCCCAACTATATTGGGGTCGGCTTCCAGTCTGGATGCAGCTGAATACCAGTATTTTACATGGAGCGACTGCCTATCTGACCTCCACAACCCAGTAACTGGGTAATACGATACCCCTTGGCAAGACTGGTTGTCAGACTTTCGAGCTTCTGACGACCTGTAACGACTGTCAAAGATCCACGAATGACAGCCGGGACCAACGGCTTAACGTGCTTTCCAAGGTACGGAGGAGTCTCGGTATGTAAAGATGGTCACCCATCCACAGACCAACCCCGCCAAGCTTAACCTGATGGAACGACCCGTGCGGCGGTTATTACTTAGCCACGAGCTCCTCAAAATGGCCACATCTGTAACTTAAAATTATGTAATTTTATGGTACTGCAACTTTGTGTTCATGAAAATTATTCCATCTGAAGGGCAGACTCACAAAATCAAAAATCTAGAAAGAAAATCTGCAAGCTCGATGCCATCTTACGTACAGAATTCTAATCTAGCTTACGATAGACAATCTACGGCCACAAAGAAAATATCATCATAAGCTTTCACGGTTCAGAATAACTGTGTGAAAAAATAGAGGCGTATCTTCGAGCGAGAAGCTTTATGAACCATAGAGTAAAAAAGAGTTTGAAACTTTCAATATTTACTAAAGCAGCGACACTATAAGATGGCGCCTGTGACAGCTAGAGTTGCCAACTTTTTTATATAAAATAGAAGTAGTTTCGAAGCCATTGCCTTAAAAATATAGTAGATACCCATAAATAAAAAATGTAGTAGATACTTAAGTATGTTTCTTAATTGTTTTAATGCATATTATTTGCTATTTACTTTGAACTTTAATTAATAGGTTAAATTTTTTTTTAAAGTCTCTTATCAGTTATTAAACTTTAAATTAAGGTTACAAAATACCAAAATACTGTTAATTTAGTTTTTATGAGATTAATAATGGCCATACTGCGACCATCTCGCCATTATGTAATTAAATTAAAATATAGTAATGTTGCCATTTTTTTTTTATACAGTATTTAAGCCTCAGTATAGTAGGATACTATATTGTGTAGTAGGGTTGGGTTAGCTAAGCAATTATAAAGATACAACTTGTAATGATCGATAATTCAGTTAGCAAATCCTATACTAGATGGCGTTACTAGGCTCGCCACAATAGCTTTCAATAACAAATTTGAGACTATTGACAAGTGAGGGTGGCGGAAAAATAAATGAGACTGAAGAGAGGGCAGTTGGTGAAAAGACAGAAAAAGAACCAACGGTTGCTCCGTCACTAGTTGATTTTCTAGAAATTTGGGCTATCACTGTTTGGGAATCGTGTACATATTGTTGTTGGTGCAAGTTGTGAAATTGTGTGCGAGCAGTGGAAGCAACGGGGTAAGTGTTTGCGTCTATTTAACGAAGTGTAGGTTGGATAGTTGGAGATGTTGTGCAAGGCTGACTATTCTTATTTTGTCCTCAGCTTGCGGAAACGCCCTTATCCTCCAGGCATTAAAATATTGTGGATAAAGGTCCGACTTCAATATAAAGTCAAATATCAATACACGGCGAAATAAGACCGACATATTCGCCACGGCTAATAAGGAACCATCTGGTCTCGGGGCTTAGCGTCGGACTGAGGTACCGAGTGCTCGGGTTCGACCCCGGCTCGGATATATTCTTTTTACTTTTATTTTGTTTAGTTTTATTTTGTTATAACATAGGTAACTGCTCTAAGCTTATTGTTTCTTTTTGTTTACGCATCTGCATATTGTTTGTTTTGTTTCCGTCATTATTATTTATGTTGTCCGGCACTTGCCAATTAATTACCGTAGTTTTAAGGTGTTAGCATAGGTTTTTATTGCAAATGGTGCATTTATTAATTAAATTGTGTTTATCTTTCAATAATCAGTTTACTGGAACCCCGGTCATCACATTGGCGCCCACGGGTTAACTGAATGAAGGATAAACAAGGTGTTTATCGGTTATTGTTATTCTGTGTATTTAGGGATTTATTTTGGACAAACATTAGTACTTATCATACATTGGTAAAAGTAATTTCGTAAGGTTTGTTGTATCACTGTAATTCGGAACAGAAACCTATTTATCGTGTTATTTTAGATTTGCTACAGTTTATTGAAATTTTATCGTTGTGTCTAATCATGGATGTTAATGCACTGCATAAAGATGAGCTTGAGTTTGAACTGGCCTGTCGAGGGATTTCGGATTGTAAGACCGTGGCGACTATGCGGAAATTTTTGCGAGAAATTTTAGTTCGAGAGCTATCGGGCGAGTCAACTATTTCCTATAAGGTTCCTAAATCCTGCATTGACAATCCGAGTAATGAAATATTAAATTGTGAAAATAAATTATCTGCAATAATTTCACTTATATCTGAAGTATCACATAGTCCTGAACATTCGTTTTTTAGACGTATACACTCTCGTTTGACACACTTATCGAACCGCGCTAAACTTATTATTCCTTCTGAAACCAGTGACATTGAGAAACATTTGACATTGCTGAAGAACATTCAGGATACCATGTCGTCACTAAGACAGCTTGAGCAAGAAGAAGATGAGGACGAGGATGTAATTTCTGAACATGATAAGGACATTTTACAGAAGTCTCTGGGCGAAGAGGCTATACAGATAATAGAACAATTGGAAAAGTGCCGAAACTCTGGAAAATCTTCCGTACCAAAGCATGGTGATACGGAAATTCACCATAATCGTGCCTCGCATGCTACTATTGCCAACACTGACATACCACGAACCACCTTAGAGAGACCTAGTCTTTCTTCACGTCAGCCAGGCTTACAAAGGTCTTCTACATTTGATCATGGTTTCCACAAACGGAAGTTGGTTCCCATTAAAAATTGGGGTGTCAAATTTAGTGGGAGAGGTACCGTAAGTATGAACGCGTTCTTGGAAAGAGTTGAGGAACTTAAAGAGGCACGGAATGCTGCCGATGAAGACTTATTTCGATATGCCATAGACTTCTTCGAAGAAGAAGCTTTAATATGGTTTAGGGCAAATAAAGGTACAGTTGCAAGTTGGTCTCAATTAGTGAAGCTTCTGTTGGACACATTTCAGCAACCGTACTACCAAGAGGAGCTGTTGGAGGAGATTAAACGAAGAACCCAAAGCAACCAGGAAACCGTTTTGGTTTATATAGCTATTATGCAAAATATGTTTAATAGGTTACCGACCCCCATTCCTGAAACACAAAAATTGATGATACTTAGAAGAAATTTACAACCCTATTTTCAGAAGGCTATATGCCGAGACACGTTCGATTCAATGAGTGAGTTAACATCTATCCTAAGGATAATTGAACGCACTAAGTTAAGCTGTGATAATTTCAAAGAACCTACCCCAAGTGAGCACTCTCTGGAAAGAGATTTAGCATATAAGGGAAGTACTTCGACTATATCACGAAATGAAAACACGACTGAGCTGGCAGCCATAAATGATAAGGAAGTACTTATTACAAAATGCTGGAACTGCAGAACTCCAGGACATCGTTTCAGGGATTGTAAATTACCAAAACAAAGACTCTTCTGCTATAAATGTGGACGTTTCGGGAAAACTACAAATAAATGCTCATGCAATATTACCGATAAGGGAAACGACAATTCGGAGTCGATGTCGGCCGATCGTACCCCGAGAAGCTAAGTCACTCTACCTCAGATGACTGGCAGCAATGGCTACAAACAGTTTCCAGTTATTTTAAAACAGGAAAAATCTGTAATATTAATAAGCATAACCAAGACAATCGATATTATGCTGAAATAAAAAATTTTAATCAGTCGTTTGTGGGATTGTTAGATTCTGGAGCTACTGTCTCAGTGATTTCGCAGAGATTTGCAATTAAAATGAAGAAATTAGGGTTTTCAGGACATAAAGTCGACAAAGAGATGATCTCAACGGCTGATGGCACTTATCATACAATGGATTCCATTGTACATTTACCAATTGAGTTTACGGGAAAATATAACGTGGTAGATTTTTATATCCTGGACTGCTTAAAACATGACATTATCTTAGGTATGAATTTTTTTGAGTCATTTAATTTAGCAATTGGGGCTGGTAAATCGATTGCTGACATTACGGAAATTAACGTCTCGCAACCAGTGATTTCACGGGATGAACTTTCTGTTCAACAGAAAGAACGTCTTGACAAATTGTTAGAGGAAATGGCAGTAGAGATTGGTAAAGGTTTAGGAAGAACATCGTTAATCAAGCATAGGATTGACACCGGGGATAGCTTGCCCATCAAACATAGACATTACCCCTTTGCTCCTCCAATTATGGCAGAACTGGAGAAGGAAATCAAGGATATGCTGGACAATGATGTAATAGAACCCTCGTTTAGTTCATGGCGTTCTCCTGTATTACTGGTGAAAAAATCTTCTGGTAAAAATCGATTGTGTCTCGACAGTCGCCAGTTAAATAAGGTAACAGTAAAAGACTCTTATCCTTTGCCTAGAGTTACCACCATCTTAGACGGTCTTAAAAACGCTCGGTTCCTGTCAACTATTGATCTACGATCAGCATTCTGGCAGATACCGCTAGAAGAAACAAGCAAGGAAAAGACTGCCTTTGGACTCCCTGGAAAAGGACTTTATCAATTCAAAGTCATGCCGTTTGGACTAAGCAATGCATCTCAAACACAACAACGGTTAATGGATCGCTTGTTCACGCCGGAATTTGAAAATAGAGTGTTTACTTATTTGGATGATATTGTCATATGTGACGACAGCTTCGACAGCCATTTATCGTCATTGGCACATGTAAAAAATCAGCTAAAGGAAGCAGAACTGACGATCAACCTAGAGAAATGCATATTTGCGAGACCATCTTTAAAATACTTGGGCTATATTGTAGACAACGAAGGATTACGTACTGATCCGGACAAAGTGAAAGCTATACTCGACTATCCCAGGCCCACAACTTACACGGAACTAAAGCGATTTATTGGTCTAGCTAGTTGGTACAGGCGGTTTGTGGAAAATTTTGCCATTGTCGCAGCTCCACTTCATGAACTAACTAAGGGAGGCAAGAAGACAAAACGTATTGTATGGAATAAAGAAGCCGAAGATTCTTTCTTAAATCTAAAAACTGCCCTGACTTCGACTCCAGTGTTAAGAGTACCAGACTTCACAAAACCGTTTTCTGTTCAATGTGACGCTTCTAACAGAGGGACTGGTGGAGTTTTAATTCAAATAGATGATGATCTGGAGGTTCCCATTGCTTACACGAGCAGGAAACTGTCGGAAAGAGAATGCAAGTACTCAGCGTCTGAGCGAGAACTATTAAGTGTTTTGCATGCTGTAGAACAATTTCGTCCATATGTTGAAGGGAATCATTTTAAGGTTATCACGGACCATAGTGCCCTTCAGTGGCTACACCGTAATAAGGACCCTCATGGGCGCTTGGCAAGGTGGGCTATGCGCTTACAACAATTTGATTACGAAATAATCCATCGCAAAGGTAAATATAACACTGTACCGGATGCCTTATCAAGAGCAATTGAAGAAATGAATATATTAGAAATAAAACCAGAAGATAAAGACGAGTGGTATAAGTCAAAAGAGGACTCAGTGCTGGCTGGGAAGAATGATCCGGATTGGGAAGTCAGTCAAGGACAACTGTGGAAATACATGAGATTAAAACAATTTCCTAATGAAAATGACAGTTGGAAACTAGTGATTCCAGAAAAGCTTCGTCAAGCAATTCTAAAGGAATGTCATGACGACCCCACATCTGGTCACTTTGGTGTTAAAAAATCGGTCAATCGCGCGAGACAGCACTATTTTTGGCCGACGTTGATCCAGGACATGAAAAACTACGTTCGGAAATGTGAAGTGTGTGCAAAATACAAGCACTCACAGAATAGGCAATCTGGTTTAATGGGAAAGCAACGAGAAGTAACAGAACCCTTTCAAATCATATCTATGGATCTAATGGGGCCTTTTCCGAAATCTAAACATGGCAATACTATGTTGCTAGTCATAACATGCTGGTTCAGCAAATTTTGTTTTCTGTATCCACTCAGGAATGGAAAATCATCAACCATAACTCAAATACTGGAGGAACATATATTTTTAATGTTTGGAACCCCTAGTGTAATAGTTTGTGACAATGGAAAGCAATTTGTCTCTAACCAATTTAAGGATCTAGTTTCAGGGTACGGTGTAAAACTGTGGTATACCCCTTACTACCATCCTCAGGCCAACCCCACTGAGCGAGTAAACAGAGTCATTGGCTCGGCTATAGCTTCTTACGTTGAAGATAATCACAAAGAATGGGACAAGTATATACCGCACATAGGACATGCGATCAGAACATCGGTTCATGAAGTGACGGGAAAAACACCAGCCTATTTGTTTTTTGGGCGCGAGACGACGGTCCAGGGCATGAAACCCTATAGCTTTGAACCAGACGAAACAATTACCTTCAATAAAGAAAAATTTGAAAGAAATATAGCCTTCAGAAGTAAGATATATGACGAAGTTTGCAACAGGATACGGCTATCGCATGACACCAATAGCGAACAGTACAACAAGAGACGTCGCATATGTGACTATAAAGTTGGTGATCTGGTTTGGAAACGCACTAAACTCCTATCGAATGCTAACAAGGCTTTTATGTCCAAATTGGCCCCTAAGTTTGAAAAAGCGGTCATAGCAGAGAAGATATCAGTCGACGTTTACAGATTAAAGAGTTTCAGAGGCAAAGATTTAGGAAAATGGCATTCTTGTGATCTTAAACGTTTGGTTTGAATCCGGTTGGATTCTTTAGAGGAGAGGGGATATTGTAATGATCGATAATTCAGTTAGCAAATCCTATACTAGATGGCGTTACTAGGCTCGCCACAATAGCTTTCAATAACAAATTTGAGACTATTGACAAGTGAGGGTGGCGGAAAAATAAATGAGACTGAAGAGAGGGCAGTTGGTGAAAAGACAGAAAAAGAACCAACGGTTGCTCCGACACTAGTTGATTTTCTAGAAATTTGGGCTATCACTGTTTGGGAATCGTGTACATATTGTTGTTGGTGCAAGTTGTGAAATTGTGTGCGAGCAGTGGAAGTAACGGGGTAAGTGTTTGCGTCTATTTAACGAAGTGTAGGTTGGATAGTTGGAGATGTTGTGCAAGGCTGACTATTCTTATTTTGTCCTCAGCTTGCGGAAACGCCCTTATCGTCCAGGCATTAAAATATTGTGGATAAAGGTCCGACTTCAATATAAAGTCAAATATCAATACACGGCGAAATAAGACCGACATATTCGCCACGGCTAATAAGGAACCATCTGGTCTCGGGGCTTAGCGTCGGACTGAGGTACCGAGTGCTCGGGTTCGACCCCGGCTCGGATATATTCTTTTTACTTTTATTTTGTTTAGTTTTATTTTGTTATAACATAGGTAACTGCTCTAAGCTTATTGTTTCTTTTTGTTTACGCATCTGCATATTGTTTGTTTTGTTTCCGTCATTATTATTTATGTTGTCCGGCACTTGCCAATTAATTACCGTAGTTTTAAGGTGTTAGCATAGGTTTTTATTGCAAATGGTGCATTTATTAATTAAATTGTGTAAACCACCTATGTTTATCTTTCAATAATCAGTTTACTGGAACCCCGGTCATCACAAACTTTTAAAATCGACAAATTATTAGTTGCCGCGGTACCTATTACGTACTAACGACTTCCACGACATCATTTCATCCAATACCATCTAATTATTAGTATCTAAATTTTCAATGCGGCATACTTCACTCCGCAGGCTTCGCGATACTACTTGCACATCACTAAATGTAAAAATGTATACTGCTAAATGTATTTAAAACATCGGTCTGTTTCTGTCAATTGTTTGCAGATGACAGACCCAGAATGATGTTTTAAATAAGTTTAGCGCCAGAAACATTGAGTGATTTGTAGTTGTGGTGCAAGCGGGCTTAAATACATATATTATTATGAATTTTGTTGTTCCTCTTCTTGTGTTTATAAAAAAAATTGCCGTATACATGGTAAAAGCAGAGCATTGCTAAAACTGATGTCAGACGCTTCACTAGAGTGAATTTCCATTTCCTATCATTCCACGTTCACATGACACCGACATCATTCTGCTCCTTTCATTAAAATTTTCGATTATTCGTTAGTGAAAGATGGCGAGTGCGAAAGTCCAAAAGTCCAACATCGTTGGGAGCTCACTAATGAATTAATTTTTCACTGCCCAGGGTTCGCTAAACAGTGAGCATATTTTAGTATCGCCACACATGGAGGCTAAAGTACAGTCAACAGTCAAAGGAAGCCAGAATTTTCCTCTGTTGGCATTCGGATTAGTAATCGCAGGTCGTTGTTAGTTTGTCCATAATACTGCTCAAAATCCGAGCATAGTTTCGGTAACACAGACTTCGACCTAGTAACAAATGTTCAGCTAGATGTCACCGATTGTACCCCATTGACTTTCACAGCTCGGCGAATAACACACAATTGATTAGTCCCCGAATTCTTATGAACAATTCATATATTTTATTGGTCTCAAACCGATCAAATCAAATTTATTTGTCTCAAACGAAACAATCTGCTAGATTGTTCTCAACTTTTTTAGCCTTTTTTCCACCATGACTTATTCATGCCATGGGTGTAAACCTCATTTATATGTTAACTAGCTTCATACTTACGTATTCAAATATAATCACGATCTGAAACAAATTAGATCTTTGCTCTATCATCAAAAATAGGCATATATTTGCATAGTAATGTCACGTAGATTTTTTGTACTGGGTGGCTCGTTAATCGGCTCATGAATTTAATCTTTTAACCTCTGTGTTTTAAGCTTATGAAAAAATCAGCTACCAATTTTTGCCACCCGTTTTTTTTTGTATCAAAATAATAGGTGATCGATGTACGCTATGAAAGTGCCAATGCTGAAATGGACCTTTTTGGCGCAGTCGTGAGGGAGGCACACGCTATGTTTTTAAAGCATTTCACTTTTTTATTTTGTATTTCCAATTTCATGAACTGTTGCCAAATAAATGTTTGTTTCTTTCATAAATCGTTTTAGTAGGTAGGTAAACTTTTAGGTCCTGCCAGGGTTGCGAGTTTGTCCGAAAGGGATATCGCGCCCCCGGCACGCAGGCAACGGAAGGAACACGGGTGGGTTTTAGTCAGTAAAAGTCTGACACGCCCCGCTCCGCCGTGAGCGGGAGAAGTTATTTGATAATTTGCCACACAAAAAAAAAGGTAATCTTTTAGGTGTCTAATTAAGATGTGATTGTTATCTATAACTTTTAATTCTGGCTTTATTACCATTTTTTTATTCCGTGTTTATTTTGCGTCAGAAACAATAATCAAGAACCAAAAAAAATTTTTTTTCGGAAATGATTTTACCAAAACCATCTACGCTGTGTACATGGCAAAGTAATCGAATCTATAGAAAATAAACATGATCAATCTTCATCCATCAAAATAATTATTTCTTTCTCGAAGTATTTTGTCTTCATACGCACCTGTTGGTTTCCTTTCGTCTTATAATAAAATATCATCACGCCTTTTTCATGGGGGTTACATTTTACTATTAGCTGCGCCCCACGGTTTCACCCGCATAAGTCTGGAATATTTGGAGAAAAAGTATCTTATGTCCTAACCCAGGTCATAGTCTACCCATGTGCCAAATTTCATCCAAATCCGTTCAGCCGTTTTAGCGTGAAACAAACTCACTTTCGCATTTATAATATTAGTTAGGATAAGATAGTAGCCGCCGTTTCACATTTCACAGTAAAAATATAAATATATATTTTTAAGGACGGCCCCAATTTGTCGTGTTCACTCGCTCAAAGAAAATATAAGAGGCTGAATCCTTGAGCTCTGTGTCAAATCATATAGGGAGATATAATTAACAATACGGAAATGATTGCTGGAACTTTGCGAAGTACGCTTTCATACGGTACGATATACATTGCAAGGTTCAGCTGAAATTTTTTGTCAGGTCATCGACATAATTCTTGTTTTTATAGTGCACTACTTACACATTACGTAGGTATAAATTAGGGTTATGAGGAACAGGGTGTAAAGTTCACTCATCCCCCATAGAAAAGGGAGGATCCTCCGGCCAGACGGGTGTCGTGTCTGGCGGGCAACTACCCAGAGGTTGAAGTTGGGAGATTTTATATATGTTCATCGCGCGGTAAACTCTAATTGCGCGATGCAGGATTTGTATGACGTCAGGATGTTGTGTGCCGTCAGGTCTTTGATGCGTAGTTCGCATGTGGCGATTGTAGATGCCGCCACAGGTTATACTTTAAGCCCTAACTTCTGAACTAGGTAGTACCTGTGTTACAAGAGCCAGTGTCTTCACCCGTCTTTTGAACATTAACAATTTTTGCAATAAAATGAAAGGAGTTTTGTGCAGTATGAAACTAAAATAAAACATTTTGTTCTTCACAATGATCCATCGAACATAGTATTAATGGCTGTTAGTCTGAACTTAAAGAAAAAATATGGTGTTATAAATATAATAAGGTGTTGAGCTGCTAAGCCAATTATTGTTCAGATTGTAGACCAGACAATCTATTCTGTAAAATCTCACCGAAAAGTTAGGTGAAGTGAACATGAAGTGAGATATAATAGTCGTAATTCAATCTATGATGCTAGATTGACACTATTTACAGTGTCATCATAGATTGAATTACGACTCACTTCACTCACTTTTCTTTAACATCCTGAATACTAAACTAAAACGTCCCTTAAATAAGGAAAGAAAGAAAGAATAACGTTTATTTGGACACAGTCCGTGAAACACAAAATACAAACAAAATTAAAAAGTTAAAGTAAAACAATAAGTAAGTAAAAATAATCTTTTAACAATAATGTAGAATGTGTGATGTCAATCGTCATCCTGAGGATGCCTCGTTGAGAGGTGAAATACGTGTCGATTTCTTACAGGGTTCTTTATGACTCTTTAAGAACAGTTAAGCGGATTAGGGTACTAAATATTCAAATTCAAAAGTCATTTATTCAAACTAGGCTGAGAATCAGCACTTTTCGAACGTCAAAATTACATAAGACAGTCCCCCAAAACGCCCACCCTTCACCACTTCCTAGTGCGATAGCTGGGAAGAAGAAGTGGCGCAACAAAGTCCCCAGCAGCACGGCTGTCTGTCCAGTTAGAAGAACAAAAAAAAGATTCTATATAATAGTATTCAAAATAATTTAAGTTACGCAACACAAAACATATAAATTTTAATTATTAGCCATATACGAGTATAAGCTAGCACACGCCAATATACCAAACAAAATAATCGAGAACTATACTCAGGCAGAAATAAAAACAAAACGTAAACAGAACTTAATATCTAAATAAAAACCTCTAATAAAGGGCGTGCCCCTCACATATAGTTGTAACTGGTTTTATACGTCGTCTATTGTATTTAATCATGTAGTACTTACACCTCTCTGACCTCCTATAATACTTCAAGCCGGAACCCGGCAGCTCACCCTGACGACAGAATTAGGTATGGTAATGGTTCACCGCATTTCCTCTAAGTTTAAACCCAGTCACCCTTTGGCATATGCGGTCGAATAGTTCACGCGTGGGAAGCCATAACCTTTAATTACCATGTTCATAATTCTGCCGTACAATGACCATACACTGTATCTACAAAACTAGCACTTTTCAGAAATCGCGATTTTCTGTTTTTTTTTCGGAAATTCGCCATTAAATCTTGAACATGAGTCGGATTTCTTTGAATTTTGGTTAATATGTTTATAAGTACTTGGATTAGTATCAAAAGAGCTGTACAAAGAAAATACAAATCTTAAGAAAATTTTGATTAAAAATGTACTGGACATGTGAACTGGATGAAATCAATTGTTAAAAAGTCAACTAAATAGGACAAACAAATAAAAAATCCGGAGTCGCACGTAATCTGTTCGATTTATTCCACACGACATGTGACTCCCGATTTTTAATTTGTCTGTCGAATTTTTTGTCGTAATTGAGTTTTAGTTTTTATAATTTTTATTTTTATTTTAATTATTTTGGGGTTATGAAAATGTGCTAATTAAGCCATAAAGACCTTAAAAAAAAAAAAAAGACTTTATGTCCGTTAGAGGGCGCCATATTGCTAACAGTGCTTACTATTTATCCATGTACTCTCTGGGATTGCAAAAGAATTATTGATCAATGGCTTCATACTCTCACATACGAAGAATTGGAGAATTTAATCAAACTTCCATTTGTCTTTCTTCCATAGACATGCACACCAAATACACTTAGCGTGGAGTGTGCTCGTGGGCCTCCCCACGAGCACACTCTACACTTACACTCCACGCTTACACCCTACAGACACGCATGACACTCACATACAACACTCACACATGCACAACATTAAAGCAAGTGCTTAAAGTTGTGCATGTTGGAGTGAAAGTGTGTGTGTGTGTGTATGTGTGTGGGAGTGTTGTAATTTTTTTTTATTATTGTAATTGGTAACTATTTTAGTTTACAAGTTTTGTTTTTACTGTTTTATTTTTTACTATTTTAATTTTTGTTCTTTTTTAAATCCGACTGTATTTTCATTTCATTAACTGGAATCTGGAACGCTGTCGTGCACCTCTTGGAGGTGGGCGTTAATAGCTGCGACACAGTGTAGCTATTTACATAAGCAATCAATTTGTAAAATGTGTTTTGTTTCAATAAAAATTTATGATATGATATGATATTCAATTCAATGTGACGTCACATAGCCTATAACTAGCGGACGATCAAGTCGCTTCCAACGATACTTCATTTGTCAAATTATGATGAGAAGTTTAGAAATTATGAGGGGACATGTGAACATACATACATACCGGTCATAATCATAACCCTCCTTTTTGCTTCGCCGTAGTCGGGTAAAATTATACAAAACATGACGTGTAGCGTCTCTCGAACTTGCTTTCATTAGAATTATGACTGATATGTATCTCGAACAATGTGTGTGGGTTGTTTGCCCACACATTATAGCTGTTGGCCGCAACTTCATTAGCCAAAAATGTTAACCCCTCATAATCCCTCTTTACATCCACTTACTTAGTTGGAAAGTTTCAAAATCCCCGCTATAGTGCCCTTGAGGATCTATCCAAAGTGGCTTTTTCTGCTCGTTTTACGTTAGACAGTAATGTAACTGATTTATTATTATGCGCACATAGGCGTAGATGAAACAAAATCCACTTTGGAAACCTAGAACAATTAATATAAATATCTATTTAATCTATAGGGTACTAATATAAAATTAGAAAGAGGTACAATTTGTTTGTATGTGGGTAATGTCTGGAAATACCAGTCGTATTTGTAAAGTTTCTTTTTGCATTACATTCAATCGATCCAATTCTTGAGGAAGTTATAGGCTCGCGGACGAAGTCGCGGGCAGGAGCTGGTATAAATATTAATTAATGCTGTTCTTTGGCGCATTAAGCAAGTCACTGGAGAACGGCTGACCGATTTGATATTTTTAAAATGTTCGTAGTAGACCGAATAAAACAATTGGAAAAGTTGCCCAGAAATTCGTGAAAAAAATATAGTACTTTTTTTATTGAATGTTTGTTTGAATTATCGTTTGACCAGGACAATATCTATCGGGTCAGCAATTTTTTTATAAATATAGTCAAAACACATTAAAAAACACTTGACTTCAAGAATACTCGACTTTGACATCGATGTGGGTGTGTGTGTGTCCGGTTAATAAAGTAAATTAAAAAAACGATCGGGCCTTAACAGTAGTTGCATAATATGATAGATAGATAGATAAAACATTTATTCAGTGCATAAAAAGATACACAAAAGCACAATTAAAAGATAACAAATTACATGAATATACATAAAAACATGATGCCAATATACAAAAAATAAAAACATAAGTTTAGTACTTAAAGAAATAGAGTGACATTATGACATAGGTACTTTGTTTGAATGAAAAAAGGAAAAACAAGGTGCGGTGTGCGTCTCAAGGTTGCACCAAATGGGAGTCCAGCTCAGCATGTGTCAGGCAAATATACCTAACGCTGATATTCTGCTAGATCCCTGCAGTGACATACGGACGTCTAGCAGACGAGATAAATTGGTGTTGTGACAAAGTGTTATGCGCGTGAAAAAAGTAGGTAAGTATACCCGCAACTTAAATTATGATTTGATTATGATGTCACCAGACATCTTGGCTGACAGTACCAACATCTCGGAAAATGGGTTGGTACCATAGAAATATAAATAACAGGAGAAGTGGTATGGGGGCGTGTCTGTGTCCGCGCGTCTTGATCACAATGCTCATGCCTCAGGCAAATGGCCGTCTCCGCTAACTAGTGCGCTTTCGAGCGCGATCGTGATAACATTTAAGAATACCGTGTTGTTCAGTGGTTTCTTGTAAAAATCGAAGCTAAACTATAAACTTTATAAATCGTAGAACCACTTTTCATAAATCAGCACAAGTATTTTGCTATATTTGTGTTGAAAATCATGAAAAACAACAAATCGTAAAATATTTCTTGCCTTTACTACGTTATTTTTGTTTTCATATATCACAGCGACTGTACTTTTATTGTAGTAAATACATTGCTTCTTTACCACTACCAAAGTATGTCGCTAAGTAACTGGACAAGCAATGTAAAAATTACAAAACGATATTTACTTTAAGCGGTTGCATCGTTAGTACGGCCGCAGCGTCTTGTGACGGATTAGTGATGTGGTTGTGCAGATCCACTAACGTAGGCTATCGACAATAATGTCGATTGTCGTATGAATTTATATTACTATTAAAGTTTATTCTTCAATTTGTCAACAGTTATAGCCTGATTGGAAGACCGATGTGAAATCTTGTTTTATACTCATTTAGATTTTCTCATAATGTTGTTATTTTTTTGGTTTACTTAATATTTCTTTTTTTTACTTACTTATTGTTTATTTATATCATCTTATTATATGTATATCGTTTTTTATTTATAATTTTTTCAGCAACTTCCAAAAATTTTAATTCAATAATAAATGGGAGAATCGATAAGTTTCCGATTTAGTCAATCACTAGCGTATATGTAAAATAAATGGCTTTTGCACAGCACAACGATAGCGAACGATGTTTTCGTGTGGGTGAGTTGTACGGTGCATGGTAAATGCACGCTGTGTTTGATGGGATAAGGTTTATAATTGATTATGTAGTACGTTCTGATTTGTAAATTGCAAGTGTGAGCGGGGCCTCGTATTTATTGGGTTTACTGATCGCATGTGTGATCGCAGGCTAGAGAGTAGGGATAGATAGAAGACATTGGGTTTCGATACATTTTCAACTACCGGGCATATCTCCTTCTTTCTTATATCTATGGTTGGTACCATCTGATGCTCTGATGAGCATGCACCACGCGCGCTCATTGGTCAAATTAAATAGCGCGCGCTTCCCCGGCTTCCTGTTACACACTTCCGTCCCTTTTCACGAAATCACTCCCACAGATTGCAGGAAAGCGAAGGAAAGATGTTACACATCAAAATTATTTCAGCAGTAAAACTTTATCCATTGTTGCATTTATAGGTAGGTAGATGCTATAGCCGAAAAGGCCATCAAGAACTGATACAAGACAGATCGATACTCAATGACCACATATATACATCAACAACGTCTTCGCTTTACAGATTTCAATATAAATGGGTGTTTCAAGTGATATATTGCTATCCATTGTCCATTATTATTGACGGTGCACCTATAGACTTAACACGTTTAGTGCTAGGAGCTCTCCTGGAGGGTTCACCTAGTCGCATATGGGATGCTGGGAGCCCTCGCGGAGGGCTCATTTTAAATGTAGGTTTTTCTTATCGCATACAGCATTATAAACAGTGAAAGTAAAATCTGATGTATAACAAGATTTATTAGTACCTATATGCGTTGGTTTTAAAATCCAAGTTTTAAATTATTTTAATTTTATTTTATCTTCATGGTTACAAATGCGACAATTCCCCCTGAAAACACAATTTTACTTCGTTTTACAATGTTTTATAACACAGTTTTAAACCTAATGCCGTTGACCGTCCGCGATGGTTAACTTTAGCACAAACGTAATGCCGGCAACCCTCCCGCAGGGTTCACTCCCAATATGTATGGCAGCATGGCGTATGAGTTCTATGAAGATTGGGTGGAGTCGAAAGTGTTAAACTGGTATAGAAACCTTCTGTCAAGCTACTGTCATCATCAGTAAGCGTTTTGATTGATAAAGGCCTACGAGTATTCGTCTAATTAAGTATTCAAGAAAAGGCTAGGCAGATTGATTGATGTATAGTTATAGAACTATACATCAATCAATCTACCTAGCCTTTTCCCAACTATGTATGTTGGGGTCGGCTTCCAGTCTAACCGGATGCTGCTGAATACCAGTATTTTACATGGAGCGACTGCCTATCTAACCTCCACAACCCAGTTACTGGGTAATACGATACCCCTTGGTAAGACTGGTTGTCAGACTTTCGGGCTTCTGACGATCCGTAACGACTGTCAAAGATCTACTAATGAGAGCCGGGACCAACGGCTTAAGGTGCTTTCCGAGGCACGGAGGATTCTCGGTATGTAAAGATGGTCACCCATCCACTGACCAACCCCGGCAAGCGTAGCTTAAACTGATGGATCGACCCGAGCGGCTGTTATTACTTAGCCACGAGCTCAAAAATCAAAAACTATAAAAAAATCTATAACTATACATAATATAATAAAATAGTCGCTTTTCGTATGTCATGTGTCTATGTGACCGCATTGTACTAAACTACGCAACGGATTTCATCGTCATTTAGAGAATTTATTCCAAAAAGTTCATGTATACATTATTAGTAAACTAACAAACAATGTAATAAAAACCTCGATGTTTTTTCAGGTCGTAACAACAGTGCAAAGCAGGGTTACCTATAACATTCTTCGGAATACCAATTTATTTAATGTTTTAAAGTTTATTTATTCCAGAAGTGTATGTATAATTCCCGTGACACAATCTTGTCACAAAAAAAAAGTTATTTGTCCGCACCAAACGAGCATAGAAGTAAAGAAAAAGAAAATTAAGAACTTCCCAAAGAAAAACAAAGAGGACGAGCAATTTATTATTCAAACGCTCCCGAATCTCGGAACATTAAAACAATATTGACATAAAACCTGACTTACAGCACTTAGGGCGTTTGCACACTCATCCGTATCCCGATCGTATATTCGATTCGTGTTCGATACGTGAATAAGACGAACGGAAAATTCACGTCTTAGCGTCTGCCCACTTATCCATATTTGATTCATTTGTTTGATATACTCGGTTTTGATCCGTCTAAAAACGACGCGAAGTGAGAATTTACGAATCGAACAGGAACCGAGTACGAACTGTATACGCATGAGTGCACAAACGTACATACAATTACTAGGATGGCCAAACCGGATCAGAAACGAACACGAATCAAATACGAAGGGCATACGGATAAGTGCGCAAACGCCCTTATTCTGGTTGCGTACGACAGGATGGTCGTCACGTCACCGCTCGACATCGTAATACAAATGACATTGATCTCCCTTAGAAGGATTTATGGATTTCACATGTCAATGTTTATTTACCTACAATACGTCTCAAATTAAATGGATTGTGTACAAAAGTTATGTCATTGCTTTTTGTGGTATTTTTGTCGTATGTCGTATCTATAATGTAGACAATTTTAGGAAATCAAACGCACTTTTTGCACTTTTGTAAATGTCTTTCGAACATTAAGTTTTCATATTCAAAAGACATTTACAAAAGTGCAAAAAGTGCATTTGATTTCCTAAAATAGTCTACATTATAAATAATTCAATCGTAGTTTGTTATAAAATACGACAAAAATACTCGTACATTATAGAGAATTAAATCGTTGTTTGTTACGACATACGATAAAAATCTCTCACACCGATCTCAGCGCGAAGTATGTGAGCATACCTAAGGGCCACGGTGAAAAGATTTGTAGAAAGTTAATAAGCCCCCTAATTGGGTGACACAGTTTGAATGACAACAACGAAAGATTTTGAAGGAAATTGCCAATCCATTGCTTTGAAGCTCCCGAAAACATGCGGGACGCGACGATGCGGCGCGCTACCAATAAAACAATTTTCGAGAAGTTTTCTTAAAAATTGTTCCACCAGAGTCGCGTCGCGCCTGTCTGTTAGAGCCTTTATACTTTTGAAAAGTTCGGTTGCTCAGCAACGTAAGTTACTTTATAAAGTTGTTGAACTGTTGGAATGAAAAGCATTGCCATTGTTAGTGTGTGGCAATTACCCCGAAGATTGTTAACATACCGACTGCTTATTGTAGTTATGCGTCCGGCCCTGGTCAAGGCCATGGTACGGAGCGAGAGGGAGTGGGAAGCCGTTAACTCCTTCTGCGAAGCAGTAATGCTCGCGAAGGAGGAGGTGGGACGCGTGAGGGAGATGCAAATTTCGCGTCCTTACGCCGCTAGCCGCCGCAGTTGACGCCCTGGGCGTGGGGAATCGCAGGCCGATTCCCGGCCACCGCAGGCGCGGGCTTGCGGACGGTGAGCAATGGGTAGCTCGCCGTCCGATCAGGACCAGGCCAGGGTCGACGGCGCGTTATGTTCCTCACGCGCCTCAAAGAGATGTCAGCACAACTGAAGGGGTCTGCTAGGACCGATGCCTGCCGGGGTCGCAGGAAAGTCCGAAAGGGATACCATGGCCTCTGGCAACGTACAGGCAACACTGAAGGAACACGGGTGGGTTTTAGTCAGTAAGAGTCTGACACGCCCTCCCGCTCCGCCCAGAGCGAGAGAAGTAATTTGACAATTTCCCAAACAACAAAAAAAAAAAAAAAGGTATGCTAGGTACCTAATCACCTATGCAAATAACTATGTGGGTACTTGTGAACGTCCTCTTAAGAGGATGCCCAACGGCACACTTCCGCCACTCCTTTAAAAAAAAAATAACACGAAGCAACAATATACGATCTAGAGGAATGTGGTCGCTTTTCTTTAGATCGAATTTTGTTGCTTCGTGTCTCAATATGAAGCTTTATAAAAGGTATTATAAAATTCTAGACACACTTACCGAGGGTCCTTACAAGATAATATTTTTTAAACAGTGGCGCTAGTGGACCATTGGGCGCCCTCTTAATGCCTCCCTAAATTCTCATTTTATTAAAGCACAAGGTCGTTTATTTCTCATCAAATGTGGCAAAACAACAGCATTTTCCACCACTAACTCATCTCTTGACATTTACTATTTGAACTTATGCTAAAGTCAGACGTGAACGGCGCACTAAAGAGTCTTAACTAGTTTTGGGCCTCCTTTTTCTTTCTATGAAAGTGTTAAGGGTTTAACAATAATTAAAATATTGGGTACTAGCTTCCACCAGCGGATGCGCTCGCGTGATATCTTAATAAATTATAGCCCATGTTACTCAGTGATAATATAGCATTCTACTGGTGAAATATTTTTTTAAATCGGTCCAGTAGTTTTTGAGTTTATTCATTACAAACAAACATATACAAAATCTCTAGAACATAATTTAGATCTATGAGATTATTGGTTTCAGAAACAAAAAAAAAACTGTTTAGAATTTATTAAAAAATAATATACACATACATACATAAGCTCACGCCTTCGTCCCATGGTGGTAGGCAGAAACTAGAGAATGCTACCCGCTACGATCCTTACATACCCCTTTTGATTCGTAAACGATCATAAAAAAAAAAAAAAAAAATCCTGGTACATAATAAAAAAAAAAATCATGCACTGTCAGACAACGCACCGCCTAAACCGCTGGGTTTAGAAGTATGTTTGCACAAGAGTTCCATAATAATTAGAAAAAGTGAGCAGTAAGGACGAATTTTTCCAAATTCATCCAGGGTGTCAATTATTTCAAGAAAGTTTGTATGGAAGCTTGTTATTTTTACCGATCTGAAATCCTGTCGGGCCTATGGCTTGTCTATACATAAATAAGTCACGTTTAACTTCATACCAATAGAAATCTCATTAATAACTATTTCTCATACATGCTTGGAAATTCGAGCATTATTTTGACAACCTTCTTCGAGATAAATCAAAATTTCTCAAGGTTCGAATACACGCGAGCGCCCGGCCGGCAATGTTTGTATGAAAAACCATATCTGTCGTGTTTAGCGGCCGAATATATTACTATAAAAATCCATATCAATTTATAATTAATTATCAAATTTTATTTTATATATTTTTTTAAATTTGAGAAAAGTACTATGCAAGCCTGAGGCCGCTCGATACTTTTTCACGATCACCCATCAATGCCTTTGTTGCAGGCCGCGACAATAATGTACTATATCACGTTTTCATGGAAAATCCACTGAATTTTATGACTTGCGGTACAAATGTTCAAAATATCATATATTGTTATGAAATTAACAGTGAAGACCACAAAAACCACAGCTATAATAAATTTAATGATATCGCTTCTTGGTTTACCAGTGTGTTATGAATTTATGATAAAGTAGTGTATTTTGATAACCTGTGACAAAATGCTAAACGAAAGCACATGACTACTAGAAATTCCTTTTACTCACGTGACGAAAGTTTCTAGTGGACGTTAACAAGAGTCGCTAACGATGCGTTAATAGATTCGGTTAGCATAGAGACCGACATTCATGAAAAACAAACTCGTGGTGAACATTAAACAAATTACTTAAAATGGATAAACTTTAAAAAATACTCCATGAAAAACGATAGTACATAGCTCGTACTTGTTACTTGTGTTAATTTACACACTTAATTTATACCGTACATTTTTTTAGGTGGACTGGTCCACGAACTCAAACCAACTTACAATCAATCTGCGTAGCCTTTCCAACTATATTGGGGTCGGCTTCCAGTCTAACCGGATGCAGCTGAATACCAATATTTTACATGGAGCGATTGCCGATCTGACCTGATTAACCCAGTTACTGGGTAACACGATACCCTTTGGTAAGACTAGTTATCAGACTTTCGGGCTTCTGACTACCCGTAACAACTGTCAAAGATCTACTTTCATATTATCGTGCTTTCTGAGGCACGGAGAGGTCTCGATATGTAATGGACGGTCACCCATCTACGAACCAACCGCGGCAAGTGTAGCTTAACCTTCGATCGACCCGGTATTGTTTAGCCACAAGCCCCTCATACCTACTTACATCATACGAAATATTAGACAGCTCTATTTCTTACAAGAAACTGGGGGTCTACCACCAGTATTTTTTTTATCTTAGTTCAGTGGGGGAAAGAGGTGGAGCTTTACACCCTGTAGAAAAAAGCAATATTAAAATAATACTGCTTTAGAGATGGTAGGCCCCTAAACATGACAATCGTCGATAATAGGCTAACAAATCGGGATAAAAATATCAGCCTATTTTTACTACTAAAATTCAGTAGGTCGTGGCCCGGACGCCGGACGTAAGCAAGTCAAAATAAACAAACAAACATGTTAAAAATGACTAACGGCTCGTTAATAAGCTACTGATCGTTCGTCTGACGTGCTAACGTGGCAGTCACGAGCGCATTCCGACACTTTCGGTTTCGGCTACAGTCATCTTTGCATTCTCCAGCGCTTTATAGCGCGTAATGCGATTTTGATGCTTTTGCTTTATTGTTATAGCTCCATTTCTGACGTCAGAGGATGCAGTTAAGTGTGGAATAATATATTTGTTTACGTAGACTAAATATTTAGTCGTTATAGATTTACATGCTTTTCGTTTATTACTTTTTTATAGGTTAGGGTCACCTATGATTGAGAACGTTCTAAAGCCTGGAACCGACGGTGCGCAATATCGCGCACGCACGCGCACCAGCCCGCACGACGCACCGTGGGAAGGGTAACGTGCGTGGTAGCGCAGACGCGTGCGTGGCGGTGCGTCCGAGTTTGGGTACATTCCCTTTGAAGTTACCGACTCGCCGCGGATAAGCCCGCACGGACACGCACCATGGGAATGGTAGCGTGCGTGGTAGCGCAGACGCGTGCGTGGCGGTGCGCCCGATCCGCGGAGAGTCGGTAACTTCAAAGGTGCCCGACGTATGCTCGGTTCCTATAAACGAAAATGAATCGTTTAGCTTACCAATGGTAGCTTTTATATTGCTCAACTTGGCGTATAACTACTTAAATAGATTTGTAAGCAAATTTTTAAACATGGGCGTTTTTGGATTTCTATGCAAACGGTTAAATATTCGATTTCAGATAGTGAAATCGTTTTTATCATCCGTTTTTAGAAATCGAATTCTGGAGCGGCTCTGGCGCTTCCGGCTCGCAGTTTCGATCGTCTCTAGTAATATTACGAGTATAATTCGATTGTAAATGCATCGATCAAAACTATCCAAACATAAACAAATACTTGCTTACGCAAATCTACTCTTGCTGTGGTTTTGTGAAATCGGTTTGTCTAGTTCGGATTATCGATACGATACGATTTGTGACTGAAATCGGATTTTAGATACGTTTTGATATATCTGACGCATATCTACTAATTTTACCTGTGATAGCTACTTCCATATGGGAGGGTCTACTATGCAAAGATATGGTCTTTGCTTCATTATTGGTAAAGAAACAAAAAAGTCTTAATTTTAAATAAATAACGGTCCGTAAATTATAGGAATCGGCTTTCAGTCGGCAGTCAATCAGACGCCGACTGTTAACTCATTTGATTAACGCCGCATGTGCGTCGAAGGAGACGGCTCCGCTCGCTTAATAGCTCTAGATATGAAAATTCTGAACCTACGTTGCACGCAGCGACATGCATGTCATTTCGTCAAAACAACCGAAAAAGTAATAAGTACTAAGTACTGTTTGTTTTTATTATGACTTTACGAAACAACAATCAAAATAAAACAATGCATTTCCTTTTGATAATGTGCAAAAGTATTTTCTACTTTAACTTACTAACAATAAAGGCGTATGTCGTATGATAAGTTTACAATGACGTATTGAGTCGGAGAGCTATTCGGACAGCCGAATAACTCTCCGGCACAATACGTCATACGACTTAAAACAAAATTTTGGAACAACCTCATTGACAAAATTCTAGTAACTTTAAAGGGTATGTAAATAAAACAATGATTAATTGAATACAAAAGTTTATTAATTCATAAAAACTGGCCAAGTGTGTGTCGGACCACGCCCAATGAAGGTTTCCGTAGTTGGAATGAATTTATACCAAGAACAAATATATCATTGTAGTTGAAAAACATGTTCTCCCATACGGAATGTATAGGAGATCATGTTTTTCAAACTGCAAATTTAAGTTGGTCCTTTATTACTCGGTAACCTGTAAAGCCTATTTAGCTGTGATAGTTTTCCTTTTAAATTCGTAATAAATACTACTGCTGTGATTTTTTTCACAAATCTAAGTACAATCATTTAGCTGGCAGGGAGGGGCGGGGGGTCTATACTTGACTCTAACAAAAATTGGCACTTTAAAGCTTAATATTTCGCAAAAAGATTCCTGAATCGAAAAATTATTTTGATACACTCGCAATATTTTTGAACGACCTTTCCAACGATACCCCACACTAAAGGATAGGCGAGAAAAAAAAAACATCCCCACTTTATGTGTTGGAGAGGTACCTAACCTAAAAAAAAATATAGTTGTTTATTTTATTTTACCACTTTGTCGGCGTTATTAATATGTATACCCATACCAAATTACAGCTTTCTAGTACTAACTATCTCTGAGCTAAGTGTGCTGACCATAAATATAAGAAAGAAGTATTTATATTTCTATGGTGCTGACGAACCTGAATGGTCCTTTTATAACTTAATGTCTACTTTTTTGGACGATGTTTATAACCAAAAACAACGAAGAGTTCTGAGGTATTTTAGATATTTATTTTAATTCAACCATTACATTATCCATACGCCATAAAATAACCATAAATTATCACATTATAATTTGTTTGTAAAACAAATTTGCCAGTAACAATTTTTTTTTTTACATTTATCAAAATAAGGATTGGGGGATTAAGTAAAATAAAACATAAAGCCTTGGGCAGACTGGTGCGACGTGACGGTGCGACGTGACTCCGATAATTATTGTTCCACCGTAAACTTTGCTTAGAAATTGTTTTGTTAGCGTCGCGTCGCGCCAGTCTGCACGGGGCTTGATCAATGCTTAAGGGCTCATGTAGAAGGCACTGCAGCCGCGCCGATACCGCTTCGCGTAACCATGTAGACTGAACGGTGAAGCGCTGCTACCGCATCGCCGCACCAAAACCAGCGTCAGACAGCATTTGTCTGGCATTAATGCTGAAATGAACCTTTTTGGCGCAGCCGTGAGGCACACACTTATTGTCAAAAGATTACTGTCAATTTTAGTTAGTTTGTATTTTGTGTTTCACGAACTGTGTCCAAATAAACGTTTTCTTTCTTTTCTTTACACCGTCGCGCGTCGCCGCGCCGTCTCCGCTTGATTTTGACATATCACTATATAATCTGCGGCAGCGGTGCGGCGCAGTAGCGGCACGGCACCGGTGTGGCAGCGGCACTGCACCGGTGCGGCAGCGGCGCGGCATTGGTGCGGCAGCGGGCTGGCAACGTTGCATATACACAGCTCAAAGGCGCGGCGACCGACGCACAGCGTTGTCGCCCGGAGCGTGTGCGCCCCTCACATTTAATAATGTAAACAAACTACGAGTATATTCCATTAGTTTAGGTAATTAACTAAATGTACAAATCGTAAAAAGGGCTTTTATAGACGACTGATGATGATGATGACTTGTTTAAAAATACAATAAACTTAACCAAATTACGTATTATTTTTTTGATTTTTACCATTATTTCCTTTTTTATTAAGGTTCCGTGGTAAACAAGGAACACTTATAGTTTCGCCATGTCCGTCTGTCTGTCTGTCTGTCTGTCCGCGGCTTAGCTCAGAGACGGTTAGTACTAGAAAACTGTAATTTGGCATATGTATACATATTAATTATGCCGACAAAGTGGTAAAATAAAATCAAGAAAAAACATTTTTTTAGGGTGACGTTTTCCGTGGGGGTTCGTTTCGTTTTTCGTTTTTTTAGGGGGTGGGGTTCCCTACACGTAAAGTTGGGATGATTTTTTTTTTCTCATTTGCCCCATGTTGTGGGGTATCGTTAGAAAGGTCGTTCAAAAATATTGCGAGTTTGAAAACCATTTTTGGATTCAGGGATCCGCTTCGAATTATTAAGCTTTTAACTGTTTTTTTTTGTTAGAGTCAAGTGTCCTTCCCCCCTGTCAGCTCAATGGTTGTACTTGGATTTGTAAAAAAAAAATCACAGCAGTAGTATATTATATAACGAAATTAAAAGGAAAACTATTAGAGCTACGTAAGCTGTACAGGTTAACGAGTAATAATCAACCAACTTAAATTTGCTGTTTGAAAAACATGATCTCCCATATATTCCGTATTGGAGAACATGTTTTTCAACTACAATGATATATTTGTTCTTGGGATACATTCATTCCATCTACGGAAAGGGTTCCGTGGCCAAGTGCGTGTCGGACCACGCACAATGAAGGGTCATTGTGCGTGGTCCGACACGCACTTGGCCAGTTTTTATGAATTAATAAACTTTTGTATTCAATTAATCATTATTTTATTTACATACCCTTTAAAGTTACTAGAATTTAGTCAATGAGGTTGTTCCAAAATTTCGTTTTAAGTCGTATGACGTATTGTGCCGGAGAATCATTCGGCTGTCCGAATAGCTCTCCGGCTCAATACGTCATTGTACACTTATCATACGACATACGCCTTTATTGTTAGTAGGTTAAAGTAGAAAATACTTTGGAACATTATCAAAAGGAAATGCATTGTTTAATTTTGATTGTTGTTTCGTAAAGTCATAATAAAAACAAACAGTACTTAGTACTTATTACTTTTTCGGTTGTTTTGACGAAATAACAAGCATGTCGCTGCGTGCAACGCAGGTACCTACCTATAGTTTTTCAACTACAATGTTAAGTTTGTTCTTGGAATAAATTCAACCCAACTACGGAACCCTTCATTGTGCGTGCTCCGACACGCACTTGGCCGGTTTTTAATGTATGTTAAACTTTATCATTCATTCATAAACTACTCATCGTAGCGTAGATGTAACTGCTTGAGCATTATTTTTTTTGTTAGGTTTAGGTATAATAAAAATATACTGTCTATTGTAAAGAGCCCAAAAATACTGATTCTATAAAAAAACCTCAACGTTAACGTTGTTGAAAAGTACAACTGTGATGTGGCATGACAACTGAAGTGACAGGTATTACGTTTAGTCGGTTAACCAGACGCCTTTGACAGTTCTCTCGTCACATGCTTTTTAGGGTTTCATACCCGAAGGTTGCCAAACGGAACCCTATTACTAAGACTCCGCTGTCCGTCCATCCATCTCTCTGTCAGCGGGCTGTATCTTATGAACCATAATAGTTAGACAGTTAAAATTCTCACAGATTGTGTATTTCTATTCCCGTTATAACAGCAAATAATAAAACCGGCCAAGTGCGTGTCGGACCACTAACAATGAAGGGTTCAGTAGTTGGGTTTAATTTATCTAAAAAACAAACTTGTAGTTGAAAAACATGTTCTCCATACATCGATATACCTACGCCACGATCAATTCTCCAATTGCAAATGTAAGTTTGTAATCGAAAAACAAAAGTGATATACTACAAATTAACACTTTTCGGACTTTTTTATTTGTTGAGCTCAAATCAAATTTCATGATTCTAGGTCAACGGGAAGTACCCTATAGGTTTTGATTTATTTGGAGTATCAAAATATGTCGCATAAGTGGCCGTTTTTTTTTATTGCGTAGAGTAAAAAAGAAGCTTGATTTTTTTTAGAGCTCCATGGTAGATCTGCGTATTTGATATAGATTTCAACTTAATTAATACTTCCATGCGTTCGTGAGAAGAAGGGTCTTGACAAACGTACGGACGGACAACGAAGTGATCCTTTATGGGTTCCGTTTTTGACTGTTGAGGTACGGAACCGAAATGAAAGGGCCATTCAACAAACATTCGATATTTTTTTTTTAATCATGCCCTGGAATGTGAGGTGTTATTGTCTAGAAATCATCGAATAGAGTACAAATATAAATATAATTTAATAGAATAGAGCAGTGATAGCCTAGTGGTGTGACCGTCGGACTGCGAAGTCATAAGTCTCGAGTTCGAGCCCAAGGCACGCACCTCTGACTTTTCGGATTCATGTGCGTATTGTATAATTATCACTTGCTTCAAAAACGGTGAAGGAAAACATCGTGAGGAAACCGGCATGCCTGAGAGATATTTCTCAACGGCATGTGAAGCCAAATCAGAGGCCCATGGGCGGCTTTAAAACTCTGACACCAGGTTAGTCACTAACCACACGAAAAGAAGAAGAATATAAATTTAAGTAATTTTTTTCTTCAAAAATTATGAAAAAGAAGCCGCTATAGTTGTCAGTTTTAGACCATTTTTGTACGAGTTCTATCGCAACAACTAAATAAGTTAGGAATTTGAAACTTCTGTATATGTATCACTATATTATCACATAATATTATTATTTTTATACAAGCTTAGTTTTTGTTTACCCTAAACCACTTAAGGGGTCATTGTACTCATCATTATGAACAACTTTCACTATGGGCCCACCGCAGAAATCGCAAAAAATAATAAACTGTTCCCTACATTTATGTTCGCATAGTTCGTCGAAATGTAGGGAAAAACTGATTTTTTTTTCGAGATTTCAGCGTTGCTCCCATAGTGAAAGTTGTTCATAATGATGAGTACAATGACCCCTAAAGAGATAAGTAAAAACTAAGGTTGTATATGTACTGTATTTTATCAACAACCCCGATTTTTATGGTATTTTATTCCAATAAGGGCGATTTTCCGCAACTGCAAAAAAAACTTTATAATTCACTGTATCATTATGATTAACAATTTATGCTTGCGATTTTTTAAATCTTAAGATTAAAAAAAACATCGTTTAGAATTTTCATCAGGCTAGGTGTGGGATGTGTAGCTGTCCGTGGTCGTCGGCCGTGTGGGCTGATGCGCGTGCGTCCGCAATATCGAAACCGTGGAAAGATGTCGTGCGTGGTCGTGCGCCATTCGGGCTGGTGCGCGTGCGTGCGCAATATAGCGCACCGTGGGAAGACCTCGGTGCGCGGTGCGTGGTCGTGCGCCGTGTGGGCTGGTGCGCGTGCGTGCGCAATATCGCGCACCGTGGGAATCCGCCTTAAGGTTCTATGTTCTTATATGTGTCAGGATTTATGTTCTGTTACTTATACTACATTTTTTAATTGAATATTGTGACTAATTGTAAATTATGATTATTTATTTATGCATTGATTTATTTTTTTAACCATTATTTGTACGCCTCTTGGCATAACATAACTTTTTACTATAAGCCGTTGGTCCTGGCTGTCATTCGTATGTCTTTGACAGTCGTTACGGGTAGTCAGAAGCCCAAAAGTCTGCCACCAGTCTTACCAAGGGATGTCGTGTTACCCATTAACTGGGTTGTGGAGATTAGATAGGCAATCGCTCCATGTAAAATACTGGTATTCAGCTGCATCCGGTTAGACTGGAAACCGACCCTAACATAGTTGGGAAAAGGCTAGGCAGCTTGATTTTTTACTTCATATACGTATAATTCAGAATCTAAAAAAACATAAATAAAAAACGTCTGCGTCTCTCACCGAGGAGTAAATTTCAAAAATATCTGACATGTCATTTAAATTTATTACGGTAGTATGCAAATTTCCCGACGCTAGCTTTCCCCACTTTTCTGAATGCATTGCTGCACAACGCTGCCATTTAATCCTATTCCAAGGCGACTAAAATATGAGTCTCAGAGAACTGTCTGTCTATGTTTTCACTATTTTTATTACACGAGGGAGAATTATTACTCTTTTCAACGTTTTCATTTTATGTATGTTGTTGTTGTGTATTTCATTTCTTTTCAGTAGATAGTGTGAAAAGATCAGTTATATTACCTAAACATCTTTGAGTTCGGTAGCAGGCATTACTAATCATCAAGTCTATACATTATCGTCTCTCGAATGATTATGGTAACTTACTCGTGTATTCGGAACCTGATCCACCCGATCTAATCTGTAAACCTCTCACCGTGAAAACTTAGATGAAGTGAGTTTGAAGTGAGCTGTCATTCCTCATGATGCTAGGAACTGACACTGTTTAAATCTCATTCCTAGCTTATTTCACCTAAGTTTTCAATGTGAGATTTTTACAGAATATTATAGATCATCATCATCATCATCATTTCCGCCGAAAAACGTCCACTGCTAGACCCAAGCACCGCCACTTTGACCGGTTCTATGCTTCTCGCATCCAGCAAATTCCTGCGGCCTTCACCAGATCATCGGTCCACCTTGTGGGGCGCCCTTCCATCGCTACGTCTTCCGATACGCGGTCGCCATTCCAGAACCTTTCGGCTCCATCGGGAATCTGTTGCAATGTGCCCACTCACTGCCACTTACGTTTGGCAATTCTTTGGGCTATGTCGGTTACCTTGGTTTTCCTACGAATGTCTTCATTTCTGATTCGATCACGTAGGGAAACTCCAAGCATAGCCCTCTCCATTGTCCTTTGGGTGACTTTCAGCCTTCTAATGAGGCACATTGAGAGCGACCGGCCGAATAGATCGGCTGGTATTAATTGTACAGTCCTTCCACTTCCACAGTTATTTTCCTTCTGACAGAAACCCAAGCTGCAACTCACTATCAACTTTATAACAACGAGAATAAAGATCACTGAGACTCAATCAATGTGCCTAGCCTTTTCCCAGCTATGTTGGGGTCGGCTTCCAGTCTAACCAGATGTAGCTGAATACCAGTATTTTACATGGAACGATCTGACCTCTACAACCCAGTAACTGGGTAATACGATACCCCTTGGTAAGACTAGTTGTCAGACTTTCGGGCTTCTGTCGACTCGTACCGACTGTCAAAAATCCATGAATGACAGCCGGGACCAAAGGCTTAACGTGCTTTCCGAGGCACGGAGGAGTCTCGGTATGTAAAGATGGTCACCCATCAATGGACTTACCCCAACAAGCGTAGCTTAACCTCATGGCTTGACCGGTGCGGCTGTTATTACTTAGCCACGAGCTCCTCCACTGTGATTTAGACTGTCTCACTGACTGCAAAATCTGTGAAAGGTCTGTTAGTAGGTACAGAAAAAAAAAGATATGAAAACAAATGCCAATCACATCGAGAAAGAATCAAGTAACGAAGAATCTTCTATCAAGTAATTTCCAAACAAAATAGACATTACTTAGGACGGGAAAACAATAGACTAGATTAACTAGACATGACTAGTTTACGTAAGGAATCCATTTCTCTCACTTGTCACTAAGTACTCGCGTGGGCTGATAAGCTGTAGATATATCTGCGCTTTGTTTTACTTTCATTCACTGATAACTAGATAGTTATTTATACAATTTTACTGAGTCAATTGTAACCTAGATTATTGTTCAGTAGCTGTATTGTATAGTCTGTTTCTTGCGCCACTTCTTCCCAGCTAAAGCACTAGGAAGTGGTGAAGGGTGGGCGTTTTTGGGGAGTGTCTGTAATTTTGACGTTCGAAAAGTGCTGATTCACAGCCTAGTTTGAATAACTGACTTTTGTTTTTTTTTTTTTTTTATTCTTGAAGATCGGCGCAATCTCGGTAGTCACACCCTTTCTTGCCATATTATCATTTTTCACACAGTCCATCTATAATTTCTTTGGTCCTCAACTACTGTTATAGCCAAATTCAATGTTTCAATAAAATCTGTATTGTTAAGTAATATGTGCAGTTTCAGCAAACTTTCAATCGTATTGTGCACGGTCCTGCTAGAAAAAATACGATTTTCCCATTTTTCACAATAAGATAATAAAATTTGTTTGAAATCCAGTGGTTATTTATGTTATTGTGTTTGAAATTTATCTGTAATTAATAGTAACTAAGGTCAAAGGTTTTCTTTGGGTCATATATTGTAACTGTTTACTAAGTGACTCATTACCAGCGAATCACCAGCATATAAATTGGATAAATAATGCTTTTAAACAATCAATCTGCCTAGCCTTTTCCCAAAGTTATATTGGGGTCGATACCCCTTGGTAAGACTGGTTGTCAGACTTTCAGGCTTCTGATGACCCGTAACGACTGTCAAAGATCCACGAATGACAGCCGGGACCAACGCAACGGCTTAACGTGCTTTCCGAGGCACGGAGGAGTCTCGGGATGTAAAGATGGTCACCCATCCACTGACTAACCCTGGCAAGCGTAGCTTAACCTGATAGAGCGACCCGTGCGACAGTTATTACTTAGCCACGAGCTCCTAAACAAAACAAATAGACACTTGCGAATACATGCTTTTATACACTACAATATTATTGCAAAACAGCTCTCTATTATACCCGATACTCTGCTGCATACACCTTAAATGAAATTAATGAGGCTGAAATTTTAATTATTAAGTACATAAAAAACACATACCTGAAAAGAGAAAAACAAGCTTTAGTATCTTTGTTTTTTGTAAGGTTTTCCAGTCGGGTAAAAATAAACCTTAAATAAATAAAGCGGCCAACCGAAACCAAAAAAATATTTAAGTATTCCATCTGATTGTGACAGACAGGGAGTTACCAAAGGAACACGTTTCCATCAATGTGGTCCACAACGTGACGATAAGCGGCGTGATATCTATAAATAGAGATAATTATAGACAAAACAATACAAAACAATGTTATTATACAAAACAATTAGAGTTGGGAGTTGCTACAATAGATAATCGACACGCAATACCTACCCTAATTTTAGGTAACAAACAATGCTGTATCAGCCGCTTGAACAAAGGCTTTTTTTCTTTTTCTTTTTTTTCAAACCGGTTTTTGTCTTACTGCTGGGCAAAGCTCTCCCATAGCTTTCCACTCTTACCTATGTGTTGTCCTTTCCGGTCAAACTCCCAAAAACGCCTCTAAGTCATTAAGCCAGCGTTTCCTGAGCCTCTCTCGGCTACGAGGCCCGTCTGCCCCGATGCATCCTACTTACGTGGCCCGCCCAACCCCACTTCAATCTACCAGGCTTGTAGACAACATCGGCGATTCTTGTTTTGGAGCGTATGTTATACTGGGTGAAATTGAATTCATGGGCATCCTCTTAAGGGGTCGTTGTACTCATCATTATAAACATCTTTCACTATAGGACCAACCACGAAATCGCGAAAAAAAATATAACTTTTCCATATATTTTGAGGATCTATACAAACATAAATGTAAGGAACAGCAGATATTTTTTTCGCGGGTTCAGGCTTGGTCCCATAGTGAAAGTTGTTCATAATGATGAGTACAGTGACCCCTTAAGATGATGCCCATGAATTCAATTTCACCCTGTATAACGTATTCCGTCGCTGAGCTTAATACCCAAAATATGCTACGCTCCATCCCTTTGGCAAACCTTGAGTTTGGACTTTTGAGACTCGGTCAGCGACAAGGTTTGGAAACAAGCCACAGTTTTTCATTTATCTTCAACACTATATAATTAATAATGTACCCTGTTGAACCTTCTCTTGATTCTGATTGTCCTTTTTTACACCACTTAAATTAAGACGAGAGTGTAGTCTTTGACCACAAGTATCTACGGACAATTCTTTAATCCTGTTTACGCAGACCGTGTACTAAGCCATTAATTTTTCTTCTTCTTTTCGTGTGGTTAGTGACTAACCTGGTGTCAAAGTCTTAAAGCCGCCCATGGGCCTCTGACTTGGCTTCACATGTCGTCGAGAAATGTCTCTTAGGCATGCCGCCGGTTTCCTCACGATATTTTCCATCACCGTTTTTTAAGCAAGTGATAACTATACAATACGCACAATGAATCCGAAAAGATAGAGGTGCGTACCTTGGGTTCGAACTCGAGACCTATGACTTGGCAGTCTGACGGTCACACCACTAGGTTATCACTGCTCTAACCATTGGTTGCGTTATCTTTATCCCAAGTGAAGTAAAACAGGACTCAATCAATCTGCCTAGCCTTTTCCTATGTTGGGGTCGGCTTCCAGTCTAACCGGATGCAGCTGAATGCCAGTATTTTACATAGAGCGACTGCCTATCTGACCTCCACAACCCAGTTACTGGGACCCACGATACACCTTTGATAAGACTGGTTGTCAGACTTTTGACCTTCTGACTACCCGTAACAACAAGTTATTAAAACAGGACTAAGTAACAAAAACTGAAATACCATTTGTCCGACAAATATAACCCGAAAGTTCAATAGCCGATGTGCCATCGCGGACCTCTTTTCGACCTTATTGCCTAAGCAATAAGATCGGTCCATAGGTGGTCAACCACCAGTGTCCGCGATGGTACATATCAAAGTGACCAACATAAATATATCACCGATATATAGGCATACTCATAAAGGCTTATTAAAGGCTAACAGAAAGGTACCAGAGGATGAAAGGGACAATAGATTCCTCGGTTCATAGGTGGTTGCGTTATACGACCTTTTTATATCTCGTTTACAAGTCAACACGGTGAGATGATTCGACAAACAGCCGATATCCGATATTCGACCAATAACCGAAATTCGATATTCGAAATCCGATATCGAGATTTGTAAATAAACATGTTCGACTTTTCCTGTTTTCGTGCTATTTAAGTAGGCGTGGTTGATGGCTTAGTGATTTATGTAAAACGGGACCTCTCCCACGATAAATTTACAATAGATTTGGACATTCCGTGGATTTGGACTACAAAAATAGGTCAAGGAAATTATGTATTTCAAGAACAATTTATCTGATTTAGCGCTTTCTAGCTTCTGCCCGCGACTTTTTTTGCGTAAATTTTCTTGTTAGAACATAAAAAATGTCCTATGGCACTGGGCAATACTGTAATTTCCCATTACATTGGGGAAATAATTTTCTGAATTGGATCAGTAATTCCGAAGATTACTCCTGTGGCGGGCATCTACACGCTACATGCGAACTGCGCATCAAAGACCTGACGTCACACAAATCCTGCATCACGCAATTAGAGTTTACCGCGCGAACGACATAAGACTATCCATCACTCGCTGGGCAGTTGCCCGCCAGACACGACACCCGTCTGGTCGGAGGATCCTCCCTTGTCCTTGTGTCTCTAGGATGAGTGAACTCTATACCTTGTTCCTCATACATCTAAACCCCCTTACATAAAAACTCTCAAATTTTACCTCTTAAAGCGCAGGCCACATTGGGAACGAAGCTAAGTAAAACTCTTTTTAAGGCTTATTGCTTGTCAATGTACACTTGCCAACTCTGGTGCAACTTCACAAAAAAGATAAAAAGATGTACAGTACATTACGGGTTCAGTTCAATGATGCTTACCGAACCCTTATGAAACTGCCAAGATATTGCAGTGCCTCGAGCATGTTTGCCGAAGCGAGGGTCCCGGACTTTTACGCCACCATGAGGTCGAGGGTCGCGTCTTTTTGGCAAAGTTTGAGACGCTCCAGTAACAGCATTTTGAGGGTTGTCTCGTGCAACCTAACTAGTCCCATATTTGTGTACTGGATTTCTGTTCACCTAAACGAATAAAAGATGACGAAAGACAATGAACGTTTTTTTTTATGACTGATAATTTTTAATGATATTTTATTTTTATTTTAATGATAATTTTTATTGATTTTTTTGTTTTTACTACCTACTTATTTATTAAATTTTTTGTTTAAGGGTATGTTGCCTGAAATAAAACACAATTTGTATTTATTTATTTTTTATGTGCATGTAGGCTCGCTCATGTAGCTACCACGTGTTTGCATACTTCTGTTCACACCGCGAACTATAAACAAACGTATGAACGTACGACGCTAAACGAACTTAGCTTCGTATGGCAGCGCATTAAATACGAACAAACAAACATTGATTTTTAAATCATCCTTAGAATCGCTATTTGACTCACTTAGAACTTTAGCTACTTTTAAGAGCCAAGTATATCGCATGACCATTTATCATAAAGCTGTTGTTTGATATCCCTTTTAGGACAAATTTACAACCTACCATTTTCATCCATCTTAACAGTCACACCATTTTAAAGCTTTTAAAATTTATCTCTCACAATACCTAACATAAAACAAGCGTTATTCTATAAAATACGACTTAAATAGTAACTTTACTTATGATACTGTTAAGTTAAAAAAATCAATCTACCTAACCTTTCCCCAACTATTTTGGGGTCGGCTTCCAGTCTAACCGGATGCAGCTGAATACCAATATTTTACATGGAGCGATTGCCGATCTGACCTGATTAACCCAGTTACTGGGTAACACGATACCCTTTGGTAAGACTTTCGGGCTTCTGACTACCCGCAACAACTGTCAAAGCTCTAAGAATGACAGCTAAAGTTACTATTAAGTTAAAGTACAACCATAAAGCGATTCACAGAAAATGAGACACTATTAAACTATCTCCTACATATATAATAACCTCAAACCAGCTTAGACCGCAATAGGCCCTCTGAGGACGAAAGATATGCATGTATTTATAAACTTAAGTAGTTAATGTACTTTGGTAATAGGCTCCTCTCAAGTGGAGTGAAACTTTCGGCTTGTATGTAATTGGTCTAATCCAACCTCAAACCTCTGTGATGCGGTATCCGTTGCTAATAGGATAAGAGCAGGCTGCAATATCATGATTAATTACGATGAACTTATGTGCGCTCGTAAAGACTGGTCTACACGTGGTTAGAATTAAGGCGAGTGTTGACTCAGGCATTCACCACAACATAAATATGGACAGTATGTAAGCCTATTTGTTGAAATAATTGCCTACGTTCCATGTTTAAAAATATCGGGGCGACCACTTCGTCTCGACACGGCACACGCTGCTGACAGCACCGCGACAACCGCTTGGGGTCTCGTCAATGAGTGTGTCGTTTTGAACGTTTACTACGTAGTGACGATATGAAGGTATGATAGAGTCTGTACTGTCCATATTTATACTGTGCATTTACGTAGGTACAATTGGTCAGAATGGCAGAATGGGGCTTGTGGCTAAATAAATGATAACAGTCACACGGGTCGATCGAAGGTTAAGCTACACTTGCCGCGGTCAGTTCGTGGATGGGTGAACATCCATTAAATATCAAGACTCCTCCGCGTCTCGGAAAGCACGTTAAACCCCCCCCCCCGGCTGTCATTCGTAAATCTTAGACTGTTGTTACATAGTCAGAAGGCCAAAAGTCTGACAACCAGTCTTACTATGAAGTATCGCGTTACGTTACTGCCCAGTAACTGGGTTGTGGAGGTTAGATAGGCAGTCGTTCTATGTACAATATTGGTATTCAGCTGCATTCGGATAGACTGAAAGCCGACCACAACATAGTTGGGCAAAGTCTAGGCAAATTGATTGAAGTGCCCAGAATGGTTTTAAAAGTTTTGTTAATAAATATTAAAACGAACTGTTTAGTGACCATATACTCGTAAATGCATTTCGCTTTCACGTGTGAAATTACCTTATTATGATTCAAGTTTTCTTTTACAGAAAATAAAAGTGTCGCTTTAAAAGGAAAATGAGCGAACAGGTGGTGGACGCAATTTTTAATAAAAGATATAAAGGAAAGCTGCTGTGAAATATATTGCTCATTTATTTTACTTTCTTGGGAATGTATACGTCTTAATTTATACAGTTTGTATCGTACCTACACTACCTACATATTTATCACTCAGCTAGCGAAACATTAGCAAGTAAAAGGAATTTTATGTAGGTCGCAAATAGCTGTCAATCTTTTTTTAATTGTTTTGTATAATTTGGCGATATTACTGTATGGAAATCAGAATTTGGCTAACTAGCGATCTAGAATATTATTAATGAATTGCAATTAATAACATTAAATTTGATGTTGTACCCGTTTTAGGTGTACAAAAGGGATTTGGATAGTTTCCAAATACTTTTTTTACATCTAAAGGCTTGTGCAGACCAGCGCGACTTGTCGCGCGTCGCGACACCGGTTATTGTTATACTGTGAAGTTTTCTTAGAAATTGTATTGTTCGTGTCGCGTCGCGCGACAAGTCGCGCTGGTCTGCACAAGCCTTTAAACTAAATATTTGGTGTTACGATATTAATGATTGCATTTCTATTCAATATTCTAGTCCATACTTAGTAATATTGTTAAATTAATCAAAACAGCGAAATATTTGACATCTATTTGCGATGTTGCGCACTTTCAGAATGCACGCTCTAAGAATCTGTTTATACTACCTAAGCTAGGTTAAGAAATAAGACGATAATTTTGATGTGTTGGATGGATTTAGGGCCAGTTTCTCGAAGGAAAATTATCGCAAAATTAATGTGACAAATTAATTGTCAAGCGCGCGTAAACTACTGTGATTGTTTGAATGATTTATCAACAGCCAATAACAGCAATTTACGCGCTTTGACAATTTGTCACATTAATTTTACGATAATTTTCTTTCGGGAAACTGGCTGTAACGCATAGACAAGGTGTCCTCGGCCCGACGCTCTTTTTGATTTATATTAACGAACTCTGTAACCTTATTATCAACGGTGCGAGGACACTGTCCTACGCGGATGACACGGCTATTATCTTCTCTGCAAAGACCTGGGACATAGTTAGGCTGGAGGCTGAGAAGGGACTGGCTAGAGTTGGTGATTGGCTATGTGAGAATCTACTTACGCTAAATACCCAAAAAACCAACTACATCTGCTTCACAAAATACGTAAACTCTCAGCCTGCGCCTGACTTTAACATTAGGATACATTCTTGTCTTACCCCAACCCAATCCACCTGTAGTTGCCCTGTTATTCATAAGGTAAATTCTGTCAAGTACCTAGGTATTGTAGTAGATCAAAGGTTAAGCTGGTACCCACACCTCGAACTAACTATAGCGAGGGTAAGAAAACTCATATGGGTTTTCAAATCTTTGAGATGTGTAATGAATGCAGAACTACAGAATAAAATCTATTTCCACATACTACACATGGTACTAAGATATCACAAAACTCTACCCTTTAGCCATGCCAAACTTAAAAAAAGACGGTGTGATATAGTAGCCCCTACATACTCCGCACGTTAAATTTTTGCTGGTCGTCAAAATGTAACTCAAGCCCCACGCGTCTATAATAAAGTAAATCGCATACTTAACATTTACCCTATGCAACTGTACGAGTGTAAGAAGACATTGACTGAATGGCTCTTCACACTTAATTATGATGCCGTGGAAGACATTCTGGCGACTCAGGGTTGAACGTCTGACACACACACACATACACACACTCCAACACACACACACACACACACACACACTCACACTCCAACACCCCCCTATTCATACACACACACACTCCAACACACCTCCACACTCATTCACACATACACTCACCCACTCACACACGCACCCCCTCTTACACACACACATACACACAAAATATACATTCACACACTCATAAACACACGTATAAACACACATTTATACAATCACACTCTAGTTTTCACACACTGCCATAAACACGATTTTAATTTTTTTCTTTTTATTCATTTTTCTTTTTTATTGGTTATATAAAAAAAAAATGTTTAACTATACCTAATTAGCACAACGAAACAATTGTTAATTAATAAAGGAAGAGCGAGGTTTATCCCATCACAAGTATCTTCGGATTACTTTTTGGGAAGCCCCAGCAACTTAATTGTACCTATAGATTTAAGATAATAAACACATTTTTTTTTTTTTAATATAACTTTATCTTATAAGGGAGCAACCCCGAAAACAAGGAAAGAAGGTTCTCTCCAGACAAAGGGCATTAATGAGAGGAAAAATAGGACTCCTACCATGTTTACATAAATACACACGTGCGGATCTGAGACTCGATTATAAAAACGCATACACGAGCCTAAGCTTGTAAACGCCCACTCAACACACTATCACAAAATAAACACATTAGTATAATTAATACTTCACCTTTGTATAACACTATGTGTTACTTCCCTTCAAACAAGAGTCGGCTTACTAAACAGATATACGGCTAATTGGTTTATTACGAGACTACTTAGTGACGCCGAAAATATATTAATTAATTAAGCACTTAATCTGCCAAGAAGTGTGTCCCCCGCCTTAATTGCGTCATCCACTATAATAACAATCACTTTCAGTCAATATAACTCGATTTTTATAACTGTGCGCTTGGAGCTGTAAAAATCGTAGATTGTTAGTGTTGAATTTACCCGCCCGGTTAGCTCCTCAGTGTTCCGACGCCTACACAACTCGTGTCGTCTCCACAGTTCTGTCTTATTATTCGTTAATTTGTTATTATTTAAACCACATAGGTATACAGTAATATTTCCACGTTGACAGGCGCACATGCAGCAACAAAATCCATTGTTTCGTCTGAGTGACAGGTCTGTTCGACACTCTCTTTACTCGTATTATTAATAAATTATACAGAGTTTACAATAGTTTTAAACTTAAAACTATATAGACCCCACAAAACCGTTGTCATGATTTGTCTGTGGGAACAAATCATGATTTATTTTAAAGTTTAAGAGGGTTTATCCTAAAAGTTGGCAACGTCGCAAATAACTGTCAAATATTTCACTGTTTTGATTAACTTGGCAATATTACTGTGCGCAATTAAAAATGTGGTTAACTAGCGAACTAGAATATTGATTATGAAATGCAACAATTAATATCGTAACACCTAATGTTTAGTTTTAGATGTAAAAAAACTATTTGGAAACTTTCCAAATGCGTTTTTTACACCTAAAATGGGTACAACAACAAATTCAATGTTATAATTGCAATTCATTATTAATATTCTAGTTCGCTATCTATCTATATCTGGTTAGTCAGGTTGTCTGCAAAAGATCACTTTTAGTGTTAAGATGGCCAATGGTGTCACCATAAGTAAAATTTCTAAATTTATTTCTGTAATTTTTATGGTGTGCGTGTGCATAATAAAGAATATTCTATCTATCTATCTATCTATCTATCTATCTCCATACTTAATGTTTTTGTTTAAAGTTAAGTAATGATAAACGTCTGCTTAGCCATATTTTTATGACGACGTTTTTAAAAAAGGGAGCCAGTGTCCAATACACCTTTTAAACCTCCTTTAAAAAAGGAAAGGTCCAGTCAAGTCAAAGATCGGTCGTACCGTTTAACTTTGTCCCATAAATCCTCCCGAATCCCTTGAGGTACTCAAGAGCCATATCATGGGCACCCTATAGTTGTATCACTAATTAAGAACCGCACTCGGGCCGGAAATAACGCCAACCCAAAATGCTAGCGCAAATTGAACACCCGACAAGTTCCGGCCTTAAATGAGATTTTCGGGAGGCAAACAGCAACCGATTAGAACGTTTGAACTTGAAGATAAACTGACATTTAGCTGCCTGAAGTTTGATAAGTATCAGATATCTTATTTGGGAAACTGAGCCTTATTTACTTCATTAAGATATAGGATTATTTATGGTTTGACTTTAAGTTTTATTTTGTTCTTTTATGTGTTTTGAATTTGAAGGTTTTCTTAATATTGATTACTGGTTAGTATAGCGTGATCTTGTTTCATTAGCTAATAGGCAGCTACTTAAAAATACACTAGTTAGAATCGTTTTAAGAGCAACCATAGCACTGTGGTATCGCTGCTGCGGGTGCGATTCGCATCACTGATGCGTCGGGTGCGCGACAGCCCTAACAGCCTCGTGAATTCAGAACGTGATTCTGAACCCCTCTACGTTAAAAATTTTCGTCGATTTTTTTTTTTTAATCTGCTGTCCATACATTTTGAATCCATGGTAACAGTTTTCGCGTCGATGTCCCTGCCACCCTGTATTTATTAAATATCACGTAAAAAATTAAGTTAGATTAAAATTGCATACAGTCTTAAAGGCTAGACTGTAATAAATAATTATTAAGAATCTGGTTCTTTATTTATTTATTTATTTAACAGTTTATGTACACACATATAAATAGACAAGAAGAAAGGAACAGAAAAATACGTACAAAGGTGATGCTTATTTCTAAAGAAATCTCTTCCAGCATACCTGCGATAGGAAAGTAGTTAAAGAGATGTAGACAACGTGTGAAAGATTAGAAGAGAAAATAATAAACATAAAATAAAAACACTTAATTATTCACTAATTTAACCATAAACATACAATATAAGAATAAACTTACATACATACTTCTAAACTAAATATCACTAAAATAAATATACTTAAATATAATGTAGCATAAAATAATAAATACAAAATATGCAACTATGACGAAGTGGACAGATAGTGTTCTTTAACTCTTCTTTTAAAAATTGCAACAGTTAGGCAGTCCCTAATGTCAGGCGGAAGTGAATTCCACAACCGAACCGCGTGCACGCTGAAGGAGTAGGAGTAGAAGTCGGTTGAGTGGGGAGGAGATTTAAGGAGATTTCTAAGATGCGACCTGCAAGGAGCATCAGAAGGACGGGCGTAGGAAAAGCGTTCCCGCAGATAGGATGGTGTTTTAGGGTTGTGAAGGATATTAAATAGCAGACACAATATCCGAGAGTTGAGTATTTGGCGAAAGTTAGAAACGTGGTCATACTTTTTAAGGTTAAAAACAAAACTAATACAGATGTTTTGCAAACGTTCAAGTTTATTTAAAAGCTCCTCGGTGGCATCCAAATAACAGGCATCAGCGTAGTCAATGATGGGCTGTATGAGAGTTTGGGCAAGGGAGATTTTGGTACTAAAGGGCAAGAAGCACTGGAGGCATTTCAGCGAATGGAATGTGTAGTGCACTTTACGACTGACTTGACCAACATGGGCAGTCCACGAAAGGTAAGAGTCCATGGTAACCCCCAGGTTTTTAACGGTGTTTGCGTATTCAATCTGAACTCCATTCAGACAGAGTGGAGACAGCGACGCAACATCGAGCCTATTCCGCATATACCTGCCGCCGATAATGATGGCCTGGGATTTCTTAGGATTGATTTGCAGTCCAAAGGACCGTGACCACTCGCTAATCAAATCCAGGTCACTGTTCATGGCAGACACTGCTGCTTCCGCATCTTGCCTTAAAAAGTGAGTGTAAAGCTGCAGGTCGTCCGCGTAGAGATGGAAGTGGGAAGAGATGACTCTGGTGACAGAGTTAATGAAAATAGAAAAGAGAAGAGGAGAGAGAACGCCACCCTGAGGCACACCCGCGGTAAGAGAACACCAGTCAGAAGAAGACTCCTCGAGACGAACCCGCTGCGAGCGGCCTTTAAGATAGGACTCGAACCAATTAACAGTAGAAGAAGAGAAATGGAAAGATTTAAGGATTCCTAGAAGTATCTCGAAATCGACAGAGTTAAAGGCACTGCTAAAGTCCAGCAGCACAAGCAAGGTGAGAGATTTGTGGTCCATAGCCCAGCGTATTTCATCAGTAACCTTCAAAAGAGCCGTTACTGTGCTATGACCAGGACGAAAACCAGATTGAAAAGGACTAAGAAGGTCATTCGAAGATAGAAAGGCAGAGAGTTGCCGATGAATATTATAGTAGAAAAAAGAATACTGTGTTAGTACGTATATTGGTAGAATGATTCTTATAGGTTACAGTAATTTTCAATTTTCCCCTTTGCGCTTGCAATCACAGGTACAACAAAGCGCGGACGCAACTCACTGTTACATACTTTATGAATACAAATTGAACCCTTCACAATGACGAAACAGTCATAAACTATGTCGACGAACATACAGCTTTACCGTGTTAAACAAAAACAAAACACTGTGCTCCTTCCCGCGTGAGTTACAAAAGTCGGAAGAGGTAAATGGGTCAGTTAACCCTGCACGGTAGGGTTAACAACCTGTCACCGCGTCCCTACTCATACACTAATACTACAAAGCTACGTGACAACAGCCTGATTGCTTGGAGTCTCACTTATTGTACCTATGAGAGGCTTAAGGTACGTGCCCACCTGATTAGACGCGACAGGAAGATTAACAAGTAATCAGAACACACAGTGTCAACACATTCAATTAGGGCTATACTTATCTTAGAAACACACGCAGTCCCAGTGAATAGTTGGCTTAAGGTGCGGTCTAGGTCCCATTCGACCACCGCCTTTATATTAGAGATGCCGCGAATACTCGCTATTATTCGGTATTCGGGATTACTCGTTTTTTTTTTGTTATTCGTCGAATACCGAATAATAGTGTCTATCATTCGATATTCGGCGAATAGTTGTCTAAATAAAAATGCAATTTTAATGAACAGAAAACCTATAGACTTAAAAATATGTATATCTCTATTTATTATCTTTAAGTAATATAAAAAGTTTGCCAAAATCAGTCATGTTGATGTTAATTAGTTAGGCTTTTTAATTAATAATTTAATATTTAAAGTTCAAAAGGGGCAGATTGTGGCGCAGAAAAACTAGGAAAAACTAGTTTTTCTGCATGATTGGGATCAAGTCGGTTGCGCGTTGCGTTTTTACATAAATCAAACCTGCCTTAGAAAATAAATAAACTATATTATTATTTTAGACTAACTAAACTGTTTTTAAATTCCTTTTCTTATGTCGAGTAATAATGGCGAGTGTTCGACTATTCACCATAGAGAATGGCGATAAATCGGTATTCGACTATTCGCTATAATAACTATTCCGCATCTCTCTAGGACTGTCTGTGTCCGTACATTGAAACCACAGCTTCAATCTTCGAGGCAATCTGGCGTACGAAAGAGATTTTATTTTCTCGTAAACTGGTCACATGTCGTCTAAATTGGAAATACGTGATCGAGTTTCATGGTAATGATCCCCTTTTATGTTGGCTGTAACTTACGCGCCATATAATTGAGTATATAAGTTATCATTTACGCGACTTAGGAGCGGTATGAACCCTTGGGGGTTGAGATACGTTTTCCTTCTTTTGATTGCAGTGCCAAGGTCGGATACTTGTGCTAAAACAATTGTCTGTAGTCATTTCTTTCTGTAACTTTGATATTAGCACTGAGCCCTCTTGAGACTTAGTCCGATATAATAAAGAAAAAGATATAAATACGTAGTAGCGTCGTGTGGAGCTTTTAGAACAAAATATGAGATTGGAAGTGGAACCAGTGAACCATTGAACGTCGTCCGTACTATATTAAGTAGGTAAACGTTATAAGTTCGATAAGTATACGATGCGACATCTAAGAAAAGCGATTTTCAGATAGACATTTGTATTCCAGCTTCTTCTTCTTCTTTTCGTGTGGTTAGTGACTAACCTGGCGTCAAAGTTTTAAAGCCGCCCATGGGCCTCTGACTTGGCGACTTGGCCGTCGAGAAATATCTCTCAGGCATACCGGTTTCCTCAAGCTGTTTTCCGTCACCGTTTTTGAAGCAAGTGATAATTATACAATACGCACATTAATCCGAAAAGTCACAGGTGCGTACCTTGGGTTCGAACTCGAGACCTATGACTTGGCAGTCCGACGGTCACACCACTAGGCTATCACTGCTTACCAGCTAAGAACTGCAGCGAATTCCATACAATTCAGATCTCTTAACTTTTGTTCAGTATAAGTTTAGGACACAAAGCGGTTCCGTGTCTATCATCACATACTTGCATTCTGGCTTTGAATTCCTAATGTATTCGACAAAACAAAGGGACGGCCTTCATAGTTTCTCAGACGTTCAAAGTTTCTTCAAGAATTTAAGAACCTACTGTGAAGTTTTGTCTCTAGATTTCGATTCGTACTATTAAATGTTCCAGCGAATCATGCTTATTCTAAATCTACCACTAGAAGATAGTTAAGAAGTTTGAAAAAGTATATTTTGTTGTCGATCATTATCTTCTTTTATATTTATTTGAAACTTACTGAACCGACAACGTTGTCCTGTCCAAATTTAAATAATTCGAATTTTTCTTTCCGTAACAACCTGATTCGAACTATTACGAATATTTTACAACAACAAATAGCCTGATCTTTCCAGCTGTTCTGAAAAATTATGCACTTACCAAAAAATAGCATAATTTATTTTATTTTAAAGAAATTGCGTGCCATAGCTTAGTAGGTTCAGTATCGATATAGGAACGCAGGAAAAAAATTTATAAATAAATTGCAAGATCAACATAATTTAGTACCTACTAACTTAAAATAGCAATCGTTTAGAATTAAAATTATTTTATTTGTTTTAATGCTCACCCGGCGTTATCGAAGTGTTCGGGCGTAGTAGGTATTTCATTTCTTTCAACTCTAGGAAATTATTAATTAGCATTTAAACAAAATAAAAATTATTTTAAGCAATGTTTTCATCAATTCTAAACGATTGCTATTTGATTAGTAGGTACTAGGTACATTAGGTTCATCTTATTATAATTTTCTTTTTTTTTTAAGTATTTTTTTAATTATTTATTTTTTATTTTATACGGGTTCCTTTATTCTGAACTCACCCTGAAGCTATGGCACGCCATTTCTTTAACACCCTGTATATATATGAAAATTAGAAGATATATAGATAATAGATATAAGTGTTCATTAAAACAAATGCAAAACGCTGTGTAAATACAAAACCTGGAAAGTACGATGTCGAAAAGTGAAATACAAATTACAATTAAATACATCACATACACGTCTGGAATTTTTAATTAAAACATTTACCGTCCGATGCACGGCGCTCATTACATTGTATTTTAATTAAAATAAATTCGTTATTTATTCAACGATATTATTCGATACGATAAAAATAAATCAGACTGTAATTTTTTTATAAGCAGTGATCGTTTTTGCGTGCATAATTTCGAGGTTGGATATTTTAAATTCGGAACGGCATCTGATTTTCGTTGCAGGAGCTCGTGACTAAGTAATAACAGCCGCACGGGTCGATCCATCAGGTTAAGCTACACTTGCCAGGGTTGGTCCGTGGATGTGTGTGACCATCTTAACATACCAAGATAGGAATCTTGGTATGTTGGTAAACCGTGCCTCGGAAAGCACATTAGATCTTTGACAGTCTTTACGGTATGTCTGGCCCCTCAAATAGTAGGTAGGTACTTATTAAATTGTTGTAATTTTACGACACTGATCGAAATTATTGCTCCCTCCAATTCTATCTAAAATCAATTCTATCTAAAATAGCCTTGTTTAATTTGACGAGACCATTGCACTAAGGGCCCGTTTCTCTTCTCCACCAGTGGCACTAGAGTCATCCCAGTTAAACGCTGCACCGGCAACATTTGATACATTTTATTTCTCACCTCTAGTAACATTTTCCTGTACTTGACATGTTTTCAATCGAGTTTGTGCAGGAAGGAGGTTGTTAGCTCCACTCGTATATTTTATTCGAATGATTACCTACTGAGAAACGATTGTTCGCTTGTTGCTCTGTGCCGGTGTGAATAATTTTGTTGTAAGCAGTTGGTTGGTTGAAGAGGAATTTATTTTTGAGTCAATGTAGATAATATAAATTACCAGTTTTTAACGCTATTAAAACATTTGCATGAAAATTTATTTTCCGCAAATAAAAAAATATAGACCTATTATAATAATCGTAAAAATCATTAGAGTTAATAGAGACTATTACAGACATTTTCGATAGAAATAAATGAACTAAATTGTAATGTGAAATTAGCTAAGAAGAAGCTAAAAGCTCCTCAATGACAGCAATTTGGCCCTCTCTTTCAAACTGGTTGTAAAAACCATTTGAACTAAGAACTACATTCACTTAAAAGCACCCCGCACTTACACACTAATTTGTCACTGTCATTTGCACAAAAAAAAAGAAATAAAAGAAAATAATAAACATTTTACGGTCTAAGTTTAAAGCTTGCGGTCAAAATTGCATTCGGCAATTTGCACGATTGCATGGGGAAATGAACGCAGCTAAAGGACAAAATTCAAATCTGTATTCGAAATAAATGTGTTGCCGATACCTTGGATACTTTTAAATGCTTTTAAAAAGGTAACATCGATGTTTTGGTGTCAAGGAGCAAAAACTTTGGGCTTAACGACACAGTGTGAAAGCATAACAACTTGAATGGCTTAATTCAATGAAGTTCGCTATATTGTTTTGTTTACGCCTAAGACGGAATGAGTTCGGTCTAATGTTCCGTGCTATGAAAACAGGAAAGTTTTGTTTACAAAGTGCCTAAAGAAGTTGCTTTCTGAGATACTTCGATTAAGTAAAATGTATATATTCTCTTTATAGATTGTGACGTAGAATTACAATGAAACTAAAGCGGATCTTTTAGAGACTCATCTGTCTTGCCTTTTCCTACTATGTTGGGGACAGCTTCCAGTCTAATCGGATGCAGCTAAAACCAGTACTTTGGCCTCCATAACTGCAGTTACTGGGTAACACGATACCCCTTGGTAAGACTGGTTGTCAAACGTTCGGGCTTCTGACTACTCGTAACGACTGTCAAATAATTCCAAATGACAGAGTCGTTGTAGCTTTTTGCTAAAAAGAGTACAAACAGCATACCTAATACCTCATTTTATCTGCGTGTATTTTACCAAAATGGAGTGAAACACCACCCGAAACGAAACCGACTTTAAAACCTTGTATACAATTCTGTTGCCCGTAAAACTGCATGTTATACTACTTACCGTTTGTACTGCAACCAATGCAATATAAACATCGTAAACGAACTGTGAGGGCATGGCTGCGCCGTAAATTGACGATTTAAATATCGTCACAGGCAACTGTCAGTGAGGAATTTTGAACAAGGAATTGTAATTGCGATTGTTTTTGGTTGCTGTTTGATTGGTTAGAATAGAATAATTTATTTGTGACACATAATAAGTATGTAGGTATATTGTAGTTAGGTACCTACATAGAAAGGTCTTAAAAAATAGTTAGTGCGCCAGTAGGTAATAAGCCAATAAGTTATGATTGTTAACTTTGTAATATTTATCAAGTTAAAAAATAAAATAAAACTGGCTTAGATTTTTAAGACGGAAAATAGGCACGGAAACAAATAACTAGGCTTACCATGTCTCTATAAACTTGTTCAGAATCATAACACTTCCACTTATGTACTTAATTATAATTCCTGATTCATGAAATATTCTCAAACCTCAAGCCACAGAATCTCAAGCTTAATTCATAATTTTATTTTTTTATGCAAATATTCTCCGAACTTTAGCTTTCTTTCGGTTGTTCGCGCAAACATCTCGGAAAATTAACAGTTTAACTCAATTGTTTACTTACGAACTTGTGTAGCTTTATGCCTTAAGTATTTTGCAATGTTCCAAGTCGTTTTTGTTTTACACGAAAACAACGCTTTTAGTTCAACGGAATTAATATAAAGCCAATAGATCAACCGTAACCGAAGAATTAGAAATAGAATTAGCAGTGATAGCCTAGTGGTGTGAACGTCAGACTGCCAAGTCATAGGTCTCCAGTTCGAACCCAACCCTATGCTTCAGTCCCACGTCGTCGTCTTGGGGCAAGTCTATTGCCATTAACTGAGCACCAATCCAGACTCCGGGCTTCTTTTTCTATCTCGTGTAGTTAGTGAAAGTTTGTCTGAGTTTTATGCCGCCCATGGACCTTTGACTTGACTTCACATGCAGTCGAGAAATATCTCTCAGGCATGCTGGTTTCCTCCCTATATTTTCCTTCACCGTTATTGACGCAAGTGATAAATGTGATAATTATACAATACGCACTTGAATTCGAAACGTCAGAGGTGCGTGCCTTGGGTTCGAACTGGAGACCCATGACTTGGCTGTCCGACGGTCACACCACTAGGCTATCACTGCTGTTGCTACTCAGGGCTGGTACTGAGAAATTCCTAATGAAAAAAAAAAACAATGTAACTTTGTCCGAGCTGGGAATTGATCCCAGGTCCTCGTGTTCAGCAGTAGCGCTTGAGACTTGCCAATGAAACAGTATTTTGAGAAAAATAATATTTTATAATATACATGGTGGATATTGGGACGGACGGATTTACCGGGGGGATTTTTAGGGGCCGTAAAAATAGCCTTAAAACATGTTGACAAACACAGAATAAGATCAACAGGAAAAAAAAAACAAAACACTGATATTTTTATGTGTAAATATAATACTTTTAATGGGTGAAGTTTTGAGCCAAGAACTTTTTATCGCAAGGTCGATTGTGACATTAATGTTGTCCAACAGCAACCATTAAAAAGCAACTAAGTCAAAAAGATTGTGTACCCGTGTACCGTGATAAACTACGGTTGTTTTTATTTACTTTAGGAGTAACAGCAGTTTTCTATTATGGGCGTGTGTACGTATACAAGGTGTTTTTTTTATAAGCCATAACTCTAGGGTATGAACGAGACCATATCAAAGAATCAACATATATGTTTTTTTTTCTTTTTTCTTTCAAATTAATTCGTGAAAGTCATGATTATTTATGTAAAAAACCCTTAGGTGAAACATTAATTTAGAAAAATTTTGTTCATAAAAAGATAATATGATAACATCGCATTTTTTTAGCTTTAAATATGAATGATTGATTTGAATGAAAATGATTTACTCGTACTTATCAATGAAACTTAGATGCTCACATCGAGTCTAGTGGTAAGATCTCTTAAAAAAATAGAAAAATAATTAATATGCTAGTTGATTCTCTGACATGGTCTCATTAATACCCTAGCGTTATGGGATATAAAAAAACACCTTGTATAATTTACTACAGCATACAATTTTTGTTGTTGCCTCGTTGGTGGTAAGCGCTACTGCGGAGCACGAGGTCCTGGGTCCGATTCCCGGGTCACGCCAAGCTTTATTAGGTTTTCCACCAGGAATTTCTCAGTAGCAGCCCGGAGTCCGGATTTGTGCCCGGGTGTTGGCAATAGACTCGCTCCCTATTACAGGCGAAATGTGGGTGAACAATAATACCTCTGCCAAACGCGTCGGGGATTTCATAGATTTTTTTTTTTGAAATTAGCTTTCCAATATTTTTATAAAATTTTCAAAACTTTTCTTTTTCTTTTCTGCCTAACCCTCCGTGAATTACAAGCGTGATATTCTTCTTCTTTTTTCCCCTCCTAGTATTTTCCCCTCCTAGTACTTTCCTCTCCTAGTACTTTGCCTTCCTAGTACTTCTGCGCCACACCGTACGGTTGTGAGTTGTCTCTTTTCTTGTGTTGCTCGTCATCAAATCGTTTTTTATTGTTCGTAGCCAAGTCATTGGTGGTCATCCATGGCCTCTCTTTCCGTCTTCACTACGACAGGCGTTATGTTATTTGTGTTCTATTTTCAAACAAAAATTCTGTATCTTAAAATAAGTTTATTACCTACGCCAAAACATTATCCTAATAATGTAAAGAAATAAATGAATGTAATTATAAATATTGGTAATAATGGATACCCAGACCATTTCCGGATAGATTACTCGTAAATTCCCTGAAAGGTTTGCTGGAAAGGTAGGAATATTAATATCCAAAATGATGGTAATAAATATTGTATTCTCGTATATGAACAAAGATAATAAGAATAAGTAGATAAGATACTTATTCCCCTAATTTATAAAACGCACTCGCTTCTGCCCATGACTTCATTCGCATGGAAGTCGTAAGATACTTAATATATTAAAATAACAGCCACATTTATATATAACTCCCTCGGCCGCCGACCCATCGCGTCGCATTGAATCGTCTGCCCGCGCAGAATTGGGGTATCAAATACAAATAAAATAATTTTTCAAATCCGAGTGGTAGTAAAGAAAAACAAACGAACTTTTCAGCTTTATTATATAAGTAAATAATATAGATTCTACGGCCAGAAGGAGAGTTGTTGTTGATAATATATTCACCATTATAAGCACTAATCAATTATTAACAGCGCAGCATGACAGACTTGTAAATGTACTGCGCATGCTTCTAAAATTTTGACAAACTCAAAGCATTTATTTCAAATAAACCAATTACAGGCACTTTTGAATTATCAAGGGGTCGGTCAGTCAGAAAAATGAAGCTAGTTGCCCATTTCAAAGAATAGTAGGTTCCTATGGAGAAGAACAGGCAAGAAACTCCACGGACACTCTTTTAAATCAAAATATTGATACAAATATTTGAATTATACATGTGAGAACAATGTAGAAAGACGCGCACGTTAAAACCGTCCATAATAAAAAGATTCAAAGAATCAAAAATTAAAATAAGGCGTGGCAGCTAAAAGATAACCAGCCGGTTTACGAACATAACGCATGGATCAGCATTATTCAGCTCAACCATTTTGAAAGGAACTTAACGATCCAACATACGCGCCACCACCAAGACACACATATTATGACGAAGGGAACAGAAAGTTCAGCCCTCATTTAATTAATCCACACAGTATCATATTACCAATACAAGTACATCTATCAAAACTTGTTACTGCAACTGTTTACAAGTTTACAATATCACGTTTACAAGTTTACGTATAAAGAACACCTATGACTACAGACTCGAAGGTCAATCGTTAGAACGAAAGAGCGTAGCCAAAGATCTCGGCGTATTGTTTGATGAACAATTATCCTTTAGAGATCATTACGATAACATGACGAATAGAGCATTGAAACTTCTCGGTTTTGTATCTAGGTCTACCAAAGGATTTAAAAAACCTCAAAGCTTCATATTACTTTATAAAAGCCTAGTAAGAAGTATATTGGAATACTGTTCGATAATCTGGTCACCGTGTTACGCGGTACACTCTGACAGAATTGAGAGTGTGCAAAGAAAATGTGTTAAGTGGGTCTCGTACCGGTACGGCTTCTCTAGATCGCTGCAAGGCTATTCCGAACGCCTTGTTAAATTCAATTTGGAACCTTTGCACGCCCGTCGCAAACAGCAAGATTTAATAAACCTGCATAAGATCCTACATTCTACGCTGGACTCTTCAGCTCTGCTGTCCATCATAAACATCAATACTAGGTATAACACCCGCAGACCGAAAACTTTTGCACTTCTGGTCTTTACAAATAACACCTCATATTACAACCCTATCGTTAGAATGTGTCGACTTTACAATGAAGTTTCAAAAGACAATAACAGTATTGACATCTTCGATTCTCGTGCCGCTGCTTTCAAAAGACATGTATGTACTCTTTCTTTTTAATCTTGTAACATTTTAAACTGTTTTCTTTATATAATGTAACTTTGTGTCAATTATGTATGTACTTTAACCTGGCGTGTTTGTTCTCCTGCACATTCCCTGCCTAAGTAGAAGTGTGTTGGAGGGCAGACGCACGGACCTTGCAGCTGTAACTTTGTGAACTAAGTTTTTACTGCAGTTGTCTTCTTTATTATTGTTGTTGCTAGTCATGTTGTGCGATTACGCTTTGGGTGATAATCAGGTCGAAACCTTTAATGTGAATCTAGTGATATACTGTGATTGTTACCTGTTGTAGTTGCCTTGTAATTAATAAATAAATAAATAAATAAATATCAGATATGCAGCCGGCTGTCGGAGTGATCTAAACATCTCGTCGGATTCCTGGATGAGAGCCAAGCCCACCATTGTACCGGAGATCCCTCAAAATAGGTACATCAACATTAAATAGTTTTATTGTGATCCAATAGATTTCGTTGAGTCAGGTATTATCGGGTTATTTTAAGAGGATGCGATGATCTCAACTTTGTTTGGGAGGAAGAGTATGAATATGATCCAAATAGTGGTTTGCTTAAGTAACTCTCTCTTGTCTCTGGATATGTACATAGTCATATAAACTGGGTTTGGAAAAGGTTCACCTAAAATCAATTATGTTTGCGCCGCGACTGGACTTTGGACAGAAGTAAAAACTTACAAATAAGGTGTTGTCAGCTCGGCCCGAGTCAACTAGACCCGAATAATAATACAAAATATAGAACTCCCGATTACGGTCAAGCCAGTATTTTTTTCCATTAAAGACAATACTAATAAATTATCTCTGTCATTACAAAACCTGAAACTATTTTTCAATGTAGGCTAATTAGTTGTTCCGTACCTTTATATAAAGCATAGTTTTGACATTACAATATTATAAAGAAAATGCATCATACCATCAGCACAAGTTTTACTTCAAAACTTTACATTGTGTACCACGCTGAATAGAATCCCGTCCGCGGTTTAAATTCTTAACAAAAGATCCAGTGGCGTCGCCTCGTTCATATTATATCTATTGAAAACTACGTATTATATAAATTGTCTTTGTTAGACTATGTTCTGGAATAACTAGAGCAAACTTTGCTATAGTGAATGGCTCCCGAGAAATTAGACTAGCAAGACCATTTGCTTACCATATATGTTGGGTTGGGTTTAAATGTCAAGAAAATGGGTGACAGTTCTCCAGCTGATATGAAATAATAAAACTGCAAGCAGAAATAGTCCTTACGGTGTATAGATATGAACTTCTTCGATGGTACATCAGTAGTTTTTAACCGACTTCCAAAAAGGAGGAGGTTATATGTTCGACGCGTATGTATATATTTTATTTTTTTTATGTATGTCCGTTGATTTCTCCGTCAATTGTGGACCGATTTTGAAAATTATTTGATTTATTTTATTTTTGTTTGAAAGGGTATGCTCTCGGATTGGTCCCATATAAATTTTATTAACTTTGCTGGGATAGTTTTTGAGTAAGCTTCAATAATACGTATTTTCCCCACTTAGTATATGTGGATGATATGATGATAACTTCCTGTGACTGTTATTTACATAGAAGGTAGTGGTATTCGACTTTGTGTGGGGTAGGTACCACAACTAAAAAGTGAATAAAAACACCTTAATACAAAAAAAAACAACAGACTTCCGAAAAAAAACTCTACAAAGTATAAAATAACTTTAATTTCGGAAGTCGGTGGCAAAAAACGAAAATTCAAAACCAAAGACACCGACTTCCGAAATTAAAGTTATTTTATACTTTGTAGTGTTTTTTTTCGGAAGTCGGTTGTTTTTTTTTCTTCTAAATTATAGCAACTTATTATCGGAATTATTAATTATTATTGAAATTTTGAAATCAATGTAACTACGTATACTCCATTTGAAATAAGATTAGACATTTAAAGAAACCTTTTTTTCCAGTCCGTTCAACCGATTTTGACTTCTATTGCGTTGGTAGCATGACAAATGGCAGCTGCTGTAAACAGTTGGTATTGTAACCACTTTTTTGCTTTTAATGCCTACAGTATAGAAGTCAAAATCGGTTGAACGGACTGTAAAAAAGGTTTGTTCAAATGTCTAATCTTATTTCAAATGGAATATAATTGAGCAACTATACAATAAAGCTTCTGCCCACAAATTCAGCCGTGTAAAGTTTCTTGTTTTAACATAAAATATGTCCTATACGAGTAGTACTCAGTATTAGTAACTCTGCCATCAGCATTTTGTTTTTGTGATGTTTTTGTTGACATTTTCTTTAGTTATTACTCTGAGGTCGCAAGAGTGTTACGCAATATTGTCTTTGGTCCGTGACCTTGACAGCAACCAATGAAAAACATTGTTTTACTTTTTATATTTTTATTTATTGGTTAGACACGAGGCTTTTGGCTACTTTTGTAAGTGTGTATTTTATGTGTTTTTGCCTTTATATGTGCGTTTTGTTTGTGCAGAATAAACAATTTTTCTTTCTTTCTTCTTTCTAATACAGTAGCTTCCCATTAGTAAAAGAATTTTAGGAATCGGATCCGTAGTTCTAAAGAAAAGCCCCTACACACAAACTCACAAAAACCTCTTTAAAATATTAGTTTAGACCTCTCCGGTCCTTCGAGCTCTCAACCTAACATAACTCTGTATATATCAGAGTAAAATTGAAACTTTACGCTAAGGAAAATGTCCTCTTAAATAAATTACGTTGCAGGAAAAACTGACTTCACTCATTTCTTTTATCCTTATGCAACTCTACCTACATTCTTCATAGCATAATTTAATTTATGATGTTTTTCTTTCCAGGTGCCCCCGAGATTGCAGTAGCTCCTGAAACATGGCAACATAGGTATGTTATGTTTCACATCATTAAGAATGCATTGTTTAGCAAATCTTTCCTTATTTTTGCCTTATAAAGAATTGTTGCCACCGGTGTATGGGTTCGCCGACCGAAAAACTCTAAAATAAACGCTGCACGTTTCTTTTTTAGAGTTTCTTGGCAAAGTTAAACTAGGATTAGTGCCAGTATTTTTATCAGCATCCATAAAGCTTACTTGAAATGATTGACGAAATCTGCTGGTTTTTAGTAATCATTCTCCATCACTGTCACGAAACCCTTCGCAGTTTAGGTAAATCCGAAGTTACTATAAAACATAGATTTCTGTATCTTCTATCTTGTATAAAACAAATTAAACCTTATGTCCAGTAAACTGAACCTCAATCAACCCAGTTCTACATTGTCAAAGTTCCTCGAGGCGTCGGTTAGGAACACTAATTTAATAACCCTGAGAACCTATCAAAAGGTCACTCGGTCAGTGTGCCCTCAGACTGCATTGAGTATATTAACGCAAGTACATCTACGTAATACTGTAAGTGGTTTACCGCCGATATTGAATAACCACTTTAAAGTGATAATATTACACTTTCGGAGCGGCCATTGTACCTTGACCCCTCCTCGCGGCGCTGCTAGCAAAGATAAACGTCAACGGAATGTCAAACTTAATACATTAATATTACGTTCCTCATTTCGCCGTGTATCAAGATAAACTGGGCTCACTTTTATTGAATTGAACGAATGTGTTTTTATTGGACGTTGCAGCCAATTGTTTTCTTGTGACAGTAATGGAGATTTCTACAATGGTCGGGAAATATGAGTGATATATAGTGACATATTTTTGCCTAATATTAAACGAGCCTTTTTTCACAATTTATTTAATGGATTTCGTTGACATCACACCTGTGTTCCTCGATGGGTTAGACAGAAGTGTAGCTATATTACACCCAAATTTCGCCAGTTATGTTTAAGTCACATGTAATAGGCGGCGAGCCGCACCATCAACCGGGCACTAATCCAGATTCAGGCTGCTACTGAGAAATTCCGGAAGGAAAAAACGCATTATGACTGCCCGACCCGGGATCCTGATGTTCAACAGTAGCGCTTGCAATCACTAGATCAACGAGACTGTAAAATGAACCTCAATATTCCAGAATGAAACCCATCATACGTTTTTCTGTTACGCAAATAAGACATCTAAAGACTCTTGTGGAGTTTCTTGCCCATTCTTCTCCCTACGAAAACTATGACCATGTGTCGAGTTACAGGTCTAAGCTCAAATGGATGTCTATTCGCCAACGAAGAAGTTTACGCGCTTTGACCACGCTTTTCTCCCTTCTGAACTCACCCACCCCTCCTTCTTATCTTATGTCTCACTTCCAATATCTACGAGTATCTTTTAATATTCTTCACACGCTAAGAATCTGCGTTCTTCCAACAATCTTCTTCTACTCTGTCCTTCTCATACTTCTGACTTTGTTCATTCTTCCTTTCATATTCAGTCCAGGTTCTCTTATACAAATCGCAATATATCAATACAGCAATAAATAGATTAGTGGTAGGTATTCTGTCTCTAATCCACACACTATAGGTATTTCAATTCAAGCTACAAATTAATGAGAAGATTACCATTTAAGCCCAGTATGTTAGCAATACATATTATAAGCCTACCTGGAATCTACGGGGTAATTGCGTAACACACAAACAATGGCAATGTCTGTCATTGTGACAATTCAACCAGGACTCGGAAACGTTGTTTACATTAAATGTTGTTTTTTAACGTTTTTAAAACGTTTCTAACAGTTCTCGTTCTTCTTTGTACAACATTTTGTTCGCAACGAAATCGAAATGAGCCAAAAACTGGTTTATTCCGCAGGACGCAGCCGCGCACGGTGCGTGCACGACAAGCATGAACTTGTTTAATTAAATTGTACCTTATCATCATTTTATTACATCATTGATTCCAATGCGCTTGCCGCTTACATATTGATTAGGGTTGTGTTGCGAGTTTCCTATCCATCTACCCAAAATGGTTAAAAACGTTTTATTAACCGAGAACGATTTAAATTTTGTTCTTCAAAAACGTTTTAGTAACGTCCCGTTCGAACGTAACCGAAACAAATCGTTCCTTAGGTTTTTACGACGAAACCGTTTCGAAAAATATACCGCTATCCGAGCCCTGAATTCAACAACTTTCATTGCGTGTTTTGCGTTGTTGAGCAGACGAATTCTTTAAACATATGAACTTCAAAATCCTTCGGATTCTGATTCGTTAGAAAGAAAGAAAGCAAAATGCGTGTATTGGCATTACAGCAGAAAAATTCACCTTATAACAAAAAAAAATACAGAAAACAATTATTATAATGCCAAAAGGGCCTCAGCTCAGCATAATGTCAGATGACAACACAAAGTTCACACCTGACGCTGATTTTCAGCTGCAACCCACGAGTGCCATACTCATATTATAGACAAGGAAGTGTGTGTCCGTTTTAATAAATTATCTGAATAAATTAAAGGTAGTAAAAGATACGTAATTCGGGGTGCTGGTCACAAACACTACGCTACAGATTAACCTAATTACTTCTTAGTACAGATAACAACAGTACTTGTTAGGAACGAGAGCGTTTGCACTTATCTGATGGGAGATCTTTGATATTAATTGCGCACATTAATAATGTAAGATAAGACTAGCGCGTATTTAACTAGTAATTATTGTGGTTAATAGGCACATAGCTGACTGTCTGTAATTGCAATTGAATCAAAGGCTGCTGGAATAAGTTGTTTATAGGCTAAAATATTCTCATGTAATAATTAATGGCTTCGTCTCAGATAGTCCGGCAAAATTGAAAAATGACCTTCCAAGAAAGTACTCATTGAAATTCAAAATCTTTATAGTACCTACCTATAATTTTCCAAATGGTACAAAAACAATCGATATTTTTTAAGATGATGTAGAGTCTATATAAATTAACTTATTGGTGGTATACAATGTAAGACCATTAATAAGTTTTAGGGATTAATTCATAAAAGAAAGGCGAAAGAAAACTCCAGAGTTCAAAATGTTGCAAGTTGAAGTATTTTGCTATTAAGCGCGAAAATCAAATTTTCTTTTTTTTTGCTATTCCCGTTATTTTTAAGAACGTTCGCATTCTAATCTTATTCGCAATCTGTCAAAAATACAATCAATTTACCAACATTTTTGACAAATTTGACAGATTGCGACTTGAATGTGAACGTTTTTATGTACTTCTTGAATTGGCATTGTATGTTGGTAAAATTTGATTCTCGACCGTAACATACGTATATGTATTTACAGAATTACAATCATTAGAATCCTAACTATTATTTTAAATTCGAAAGTGAGTTTGTTTGCATAGCTTTCACGCTAAAACAGCTGAACAGATTTTGATGAAATTTGGCACATTGGTAGACCATGACCTGGATTAGGACATAGGATACTTTTTATAAAAAGAAATCTAGGGCGCAGCTTGTTATCAATAAAGCTGTTTAAGTAAGCATTGGCCTCAAATGTCATGATTTCATGAAATAGTCATTCAATAGGATAATTTGAAGTTAGACAGTTATAATTGATGATTTCATGATTATTATTCTGTTAAAACATACTTATTACGAACGCGAATCATTATTTAATCAACATACAACCTAATACTGATCCTAAAATTGCATTGCAAAAAAACGTAAGGAAATTTAAATTTCGCGGGTTACTCGTAGTTTGTAATATAAAAAATGTCTCATGTTTACTTTACGCACAATTTTTAGATGGATAGATAGATAAAACATTTATCATTGATTGTTTTTTTTATTATTTTTATTAATGTACTACTATGAATATAATATGAAATGCGTCATAGAAGCTATTGAGGTAAAATTTATCACAGTATCAAAGTGAGATAATTATGTTCCCAATACGACATTTTATTAGGACACTCTTGAAACTAATTTGGTTCAGATAACGTTATCAGTCAGGTTATAACTTCCAGTAGTGGACTACGTTACGATAAACTAGATTGTACTTTTGACTGATTTTGATTTTATTCTTGCTTTTACCATTTTAATTTTTAACTTTATCTTTTCTATTTACTTTTATTTTTAGTTAATTTAAATCTAATAATATTATTATTAATACATTAACATTATCTCAATAAATATAACTATACGTATTAATAAGTAGGTACTTACGTAGTTTTTAAGTTCTCATAAATTTTTAAGAATTGTTATTTTCTAAATTATATCTTTGAATTTTAATTTTAATTGTAAGTTATTACTTATGTTGCTGTGCCCTATATATTTTTTTTAAATTTTATTTTTTTAATTAACCAACACCAAGCCAAGTAACATTGAACAGAAAAATAAAAATCAAGATATTAATTTCCAAGAATGCAACCCTCAATTAAGATACAATACACTTCCTTACACATTAATTATTCATAAACAAAGAGCCTTATTACACGTGCTTGTGATCACCGCATTACCACGAAGACGCAAACCGAAGCTAACATGGCGGTTAATAATTAAAAAATAATAAACCAGTTCGGAGTACTTACCGGAATATTTTCAGAGGTTATATGGAAATACAGTTTCGCCCACCAGGAAATTGAGATTCCAGAGAATTCATTTTAGCACGAGCTAGCTTAGGTTAATACTATGTGTTACGAGCACTGCCCTTAACTGAAAACCTGGGAATGTCATAATGGTTGAATTTATCAGAAGTGTGTAAAACAACGTTTCTCTTTGCTGAAAGCTCGGGAAACAGTACCTAAAACACGTTATTTATAAAAATATATTAGTACCGAATACAATTTTTATTTACCCGATACAAATTTGACAGAATATTGTGCTATGATCACTGCTTGTTACTTTTGAATAATTTTGTTCACCATAATCCGTATTCGGTTCTAAAGATAAAAACGTACCTATACTCCATAGGTAGTTAAATAAGTTAAAACAAATAAAGCTGTCAAATAACCGACTAAACGTAATACCTGTCACTTCAGTTGTCGTGCTATGTCACAGTTGTACTCTTCAATTTAGCAACGTTATAGTTGACGTTTAGAGTTTGGGCTCTTTACAATAGACAGATTACAAAATATTAAATTATTATTATAAATCTAACAAAAAAATTGTGCTCAAGCAGTTACATTTACGAAGAGTAGTTTAAGAATAAATGATGAAGTTTAACATACATGAATAAAAGAGGAAACTATTGTAAAAATCTAATATAAATTTAATTTGGTTTTATCGTGTTTTGAAACAAGAAAGTGTCATCAATAAAATTAAAAACCCTTTTACGATTTGTTTAGATACCTCTAGAAAACCCACAGCTGGAAACGTGAGTATATTTTTTAATAACATGGTTAAATCCAAAGGTGTTTAGAACAGAGTTTCTCTTTGCTGAAAGCTCGGGAAAGGCACCTGTTTATGTAACTAATGAGATGAAGAAAACTAGTCTGGTTGGGAAATCTGGTCTGAAAAGAGACAAAAGAGATTCTGAGTTTGTTTCTGTCTTCCTTCTCAGAATAATCGGATAGGAAAAACCGACTTCATCTAGTTTTAAATCATAACAAATTTGACGTGTGGTTTTTTTAAAACCAATTTATAGAAATAAAATATAATTTATCATCATTTAATAATAATGTCAATAGTAAAGATATATTAAGTATATTAAAACCAGATGCAAATATTACCAAGCATATTAATATAAAACAGCCATGCGTAGGCACGGCTAAATTTAATCTTGCGGCGCATTATGTATATCTATCACTTTGATACACATCGTTTGATTTCACTTCAAAGGTATCACTAGATACTTCTCAACTAACGTAGGTATACAAGCTTTTACATAAATTGAAACATATTAAATTAAATGAAGTCTCCATTAACAGTTCATTAAGTTCCTTGTCAACCAACTTACCTGAAAAGGGTTATTAATATTTAAAGTTTACAAGAACGGGTTTGAATATTTACAAGGTTTGTTTTAAGCTAATGCTAATAATTTGGATAATTTATGTTGTCTAAGTAAATATTTTATTTATTTATTTGGCGAGTTCTTTGTTTGTAATCGTTGAATAATAAGCATGTGCAAAAATGAATAATAAATATTGAGGATAGAGTTAGGCAGCTACCAACTCCATATAGTAATATTAATCTGAAGTAACATACTCGTAGTACCTACTTAGTACCACAGAGACGACCGAATCTCGTGTTTGGTTTTCGGCAATTTTTTGCAGTAATATCCATTTTCATTTTTGTCCGAAAAAGGTTTCTCGACATTGAAACAATTTTTTTTTTGTCAGAGAAACTGAAAAAAAAAAAAAAAAAAAACCCAAAAAACTGAGAAAAGCAAAATACTTGATAAAATGCTGCAATTTTTTTTTTCTCGCAAATCAGAGGGACGATTCCCGTAATTTTTAACACTTATTTTTGACAAATTGCGAATGAGATGCGAATGCGAAAATCAAATAAACCCTAACTCAAAAAACCAAAAAAAAAATATCTTTTTTTATTTTTATTATTATCTGTCAAAAATACAATCAATTTACCAAAATTTTTGACAAGTTTGACAGATTGTGACTAGAATGTGAACCTTTTTTAAGTGAATTGCCCTTCAGATTGTTTGTTAACAATTAATAATTAAAAATAATTAATTAATAATTACCAAACAAAAACATATCGACAATTAAAAAGATTTTTTTTCAAAAATATTTTCGGCCAAGAACGCAAATCAGGCTGAATTTCATTTTCGTTTCCGGTCGAAATAAAGAATACGTTTTCAGTCAGACTCTACACAGAAACAATAATAGTTTTAAGTAAGTACGTAATGCATTGTTTGAAAATACTTGACACATATCTACAGCCATTAAATATGTAAAACCGCTTGAATTTACTTTATAAAAAATTTCAAATAAAACGCAACGTGACGCGCTTCACGTATTGTGTGCCTTAATCTGGGTGAAATTCTATTTTGTTTCTTTCTTATTTCTATAACAAACAACAGAACACACTTATAATAATAATGGAAAACCGAAGATATAGCACACAGTCTCACCAAGAACTTTTCAACGAAAACACAGTAATTCTCGAAATTACCAAATTCTTTTTGTATAAAACATCCGTCGCTTGCCTCTGACAATGTCCATTATCAAATTCAAAATTTCACATTATTAAAAAATAATACCGGTCCTGTTGAAGGGTTCCGGAAATATGTCATTATTTTTTGGGAAATCTCGAATATTCCATAATTTTAACTGTGTCAGTATCAGCCGTAAGGTCTTTGTGCTCAAGCTGGATACTCGCAGAATTCCGTTGCCGAATGGAAATAAAAACATGCCAGATATAATGTTGGAATGCCATAATGTGTATTTTCGTTCATGATAACATATTTCGCATTGTGTGGCTTCGCATTACGTTCTGAATCTGAATACCGCGCGACCAGAAAATGTATTCGAAAGGAGATTGACCATTTTTGTATGGACGTTGGACCAAGTGCTGCCCAACATTGAATCATAGTGCATAATGTTCCTTAGACTAATACTAGTCTGTAACCCAAAGCGCTTCAGAATCTATCCGAGGAGTATTGAGAAAAAAATATCTATTGTATAGGTTTTACATTGACGAAAAATCATAATCAACAGCTTATTTTTAAAATAAAAGACGGTATATTATAAACAATGGATTATATTATTATAACAACACTTAGTTAAGGATAGTCATTGAATCAATCAATTGTTATTCGTTACATAGGTTTTCAACATAATAAATTGTCCTCTATACGGCCTCATGTAAACATTAAAATACCTAATCAATCGTCATCCTCATCGTCGTCTATAATTATTGAATCTAAAAATAAAGCAGGGTGCCTCAAAACGTCTTGGTGCCTAGCCCACCCCAAAAACCAAACTAAGCAAACAACGTGGGCACAACATGAGCAGCAATAATTTTGTAAAACATGAGCAGCAATAATTTTGAACGGAATCGAGCCCATAATTGTTCTCGTCAATTAAAATAAAGCAATGATACACTTTTGAAGATATATGTCTGCTCTTTATATGCGCTCGAATTAGTTGCACATTGCTGGTGGGCATCGAAAAATCGGAGAGGTCGTTAAGGCGACCGTTATAGTTTTGAATAATAAATGTGTCCGTGGTGCGTATATCCTCGCTGTAATAGGTGCTAGGCGCAAGTTTGATTTGGTACGTTCCTACTGTAAAGAGAGTTAATTCCTCCGGTATTAACATGGGAAATGAAGCAACATTATCCCTATCCACTGAAATATTTTCGAACTTGACAAACTAAATGGCGCGCGCGCAAGCCGGTATAGAGAAGCCCACCGTGCGCGAAAGTGACTGACACATACCAAATCTGAATATGAGCAAGCGAGACTTATGATTTCTCTCAACTCTCGCTGTGAATTGAAAATCGAGACAGCGCTATACAAAGCTGTAATTTTCGTATAGAGCTTACAAAAAAACTTGCTTCGAGGGAGACTAGCGAGGTCAGGACCGGACTTGGGAGGTAGAATAAGTAAGATAATAACATTATTTCACGGAAAAGCTAAAAAAAAAATCAAGAGTTAAAGCACCAAAAAGTCATAAGAGCAGTTTTTAGATACCATATAACCCCGTTTTTTAAATGTCTATCATGTAAGGAAACAAATGAAAGTATTCCCATGCCTGGGCAGCATTTGGTCCAGATCGGTCAATTTCCTTTGATTTTTTTTTTTTTTTTAAATCTTGTCATCTGCTCCAATAATAGGACTTTTCTTGTTGTTCCTACGTGAATGTGATACCTTCCGTAGGGATCTGGTAGGAACCTACATGAAGTAGGCAGTTATACTGTTTCTTGTCTTTCATGGATAAGTAAAGCACCTTGTTAGCTGTATATAAATAAAAACTGGCTAAGTGCGTGTCGGACCACGCACAATGAAAGTTTTCGTAGGAGGAATCGATTAATCCCAAGAACAAACTTAACGTTGTAGTTAAAAAACTAGTAATTATAATAATAAAGTATGGATATTGCATGAAAAGTCTTTAATTATATTTAGGTAAACCTTTTAAGATTACATCAGGTCATTTGAAAAGCATCTGGCACGCAAACGACAAGGTTCAATATCTGGTGATTGGAATAATGTATTACCTACTTACCTAAAACATTATTAGAAAAAAAATTTTGCTATTTGCTAGTCTGTAAATAAAAAACGGCCAAGTGCGTGTCGGACCACTCACAATTAATGGTTCCGTAGTTGGAATGAATTAATCCCAAGAACAAACTTAACCTTGTAGTTGAAAAACATGTTCTCCCATACATTTCAACTGAAAATGTAAGTTTGTACGCACAATATTGGGAGATTTACCATTTAATTTTAAGACCACCACTTCATATTATAGGTTTTCCGGTAATCTATATCTGTTTTTTTTTTTTTTGTTTGTCTCTATCGTTTCAGAGATAGGAATTTTCTGGACAATTTTCATAAATAACTTTAAAATGGTTTATTTTAAAATTATAAAACCCTACACTATACTTGAGACCCTTTTTTTTTTTTGAGTGTGGGAAATTATCAAATAACTTCTCCCGCTCTGGGCGGAGCGGGAGGGTGTGTCAGACTTTTCCTGACTAAAACCCACCCGTGTTCCTTCCGTTGCCTGTGTGCCGGGGTCGCGATATCCCTTTCGGACAAACTCGCAACCCCAGCAGGACTTGAGACCCTCACAGTAAGCCTTTCCATTGAATAGGTATGTAACACGGTACAGTGTACAAAACTTATTTATCTCTAAAAAGTCCATATTCAAAATTAATTTATTTACGTAACACGTTCATGTTTGGATCACAGAAATTAGATTCGGAGCAAATTGGCTGAGACAGACGACATACAGACACACGAGTGATCCTATAAGGGTTCCGTTTTTTCATTTGGACATACGAAACCCTAAAAAGACGCCTATTTAAACTTAATTACACAACCCTTTCTCTTCTCTTCAAAAGTCACAAGTTCATTGCACTAAAAGTCACTGAATTTCAAAGAAAGACTTAAGTTATTATGACGCCGAGAGATTATAACTCCCTGTAGGCTCAGAATTATAATAAATCTTGAGATTTTCTCACCGCCTCCCATTAAGATGAATCGATTCAACAGTTTGAATGACAATGCAAACTTGAGAAGAATTGTAATACTTTTTGCTGAAAATAAAGAAATAGGAGCAAACGTAAACTTACGGTAAGTAAGACTACATTCCCAAGCTTAATTTACAATGAGACCGAAAACCTGTTGTCTATTGTAAAGTAGCTTATAATACTACTCACCCTCCTACACACATGACATACACTCATTTACACTCTACTGACCGGAGGCCATCACTTTATATCTATTTTTTGTTCTCCTTCATTTGTCACTTCCTTTTATTAACCGACTTCCAAAAGGAGGAGGTTATATGTTCGACGCGTATGTATGTTTTTTTTTTTTTTATGTGTGTCCGTCGATATCTCCGTCAATTGTGAACCGATTTTGAAAATTCTTTTTTTTTTGAAAGGGTATGCTCCCGGATTGGTCCCATATAAATTTTATTAATTTTGCTTGGATAGTTTTTGAGTAAGCTTCAATAATACGTATTTTTCCCACTTGGTTTATGTGGATGATATGATGATAACTTCCTGTCACTGTTACTTACATAGCAGGTACTGGTATTCGAATTTGGGTGTGGTAGGTACCACAACAAAAAAGTGAAAAATAAAAACATTTTACAAAAAAAATACAACCGACTTCCGAAAAAAAACACTACAAAGTGAAAAATAACTTTAATTTCGGAAGTCGGTGGCATAAAACGATAATTCAAAACCTAAGACATCGACTTCCGAAATTAAAGTAATTTTTCACTTTGTAGTGTTTTTTTTCGGAAGTCGGTTGTATTTTTTTTGTAAATTGTTTTTTTAAATATTATTTTATTTTATCTCTCATCGAATGTGATAGATGTGTCAGGTCAAACAAATTTAATTTTTAAGGGTCGCCTACAACAGGGGAAGAGCGCTGATGCCTGAAAGCCAGATATTTTATAATTATCTAGTTTAGACACAGATGTTTAAATTTCTGATCATAGAGTGTTTTATAGTGTATCACCATATTATTTATGTCTAATATTTTTGAACAAATAAATAATTCTTATCCTTATTCTAAAAGTATCGGTCGAGACTTATGAACTAAAGCCACAACAGTTGTAAAACAAATAAATCGTTAAATTTCTTCGTTAAGGTGATGGATAAAGATTTGTTTGTGGAAATAAAAAATACCTGTGGCAGTATCTACATCGCCACATCCGAACTACGCATCAAAGACTTGACGTCCCACCAAATCCTGACGTCACACTAATCCTGCATCGCGGAATTATAGTTTACCGCGAGAACAGCATATATATAACTTCCCCAACATTTATCGTTGGGCAGTTGCCCGCCAGATATGACACCCGTATGGTCGGAAGATCCTCCCTTTTCAATAGAGGATGAGTGAAACTTACACCCTGTTCCTCATGCCTCTGAATACCCATGTAGAATTGTAGAGTGAGTGCGTCATACCTTTGGGTAGGCTTATTTAATTACGAGTAATGGACTCGTAATTAAATAAGCCAGCAAATAATTGATAATTTAAAGTCATTTCCTGTCGTACACGACATTCACAGCGTCAACACAGAAATCAAACTAACCAAGCTGATCAATGAGACAGTATAAACACAACCTAACCGCACACCGCCAATCAGAGCGCTTCAAACCGCACCGAAGTGACATCTAATGAAACTGGCATTCGTTCACACTCCACGTAACCAATGACAGCTGAGTAATACGAAACGACCAACAGTTTTTGTAATTACGTGAACCTAGCGCCATGAAGTGACTGCGAGAGTCGGTATATGACAGCAAAAACTGTCTCAGAGCACTCGTACTTTTGGTAATATACTCGTAGTTTGGTAAAATGTGGAATATCAATTTTTTTCAATGAAACAGTGATTAAACTGTAAGTAGATACTTACTCTATTACAGACTTATTTCTAAATCAATGCCTGCCTGGTCTAGTTGGGTTGGGTTTTCCATCTGAAATTTCTCAGTAACAGCCCTGAGTCTGGATGTCTGGTTGATAAAAATAGGCTCACCCCCTGTTATCATATGGGACTTAAACATAACTGGTGAAATGTGGGTGTACTATAGGTACAGCTCTGCTTAACCCTTCGAGGATTAGAGGCGTGGTGTTATGTTATGCATTATAAATCAATACCGCAATAAAAAAGTTCTCACAGTCATGGTTTTCGTCAGGAACCATTAAATTCTCTTTTCCATAAAATTGTACGCTACATAAACTTAATTCCCAAACAACACATTTTAAAATTCAATTAAAGTCAGACTTCACTGCAATAAGCGAGCGGTGAATATCATTATTTCTAATAATAGAGCTGAGTGTAAGTAATGCAACACGGAAATTTAATTTACCCCGAAGCTGAGAGCAGTCGGTTCGGTGTGGCGGATCATCCCTTACATAATGTAAAATGCATTTTTATTTCTTTCGTCTAAAAAGTATTGCGTGGAGTGTCTGTCAACCTTTGTAGTCGTAGAGATTCTTTCCTGAGATAGAAGATATGACGTCTGGTCGGTACATTATTTATACGACGAAAAAAAAATGAGGATGTTTTCAAGTCAACGCGTTTTTTTTTTTTATGTATGGTCGTGCGTAACTTTTTCTAAGTAGTCCGATTTGAAGGAATCTTGTTTTATTGGGGAGGCTATACCTCGAAGTTGGTCCCATTTAAAATTGAAAACTAAAATCTACCTAAATTAGTCTATCGTCAAATCAAATAGCGCGCGCTACCCCGGCTTCCTGTTACATGCTTTCGTCGCTTTTCACGAAATCCTTCCCACAGATTGCCGGAAAGCGAGAGAAAACATGAACACATCAAAAATGTTTTTTAACGAATACAAGCTTTAATTGATACAACTTAACTTTAAATACTCCCACGATCCCTGATGGATGACGGCTTCGTGAAGGGTCATTTTACAGCCTGTATACATCTTAGAAAACTTATCAATGTTTGTGCACAACAAAGGAACAAAAGCGGACTTAATGCGAAATTAAAGTCGCGTTTTGAGTCTGTACTCGAAAAACGACTTTAATTCAACACAGACAGCTGTGTGATTGCGTTGTTCTTCTTAACTACGCAACGGATTTTGTTGTGGTTTTCATCATCATTTAGAGAATTTATTCAGGAAGGTTTTTGTATATGTCGCAGTGTGTCGCACAAGATGGATATGGCCGTGATATAGTTACATCCCTAGAGATGGCTATATACCGTAATATAGATAACTATATTACGGTATATAGCCATCCCTTTCATATAAATGAAAGCGGTTCATAACTGTCAGAGTGCCCTAATGGTGTTACTAGGACCAAATTCGACGTAGCGCTCGCCGGCCACTGCCGCGGCACCACTTGCTTAGCTCGCTCGGCTCGCGCTTATTTAGTCACAGTTCTAACCTAACCTAACCCATTTCGTCGGAGTGCCCTAATAGTTATATTACTAGATCGTGCTTGTATCATAGTTATATTCCTAGTAAAACAGTTATTAGCCACTTTCATATAACTATATTACGGTATACAATCCCAAGGGATATAACTACAGCGCTGCTATAACCATTTTACTGCGACATTGCATATCTGTTAAACTTACATTTATAGAAATCTAGATGTTTGGTCAACTCGTAAAAGTTCCACGTTCGAAGCAGAGCCGGATCACTAGAATATCGCTACATAATAAAATAAATTTGTCTTAAAACTTAAGGTGGATATATAACACATTTTATATTGCTGCTGAAACTCAGCGGTTTGGGGTTCATCAAAAGTACTTCCAACTTCATTCATGGATTTTATTGTTAAAGTAAGTAGTGTAGCTATAATAGGTTTTGCATTTTTTTTTAAATTATGGCCACGAAAATAGTCCTTGTAAAAAAGGGGAATAACTTTACCAACAACAGAAATCCCATGATTTTCAGGACTTATTTATCCACGCTTCTAAGTCAGCTGGATGGGTCTTAACTTAGGTCTAAAAATGCCTACCAACAAGTAAACCTTTATTCCAGGCAATAATTTGTGGACTGTAGTCTATATTTAAAATAGTCGCTAGGCTAAAAAAAATATTATTGTGCACTTCGTTAAGCATCTAAAAGTACGCAAATAGAACCATTTCTATTTTCGTACTTTTACTTTTATATATGCATGCCTCAGACCACCCCCGGACTCCTGTAAATTTTTAATTTCCTCGCATTTTGAGCAAACTGTTATAATAAAGAATATAAAGTTACTTTTTGTATCCTATAGCTGTAAAAAACCGAAACTCGTAAAATTTTACAAGCAGGTGCTACATACCTGCTCTTCAAACAATCAATTAATTCTGTTCTACCGTTTTATAGGGGTATGCAAGGGCGGATCCGGTGGGGGGCACAGGGGCACGTGCCCCCCCCCCCCCCCCCAAACGATTTAAGTAAAATAAAATCGAATCATCTGGTTGGAATGGCCTGACTGCATATCTATCAAGACATTGCTTTAATGATGAACGCTGAAGAAGTAGGCCTATCTTCAGGCATTTTTTTATTGAAAGAAAGAAAGAAAAGAAAGAAAAAGTATTTATTGGGACTCGCACAGGAAATCACAAATTGAGCTAAAAAGACACTAAACAAAAAAAACAAAAAAAAGCCCTCCGTGACTATAAGCTCCAACATAATGCTAGCATTATGTTGTACTATATATAACATAGGATAGCATTATGCTAGCCAGATATAAAAGTTAGCTAATTAGATAGATACCTCGGTCACAGAATAGTACCTCGATGCAGCCGCTTCGATTAATCGAGTAAAAGCAATTACCGACGTTCTGACAGCGCCTGCCCGCGCCAATTACGAACCGTTCTTTATGTAGCGCCTTCCAATAAACATTAAAAAGAATCCCGCGCTGGTCAATTAGAAAGACGGTTCATGAAATAAACTGGGTGGTATTTTTTTCATGATTTTTATCTTAGACTTTAAATAATCATGCTCTTCTCTGGGTTTCATCGTTTGTTTTTTTAAATTTGATTTTGTTAGCGCACCTGAATGGTGTGTTTCGAGGAATACTTTTGGTGCGCTTCATTTGGTGCGTTGGTGCACTTAGAGGAATACCCCTTTCTTTACCTTACTTATCTTTCCTTAGACCGAATCTAAGTTTTTAAATTGTATTGAGTTAAAATGAAAAAGTGTTTGAGATTTAGAGTCGATTTATTTATTATTATTATTATTTAATTTACCCAGGGGTACAAGTAGCAGTGATAGCCTAGTGGTGTGACTGTCCGACTGCCAATTCAAAGTTCTCGAGTTCGAACCCAAGGCCTCTGACTTTTGCGGATTTATGTGCCTATTGTATAATTATCACTTGCTTCAAAAACGGTGAAGGAAAACATCGTGAGGAAACCGGCATGCCTGAGAGAGATATTTCTCGACGGCATACGAAGCCAAGTCAGAGGCCTATGAGCGGCTTTAAAACTCTGACACCAAGTTAGTCACTAACCACACGAAAAGAAGAAGACTCTAGGGGTGCGAGTAAACCTTGAGGTTTTTGTGATGTTTCTGTTTATATTTTATTCCTTTATTGTTATTAAAAAAAATTGTTATCGGCTTTAAAACTCTGACACCAAGTTAGTCACTAACCACACGAAAAGAAGAAGACTCTAAGGGTGCGAGTAAACCTATTGAGGTTTTTGTGATGTTTCTGTTTATATTTTATTCCTTTATTGTTATTAAAAAAAATTGTTATTGAGATTTTTCATCAGGATTTTTTCAGTAGCAGCCTGGAGTCTGGATTTGTGCCCGGTTGATGACAATATAGGCTCGTCCCCTATTACATGGGACTTAAACATAACTGGCGAAGTTTGGGTGTACTATAGTACACCTCTGCCCAACCCATCGAGGATTACAGGCGAGATGTTATGTTGTTTTTTGTTATCATGAAATCACTAATCTGTTCCAACAAAATGAACGCATTTATTTTATTTCCGACACAAACAATTAAATTGACTTTCACAGAATCGTTATAATTAATTAATTGATTAACGAGCATCCTTGCTAAGTACGGATCAAATACGAACAATGTTCATTGTTACATGTTTTATACGAACTCGAGGAATTAACAAATGAAATGTTGCTGAGAGCAATTGAATAAAAGTACCTATCGAAAATATTTTATATTTCTGATACTTTCTAAGTACCTATCGAAAACTTGAATATACTTTTACTTGAAATTCCAATTTCAATAAGCTTTAAACAATTTTTGAAAGGTTGTGTGGGATCAATTACTAGGTATTAATGGTGCTCAATTTACAGAAACAAGTAGTTTTCGTCGAACGAAATAATTAAATGAAAATAAAAGGTAGAATAAATTCAACTAGGTACTACGCAATCGAAAGCCAGTTTCAATAGGTTCTTAAATGGACGATCGCAAAAAAAAACAGAATATCTACTTAACTAAATTCATTAATTTACTAACATAGCCTAAATCGTTGGGTCTAAAATATTTGCACAAGAGTTCCTCATGTCACGAGGGTGAGCTCTAATTTTAAGTAAGAGTTTTTTGGAAATTCGTTCCCTAAAGGGGTGTAAATTAGGGATGAAAGTTTGTAAGAAAGTTCGACACCACGGCTGGAATTAGTAATGCACAAAACACCGTGAAATATGTTCACTACTGCAGCTGTTTAAATAGATATTTTTACACGTAGCTTGTTTTTTTTAAATTGTCAATATTAATATTTTTTATTAATATTTACAATTACAATTACATTAATTAACATAGAAATAATATTTCTATGTTAATTAATGTAATTGGTGTTATATTTCATTCATTCATTGAATCATTCATTTATTCATTCAAAGTCAAAATCAAAGTCATTTATTCAAACTAGGCTGAGAATCAGCACTTTTCGAACGTCAAAATTACAGAAGACAGTCCCCCAAAAAACGCCCACCCTTCACCACTTCCTAGTGCTTAAGCTGGGAAGAAGAAGTTCATTATTCATTCATACATTCATTAATTCATATTAATTAATGTAATTGGTGTTATACCGTTTTAATTGATTATAATACATAAATAAATAAACAAATTTGTGCGCCATTTGACATAGGAACATAGGTTCCCGTAAGATGTTAGAACTAAGTAATGGTCTATTGCATAATAATTTATGACTGGACAACAATGTATAATGTATTGCACAATGCATTTATCATCATAATATTGATCATTCCACAAGCCACATTGTTGATTAACAATTACGTGTTGAAGACCATGACAAATAACTAAATTATTGCTCAAACAGATACATTGCGACGTCCTTTGACTAACATAAATAGTAAAGCGCTCTACACATAACATAACGCTTGTATTCCCCGAAGGGTTGGGCAGAGGTGTACCCAAGGTACACCCACATTTCGCCAATTATATTTAAAAGTCCCATATAATAGGGGGCGAGTCTATTTCCATCAACCGGCCGCAAATCCAGTCTCCGGGCTGCTACTAAAACCTTCCAGAGGGAAATACTCAATAACACTTTGTGCTCAATGACCGACCCGGGAATCGTACCCAGGAACTCATGCTGAGCAGTAGCGTTTGCGACTAGACCAACGAGGCAGGCGCTCTATATCTATTACGTATATGTCTAATATAGACAAAGATTTGGCAAAGAATAGACTCTTCTTTTATGTTTTCTTTTTATTAAGATACAAAAAGTGCGTAGGTGGAAAAAGGCTGCTTACCAGAACAACTGTGCACCTGTATCGTCTGTTCCAAAAGTATCTGATAAAAGCGTAAACAATCCTTGCTCCTATATCAGTTGTACCTCCATTCATCCATTTTTGTGTTAGTAAGTACTTAAGAACTATATTAGTAAACCACAAAAGAGATATGCGACATCAAATTGACACGTTGAGTGTGATCCAGTGGCAATGAAAAATGGACCGTGTAACCCGTCCGCTATTACTTTCAGAATGCTGTTGGAGCTTGTTCGGATACGTTGCAAGGAGGCCGCTTTCTTTCTCACGATGTCATGAAAGCCATCAATCCGAGAGCAACCACAGTATCTCGACAGTTCCAACAGCATCCTGAAAGCGTTATTTAAACAAATATTATAAAAAATATATGTGAGTTTATATGTAAGTTATATATGGGTGTGTGTGTGTGTGTTTATGTGTGTAGGTATGTGTGTTTGTATGTGGTAGGTATTATCTTCGGAAATACTGGTCCGATTCCGAAAATTATTTCATTAATAGGAAAGAACACCCTTATTGCCGAGTGGCATAGAATGTATTTTATGTTCAAACAATAAATTACATAAACATAAACATTTGTTTTGCATAAACAGCCAATAATGTTCTCACTGCTGGGACTCAGGCCTCCTCTCTTCGAGAGCGAGTGGGCTGTAATCCACCACGCGGACCCAGTGCGGGTTGGTAGATGTCACATGTCTTCGAATTTTTGTTTTTAGGACATCCGGTTTCCACTCGATGTCTTCCTTCAGCGTTTTGAGAGCAGTGGTGATAAAATTATTTACACAAAGTTAAGTGCCTGCCTGAGTTCGAACCTACGACCTACAATTCGTAATTCAGTATCTACACGTAATAAAGCGATTAAAACCCTTCCCAGCACATCAACAAGCAGCTACAAATTAATCTTGTACGAAATGAACAAATGTAATAAAACGGGCTTATTAAGAATTATAGCGCCCAAAGGGAAAGCTTTTGATAATTATATAAAGAGGGCTTCTTTGCCAATTAACACCAGCTAGCCTCCCTTTGAGTGGACGCGCCACCTTTTACCTGTCTAACTAACAAGTGCGCACTGATTTCTATTTTCTGTACTTATTTAATTATATCTTTATTTCGTTAGTCGGTTTAATCAAAATCAAAAGTCATTTATTCAAACTAGGCTGTGAATCAGCACTTTTCGAACGTCAAAATTACATAAGACAGTCCCCCAAAAACGCCAACCCTTCACCACTTCCTAGTGCTTAATGTATGGTGTCCTCTTTTTTTGCAGAACTAAATATGAATACATAATTTATATGCTAACAGTCTCAAAATAATAATAACTAGAGATGTGCCGACTATAACTTTGGCCGACTAGCCCACTAGTCGGCCAAGCCGATCGCTCAATTTCCGTGACGCTCTGTGGATCGAAAAAAGGTAGGCAAATTAGCAACTTATATTTTTTTTGACACACGGTTTTTTGCATAAAATGGCTTCTAATAGCCAATATTGTGCATTTTTTTTTTTTTTGCTATATATAATTTGCTAATTTGCCTACCTGATTGTATTCTATGATATATTTATTCATAATATTGGCTATTACAAGCCAAGTTAAGCAAAAAACTAACACTTTAAATTTAAGCTCCTATTTCTTGGAAAGCCCTTTTTTGATCCACAGACGCTTTGTTTATTCGCGCGCAAGTCGCAACCGCCGTCTGTGAGCATATCGGAATAAGTTTTGTTTAACTTCGCATAGTTTTTTGATTTTTGCTTTTTCACGGGTCAGAGCGATGCTTTTAGAGACTGATTATCAAAGGAAAGATTGTCTTTTATTTCAAAATGTGTAAAACTAATTTTAAAATATTTTTTATTTTTTATTTAATGTAATTCCTTCTATATAAATTTTAATGCGAAATACATGCAAAGTTAGAAGCCGGATAGTCAGTGCTCTTTGCCTAATAGTCGCCGACTACGAAAGTGACCGGATAGTCGGCTTTAGACTAGTCGGAACTTCTCTAATAATAATAATATGTAGATACATAAATGACAATGCTAAATTCTTTGGTAAAAAAATTAAATTGTTTATTTTGTAATTTGATCTAGCACATTTGCCTTCGTGACGAACTTAGTTTAATTAAATTATTTAAACAGAAAACCAAAGCCCACAAATGATCGCGTTCTGTGTTCTATATGGTTACTGTCTCGCATAAATCTCGATTAATAACTTTTGGTACTCCATCAAGTTTTCGAATTGCAGAAGCAACGATAGTCTAAACTCTGTTTTCTCTAAACAATAGCTTTAAAATCAATAAGCCTACTTCTGAGAATGTTAATAAAGCTAAAACAATATTGAGAGGTAAACTATCAAACAGCACAGACTACAAACGGCTTGCTACAGTAGTTTACTTTGTTTACCCAACAAACGGCAAGATAGGTAACCTACATAGATAGTTTCCAGTAGACGAAAACTATCTAGAATATTAAACAAGTAGATATTCGATTTCTCATTTCTGGAAAAAGAGTTATCAAAGGGTGCATAAATAAAATAGAGCCAGCTAAACAAAGGAGAACTAAATAATTTATTCGGAATACATAGGTCAAATATTAATATTCCATAAATATTTTTCGTAAATATAAGTAAAATAATCGAGCCAGCTAAACAAAGGAGAACTAAATTATTAATTCGGAATACATAGGTCAAATATTAATATTCCATAATTATTTTTAAGAAAAATAAATAAAATAATCGAGGCAGCTCAACAAAGGGAGAACTAAATAATTCAGTCAGAATACAACAGGTCAAATATTAATATTCCACAAATATTTTTCGTAAAAGCTAAAGCTAAATATGGCAGGCTAAAAATATAAGGCATGGCTATCCATTCGGAAAACATATTACGAAAAATTTCCTAGCAAAGTTTTCACTGAATTAATCATAGCACATGAAAGGTAGTCGAGGGTGGTTTCCCTTTATTAATAATACCTTAAATTGAACATCTTTCGGTCAAAAGAACATGCTACCTTTGATCCTCATATTGTACAACACAGTAGTGAAAATAGAATTGTGGTAGGGAGCTGTTAAATAGAGATATTGTTGTGACGGCATCTACATCGCCACATGCGAACTACGCATCAAAGACCTGACATCACTCATCATCCTGACGTCACACAAATCCTGCATCGCGCAATTAGAGATTACCGCCTGATGGACATTTAGACAAGCTCCCGACTTCAACCTCTGGGCAGTTGCCCGCCAGACACGACACCCGTCTGGTCGGAGGATCCTCCCTTTTCTATGGTGGATGAGTGAACTTTACACCCTGTTCCTCATACCCCTAAATCTCCTACTTTTTTATTTCCGTAATTGATTAAGTAGTATATCCCCATTTCCAAAGCCATTCCAATATTTTTCAGTGACAAATATGTATATTTCAATAAAGCTTCTTACTGTGGTCACGACTTTACCTTCACTTAGTATTGTCAGCATAATCAACCTATAATATTCCCACTGCTGGGAAACAGGCCTCTTCGAGAGGGAGTGGGCTGTAATCTACCACGCGGGCCCAGTGTGGGTTGGTAAATGTCACAAGTCTTCAAATTTTTGGTTCTAGGACATGCCGGTTTCGTCGCGATGTTTACCTTTACCGTTTTGAGAGCAGTGTGGTGATGAAATTATTTACACAAAGTAAAGTGCCTGCCTGGGTTCGAACCAATGACCTACAACTCGCTAGTCGGCGCCGTTACCACTGGGTCACCACTGCTCACCACTAAGTATTGTACAAGACCAAAACTGTGGCTTATTATTCAAAAGGTTAATTAAGAGTCATTTAAAAATTCATTTTCAACCAGGTAGGAAGATTATGCAAAATTTAATCAGAGAACCACGAACTTGCCTAGAATTTTAATATTAGCCTTTTAATATTTTAAAGACAATCTTATATATTGAGAGCACATTGAATACGTATAAAGGCACTTTACAAGTATTCTACTTATTTTTAAGAGGATATTTTTAGGAGGTTCTAAATACGGATGCTTTTTTTTAAATATATGTTTGGGCATAACTCCGTTATATGTATATAGACGGATTTTCAAAAATCTTTTTTTGTTTGAAAGGGTATGCTCTCGAGGTGATCCGGGCGGATCGGTATATTGTAAAATTTGTTCTTCAACAAAGTAGTGGAAAAACATCGTGAGGAAACATGGAGTTCTAGTTAATATTAGTCTGAAATCACCAACCCGTCTTGAGCAAGCGTGGTGATCAATGCTCGTGCCTTCTCTATATGAGAAGAGGCCTTTGCCTTGCACGCGTAGCATGACAACTATAGAAACGGGTTTTCTACGGGTTTTGTCGACGTAAGAATAGACAAAATGACAGATTGTGATTGTTTATCTGTCATTTTGTCTATTCTTCCGTCGACAAAACCCGTTTCTATTGTGGTCACACTAAGCGCGCTGCAGTGCGATAATAATAGGCTAGTATTATTTTTATTGAGATTGAGATTTTTTAGAGTGGAAACACTAAGGTACACTTACAAATAGTTATTTCGGGTCTTTCAACCATAAACGGTTCCTAACCATTGTTATGTACCCTTTCAGTTTTCTAAATTATTTTTCATTTAATTTGAATAAATCAATCAATCTGCTTAGCCTTTTCCCAACTACATATATTTAGGGGTCGGCTTCCAGTCTAACCAGATGGAGCTGAATACCTGTATTTTACTTGGAGCGACTGCCTATCTGAACTACATGACCTAGAACGGTGAAACACGACGAACGCGACGGTGGAACACGTGTCGATTTCTTACAGGGTTGTAAGAAATCGACACGTGTTTCATCGTCGCGTCCGGGTTCGCAACAAGTCAATCGCCATCCTGAGGATGCCTCGTTGAGAGCTGAAACACGTGTCGATTTCTTACAGGGTTCTTTATGACTCTCTAAGAACATGGCAGTTACGCGGATTAGGTTACTAAATATACGTCGTCTATTGTATACTGCCCATATCAACAGTCTGTTTATCATTTAATTAAAATAAATACAAATCGATGCGAGGAAATCTTTTGGTAAGCAAGTTATATCTATATCATCTATACTAATACTAATACTTATATTAATACTAAAATATTATAGAGGTATTTGTTTGTAAGTTTGTATGTAGGGGGTAATCTCCTGAACTACCAGTCGGATTTGAAGAATTCTTTTTGCATTGGAAAGCCCAATTCTTGAGGAAGGTTATAAGCTATGTAACGTCACGCTACGACCCTAAGAAGCCGAGCAAAAATAAGTCAGAAAGAAGGCTAAATGAAAACGAAGTAAAAGCGCGGGCGGGCGATGCGATGCGACGCGGTGGGTCGGGGCCGAAATTTCACGCGGGCGAAGTTGCGGGCTAGTTATATATATTTTACGTAGCTGCTTTCTTTTTCCTCTCGCGGCGTTTTTCAACTTTACTTCAATGTTACTTAAGAATTTATAAAAATAATTTCCTTTATAAAATATAGCGTTTCCTTTCAAACTTTTTAAATAAGCCGCAATGGTTCTTTTATTTAAAATCAGTTGGAGAAGAGGGTAATTAACTCTTTGCTACGCTTTTTCTTTGCTTTGATAAATGAAGTACCAAAATGTTTTATGAATTTTGAAACGTTGAAATATTGGTGTTAAAATCGTATTTAAGTAATAGAGATAAATATTTTATTTTAAAAGTGTGTTAGTTAATTCAGTACAAGAAGTTTATCCAGTGTAAAAACAAATTTCTGAAATTAACAGATTTCTTGGGTCCCGTTATAATAACATTGATTGATAGATTGTTACTATCATGAACGTATTATGGGACAACAGAAGAGCGTTGCAATCTTAAGTATCTTCCATCGCTTCACGAAATGATGCCAGGAAAGAAAAAAAAATTGTAAGTAATATACAATTAATTTTTACCTATTCATTACCATAAGCCGCCTATAATATTCATAAGCCGCCTATAATATTCATAAGCCGCCTATAATATTCATAAGCCGCCTATAATATTCATAAGCCGCCTATAATATTCATAAGCCGCCTATAATATTCATAAGCTGCCTATAATATTCCCACTACTGGGCCACAGGTCTCCTGTGAATGCGAGGACTATGTCGGTCATTTCTTTTTTGTTTCTCTTTCAATTAGTTTTAATGATGGTAACAGTTTGAGTAGTTTATGCGGCCTACCAAAATTTCCTGTCTTTGGTATTGTTGTGCGACAATCCCCGACCTCCCGGCGGGCAAAGTCGCGGGCAAAATTAGTATTAAATCTAAATAATACCTACGCTAGTCCCAATACAATAAATGTAGAAATAGTCAAGCTAAAAATAGCCCATCTACGCATATTTCGATTTCAGACATCCAACGATTCTGTCAAGAACAATCACTGTGAATCTACCTTCCATTCTTAGAAAAGGACTCTGTCATTTAATTATTAGTTGTAATATGATATGAAGGGAACAATAGAAGTAAATAGCTAATAATGTAATAAAGAAAGTAGGCACTAGTAGCTGGGTACTTGTTTCTCAATTAATTTGTCGCACTTAATTATAAGAGTTGTTATATTTGAGCTAGCTTGTTATATTAGCGCTTTATACTTTAACGTTCATTTTTTTGAGAGATTACCACAGACTACAGAGTTTATAATAGTGTTACTAGTGAAGTACGTTTAGTAATATTCTCAGGTAGTGATGTAACAATTGATAAAGAAGAATGACTCCAATTTGGTAAGAGTGTTGTAGTTATAAATTTAAGACCTTTCTTAGGTTTGTTCACATTATCTGGAGCTTGTTTGGCATTCTGCGCATAGTTATTCTTGCTTTTATTGATAAAAAGTGCCGCATTGTCTGATTTTCTGACATCTTGAAGTAATTTTGTTTTTATAGAATCTGCTGTAATTGCCATACCGGAGCTCTCAAGTGCCATTATCATCGGTTGATACATTTCAGGTAACCCAGCAAGTAGTTAGGTTCCAAGCCATTCTTCATTTACAGAGAAACCGATGTTTCTTAATTTATGGGCAGTACTCATTATTTTATTTACGTAGTCTTCGACATTCTGACAACTATCTAGCGTTGTAGTGATCAGATCTCTCAATAAACCAACACGTCGTGTGAGACCGTTATCATCGAAAGCTTTAGCCAAGTTGTTCCACAACTCTTTCGCTGTTTTCGCTTCTTGAATGTGTATGTAATTAATAGGATCAACTAATAAAATGATTTTTGACTTAGCTTTCGTGTCTAATTTTGGGTCAACTTTTTCAACTGAGGTGATGCAACTCCATAACTCTTCATGTTCAAGATAAGTTTGAACCGTGAATCTCCACGTGGGATAGTTATCCCTTCCCGTCAGCCTTTCAATCAGAGTCATTGTATTTACAGACATTTTTAGCTGATGAAGATAAGCTGAAGATTTTGCATCACGCTTTTGCCGTCACAACCACGCGTCAACGTTTCGAATTTTAAGTTAAAGTCACCGAGTCACAAAAAATCTGCACTACAGTCTTTATAACTTTTACTTTAACTGTCTTAATTATAATTTTAACTTCATTTGGAAGAATTATGTGGATCTGGGCCCATAACCTGTTATATTTAATAAATAAATCAAGTGATAATTATTTGTAACGTTCATTTATTTGAGAGATTACCACAGACTACAGAGTTTATAATAGTGTTACTAGTGAAGTACGTTTAGTAATATTCTCAGGTAGTGATGTAACAATTGATAAAGAAGAAAGGTCTTAAATTTATAACTACAACAAGAGTTGACATAATTTCTTGTCTTGCTTTTAACGATATCATCCGCCCCTTTTTATAACATGACAAAACATCGAGATTTCTATATTTAACCTAAACTAACTAAAACTAAAAAAATCCTCCGTATCGCTGTCGACTAGTAATGTACCCAAGACACTGGCGCCACTGCCACGGTGTATAGCAATGGTTAGCCTCTGGCCGTAAGTTTAATATGTATGGTTTATAATAATAAACCTTCCCGAATAATTTCTCTAAATGTTAGTGAAAACCGCATCAAAATCCGTTGCGTGGGTTAGAAGAACAACGAGGGCACACAGACCGACACGAAAGGCAAATTTATCTATTTTATAATTCAGATTGGAAAATTAGGATGAAAATGTTTCACTGTCAGACTGAAACAGTATTACAAAAAATATCAGAATCAACTTATTGTTTTAAGTACACATAGACAACACATAGAATAGTGCCATTAAAAGGACTAAATAATGTGCCATAACAGTAATAAAAATAATAGAAAACATAATACCAACCTATTACTGTCCCACCGCTGGGCAAAAGTCTATTCTCATACTGAGAAGGCACGAGCATTGATTACCACGCTTGCTCAAGACGGGTTGGCCATTTCAGTTAAGACGCAGGTTTATGACAATGACCTTGAGTGGTCAGAATGCGTGTTCTGTACTGATCTCACGCAACGCGTCGTACGTCCAGCCAGTAATAGGACTCGCCCATCCAGGAGCGCTGTCCCAAATTAGACGCATTATTAATTTATTATACAAAATTTATTTTAATTAAACACATGCGTACTTTAACTAAAAGATCAATAATTATTAAATTATCTTTAAAATAGTGAAGGTTTCAGAAAAATACGCTTGATAGATTTGGCATGTTTCTCAGTTTTTTATCCGCGTTAGACATAACTTTACAAATTAATTTCACTATGTAATATAAACATCTAATTTATATCATCAAACAAATATTAATGACATCATCCGTCGTGCTCTTGTCACCGCCGGGGTGCCAGCTGTTCTAGAACCCAACGGCTTGGCACGCGACGATGGGAAGAGACCAGACGGAATTACCATAATGCCTTGGAAGGTAGGTAGGCCATTGGTGTGGGATGCAACGTGTGTCGACACCCTTGCGCCATCCCATCTTCCTAGCACGGTGGGCTGTGCTGGGGCTGCTGCTGCAAGTGCGGAAAACCTCAAACGGCGCAAATACTCCAATCTTATTGGGACTTATATGTTTGAGCCGTTTGGGGTTGAAACATTAGGGCCATGGGGTCCGAGTGCCCACTTAGTCTTTCAAGACATCGCAAAGCGGTTGGTCGACTCTTCATGTGACCAGAAGGCTGGCCTATTCTTCGGCCAGAGAATCAGCATTGTCATACAACGTCGCAATGCTGCCAGCCTTTTGGGCACTTTTCCTGTTGACAACGATGCGGACGAATTTTTTGATGCCCTATGATTGTTCCCCCCCCACCCCTTTCTTATATACTTGTACATATTATTATTATAATTTTAAGTCTGTTAGTTTTTAAATTGTTTCATTATTAATAAAAAAATAATATAAACATAATCAAAAATATTCATAAATGTAAAGTATAAGCCCATTACGAAGAACACAGAAAAATAAGAATAGCAGAGAGTGACAACATAGGTATATTAAGTTATTAGGAAAATGCTCAAATTTAATTTTTTTTTTTTCCAAATCTTTAACACTACTCGTTTAGACGTGATCTTCAGTATAAAATCATTAAAAGTCTGTTATCATCGCCTTATGTATAAGTACGTCCCCAGAATTGATTCGTAAATACCTACTCATAAATCTAGCGTCCATTTTATTTTGCTTAAAAATCTTTTCTCCGGCTAATCTTCTAAACCATTTCACACGCCAAAAGAGAATTACTACCCTTATAATGGGTATTTTATTCAACTAGCACGATATTACGACAACGGTGCCCAGTAATTTAATTTTATGTGAGAAAGTTCCCGGGAACATTTCTTAGCTCAATAAAATTTTCTTCGCAGTAACTGTGACTATAAAAAAGATTATTTATTATATTAGTTTTGTACGTTAATAAAATAAGCAGGAAAAATATTTTGAAAACAATACTTTTACTTTTTACGAAGATTGAGTGGCGAACTTGACTCCTACCGAAAGGAATTGCTCGCAATGGCAATGGGCAGACGTATGTGGAAAAAAAGGCCATTGACCAGCCTGCAGTGGGACATTTCGGGATGTAAAGATAATATATTTTTTAAGTAAATCAATTTTATTTATTAATCAAATTTAAAAAAAAAAAAATTAAAAATTTTTTTTTTATGTGCGGTAAGCATGACGCAAAGAAAGAACACTTACACGAAAAGAACAAGTGTGGGGAAACTATGCATCACTTCCACGCAAAACGGCCATCGCTCAGCATAATGCTGTGACCCTATGCGAGACAGAGCCCCAGCGCTGGTTTTTTGCGACAGCTGGCGGCGTTGACGTTATGACGTCAACCGGTGCAATGTAATACAATTTTGCTTTCATTGGAGATTTTTCTGGGTTTGTCCTGTTTTTATATTTAACTATTTATTATTTACAAAAATTTATAGAATATTAATATGGTAAATTTTCGGTTTACCAGTAAAGATCGCCTCTGGGTCTCGAAAACCCATTAGGGAAACTTAGTATTTCCTAAACAACGTTGCTAATGTGCCACTATTTCGTACCCACTTATACCTACATAGGTATACGTACCGGAACAGTATTGTATCGTCCTCAGTATCATGTTGCTGTCGCCAAATTTTGAATAGAATTTGCACTGTGAATCAAGTAAGGGTAAAGTCTATTCAAATCCTTGTTTCCAATTGATGTTATTTCCACTTAAACAAACATCAACTTTAAAGTTTATTTTAGACTGACTAGTACTGTTGAAAAAGTAATAAAAAATATTAAGTTGTTGCGTAAAGTGAACCTTATGCGTAGGCATCACAGTTATTTTTCCTAAAACTCGTGTTTGTTTACATGTTTAGTAATTAAATTGCGAATGCAGATTACCTACCTGTCGAGACAACACAACAAAATACCTACATAATACATACATACATAAACCCAACTCACATGGAGGTACATAATACTTTTCTATAATTTAAGATTTAGAAAACAAATTAATTAAATCCGTAATTAAAATCAAATAGCTACTGTTTGAATCTTAAACCCTGTTTCTTAAACAGTACTAGTATTTTACAAAATTGTCTATCTCCGCTGGAATCTTAATTAAACCTTCTATTTACCCGCTAATTATGATTCAAATTTGAGTAACAGATATAAGTGGTCCATGAACCCGAATCCTTAGCTCGTGGCTAAGTCATAACAGCCGCATGGGTTGATCAAGCAAAAGGTTAAGCTGCGCTTGCCGTGGATGGGTGATCTTTACATACCGACACTCCTTCGTGGCGCGGAAAGCACGTTGATTCATTCATGTTGATTGAGTCATTCGTGGATCTGTGACAATTGTTACAGGTCGTCAGAAGCACGAAAGTCTGACAACCAGTCTTACCAAGGGGTATCGTATTACCCAGTTACTGGATTGTGGAGGTCAGATAGACAGTCGCTCCATGTTAAATATGGTATTCAGCTGCATCCGGTTAGACTGGAAGCCAACCCCAACATAGTTGGAAAAAGCCTAGGCAGATTTATTGAACCGGAATACAGAATAGCAACATACAGGCTAAGGCCCCATTCACGGCCTCGAGCGATGCGACTTGCGTCAAGCGACTCGCGCGCACTGCTCTAGTTTCCGGCCGTCGTCGCTCCGCAAGTCGCGTCTCGGTGTCTCGTGCCATGTTTTTTTTTTTTTTTGACTTAGGCGTCTCGTTGCTGATCTCTGAGGTCATGACTACTTAACCGGACACTCGTGGCATGCTCTAAGCAAGTTCTTTCATTTGTTTGCTCCGTAGTCGCTGTCGCTTCAGCGTGTAGCTTGTGGCCACGAGGTAAGTAAACAGCGATTTTCTTCAGGATTAGCTCTTAAGTAGCTCTATCCCCTTTGCTTGAACAACTAAGGCAACTGTACAATCTATTGACGGTTCAATTTTAGAAATTCAACATCAATATATTCTTTAGTTTCGTATTGCATTGGTGTTGCATTCGTTTTGGTTTGCGATGCGTCTGTTTTTAAAATCTTTTGCAGGTAGTAATCTACCCGACTACGGCGAAACAAAAAGGATTGTTATGATTTTGACCATTATGTATGTATGTATGTTCATGTGTTACCTCATAACTTCTAAACGTCTTATCATAATTTGACAAATAAGGTATCGTTGGAAGCGCCTTGATCGGCCGCTGGTTTTATGCTCACGTGACGTCATATTAAATGAATAAAGCCATTAACAATTTTTTTTAATCAAATTCCTGATGGAAAACGCCAATAACACCATCCTCCAAAACCCTTGTTGAAACCAATCGCTTAAAAATGTCATCACCATTCAGGTGTGTAAAATTTTCATCAGCGAAATGAACATTTTTAAGGATAATTTTGGTAGGTAAGATTCATGTCTTTATTCCATAAATTCAGTATTAATTTTGTAACCAAAAACGATTTTCGACGAAAAAAAATTTGATACTAAAGCTCCTTTTATTTCAAATTCACAAAGAAAATAACAGGCCAATAAGCAGGACGAACAATTGAATTATAATTTTTTTCCTCCTTTGATAAAAACTGGGCTTTTATTAGAATCTAATTAAAATGCAAAGATCTTTATTAAAGACAATATTCGAGACTCGTCTGTCAGAGGCAATCAAATTATTGTCAGGTGAAAGGGCTCTATGAAGTCCTTTGTTCAAAGCCTTCATAACTAGGAGGAGTAATTTTTAATTTCCTTCGCTACAATTGGTCTTTCTCTGGAGACAGCCAAAGATCATTTTAGAGTTTTGTACCCGAAGGGTGCCAAACGGAAACCTGTTACTAAGCCTCCGCTCTCCGTCCGTATGTCTGTCTGTCAGCGGGCTATAATCTCATAAACCGTAATACTTAGACAGTTGAAATTTTCACAGATTGTGTAATAAATTATAACGTTTTTTGCTAAATATTGTTTGTCTGTCCGGAACCGTTCTTGTGCTAATCCGACCCACACTTGGCTGGTTCTTTTATAGTTCTTGTTCAGGGCAATTCATCAATTTTATTGTTGTCATTACTTAAGAAAACTCGATCTCGGAACTTTAATAGGTATCTGTTTTTGTAAACTTGGTAACAAAACTTTAACCTTGGAAAGACACATGACACTGTTGAAATTAATTTTAACTTTAGATTTTTAGGTACAGACCGTTCACTATAACTTGTCCCTTACAGTCATGTTAGCACCATTACTTGTCCAACTTAGTTTCAATACTCATAGAGTTCAAAATGACGACTGACAGAACCGTACTACCAATTGCGTCACGGGTCAAGTTATAATGAACGCAATGTACTTTTGAATTTATTCCTGAAACTTCTATACTATACTTCACCTCTTTAGAAAGAATCTGAACACATTCAAAAGAGCTCAGCAAGAAGTTCTCACACCTAATAAGTATTAAAGTTGCTCCCGCTCATCAAAGCGCGCCTTCGATACAGAATAACGACGATGCATTGTGCTCGAGAGCTGCTTCGTGTCCGATGAGCTTCATAAATCAGCTACTATATTCAGATCTACTAAATCTACATCAACCGACAATATCAAGGGTCTTGCTAAACTGGTCGGATTAATGCTCGTCGTTAACCGTCGGAGTTTTGCACAGTCGAGAGAATCTTTTGATCCCTTCGCATCGCTAACATTTTTTGTGATGGTAGATAGATACCTCATAATACCTACAATCTTTATGTATTTTACATTTTTGCGGCACGTGGCAAACAGATAAACAGATTTAAAAAAATATATAATGAAATTCCTCAAGGAAATGTTAAAGGTTTCCTGTTGAAGATAAAATTAAATACAAAATCTCGGAGCGGAATCTTATTGGTGAATAATGAAATCTAATCTTGTTTGTGGACCGTTTATTGGATGATTGCGATCGGTATTAACTTCCGAGTTGAGTCGGATGGCAGTTTCGACAGTTTATTTGAATTCAGGAAACTTTGACTTGAGATTAATTTAGTTTGATCTGCTATTCAAACGAACATTGCGTCGTTCCGCCATATTTCATTAGAAAATACATTTATCTTTAACGTGATAAACTATTCAGTTTTACGTTTATTCGTCTTAATGTTAATAAACTATTGTATGGATTACTTTCATGACTTGTCTTTCTCAAATCATTATTCATCAGCATGCAGGCAAACAAATGACGATAATGTAGATTGTATTTAGGGTATATTATTTAAGGTAAATGCACTTTCCGGGCAATAAACTCACTTACCGTGCCTCTCACTTAATATGGATATCCTAAAGCCGGCAGCACCACCTAATTTGATTTAAGATGTCGACTTTGATTCTTCAGCAAACTGAAAAGAACTAACATAATTTTTAACCGCAATAAGTACAAAATAACAATTCATACAATTTACAAATAGGACGCACAATGGTCCACTGAAGGACTAAGTGCGGAAACCAAACCCCATAACATAGAACATAGATTTACAAATAGTTAATAATGGTCATGAGTGTCATCTTTAACGTTATATTTACTAGCTAAGTCGCTGAACATAGTAAAAAACTACATTCTATTTGGGACACAAAAAAATTAACCCACAGTAAAACATAGTTTATAAGCCCTCATACAAAGTCAGGTGAAAATCACTTCGTACGTGATAAAATCCCAGATTAGTTCCCATCAGAACTTTATTCATCATCCCTTCCCGGCGGGTAGGAATGGTTCCCAGGACACATCTGCGCCCGACCCTGATAACACAATAAGTCTTTTATAAGATCTGACATCCAAACGTGAAAAACTTCTGATTCGAAGGGAAAGGCTGCCTTTACCATTTATTTATAGTTATGATGTAATATTATTGTAAGAACTGCATCGACGCGAAGGTCTTGACTGCTCAAGATGCCTACGGGCTTACGTTTTAACCCTCGTCAAAACGGTAGTATTCGTTTTATATCTGGAAGTTTTAACATAAAGAATACGAGATCTTATTGCGTTGGATAAATTGTTATCAACGATGTTTGTCATAGGTTCTCTGATTTCTCAAAATTTTCTGTATAAGTCATTAAAGTATCCCCGTATTATGTATGAATGGTAAAAAACGACCTAAGCTTTCCGTGGCGGGGTGCTAAAATTTTCGAACTCGCTCCGCTCGCTCAATCTTGCACTATCCAAATTCATAAAACTTTACTGGAATCAATAAAGTATATCCATCTGTATATGAATGTTTAAATTTTACATATCCGAGGAGGGGAAAATCATTGAGCTCGTTTTTGCATCCTGCTTTTTCAATTTTCTGCATAAGTTGATATCTCTTACTGTATCAATGGACAGGAACAAAAACTAAAATGTTTACCCTTCTACTCTCCAAGAGTAGCGAGGGGCACCGCAGAAATCTTGCCCGGGGCGCCGGTAGTTCTAAAACTGGCACTGCTTTGTCTTGCACTTGTTATAATGTCGATATTTTATCTTTCATAATTTTCATCGAGCTTACAAGTAGGAATTAAAACTACTTTTTAAGGGAATAACATATACCTACCCTACTGTAAAGTTACCGATAATGAATATTTAATATTTTGAGGTCTAACTCTGCTTTTAATATAAAGATATGAATTTCATAGGGATCACTCATACATACGTTATGAATTCAGCTTCAAGGGCAGGATCAAATCGTAACATTTTATGATTGTGAGTGAAACCCTTCAAGTCAACATGACCTGCTTTATCACTTTTTGATGTGTGATAAGATTTTGATTAAATTTGACGATAGATAACTATTTCCTTTCGAACATGTTCTATTGAAATGTTAACAAAAAATAGGAAATAGTTATATAGAAATATAAAGGAATAATAATAATAGATAGGAATAGAAATATAAGGAAGCTTTTTTCGATTTCCTTTTTTGATTTCCGATTCATAGTGAGTTTTGAATTCTTCAGGGTGGAAACGAAAATTTTGAATACTATAATCGAAAAATCTGTTCTATTCCGAGAAACAAAATAAAATAACTAGAAAAAATAATTAAAATGACAACTTCAAATGGCCATTATGGAAATAAGAACAAAATAATTTGTTCTTATTTCCATATTTAGATTCGAATCAGTTTACCAGGAACATTATTCACCGGAGCAATAACACACGGTTCAGATATTTTTGTACTGAACAAACATCGGGATTGATCTCTAACTACACCAGCTGTTTTTTACAACAAAAAAAAATTACCTAATGAAACCAAAAGAAAATATGGGAGTAGGAACTATAGGTACACCTCTGCCTATCCCTTCAGGGTTTACAGGTGTGATGTTAAGTTATGTGTGTGTAAAGGTATACCTAATTATGCATTTACTCAGCAAACCCATCTCAAAAAGTCACTCATCTTAACACTTTCCTTCTAGCACACGTAACATGAAAACCATAGAAACGGGTTTTCTGCGGGTTTTGTCGACGGTCGAATAGACAAAATGACAGAGAGAATAGAATAGAATATTCTTTATTATGTACACCATAAAAAAAACAGATTTAAAAGTAGACATTTTATAGGGTGACACAATGGGCGGTCTTATCGCTAAAAGCGATCCGCAGATTGCGATTGTTAATTTGTCATTTTGTCTATTCTTCCGTCGACAAAACCCGTTTCTATTGTGGTCATGCTAAGCATGCTGGTCAAGGTTAGGGAAGAGGAAACATGTTTATGTTTATGACAAATGTACAGAATATTTTCACACTGAAATGCTCACGGCTCTGATAAATTAGCCTTCACTAGTCGGAGTAATTTACTTCCGACTGACAATTTGGACGGCTCATGGTAATGACACTGATAACGATAAATTAAATACAGAATTTGTAAAAATATTGAATATTATTTACTGTTAGCTGACAGGCGTGGACGCATCTCAGGCCTTCATATTCAGGCTCTTATTTTTTTAGCGTTGGTGCTGAAAAATATTGCACACTGATATTTTGTGGGAAAGTTGCTATGGTATTTTAAACTTTACGAGAATAATATTGTATATGTCTATTTGAAACTGTTAGAACAACACAAATACATACCAAGTTTTTTTTTTATTCGGAGTTTTGTACTCCACTACCTGACGACTTTTTCTTTAACCTGCCCATCAAAACCTGCGCACAGCCTCCTTTAAGTCATCAGTCCATCTAACCGGGCATATCTAAGCAAAACAAGCCTATTAAGAACGGTTTTTTTGAATGCTGCAATTTTCATATGCTGTAACTTTCTCTCCTATATTCTTTGGAATCGTTAATAGAACTCGACAAAGAAATCGCTTAATTTCAACCGTCACCATAACTCCCCCTCACCATTTCATAATCATAAGGGGGAGTTTTCCGAGAAAGTCGTGGAACTCAGTGCTCTTGCAGACTGCACACAGGTGTTATTAAATCGACTTTGCAGTTTGAAGTGCCTCCTTCTACTTTACAAAGCATAGCTCTCTTAATAAAGTACCTACCTACGTAGTCATACGCGAATTGTGAGCATGTTGCTTGATGTGAAGATTTTATAAAAATCTTGACTTTCACCACTAAATTATCGTTTTATTTCAATACCAGCTTTTGCCCGCGGCTTCGTCTGCGTAGAGATCGAAAACTATCCCTCGGGAACGTACTGTCGGGATAAAAAGTCTTATATGTCGTAGCCCAGGTGATGGTCTACCCATGTACCAAATTTCATCCCAAATCTGTTCAGTCGAAAACGTAACAAACAAACTCACTTTTGCATTTATAATTTTAGTTTGGTTTGTCAAAAAATACATAGAAAAGCACCAAGGTATGTAACTACATAGCTTTAATGCATTCCTGTGTACCTAATCCTGCCCAGAAGAGAATAAGATATAGCGCTAGTTATAGAAGTTCGCACATCTCATTAACAATGATCCACCTAAGTTATTATTCACTTACCCAACTATTATAAGTTAGTTCACGTACTAGCGAACAAGTCAAGCTAGTTCTAAGCTACGTAGTTAAAAGGGTAATGTGGGTTTAAGTTTACATAACGATCGACCTGACTGAATTACAAAGTTATTCTGAAAGTCATACCGTGGACCGATTTTGATAAAAAAAGGCTTCCTTCTATCTAAACAATAATAATAATAAATTTTAAGTTTTGTTTGTAATAAATAAACTCAAAAACTACTGGACCGATTTCAAAAATTCTTGCAACAGTAGAATGCTATATTATCATTGAGTAACATAGGCGTGAGTGCATTTACAAAGATATCACGTGGGTGAAACCGCTGACGGAAGCTAGTTCTAAATAATGGGCTGGCTAAAAACTAAGAGGCTGGGCAGCAGCATCTTCTCATTCCATGTTATCACCAATTCGTTTGCCAACCGTGTTGATTATGAAAACTTATTAAACTTATTTATTTCACTTTAACACGTAAAGGCTCTCCGCCAATTACATTAATTAAAGAAAATTAATTATAGGCAAAATTCATCACACATTTTCAATGTCTGAAGTTCTGTGTGATGAATGTATGAACTGACATGATCGTCTTCCACGCAGCAGTGATAGCCTAGTGGTTTGACCGTCGAACTGCCAAGTCATAGGTCTCGAGTTCGTACCCAAGGCACGTACCTTTGACTTTTTGGAATCATGTGCGTATAATTGTATAATTATCAATTGCTTCAAAAACGGTGAAGGAAAACATAGTGAGGAAACCGGCATGTGAAGCCAACTCGGAGGCCCATGGGCGGCATAAAGACTCTAACATCAGGTTAGTCACCAACCACACGAGAAAGAAAGAAGAAGATCGTCTTCCATTTTTCCGCGGGCATAAATATGTTAAGTACATTTCTGTGATAATTAAGTAATTATCACAGAAAATAGAAGCTACATTGTAGAAAGTGATTTGTAAGCACTATAATATAGTTACAAAATAAGACACTGCTTCCAATCCTTGTCGCTTATTATATTCGCTGAGATTCACATGACATCCTAATTACGACGTTTTATCGACCCACCCGCCCCTACTTTGCACGAGTGCGATGTACTGAAGTGACGACATATCAAAACATCAAGATAACTGAGCTATATCTAAGTTAAATATTAATGTATCACTACACATAAACCTTCCGGAATAAATGATCCGAATGATAATGATCTAAATGACGGTGAAAACCATATCAAAATCCATTGTGCAGGTTAAAAGTTCTAAACGGTCACACGGACAGACACAAAAAGCAATTTTGTTTTAATATGTACTATGTATTATCGACTGTCAAAGATCTACGAATGACAGCCGAGACCAACGGCTAAATGTGCTTTCCAAAGCACGGAGGGGTCTCGATATGTAATGGATGGTCACCCATCCACGAACCGACCACGGCAAGCGTAGCTTTACCTTCGATTGACCCGGGTGGCTGCTATTATTTTGAAATCAGATTGATAGATTTGTATTGGAGCCTTTAACCATAAGGTATAGTTCGATTCAATCTTAATGGCGGCTCGGAAGTTAGCCACTCGCTGCGCAGTACCGCACCCCTCACCCCCGCTAACACATGAATTCGTTACTGCGCAGCGACTCGCCTCATGTTCCGAGCCGCCATTAAATCGGGCTGTATATCTGTAATTACGAAGATATTATAACCTATGTTACTATTAAACTTTGCTACAGTAATACGTTAATTTGAGTTCTTCGTGGACATCAAGCTTGCAATTCGGACGAATATATAAATATTTAAAACTGAACCTCACTTCGTATATTCTTGTGCCAAATTAACAAAATACATTCATAATTAACTAGTTAATTATGAATATATTAAATATTCATTAGGACCGAAGTCTAGTAATGATTACTGAAATTGCGGGAATACCTCACGCACTAAAATCCTAAAGTCGCTCTTTAGATCATATTTGACTGATTAAGTTTTTGAATAGGTTATGAGTTTCATGGTACCTGCGTGGTTGACTGCCCCGTTGGTCTAATGAGGTCCTTGGGTTCGATTCTCAGGTCCAGCAAAGTTTTATTGTGTTTTTCTATTTACTTTGTAATTTCTCAGTATGGATGTCGATTTGAAGGAATGGTGGCTTAGTGGTAACGGCCCCGACTTACGAGGCGTTATGTCGTGGGTTCGAACCCAGGCAGGCGGTTTGTTTTGTGTAAATAATTTAATCACCAATGCTCTCAAAAACGTAAAGGAAAAGATCGTGAGGAAACCGGCATGTCCTAGAACCAAAAATTCGAAGACATGTGACATCTACCAACCCGCACTGGGCCTGCGTAGTACAGCCCAGTCCCTGTCGAAGAGAGGCATGTATCCCAGCAGTCGGAATATTATAGGCTGTTTATGCTATGTCGATTTGGATTTTGATATATTTTCCATCAAAAAAGAGCAAAAATCAATCAGGGTTAATTAATACCGGAGACACTCTTTAAAAGCTGGCAATTAATCATTATTTTCTCAAAATTTTCTTAAAACAAAAACCAAAAATTCTCGAGTGCTCAAATAACGTCAAAGTTTCCGGAACCCTTGTATTTTATAACATTTTTCACCTTAGCTGACCGCTTGACCGCGGCCCGGTATACCCCGTTTTTCACCCCACTGATCCCTTTCATGCTCACAGACCCTACATTGTAGATTCAAGGTTTGATTCCCTTACAAAAGATTTATCTTTACGCCTTAGTTATCACAGGGTCTAAAACTGCGGGCTCTAAAATCTACGGGTCGATTGTGTATGAATAGAAGTCCTTTTTTCTAGATTTGTAAAACTAGCTGAGTGAAAGGAAACTTTGCTTGGGTCGTCTGTCCTTAGTTCTATCTCAAATATTTTCACAGAAATTCATTTGAGGAGAATGCATTTTAATCGTCTCATTGTGTCTAGCAAATTCAGTGTCAGCACAATCTGGTGAATAATTTCAAAATGTTTCCAAAGCTTTGTATAATAAACTTTCCGCTGCAGTGTTATTTTTAAGAAAGCCAAGTTCAGTTCAATTTTACTTTGGAGATTACCTTGTTTGTTAAGAAATTTCCTAATTAACTTTGACAACAATAAGACAATAGCCCGCTGAGCTCGTCGCCATTGACTTAAGACCCGTAGCTTGAAAACAACAAATTATTAAGTTTTTGTTCTTAACAAGCTTTGCAATAATAATCCAGCATGAGTCGCTATTTTATCACCTCGAGTTTCGTATTGTTCAAAGGTTTTGCTTTTATAATATTGCATTTTATTCCATCTCATTATATCGATTCGTATATAGTAGTATAGTATTCAATCTCATTTGCATTTAAAAGATTCTCATTTTAAAAGTGTAGTAAATGTGAAGGTATGTCCTTAACATGTACATTTTTAAATGCAATTTCTTTACGACAATTTTTCGAAAGAATCTTGAGGAATCGAGGAATTGTCAAGCGCGCGTAAACTGCCGTGATTGGTTGAATGACAGAATGATTTATTAACAGCCAATAGCATCAGTTTATGTGCGCTTGAAAATTGTCACATAAATTTTGCGATAATTTTCGTTCGAGCAGCTGGCCCTTAGCCATAAAAATATGAGTATATTCAATCCATTTTGGATGACAGAGTATCCAGTACCCACTAACATGTACTTATTTATACTTAAATAATTTGATATGTTAATAGTTTCCCCTGTAAGATTTGAAGTACGTACCTACCTGCGTATTTGGAACATCAATGGTTTCGTTTGATCAAACGTGTCTATAATCAATCATCTGTTTGCAAACCGATCGGGCTTCATCTGTAATCGGATATAGCATAATTTTTTTTTTTTTTCAAAATCTGTATTAACAATAACATACATAAAGTCTGCCAAACTGTATAACAGTTTGTCGGCAGTATTTAAGCTCCAATGTCTCCGAGAGCCTTTTTTCGGGCGCACACTTTGGGAACCCCTGCCCTAAGCTATTATAACTTCCGTATCCGATTCCGAATATAATGATCCGGAATAATACTCACATACACATATATTAACTCAAGCTTTCTTCCCATGGGGATAGACTGAAACTACTAAAAGCCGCCTGCTAAGTTGATCCTTACATATTCCTTTTGCTTCGTTTACCTCCATCCGGAGTAATAAACAGGGTGGCAGGGACATCGACGCGTAAACTGATGGCCACCATGACCCATGGATTCTGTACTTGATTCTGCACCCTCTTTTTTTTTTTGTTTTTTATTGGGAAATTATCAAATAACTTCTCCTCTCTCTACCTCTAACTCTTCTCGGAGTGTGTGTCAGAATTTTACTGACTAAAACCCACCCGTGTGCCTTCCGTTGCCTGTATGCTGGGGGCCGCAATATCACTTTCGGACAAACTCACAACCCTGGCATGCATTGGCCCTTACGGACCCCGACAGATTCTGAACACCCCTGCGTTGAAATTTTTCGTCGGTTATCAAAAACGAATCTACTGTTACATTTAAAAGTGCAATACCTACGCCGTCAAAATGTAAGGAACAGCTGTTTTTTTTTTTAAAAACCGACGAAAAATATCAACGCAGCGGTGTTCAGAATCATGTACTGAATCCATGGTATCGGTTTTCGCGGCGATTATAATTCTCATATTACAATAGATAAAAGGCAACTAAATATTTAGGTAGGATATTCCGCTTAATTTAATTTAGTAATCCCGGAATAAAGTTGAGCGATTAATTAAGACCTCCTTAATCAAAGTACAAAAAGACAAATTCCCCTTTTTTATTAATTTAAACCTTATTCAGGTCCATGTTCCTTCAATCTTTGACATTTATAAGGTATTTTATATAAAAGGAAAAATCCTTGCTGCTATCAATCCTGAAAATCCCCCTTCGTGCCTTGAATAACAATTTGAAATGTTAAACATTTATGCAAGATGAATCCTATGGTATTACTAATCAGTACCTGATCGACCGAGCTCTGCTCGGGTGAAAATAGAGAATGCACATTTAGTAATATAGGATAGTTCATACTAATTCCACGCAGCCATGATAGTACGCACTTACTAATTCCATGCTGCCATGTCATTATTCTAAGGTAGCCATCTTGTTCTAAACTTTGGGCGACCGAGCTCTGCTCGGGTGAAAACACGGAGAAAACGAATTTTCACAGATATAAGACCTAGCTAGATTGATTTTTCGCCCCCGTAAGCCCCTATAATGCAACTTTCATCGAAATCGTTAGAGCCGTTTTCGAGAACGTGATTACAAATAAGTATATACATATGTATATGTATACAAAGAAGAATTGCCAAACTTAAGTGGCAATGGGCACATTGCTCGTAGAATATATGGCCGATGGGGCCGCAAGGTTCTGCAGTGGCGACCGCGTACCAGAAGGCGTATTGTTGGAAGGCCTCCACAGGCTGGACCGATAATCTTGTGAATGCCGCAGGAATCCGCTGGATGCGGGAAGCACCGAATCGGGCGAAGTGGCGGCTTGGGGGAGGTATATGTTCAGCAGTCGACGTCTTTTGGCTGAAATGATGATGATGATGATGTATACCAATATTGCTAATTTTTTTGTATAGAATTTAAGTGGTCCAGGTTCAAATACCTGCTACGGTTATGTTAGTCACTGTGATGTAGCTCGATTTGTTTCCGAAACGCAAACAAAAGTGAAGTTTGTTTTTATTAAACAACTTTTCAAACTCTAGAATTAAAGGGGTTTATTCATAAACGTTACTTAAAGTAATGATTAGCGACTGTTTAACCATACATTTTTGACATTTGAACGTCACTTAACAGTAAGCAACGTTTATAAATAAACCCCATAATTTTGTGAAACTCGTTGCCTCGTTGGTCACAAGCGTCACTGCTGAGCATGAGGTCCTGGGTTCAATTACCGGGTCGGGCAAAGTGTTATCTGGTTTTAACATATGGAATTTCTCAGTAGTAGCCCGGAGTCTAGATTTGTGCCCGGTTGATTGCAATAGGCTCGCCCCCTATTACATAGGACTCAGGGCCGAGTCACACTGGAATGTCAGGGGCAATAATTTTAAACTTTATCTATATATTAAAAGACCAGTATCGCTTGAAAAGGTCGCGAGGCCGCCCGCGGTGACGGGAGCGGCCGCGCGCCACGCGCATCTTGTCGGTGGTTCTGCCCGCGGCTGCCAGCGGCGAAGCGAGGCTGCTCGCGGTACCGCGGGCGGCCGCGCGCTCCTCACCCCCGCCGCAACACTGAGCGCACCATTTAAACTAGTCAAGAGGAGACTAGGCGCGTGGGGTCTGGAGGTCGAGCGAGGCCGCCGCCGGCCGCTGCCGGGCGCTACCATTGCGGTGTGACTCGGTCCTTAGAAATAACTAACGAAATGTACCCACATTTCGTTAGGCAGAGGCGTACCTATAAAACATCCGTGTTATGGGTACACCTCTGCCTAATCCTTCGGGGAATACAGGCATGATCTTATGTTTATGTCATAAACACTTTTATGTCTGTGTTCATAAACATACATGCTATACGTATTAAAAAAAGGAATAAAAATTCTCAGCGAGATTCGAATGACTCCCAAGTGGTGCATTGCACGCTCGTTTGTGACACTCCAATCAGCAGACTTTCAAAAATGGATGGTGTTATTCAGAAATGTAACGCGAGATTTTAGCATTTTGCTCTCTTCCCAGCCCTCGGGCTCTCCGCGCTACTCGAGGTTAAGAGCTGCCCTTCAAGCGCCTGATTCAGCTGTATACAGCGAAAACACCGCTTCAAGCAGAACCTTCCGATCAAGTGTTGCTCTTATGAAAGTTTAATAAAGCGATCCCTTTGTCTATACGTACTACGACGACCGCCTCCGAAAGATTACATGCGTTTGTACCTACATACTTTATCGAGCTCTTTAAGCCGTTATGACCGTTATCGCTTTGGCATAAGGGTGTGAATACTATAAATAGGTCGTTTAAAGCCCGGACTGGTGTGAATATTCTATTCAGCGGTTTACAGCATTTATATGATTTTCTCCTGATCTCAGGGATTAGAGTGTTAACTTGACCGTGTTAATATTTACATTTAGAAGATAATTCGATTCACATTATTTTGTGAGAAATGTGTGAAAAGCTTATAGCTTATTAAGCTGACAGGACATTTTAGAATTATATTGTGTTAAGATGCTGATAGACTAGAGCATTCATTTGTAACAAGACATCGAGCATTCGCCGTTTTTAAATTTGTCGAACTGAACAACGAACAGAGCCAAGCATAGAGCCAAACATCGTTACAAGCATTTTCTCGATCGTTCTAGCGAACGATCTTGTCAATGCTCGTAAAAAAGTATTCTTCACGAAGATGTCAGACTTGACGGTCGCGTGTGCGGAAAGGCGGAACAATGACAGAAGGGCTCGGCTCGGCAAAAAGCTCGAAGCAAATTCACTGTCCTTTCGCTAGAACGCTCGCTAGAATGCTCGCATAAACGCTCCCGTTTATTTTTCTGTAATGTAACATTCGCTAGAATGCTCATTACAAGTGAATGCTTATGTCTATCAGCAGTTTTATGTAAAAAAAAAATCTTACTGTGATCAATTTTTATTCATACTGTGTCCACATAGTGTATTAGAATTTTTGCAAAATACACCTACACTTATTCACGTGACTGAGAGGAAAAAATATGAATTGTAAAACAAAGGCATTTCTTCTTAATCGTTAGCCTCGGCAATCCTTTGAAATGTAAATTAATAAAACTTTTCATTTAAATATTATGCGAATGAAGGCGAAGCAATTCTAGAATTCCAAATACTATAAGTATTAAGTAAAGTAATTCCAAATACTAGGATTATTAAGTTTTAAATGGATTTAACAGCCCCTCCTGCACGCGTAGTACCTATGACCACCATAGAAACGGGTTTTGTCGATGGAAGAATAGACAAAATGACAGATAAACAATCACAATCTGTCATTTTGTCTATTCTTCTGTCAACAAAACCCGTTTCTATGGCAGTCATGTTACGCGTGCTGAATAATCAAGCCACCATGTCATCAATGTACCTATAACATTTGGCTTTCACACACATTTTATAACTTTTACATATCCTTTTTTAGCTAACTCCATCAGCATCTGCCAATTCCCAACTATGTTGTTGGCTTTCGGTGTAACCGATGCAACCGAATACCAGTATTTTATTATGTGGAACGACTACCTACCTAACCTCAGTAACCCTGTAATTGGGTAATACGATACCCCTTGTTACCTTAGACTGGTTGGCAGTCTTTCGGGATTCTGACTACCCTCAACGACTGTCAAAAGGTCTACAAATGACAGCCGGGACCAACGGTTTAACATTCTTTCCGGGTCACGGAGGGGTCTCGATATGTAAAGGATGGTGACCTATCCTCTGATTGACCTCGGCAGGCGTATATAGATTAACTTTCAATCGACCAAAGCGACTATTACTTAGCCACGGACTCTCTTTTAGATAGCTCCATATTTACTTGTATTGGATGATCTTTATCCCTGACCGGACCCTAACTGAAAACTATCATTGCAAGTCGAAATTTTGTTTGTCTATAAATTATATGAAGCGTATTCATAACTTGGCAAACATTCCAACATCAAACTTAAAGGGGTTATAGACGCACGAGCAAGTACGCGTATTTACGGCTCGGCGACCTCCCGCCCATGTGTCATCTCGTACTAAGTACGCGTACCACTTTAAAACCGCTGAGTAAGTTCGTTGGCGATCCAACAGGTTTGAAATTTTGCTAGTAGCCTGCCTTGGTTCATAGTTTCGAGATTTTGTTTCGACATTTGTGTAGGTAATGTTTGTTTAGTTTGGTTCAAGGAATTCGACAACATCGCGATACAGTGTGAGCAAGTGTCACGTGTGTCACCGACGGCGATCCGAGTAAGTTCGCGAACTTAAAAACCGCGTACTTTAAGCTCAAACAGCCAAGCCGAAAGATTTAATTTTAAAAAATCTGGAGGCCATGAAAACTATTGGTGCAGATTGGGATGAAGATTGTTGGGATAACTGTATTACGACATTAGGTACAATAGGCGATTATTAGTACGTACCACAAAACGATCAAAGTAGTCCCATGTGAGGTCATGTTCGGATATAGACTACCAGTGGCAGATTCAGGATTGTCATTTGGGAGGGGCTTGACCCGCTGAGGGTACGTTTTAGCAAAGTGAACACAAAAAGCACTAAAACGACGCTTGCAATGAGGTATTACGTCGGCGCGATTGCCGCGAGCACGGGCGCTACGCTGGCGGTGGCAGCAGCGTGTCTGGCATCAAACACATCATAGAAATTTTAAACTTAAAAACATAGTACTTATTAAGTTAAGGATAATTAACGACAATAATTTTATGGTACCTTAAGTAGCGTGATGGTTGCTAAAAAGTTTAATTAGAATATAATAATTACAATCAAGTTCACATTAAGATTTTGTCACGGAAGAACTGAACACAAGATGCTTTTGGGGGGTTAGTTAGTAGCCCCTTAGTTCCCCTGGATCCGCTACTGTAAACTAAGTAAAGATTTGTATCTACGTATATACTTAGTTAGCGGATCCTATCTGCATATAATTAACTCTAAAGCTACAAGTAGGTACGCGGCGGGCTCGACTTGTCGAATTCAGTGGGCGTAACGTAGTGAGAAGACATAAGAGTTACGCGGTAGAAAGAGAGGCAACTTCTAGGTGAACTGTAGGGAATTAGCGCCGTGCGACCTGAATTGCACTTTATCATGTCGTAGCAAGAGTCGCTTTTTATTTGAGGAGCTCGTGGCTAAGTAACAACAGCCGCACTGGTCGATCGATCAGGTTAAGCTACGCTTGCCGGGGTTGGTCAGTGGATGGGTGACCATCTTTACATACCGAGAATCCTCCGTGCCTCGGAAAGCACGTTAAGCCGTTGGTCCCGGCTGTCATTCGTAGATCTTTGACAGTCGTTACGAGTCGTCAGAAGCCCGAAAGTTTGACACCAGTCTTACCAAGGGGTATCGTATTACCCAGTTACTGGGTTGTGGAGGTCAGATAGGCAGTCGCTCCATGTAAAATACTGGTATTCAGCTGCATCCGGTTAGACTGGAAGCCGACCCCAACATAGCTGGGAAAAGGCTAGGCAGAATAATAAGAGTCGCTTTTTATTTAAATGAATTTGCGGAATGACCCATCTGTAGTGATTGATCGGTGACTTAACTATAAACTGAAATGTAGGTACAATCTAGTGACAAATTAATCATGACAATGTAATGTCCTTGCTAAAGCAATCAGAGTATGATGAGTTCAAATAACTTAATTATTTACGGGCAGTATCCAATGCATTTGACATTATTAGAGAGCATTCAAATATTAATTATTGAGTTCTTCAGTGGTGTTAACCTAGTGGTTTTAGTGCTTGTGCGCTTCTATAGCGTCCAAGTCCATAAAATGTTATCGTGAATGGAATTATATAAATAATTATATTCGTTATTTATTTAAATTATCTTCATATATTTCCATACATTTTACTTCCCTGTGTTACCGTGATGCCGTGACGTGGACGTGGTCGTCCACGATAATAATATCGTCACGTCAGAAATTATAAAAGCGCACAATGACATAAATAGTAATGTCATTGCAAAAATCTCTAAACAGAATCAAGCAAAGTTGGTTGTATTTGTTTTCGCTTAGTTTTTCTATACTAAATTTTTACCACAATTTGTAGAATGTGCCAAATTTACATAATAAGACACCTTGTTTCCCCAAAGGGTTGGGCAAAGGTGTACCCATAGTTAAGTTCCATGTAATAGGTGGCGAGCATATTGCCAAAAACCGGGCATAAATCCAGGCCCCGGGTTTATGGGTTTGGGTTTTTATATCTAAAATTTCTCAGTAGCAACCCGGAGTCTTGCCAAATTTATGATACTATTAAAATTATAAAGATTAAAAAAACGATGGATGGACTGTGAAAGATGATATGGCTATCTAGGGATGACTAAAGACTGAGATGGCGAATAATAGAGAACTATGGAAGAAATAAACATGTTGTGCTGAAGCCAACAAAATTACGATAGCGGTAATAGTATGATGATATTAATAATGATTATGACCCGTATGCTTTACACGGGTCATAATCATTATTAATATCATGGTGCGAGGTGCGAGGAGGCAAATTATCAAATGACTTCTCCCGCTCTGGGCAGAGCGAGAGGGCGTGTCAGACTTTTACTGACTAAAACCCACCCGTGTTCCTTCCGTTGCCTGTGTGCCGGGGCCGCGATATCCCTTTCGGACAAACCCGCAACCCCAGCAGGGGGTTTTAGTACAAAAAGAGACGATGCGTATTCTAAATTTTTACCCGACTATGACAAAGCAAAAAAGAGGGATAGGATTTTGACCGTCATGTATGTATGTATGTACCATAATTTGACAAATGAGGTATCGTTGGAAGCGTCTTCATTGTACGCTGGCTATGTGACGTCACTTTAAATTGAACATGGCGCCCTTTAGAGGACATAAAAATATGAACTAAAAAAAAAGAGTTAATGACACCGTGTTGGATATCCAATGAAAGGGCTTAATTAGCACATTTCAAAAATATATAAACTATATACCCAAAATAATATCTTAAGTTAAAAAAAAAAAAAAAAAATTAAGTCACACCTTTTAGATAACTTTTTTGTCGCAGTTGTGTTTTAGTTATATAACTTTGATTTTTCTTTCTTCGGTTGGCTACATACATTGACGAAATAAAGTTCCTTGTCTGCAGGTATAATATAATACTTAAGGTCTTTGAATAGTCTTGGATACAGAACATAGAACGTTCCGAACAAAACTTCGCAGTAGTAATAAAAGTTGTTAAATCAAAAGTGCATCCGACGATATTGAAAAAGTGAGCAGAATGTCGTAGTACCGTGAACTATGCGCGGAACTTGGGTATTGGATAAGTTCTTCGGGAAAATTCTGCATTTTATTTCAGTGGATATATATTCTATTCACTACCTCGTTGGTCTTATGATCGAAAACTCTACTGCTGAGCATGACGTCTTGTGTTCGATTCCCAGGTTGGGTTTTTCTATCAGAAATTTCTAAGTAGCAGCCCGGAGTCTGGATTTGTGCCCACTTGATAGCAATCAAGGCTCGCCCCCTATTACATAGGACTTAAACATAACTGACGAAATGTGGCTGTTCTACGTACACCCCTGCCTAACCTTTCAGGGATTACTGGCGTGATGTTATGTTATGTTATGTATATTTTTGGGCCCTTGGGCTATATATCTAAGGAAGAAGTTTGAATTATGAAGTACCAGCTGTTGCCCACGACTTTGTCTGCGATCCAGGATGGAAAGTAGCCTATGTCCTTCTCCAGGTCATGATCTACACATGTGCCAAATTTCTTCCAAATTCGTTCAGCCGTTTTAGCGTGAAAGCGTAACAAACAAAAAAATAAACGAACATATTAGTAAGGATTGTCAATTATAAAGTATTGCAAACTTTAAACTTAACAAAAGATTGATTGAACTATTTTAAAAGTCCAGGCAATTCTCAAGAATTAACCATTTTTTTTCAGATTTAACTAAACAAAATATTTTATAACTTATATAAAAGTCACGCTTATTTATAAGTTTCATAATATTTTGTGTCCCGAGGACCGAACCGAGATCGATTTTCCCTATTCTCGCAAAAATTGGATCCTTTTTATTCGTGATGATCACGGAATTTTCATTTCAATGTTCGATAATTATGAATGAACTAGATCAAAAGCTTAGTGATATCAGTACGGCATTATGCATCGATGCGGCTCAAAGCCAATGCAAGCCGTGACGTCACCGGCTATAAAGATATGCATATTAGAGGCGGTGAGAGAAGAGTTACTAATTAGGGCAACATGCATGACTGTGCACTGTGCAGGTCAATAGATTATAGAGTAGGAATTTAATTTTATTCCTATACCTACATTAAACTTCTTATATTTAACGGAGGGGGAGGGGGAGGAGCTCTTGGCTAAGTAATCAGCCGCACGGTTCGATCCATCAGGTTAAGCTACGCTTGCCGTGGTTGGTCTGTACATGGGTGACCATCTTTACATACCGAGACTCCTCCGTGCCTCAGAAAGCACGTTAAGCCGTTGGTCCCGGCTATCATTCGTGGATCTTTGACAGTCGTTGGTTCGACAGAAGCCCAAAAGTCTGACAACCAGTCTTATCAGGGGGTATCGTATTCCCCAGTTACTGGGTTGTGGAGGTCTGATAGGCAGTCGCTCCATGGAAAATACGGTATTCAGCTACATCCGGTAATACTGGAAGCCGACCCCAACATAGTTGGGAAAAGGCTAGGCAGATTGATTAATTTAACGGAGGAAGGTATGTGTCTCTTTCGTTATTATCAGGCATATTGTAATTGTGTAATTACTGTGGGCGTACTACTGGGTACTGTTGGTTATTGCGCAATAGAAAAACCGTTTTTAGTTCAGCTCAAATTATAATTTACGATAACTTTAATCACTATAGGTAGACACAACTATTCGAAATGCACGAGTTTCTTAACGTATTCACTCCTTGACCGCCACCGATGAACTCTGCTGCTCCGGCTGGTCCGAGCGTTATGTTGTAGACTCTGTCGCTCGCTGCTAAGCGGTGTCGGCGTCCTGATTAGTCGAATGAGTGACGAATTTCCGACATATTCAATATTTAACATAACCAACTATATTTACACTACGTAGGTATTTCATTCATATTACTAATTATATCGTTATCCAACATTATGTCTTACAAAGTCTAAGTAGGTGATTAAGTTTACCCACTGAAATCAGATAGGTAGGTACTTTTATTTTTACCAGGCAACGTTTAGTTAAAAATCTCGCGCACTAGACGGTCACGACTCCACCCAGTCGTGGCCGTCCAGTGTTATTGTATGGTGTGCGGCTAGTTGGCCGTTGCGACCAAGTGCGCGATTCGTATCGATTTCTATAGTTTATCTGGTCGCTGCGACCACTTTTCGTGGCCGTCTAGTGCGCGAGATACCTTAGTAGATACCTACTTCAACAGCCATAAAAAGGCGTACAATTTGTAAAGATAAATATTTTTAAGGACAAATTGCCTCTGTCCAAAGTTAATGGTTTCGGTCGGCCCGGGTACGTTAACAGTACGAGAGCGGTAGTTCAAAGCATACTTAGAAAAAGAGGTCACGTAAATGACGTAAAGTAAAAAAGGGTACCTAGTGTAGGTACTTAGTCCTTAATTTTAGGAAGGCTGGCATATTTTCATTTTGTGTTAAGTCTAGTCAAGTCATGACAGTATTCTCGAAACGTCAATCAATAGAAAAAACTCTATCTCGTAACACTTAATTTCTTCTCACGAAGTGACAGAATTTACTTCTTATTCATTATTAATATTCGAGTTCGCTAGTAAGTCACATTTCTTATTTCCATACAGTAATATTACCAAATTAATCAAAACAGCAAAATATATGACATCTATTTGCGACGTGCCCACTTTCAGAATAAACGCTCTTAAGGCTGCCTGTCCACTGTAGTGGAGAGGAGAGAAGCGGAGTAGCGGTGTGCCAATATTAACCAATGGAATTGCATAAAACCTCCACTCCGCTTCAGTGGACAGGGATTTGCGAACTAGTTTAAAAATTCATACAAAACCGGAAAGAGGGGAGAGGGGAGAGGGGAGAGCGGAGCGGGGAAACGGAGAGGAGAAGTGGAGTGGGGAACCGGAGCGGGGAATTATTACTCGTCGCGTGAATTCGGTCTAGCTCCGCACAGTCCGCAACACCGCTCCGCTACCTTGCTCCGCATAGTCCGTAACTCCGCTCCGCTACCTCGCTCCGCATCAATGGACAGACACTGTCCGCAACTCCGCTCCACTCCGCTGTCATTCTCCTCTCTACTGCCTCGCTCCGCTTCAATGGACAGGCAGCCTAATACTATCATATTGTGCCTTCGTAATATAACATTCTCTTTGTTCTACCAGCACGCGTAACATGACAAACATAGAAACGGGTTGTCTACGGGTTTTGTCGACGGAAGAATAGACAAAATGACAGATTGTGATTGTTTATCGATAATTTTGACTATTCATCCGTCGACCAAAGCCGTTTCTATTGTGGTCATGCTAAGCTTGCTGCAGTTATAATAATAATAAACTATTAAGAGTATTCTATATACCTAATAAACTTAGCATAGCATAAACATAAGAATAAGCCTAAGCATAATCACCCTGTAATGTTCCCACTGCTAAGAAACAGCCCTCCTCTCTGTGAGAGGGAGTGGGCCGTAATCCACCACGCGGTCGCAATGCGGGTTGGCGGATGTCACATGTCTTCGAATTTTTAGTTCTAGGACATGCCGGTTTCCTCACGATGTATTCCTTCACCATTTTGAGAGCAGTAGTGATGAAATAATTTACACAAACTGTCTGCTTGTGTTCGAACCAACGACCTAAAACTCGTAAGTCGCGGCCGTTACCACTGGGCCACCACTGCTCACCACCATGACATACTACTTAATTTGTTAGCAATTGTTCTATGTAATGGAACTCCATTTTGTATGTTACTAAGTTCTAATGCCTTGTCGTGCAGTCTAGAGTGAAAGGCACCAGACCACGCGGACGCTCACCCATGAGATGGATTGACCAAATTAAATCCGCAGTGGGCGTTTAAGAGTGCACTAAAAACTCAAAAAATCGGAATAGATAGCGAAAAATGAAACAAGAAACTCCATGAAGACCACGACCGTTGTGACGGGAGAGCTACGAAGAAAAAGTTCTAATACACTTTGTTGAAACAGTTACCATGATTAATCTTCATCATCATCATCATCATTATTCTCCTGCCCTTATCTAAATTTACGTGTGGTCGGCGCCAACATGTCCCTTTCTTCCATACTTCTCTATAAATTGTCATCTCGGTAGTCACCCCATTTCTAGCCAAATCATCATCACACACCAGTCAATCCATCGTTATTTTTATTTTATTTATTAGGGAAAATAAATAGTTACACATTACAATTAAAAAGGCATGCAAAAAATAAACACAAGAAATTATAAAAATTACAGTCTAAGAGTTAAATGTTACGGAGCAATTTCCAAATTATTTTTCGAATGAGGCCTCTTATCAGTTCGAATAACAAAGGTGTCAATGTTTTGAAAGAGATTATTATATTGACCATTAAGACGACGTTGGGCCGCTAGTAAGCCTGCGTTCGTACGACTAGAAGATACGGCAAATAAAGGTCGTGCACGCACCCCACTTTTTATGGTTGTTCTAGGTACTACGTAGCTAATCTTATTAGTATACGTAATATCCATACAATCACATGCACTATTACATAAATCAAACAAAAACACTGTCTCTAAAATAATATGTCTGGCTTTAAGATTATGTAGCTTATACCTATTGAGAAGATCACTATAAGATGGATAAGTTTCTTTGGTGATCCTCTACTCTTATATCTATCCTCATTCATACTCAAAACTTTCCTCACGACATTTCCCTCACTGCTCCGCATTACATGCACATTATTATGACAATAGAATTTGTTTCATCAAGCAAAGAATGCTTCACGTCATGTAATTGTAAAGTTACTCGTAACTCAGAGGTAACGTTAGCGTTTACGTTAACGACCCACGTCATAAGGTTTACAAACATAATCGTCTCATTACTAAAACCGGAAAGTTTTAAATAAACATTAGAGACGTCAGAGTATTGAAGGTAAACCCTTTTGACTAAGATAATAACGATATACCCATAGGATAGGATAGGAATAGGATGGTCCTATGGTACAGTTAGGCGGGTACCTACCTGCTTACGCTAAAACCTACAAAGTTAATTATGGACACACTACGAGGAAATGCCTTGGTGCCAGATTATGAAATTCTGTATTTTTTAACGCAGAAATTCCCTCGTCCACGACTAACGAATACGTTTGAGATGGATGGGCGGATGGATGGATGTTGGAATTTAATTTAATGTTTTCTGTTGCGTAATGTAAACTATAGTATAGAATCAAGTTTTTCCAACTGAACAGACAGCTGTGCTGCTGGGGAGTTTGTTGCGTCACTTCTTCTTCCCAGCTAAAGCACTAGGAAGTGGTGAAGGGTGGGCGTTTTTGGGGGACTGTCTTATGTAATTTTGACATTTGAAAAGTGCTGATTCTCAGGCTAGTATGAATAAATGACTTTAGAATTTAGAATTTTGGATGAGGGATATTCTTGGCTAAAAGGTATGTTTTTTAGCCAGAAATAAATAGCCTTTTAAGCGAAGCTTACCTACTATCACAATCTTAAATTACTCATTATAGGTTACTAAATATATCTAAGTCTATTGTGTTTTATAATGGATTTCCGCAACGTCACGCCTGAATTTTATTAACCATCATCATTATATTGTCTTCGTAAGATTGTTTGAACTGCTGATTTATCAGCCCCTATACTCCTAAAACCATTGTTCATTGAACTTTACTAAAACTTTAATTCTCACGACATTCCCTCGTTAGATATAAGATCATATATTAATTTCGAATTTTGCTCTTCCCTGGCGAGTTGGTTCGTGTAACAAAGAAAATATATTTCATCCGCATTCCTGTGGGACGACCTAAAAAGTGGCCAATGTCCCTTATCTGAAGGTTACCGTATTTCCTCAACCATTTCCGTTGAGAATACAAGTACGAAAAATTATTTTCAACATTCTCCTTCCTTGCAATAAGAGGCCGTGCACGAAATCGACTGATTTTGATTAATTTTGTTCATAAGTTGAAAAATAATTCAAACGAAAATATTTGTGATTTGAAAAGACGAGTTTTTTTTTGGGAAATGAAAGGGATATCTCAAATAAGTTAAGTATTCATGGAAAATTACAAATATTCGCAACAAGTTTTCCGAAAAATCACGCGAGACTGACGTTTGATATTTTTTTTAATAGAAACTACTTTTGATTTTGAACATTTAAATATATCATCAAAATATTTCTATGGTCTACTTGCATGTGGCTGAACCACTTTTTGCAACTTCCATACAAAATGTAGCAGAAAAATAATGTTGCCAAAACCATATTTTTTTTTAACCCTGTCATTAATTAATTTTTTCCTAATGATTAACAAACCATATCAAGAAATTTAAAAATCACACATTAGTCTTCAGCTATCCTTGAAATAAAATCATAATTTTATGATTATACAATATCTTCGTTAACTAAATCAAAATAAACAAAGGCCAAAATAAACCATATTTTTGAGAGCGCAAAAGTGATGCAACTATTAACAGTTGCTGTGACGAACACGAATGGTTTAGCGCTACGAAGACTGTACTTGAATACTTGCTTATTTTAATGTTTCAATTATTTCAAGCTTTCTTACAATTAGATAAGTTATTGACGAACAAGGGTTTTTGGTGCACGGAGCCTTAACTGACGCTGAACTAACGAGGCTTGTGTAGTGGTTGTTTTCAATACCCCTGGTAGTAGACAAGAAATACTTACCTTCATTTGGAGAAAAAAATCTCGCTCATTATTTCTGTAAGACTTACTCAGTTTGTTCAGTACGTATGTTAAAGTAGCTTTTCAAATCGTCTAGCGGAGTAAATAACAACAATAAGCTGGTATCCATGTAAGCGTCTTTTGAATTTATAGTGTCTTCGAAACTGAATACACCAATCTTCTACATTTCCAGTGAACGAAAGTATTATTAATCTTAGCACAATTTCTTAAAAGCGGTAAGATATTCTTTGATTCGATCGATTCGAATGAATAACCTCCTCCTTTTTTAAAGTCAGTTAAATCTTAGTTTTTTTGGGTTCCGCCGTAGTAAACACGAAACCCTTATAGTTTCGCCATGTCTGTCTGTCCGCGTTAGCTCAGAGACTTAGTACTAGGACTTTTTTTAGGGTACCTCCCCTGCACGTTACGTGGTGTTGTTTTTTCTTTCTCATCTATCCCATGGTGGTAAGGTATCGTTGGTAAGGTCGTTCAAAAATATTATTGAGTTTGTGAAAACCATTTTTGGATTCAGGGATCCGTTTGCGAAATATTAAGCTTTTAAGTGCATGCTTTTAAACATGTTTTTCAACTACAAAGTTAAGTTTGTTCTTACGAGTAGTATAAATTCACCTCAACTACGGAACCCTTCATTGTGCGCGGTTCGACACGCACTTGGCCGGTTTTGTTTTTTTGGTAGGGCCACTCCATCATCAACCTATGAGGTTGTCGTCAGCTTAACCGGGTTATCATTTGTGGTAACTTAGTTCCACCGATATTTTTTCTAAACTAATATTATAAAGAGAAAAGATTTGATTTTTTGTATGTCTGTTTGTAATGGATAAACTCAAAAAATACTGGACCGATTTAAAAAATCTTACACCTATAGAAAGGTACATTATTAGCGAGTAACTTGGGCTGTATTTTATCGACTTCCACGCTAAAGAAGTCGCGGGCAGAACCTAGTATGTTATAAGTATACAAGGATCGTAGGATCGTGTGATGGTGCTCTGTAGTTTCTGCCTACCTCTCTGGAAAGAAAGCGTGAAGGCGCAATTTATTTGCCAAACACGAGTTTTAGGAAAAACAATTGTAATACTTACATATAAGGTTGAGTTTGCGCTAAAACTTCATACTTTTTATGACCTTTTCAACAGTACTAGTTAGTGAAAAATTAACTTTATTTACACTAACATGTAGTTGATGTTTGTTTAAGTGGAAATTAAATTGGAAACAAGGACTTAAGTACACCTTAAGTACATCTTATTAGGTATCTTAAACGTCTCCAACTTTACCTATTTACTCTTCCTCGTGTAGAACATAAATCCTACATCCCATTCAGGTTAATCTATTAACCTACTTGTTTTATTGTCTCAATGTTTACAACTGTTTGTCACTCTTGTTATATGGCTGACATTAACTTTTACTGTAGGCACACTTGAGCATCGATAATTCGATACAGAGCCAGGCGGATTTCGAATAGGTTTTAACTGAACCTTGAATAATACAGTGAGAGAACAAGATTATCTAGTTTTATTTATCAGTCCCTTTTTTACACTGTCCCACTGTTGAGGTAAGGCTTCTCCCAAATCCTTCCAGGCATTTTTGTCCTCCTCGATCCAACCCTTGTGGTACGCGTCAAAGTTTTCTCACCACTTCTTCCTGGGCGCCGCGTTCATAACCGGGACTCACCGTGTGGAGACTGTTAGCCCAGCGGATTGTTTTTTTTTTTTTAAGTGTTACACTGTTGTACATTTTTACACTACGAATATATTTTTATTTTAGTCAATTCAACAAAACATACAAGGTGTAATTGAAATAACTAAAAGTAGATTATGCACGGGGATAAAGTAGTGTCTTATGTAGCGGGCGCCGTATTGAATCCCGAGCAAGACGAAGGATTCTAGCGTTAACTCCCGAGCGGAGCGAGGTATTCTAGAGTTAACTCCCGAGCAAAGCGAGGGAGTTAAGACAAGAATCCTGAGTGCAGCGTGGGATTCAAGTTTGCCCAAGACGAAGGCACCTTTATCCCCAAGGAGAATACTCTACTTTTCACACCAACTACGAAACAATAAAAAGCAATAGTACTAGAATCAAAGTATTTATTAAAGTTACAGTTAGTAGACCTATTTAAAACAATGTTGACCTGAGCATCGAATAGATGGCTACTTGGCTTCTTTGTACATGATAAATTCTGGAAGTAGACTAAAAGCACTGATTCAGATACAGACTTGACGCCCTTTGTAGTTTTCCTTTTGTAAAATCGTCGTAGGCTTTAATGTACGATTCCTTGGACTTTTTTGGAAGTAGATTGTTGGCAATGTCAATGGCTTGGGATTTAATGTCCTCCGGAGTCAAATCACTATCGTCATTCGACATTTTATGTAATTTGTTGTGTCAAACCAAAGTAATTTTCAGTATTCGCGCCTCTTTTTAATTTGTGTTCTATTTTTCTTTTATTTATATTCTGCTCGTGGTGGCCAGTTCGATTTTCGAACAATTTATTTTTTTGTGCAGATTTTAATGTTGAATGCATGGAATTAGTATGTACCTACCTATCGTAAATGTTCGCATGTGATTTCTACTTTATGTTCCAAATTCAAATCACATTAATGACCAGCGGGTCATAATGAAATTCAGAACAATACGAGTATTAATGCCCTGCTAGACCCTGTCTTAAATGACTTACTTTAGGTTAAGTTTGCATGACATATAATTTGACATGGTCGAGCAGGTGGGGTGAAAACACCTTTTAAGAAATCATTGCAATCATCATCATGAACAAGTTATACTATGGATCTAACAATGAAATCACGAAAATAAAATAGTTGCTCCACACAATTATGTTCGCATAACTAGACAATCATTTTTTTTCTAACAGAACAGACAGATGTGCTGCTGGGGAGTTTGTTGCGCCACTTCTTCTTCCCAGCTAAATCACTAGGAAGTGGTGAAGGGCGGGCGTTTTGGTGGACTGTCTTATGTAATTTTGACGTTCGAAAAGTGCTGATTCTCAGCCTAATTTGAATAAATGACTTTTGAATTTTGTAGAGTACAGCTGTTTTTTTTTCGTGATTTCATTGTTTTATTGGTGTACAATGTCTTTACCTTGTACCTAAATTATATTTTACACACATAAATGTTTTCAAATTCACATGGTAGGTTCTAGGACATGCCGGGTTCCTCACGATGTCTCGATGTCTCCTTAGAAATTATTTACACAAAGTAAAGCGCCTGCCTGGGTTCGAACTCATCACCTACAACTCGTAATTCAGGTCCATTACCCCATAGCCACCACTGCTCTAGGAACAGTACCTTCATCTATTATGTTATTAATAATTTTCGACCGGAACAACGAACCAGAACTAGGGACAGGCCTCCCTAACTACCCACAACCGAAACAAGGACACTTTCTATCTCTTATTAAAGTTATTTTATCATTTCTCTCGTTAGGCTTAGCACGTCTGTGTTCCGTAACGGAATTAGGTTTTAATTAATACGATGTCTAACAACTGTAACAACTGTCATTCGCAAAACTTTGAAGTTGTAATTTCATTGTTAGTTTAAAAAGTTTCAGGATTGATAGAATGTTTTTTAATGGGTCAGAAAACGTTGTAGATTAAGTTTTTTTGGGTTTTGTACCTCAAAAGGCAAAAAACGGAACCCTTATAGGATCACTTCGTTGTCCGTCTGTCTGTCTGTCAGTCTTCCAACTACAAAGTTAAGTTTGTTTTTGGGATAAATTCATCCCAACTACGGAATCCTTCTTTGTTCGTGGTCCGACACGCACTTAGCTGATTTTTTTTGTTCTTGGTTGGAAGGATAAATAAGTAATTGTTGAAAAATAATACAAATTACTTACACCTGTATTTCCCTAAGGAGCCATACATAAATACCTCCACATTTCACCTTGAAATATGAGGTAGACTTTTGTTAGGTGTGAATCCTCACGGAAGATTTCAGTCCGTACGCCGAAGTACCCGAATGAAGTTTTGCTTTAAAAGTCATGTAACTAACTAAGTTCAGCATTCCTTATTCTCTAAATTGATTGTTGTTTCAGGTAAGTGCTCTGACATGTACCTTAGTAGGCAAAGCACATCTTCCCGTGAACCACCGCGTATCGTAAGTTTTGAACATATATTATATATTAACACAAAATCAATCAACTACGTTTTATACCTATTATTATCAAGAAACGGCTTGTGGCTACGCTTGCCGCGGTCGGTTCGTGGATGGGTATTGAGACCCCTCCGTGCCTCTAAAAGCACGTTGAGTCGTTGGTCCCGGCTGTCATTCATTTATCTTAAGAAGCCCAAAAGTTTGACAACCTATCTTACCAAGGGGTATCGTGTCACCCCGAAACTGGGAGATCAGATAGGTTCTCTCTCCGTGTAAAATACTGGTAATCCGCTGCATCTGGATAAACTGGAATCCAATCCCAACATAGGTAGTATAAAATTCTAAACAGCCAAGAAAATAAATTAAAAATATTTATTTATTTAACAGTTTATGTACACACATATAAAAAAAAACATGAAATATGTAGGTATCTATCCTCAAAATAATGAAGCTTGTCTTTATTCAGAATTTTCTTATTCCAGCCCATCAAAATATATCCTTTGCTGCCATAAAAATGGTCTACCCTTTAACATTCAGATCCCCTCGTAAACCGTAAACTTTCACAATATTATATTGTACACAAAAACTACCCGCCTCTTTGTTAGCTGACTTTACGAAAGCCGGAGAACTCTAAAATGAATTTCAGCAGCTGTAGCACAAAAACAAAATAAACAGTAAACTTACCGCAGAACGACGTTCCATTTCACATGAGGACAAAGCAAATACAGAATATAAGTTTATCTGAAATGTCAAAATTATGTTAATACTCGTATGTCCCAGCGCTAGAGAATTTATAAGTAGTGGGGACAAATTATACGTTTTTCAGGAACGTACTATGAAAACACGGGATTTAAAAAAGGTTTATGTTATCTGCAGAAAAACTTAGGGCAGGCTCAGGCAAGCGTAATTTCCGTCGCTCAAAATAAGCCCAATGATTTACGATCGACCGAATTTTGCGAAGATTCACCTCTACATCGAGTGTGACACAAACCATATTGTATGGAATTTTGGCAACTTATTTCTTGTGAATAAAAGTTTATCTGAAATGTGAAAATTATGTTAAAATGTCCCAGCGCTACAGAATTTATAGTGGGAGTCAAATTTCACGTTTTTCTGAAGCCTCTAGATAACTAGACTCTAGAAGATAAGTCAAACCTTCAAAGGGCTTCACGATAGGCCAAGCTGCAGAACGTGGATGGGTGACCATTCCTTACACATCGAGACACCTCAATGCCTAACCGTCGCGTCAGTCACCAATACGGAGAAGCGAAATCTGACAAGTTTCTATTCGCCATACTTTGGTTGTGGTAATATGGTTAGACTGGGAACCGATCCTAACATAATAGAGAAAACATTGACAGGAATTTATCATCATCATCATGATTTTAGCCCAAAGACGTCCACTGCTGGACATAGGTCTCCCCCAAGCATCGCCACTTCGCCCAGTTCTGTGCTTCTCGCATCCAGCGGATTCCTACCGCCTTCACCATGTCATCGGTCCACATTTGAGGCCTTCCAACGCTACGTCTTCCGGAACGCGTTCGCCACTCCAGAAACTTTCGGCCCCATCGGCCATCTGTTCCGCGAGCTATGTGACCTGCCCACTGCCACTTAAATTTGGCAATTCTGCGGGCTATATCGGTTACCTAGGAATGTGTAATAAGAGGATATTAATTAATAGATACGTTAGGGAATAATGCCTGAAATTAAATCTATGAACCTCATGAGCTGCCTGTTAGGAAATTCCTAGCTCAGAATATATGGGGCATATCGTAAAGGTGATTTATTAATACGCTATTTATAATGTATGACGGAGGGAAGAGAGGGAAATTTGGTGGGAATATGAGCTATTATATAGGCACAGAGGCAATATAGAATAAGAATAAATTACTCTTATGACAGTTGTGCGCTTTCAGGATTTTTTTCACATGTCAGTAAATCTAGCCGTTCAAATCACTGCAGCATGAATGTTGAAAAAAGAATTACATTAATTTAGCAACAGTTCATAAAACACGAAAACCAAAATAAAAATAAAAAAGGGAAATTCTTTAAAAACAAAAAAGCTTTAAACAAGTGATTAAAGCTCTTTTTTTGGCAGGCTTCCTTTTCCTGGTTACCTCATCTTTATTCAATTTCTATTTGTTTCTAGTTTTATCATTTCTTTCTTAGGTAAAGAATCTTTAAGAAATCTTTATAAATTCATTCAGTGAGCACGGGTCACTATGTTATTCAAATTAGGATCTTATGAAATTCAAACGTAAATATTTTCAACCGCCCTATAATATCAAACTTAATAATTGTATCACTAAAAGTTGTTTTTGCACCCCATGAAAGTAATTTGAATTTATAATTATCTGTTATTCGCAATGGAAATAAGCTTTTACTATTGTCATAAATGGATTTTCTTATACAGGGTGGCAGGGACATCGACGCGAAAACTGTTACCATGGATTTAGTACATGATTCTGAACCCCCTAAGTTGAAATATTTCGTCGGTTATTTAAAAAAAATCTTCTCTTTCATAGAAAAGTGCAATACTCGTACCTACGCGGTGAAAATGTATGGAACAGCAGTTTTTTTTTAAATAATCGACGAAAAATTTCAACGTAGGGGGTTTAGAATCATGTATTAATTTAAAATGGGATTGACTCGCCCAATGCAGCTATATTTATATTTTTGGATTCATAATTAGAGCTAAATTCGACATCAATCAATCTGCCAGGTGTATTCAAATTTAAGGGTACAGACCATCAAACTAAACAAGTTTCATTATGGGACCAACTTAAAAAAAACTCGATTATGATAATCGGAATAAAATTATGAGCTGTCCTATACAAAGCTTCAATAGCTACTCGACCCAAATACATAGGTCGGCTGATATTTTTTTCTCGATTACGATGGTGGTCCCAAGGGGAAATTTGTTTGATTTAATAGTCTGTACTACACCCTGAAATTTGACCACACCTTTCTGAAAGACCCTGTATATAAACTTTCTATTGGTAAAATATTTAGATATTCATTTTCTAATAGTTTATATATAAGCTTACCAACTAAATACATACACAACATTACCTCTCAATCTTTGTAGTAATAAAAAATCTCGCTTGAATTGTTTTTTTTTAAATACGAGTTACTTTTTCTCGTTTAGTTAAAGCAAAGAATAATGTACTATGGTAGCGGGTAATATCGACTGGAGATTGCTGACTGGATATATAGACTAGAGTAAGACTGGAGTAGGACTAGAATTAATTAATTATTATTATTTGATTTATTTTCCTTTCAGAAAACTTCAATTAACCCTGACGACCATGTACGCCTTGCGTTAACATTAATTATACCTTCAGTGTTCCTAACCTACCATTCAAAGGGGTATAAACTTCACAGTTCAAAAGTAGTTCAAAGTTAACGATGTATGTACCGCTCCCTATCGCCCGTCCCAGAACATAGTACAAGTTTACAATCTATTATTAACTTGTAACTATACTTGCCTTTCCTTCGCCTTTCCGAGTTAGCAATTTTAAATTGGGTTTAGAGCAAAGAGCAAATCTCTTTTAGATTATATTTTAGGTTCTCGTAACTGTAGTAAACCCACATCAGTTTGTCAACCCTATTTTCTTCCTTCTTTCTCTTTCATAGGCCTCTGACTTGGCTTCACATGCTATTGAGAAATATCTCTCAGGCATGCCGATTTCCTCACGATATTTTCCTTCACCGTTTTTGTACCAAGTGATAATCATACAATACACACATGAATCCAATTTCTCAGAAACTCGCTGTTGACCGTGACTTTGTCTGCGATCCAAGATAAAAAGTACACATAAATGTAGGAAATAATTGAGTAGGGAGCTTTATACTATTTTTATTCCTTTTTTTTTTGCACCAGCTGCGCCCCACGGTTTCACCCGCATAAGTCTCGATCCCATAAAAATATCGGGATAAAAAGTATCCTTTGTCCTTCTCCAGGTCATGATCTACCCCTGTGCCAAATTTTATCCAAATCCGTTCAGCCGTTTCAGCGTGAAAGCGTAACAAACAAAAAAGTCACTTTCGCATATTAGGATTTTGGCATTTCATAAAGTCCTACTACTCGGCTTTATGAAAATCATCTAAAGTAAGTAATGGTTATAACAACTGCCTAGTTTGGTATTACTTGTTTATTTATTTAACGGAGCAATAGATTACTTCATTGCTGCTTTCCATCCATCCTGTGCGCGGTACATACATCGGACAATGACATTAATATGGTTGTTTGGTTGCTAGTGGTATCTTAATGCTTGTTTTCAATATATTTAAGGTCGTTTATTCGTTGTATTTATTAGTATTATATTCTAAGTACTATTAATTTTATTTTGTTACTTATTTATTATGTACAAATCGCTGAACCTGACTTGAATTCCGTACGTCTTTTTCCGGTGACTGTTAAAAATCAACGCTGTGCTGTGGGTCCTCCTTAGCACAGCATCATGCTGAGTGCAAGCCTTCTTGTCACAGCCATGACGTGCAGCTGCCGACTATTTCTGTTTTATGCTCGTGATTTCATATTTACTTAGATCTATTTTGTTTGTTGATTGCTCTTGTCTTTTTGTATGCACTTGTTTCTGTGACAAATAAAACTATTTTTCTATCTTTTTAACATGCGACTGTACCTAAAATAGGTACATTCATGATTTGACGTCAAAGTTGACCTCATGTGACATGGTTTTAAATTTAACTCCGGCTAACGCCCACCTAAGTACGAATAAATTCACTCAAGTCAAAATTAGCTCATCTTTCTTGTCATTTTACGCCCGTTATAACATAATTCATCATGTTAAGTAAATATAACCTACATGTAGGGTTTTATGAAAATGATTAAATGTCATTTTAATATTAAAATGACCTTTCTTCATATTATGTTAGGTTAGGTTATCTGAAGCCCACATACATTTTTTAACCAAGATCCCAAGGTTCGAGGTAAGTTTAGCCTCTGATAGATTTTTCAATTACTTTTACGGCTAAAGTACTTGAAGACAGACTACTACACTCTTTTATTAAAGAAAATACATGGTATTTCTTCAGAGAGTTCGTTCAATTTCATTCAAAATTGATTTTCTTTGGTCGATCCAGCAGCGGTACCAGGGAATAGAATTTTTTGAAGAAATATTTTTATTTCAATTCGATTTGATTCAATTATCCCTGGATTGTTTTAGGGTAACTGTGATATTATGTTTCAATTGAAATAATAGAAAATTTTCAAGTTTAAAGTAAAATTATGATTAACATTAATTACAGTCGAAGAAAATTTAATTCTAACTGTAATGTACACCTGCCTGACCTAGGTTTTATGAAAACCTGTGTTTCAAGGCAGTTGATTTGCACTTGTGCGTTGTGTAAACTAATTTATTAAATGACTAGCTTCTGTCCGCGACTTCGTTCGCGTGGAAGTCGTAAGATACTTAATATATGTACTAAAACACCTACATTTTTATAAAACTCCCTCGGCCCCCGACACCGCGACGCATGGCGTCGCCCGTCCGAGATATTACTTCGTTTTCGCTTAGCGTTCTTTCTGACATTTTTTGTTTTCGCTCGGGTCTTAGTATTCTTCCTCAAGAATTAGGCTATCAAATCCAAAAAGAATTTTCCAAATCCGACTAGTTTCAGAAATTAGCGCGTTCAAGCAAAAAAACAAACTCTTCAGCTTTATGTTACTATAAATATCCTCTATTTAAAATTTATGTTCCTCTTCGTGATGTTGAAAATATTCCTTTTAAAGGTACTTGACACATTATTTTCCTCGTTGTACCTAACTTTCGTTTCTACGTTATTAAATTATAGGTTACTTACATCAAAAAGTAATGTAACGTTGCCAAGGGCACAATTTTAATGGACTAAACCAAGTTAGGAATACAAGCCTGAAGATCGTATGGACCGCCATCCTAACTAAGTAATATTATAAATGTGAAAGTGAGTTTGTTTGTTTATTACGCCACGCTAAAACGGCTGAACGGATTTGGATGAAATTCGGCACATAGGTAAACCATGACTTGGAGAAGGACATAGGCTGGTTTTCATCCTCGATCGCAGACGAAGTCGCAGGCTACAGCTAGTAAATTATAAAGATAAGTATAAGAACCATAAACCTGACGTAAAGTGAGCCCATTGATAAAAAATAATAATTTTGGTATTACTTTAGGCGAGTATGCAAATGAAACAATTAATGAAAAGCCTGAACTGAATTCTTTTTGGGTTACAAAAGCAAGTGGTGTTACCTTAAATTGTCATTAAACCATCCCTCGTAATAAAAAAACGGAAGAACAAATAATTCAATTCCCTCAGAACCACAGATAAAAAATGTTCCTAAATCAAATTGTATGGCTACTTCCAATTACTAAGATCGTTTTTATGGTTCCTTCAATTGCCTATTTTTTCTTTATTATAGAGTATAAAGTTACTTATCTTTTACGATCGTTTTCTTTTAAAAGTAAAATGAATTGAATTTATAACAGTTTCCTTGTTACGTCAGAAAACACTCAGGAATGGGATAAAGCGCTGGATTTACGACCATAATGGTGTAAAAATAGTAATGTTCCTAGACCTAAAAATAATAATTCAAGGTTAAGATAAACTAAAAGATGACGCTTCCATGTCATCCAATAAAAACTACCGTGTCTGCATGGTTTAACTTTGTAGATCGATAAAGCTCCTAGCATCTTTGAGAGAAATCTGTATGGATGGTAGGGCAAATAAAATTTGGCACAATTTTTTTAAATTTTATAAGTACTATTTAAGAAGGAGCTCGTGGCTAAGTAACAACAGCCGCACTGGTCGATCCATCAGGTAAGCTACGCTTGCCGGGGTTGGTCAGTGGATGGGTGACCATCTTTACATACCGAGAATCCTCCGTGCCTCGGAAAGCACGTTAAGCCGTTGGTCCCGGCTGTCATTCGTGGATCTTTGACAGTCGTTACGAGTCGTCAGAAGCCCGAAAGTCTGACACCAGTCTTACCAAGGGGTATCGTATTACCTAGTTACTGGGTTGTGGAGGTCAGATAGGCAGTCGTTCCATGTAAAATACTGGTATTCAGCTGCATCCGGTTAGACTGGAAGCCGACCCCAACATAGTTGGGAAAAGGCTAGGCAGATTGATAAGTACTATTTAAAAATATAAAGCAAGGTACAAAACACACAAAAAAAACAAAAAACTTATTTTCCAATTATTCTTAAATCCTAATCCTAAATAATATTATAAATGTGAAAGTGAGTTTGTTTGTTTGTTACCCTTTCACGCTAAAACGGCTGAACAGATTTAGATGAAATTTGGTACCTGGGTAGACCATGACTTGGATTGGGACATTGGATACTTTTTATCCCGATATTCTCACGGGATCGAGACTTACGGGTGAAACCACGGGGCGCAGCTAGTCCAAAATAAAATTAAGCCAATAAAAAAGTATAAAGCTTCCTACTCAATTATTTCCTACATTTATATGTAGGAACAGCTGCAGCAGGAATTGGTACACCCAATCTATTATCTCATTTAATTTGAATACATCAGGAATACCCGGAAATAATAAGGAGTTGAAAACCTGACCACTATAATAACGTTGCGTTGAGTTTCGTTGTAAAGCTGTACAATGTAGCGGTTGGATAAATATGAAAGCTGTACGTACCATGAATGCTCTGAAAATTCCCAACTAAATATTTGGAGGTAATTCTGGTGGCAAGGTGGTTAGCTCACCATACCTGTAGGTACCACGCCGTAGGTAACATGTGACCTGAACAGAATTCAAGTAAACATGTGACGGTCAACTTTGAATTTCATTCAATAATACTGCCACATTGCTAATATACTCGTAATTTTGAATAGAAGTTTGGTAACTTTACGACTTGTTATTGATATATTTTTAACTAATATTATTTGTAGTAACTTAAACGTTAAAACCACTTCACATTATGATTTATTTCTGTAAATTTTGCTATAACATTAATAAAATAAAAATATAATATCCTAACATATCTAAAACTATTAACAAACTATTTTACTGATAATGTACCCATTATGATTTGTTTACAATTAATTTTAACAAAGCCAAACAATAGCAATCATCGAGATCGACAACAATTTTCCTAAAGAATTGATCAAACTTTCAGAAACACAACACACAGATTTATAAATCAAATAACCTTTTGACAGGGTCACGTTAAACAAGCATGACAAATTAATTTAATCAATCAAAGAACTTGTTTATCCGTTAGCAAAATATTGCAGCCATTTCCGATATTCAGTAAAATATCCATTGATCTACTAGGTATTTATTGAAACTCGAGAGAATCGTATCCTAGCTTCTCCCAAATATGTTGCGGTCGCCTTTCAGTCTAACCAAATGCACCGAAATATAGTAACCGCCATGTCACTTATTCCTATTCTGTATACGCTTTCGAAATTCGTCGAAATACCAACCACACATAACCATATTGGTACCGCTGCCTACATGTAAATAAACCTACTATACTCTGGGTCATGTCAGATATGTCATCATACATATATATATATATATTCGTCTACCGTTTCAGATCTCACAACATGTGCGTCTTTGTTCTTGTGGTTTGCGAGTTCCGGACCATCGTGTAAGTATTGTCGTAGTATCATATGTCACAGCTATTGACAGAACATTGTTTCGTTCATAGTTATGTACATATTAATAGTATAACTGCCGCTGTGGCCTAGTGGACCACTTGTCTCAGACCCAGAGGTCCCAGATTAGATTCCCAGTGGAGGCAAAATTATCTGCTCGGTTTGGTTGGTGGTGGGGTTTGTTCTAAGTCCGCCTGGCTAGCTACCACCGTCTTATCTAAGTCTGTCGCCATAACAACAATGTTAACAGCATTGTTGTGTTTCGGCAGTTAGAGGTAAGATAGCCAGTTCCTGTGTTGTTGAGGATTCCGGGTGAAACTCGCTTCCACCTTCGGCCTGATCATCACTTGCTATCAGGTGAGATGCAGGGCAAAAGCTACCCCGTTGGGGATTAAAAAAAATGAAAGAGAGATGATGTTGTTAGCCGAAGCGAATTTAATTTGTTAGAAAAGCGGGAAATGTTTAAATACACCTATAGGTAGTTTACATATCCATATATCGCTATAAACAGCTCATAACTATATCAAAGATTAAACCTTTATCTCCAATTAAAAGCTGGCGTGGTACTTTCATCCGACCATTATACCCGTGTGTTATCCATTAGGTAATACGGATGCTCCCAGTCACACAGTATGTATGAGATGTGGAAACATCAGCCTCAACTCAAAGGGTACCCATACATATGTATCGCAATCACGCAAGTTGATGGCATCGGTCGTCTAGCCACGAAATATCTAGCCCAGAACTGTGTTCAGGAATTCCTATAATATAGTTTGATTGTTTCAAGTTTCTAAACAACATAAATAGACATGGGCGGATTTTTTTACGAAACTCAAAGCAAATGCTGAAAAACTGAAAAGATTAATCTTTTCAGTTTTTCTGCATGTTTCAATGGCATTTTTCCCATTTAGTATCGAAACAATAACGCACAAAGAATAAGAAACAAAACATCACTGAATAATTGGAAGGGCCAGGAATAGATCTATATATTCAGCTGCATGAACTTTAAAAAAGAACAGTTGTGTATTTCAATTTTCCGAGAGCTCGTTGAAATTGTTTTATTTGCGACCTGTGTCCACAAAACATCGTTTTTTTAAATAAAGTTCACGCATTCCCGCGGTCCGTTTTATGTGGTTTGGTTTAGTTCATCTGTTTTTAACTGCTTCGTTGTTTTCCTACTTAAATAAACTGTGGCACGGTATTACGAGTACATTTGAAACCGCTTGTCAGTTTATTAAAAAGATTATAGAAAATGCTGATTTTTGTTCTGAAAATAATGTCTCGTGATGTGTACAACCAAAAATACATCTTGTACTATTATTATGATATTATACAAACATGATGTCGGATGTTGATGTTGAAAAGTTTTAACATTGTTTTTCACTAGATGATTTGGAAAATTACGCAGAGAAACAATGAAATTGAAAATAACTGGCATGAAAAATGTTCGAGACAAAGAAGTCGGTTGGAAAATATTTAGTTAAAATGATGAAGATAACTCCATCGCACGCTTTTCTTGTGCTACAAAGTGACGAGCATAATATGGAACTGAATTCAAAAACATTCGTACCTACATTGATAATTAGACCGATTCTATTCATTACTAGAACTAACATATAAAGTTATGTTGCACGTGCTGCCTGCAGCGCTGCAGCGCGCAATGGCTAAGTTCCAACACGGTTAATGCTAACGAGGATTTTCATAGCTTTTGTGTGCACCCAGCCGTACTGATAACTAGTCTGACGCAAACCATTCCATATTAAAACGTCGCAAAATTGTACAAAATGTCGACCAAAATTAAAAGTTTGCTTTGCTGAACAAAAATGAGTTGGCAAGTTAATTGGTTCATTATTTTAAATTGCCTTTCGGTCTCAGTGCAATTTGTTGATTGGATATTGATGATGAAATTACGTTATTTATCTTGTTATCGCACTCATGCTGGTTGTATTGTTTATCAATTTTAATAAAAACCTTTCATGCTACACGAAATTGCGTGTTAAAATTCACTTCTAGATAGTCGTTGGCAAGATCATAATGATAAGATATTAAAAATAGAACAATTAAAAAAAAAATGCTTTGATGCCTAATAAACCTACAGCCCTCAGACCTCTTCCCTATGGAAATAAGATCATCTACATTAAATACAGAAATATATAATAATATAGTTTTTATTTTCTGTTTTGATTTCTGTTTTGTTGAAAACTAATATTTTAAGAACAATTTAATTTATCACCGTAATTTATTTTTGTTGGAATTAGCGATTCCTTTGATTTCCCGCGGGGTTCTTATAGCTACGATAATTAAATGTAGGTTGCTCTACGTCAATACTTTATTTTATTTATTATTTTATTATTTATATACACACAGTAAAATAGATACTGATAAGACATTTATGTATTGAGTACCAAGGTACTATTTAATTCTTAAGAAATTTCTTCTAGCAGACCTGCGAAAGAAAAATTTAATGGAAAAGAAATGTAAGCAATACGTAGTGTGTGAGAAAAAGAAGATTGATACGATAAATTAATATAATTATTTAGCCTGAAAAATATATTTACATTTTTTTTAACCATTATTAAGAAAAAAATAAATAATAATAACTTTATTATTGTCATTTAATACTTTTTTGTTTATAGAAGAATATGATTTTGATACGTCCGTCTACTTTCTTTGCAGAAGCCGCCAGAGAGTGCCATATTCCCTCCTCCACATTTATGATCAAGTTGAATTAATAGTGTTCAGAGCGTAACATTTATTATTTATTTAATAATCTTCGTTTCCTTAGTAAAATCTAATCTCACGATTTCTATTACATCGGCTGCGATAGCTTTAAGTGAGCTTCATTTTCTTTCCACAAATAATTCTACAGCAAAGGATCAAACGGTCGAGCAAAACTAATTGGCTCGCGTTGGCTCGCGCTGGCTTGCGTGCAACCAAATGGCTTACAGTTACAATTCGAACCTAGAATTTCTGATTCAAATTAAATATTCAAAGGGGATTTTGTTTCCAAACAACTCGCCCAACGGTATTTGTGTAACTGTCTGTTTTCTTGGGCCGCCCGGCCAGACGTGTTAACTTCAAAATCTCCGGATGATCTACGAAACCGCACTGGCTTGTGTAAATATTTGCTAACGGCTGGAATTTTAATTAAAAGAACATGATACGAATATTGTATGTCATGGTTGATACCTACATTAATTTATTCAGAATTCATTGTTGAGTATATAAAACATGCGCTTGGAAAACTGGAGCGTCATTAATTAATTAGCTACCCACAAATGATATTGGCTTACGGAATATCACGTATCATCTGAATTGAAAAAAAAAAACATGTATGTCTTAATTCGTTATGAAACAATATTAATGAAATATTCAATTTTGGTTTCATTATGAAAAAACTCATAAATTGCGAATGTAAAAAAGTTTCTTGAAATGCTTTCTTTAAAATTAGAATTCCAGGCGGCTTAAGTCCGCGTCTGAGAGCTCTCAGACACCAATTTTGATGACAAATGAATTTTTCAGCTGTGTCGGTGCAAAAAGTTTTTTTACTAAACGTTTACTAAGTATGCAAATTATTTACCAGTTTCAAATTACGACTTTAAACTCGATAAAATATTTTACCTGGAAAACCCCGTAGCTCCGTAACCAATGGCGTAGCAACAGGTACCAGGGCCACATAATACGTAGGCAGTTATTTGTCCGACAGGAGACAGGTACCACTAATGCAAATGGCCGACATTGTTGTGGCGAATCGTGAATGTTCCGCCCGAATAAACGCCCTTCGGAAACACGCGCCTATTTTTAACTTACTTACAGAGTTATCGTTACTTGCTCAGTTAGAGATATTAACTGTATTGATAGCTGAAAGTTTATGGTATATTTTATTTGAATTGGGACGTATATTTTTTTCTATTACTGGCTGGATTTTAGTTTTTGTTCTTTTAGAAGTATTTTTGTTTGAAGAGAGTTAGAGAATAAATTAGAATTAGGAAGTAGGGTTTGAACCTTTGAAGAAATTGAAAGTAAATTTTATGTTAGCGATCTGTTTAGGTGGAGTTATTTCACTTCATTATAATTTCAAATGGTTTGTACTACTTTTATCCGACTACGTTATTTTTAATGTGGGTGGGCTTTTTTTATATTACTCACTTAACTTAACCACCTATTAATAATAATCTGACTTTTTTCTTCTTCTATGTAAATATTACTTAGTTATTCCAAAGTAGGTAACATTATCCAGCCTTACCGCTCCCACAGCTGGACATAAACCTCTACCAGGCTGCCCCACAACACTGTCTTCCGCCTTCCGCATCCAGGCTATACCAGCCACCCTTTTAAGCTGGCTATTTTAAAACAACGTTGTTCAAATATAGAATTTAGAAAATAATAATTTTGGATTTCCTTGTTTTGGGTAAGTACGCTGCTAACAAATAAATTTTAATTTAATTTTACTTTTACATCCAACAATTATCTTCGGTAAACAAAACTCTACGTCAAAAAAAAGCACTGCAAAAAAAAAGTAATGCTCTCGTGTAAATTACGGCAGTTTTCTGGTTGCCGTTGGCCCATACATTTCAGAAACACTTTGAACGCAATACGGGCACAATGGGAGCAAAACAAAACGACTCGGGCAATATTTTTCTGCGGCTTTTTTACAATGAAAATGTTCGTATTGAGGCTCGCGCACATTAGGGCGGGCCACGCGCAACGCGTATTGCTAAAATCCTCCATCCTGGGAGCGTGAGCCTCCTCGAGTGGAAACAGTTCACATTCAAATTTGTTTGAAACAATCACTACGATGCGGTGCGCCCCGCCGCGGCTTCTAATTTGCGTTGACGTATTTTTGCAATGCGGCGCACTGCGGCTCGCCGTGGCTGTAATGGGCGCTTTGCTTTACTTGTATGCAGTGATAGCCAAGATCACAGATATATAAATATATCTGTGGCCAAGATAGACTACCCAAGGCACGCACCTCTGACTTTTCGGATTCATGCGCGTATTGTATAATTATCACTTGCTTTAAAAACAGTGAAGGAAAACATCGTGAGAACTGCCGGTGAGGATAACGCCTGAGAGATATTTCTCGACGGTATGTGAAACCAAGTCAAAAGCCCATGGGCGGTTTTAAAACTCTGACACCATGTTAGTCACTAACCACACAAAGAAAAGAAGAAGCTGTACTTGTATGGTTGCTCATAAATTATGCACGAATCTTTTCGGATGGTCTCTCGCAGTGCGCCTTAGCAAGCTTCATCTGATTAACCGGACAAATTCCCGTCGACAAACCGTCGAACAAACAAATGATGGGCCACATAAGTTTGCCTAAGCTAGATCAAAGTAAGTGGCATTGGGAAGATATTCTGGTTTGTAAAATTTTTGCTCATTACTGCCCTGATTTCGTATCGTTTAATAACTATTGTGATTACTAGAACTAAGTTCCGGGTATTGGCACAAGAAAAGAGAGGCCTTTTCTTAGCAGGGATGATGATAACGGAGCTTTAGTTCTAGAAATCACAATTTTTAAGCTGCTGTGCCAGCTTCATCCAGGTTCTACCCGCGATGGTAACAATCACAGAACAGATAAAAGAGGTTAGAAGGTCCTTGTGGGCGGGGCAGGCGCGCCGCACGTATGAGTAAACGCTCATAGTTAACCGAATTTTGGTTCACCGGCCAACAGTCGCGCTCATATTTTGATAACGTGGGAAGCTCCGCGAAAAAAAAGAATTATGCCGTCTTGCGCTATCATAACGTGTCGGAAAAGAAGCCAGGTGTGTAGTGTAGCCCGGGAAGGGATTTCTTTTCACCGGTAAGTCCAAAAACCTTAAAATACAAGTAATATTTGTAATTATTACAATAGTATTATGTAGTTTGTAGACAAAAACGATGCAATCGCTAACAGATGCAAAATTATACATCGGTTGCAATGCATGGGTACCATCTTGTAGTTAGATGAGTGATCGCGCAATGTATTGCGTTCACTATGAACGTCGCGTGCACCGAGCCAAAGTTGAAATTCCGCGAAATCCACGAGTATCGATAGTGTTGTACTAAGTTGTAAACAATGTCGATATTAAGTATGTCATTGTGTGTTTGATACAAAATTAAATGATTATTATCAGTAATATTATAATTAAAATAACTTTGTTTACCAATTATTGTTTATTGTGGATTATTAATTTAGTTTCTGAGTGGGTTTTTCGTCTAAAATTTGGTTTGAGGTGACCAACCTCATTTATTATGAAAACATTGTAGGTTTCCAGCTGATCCTGATAAAAGAAGTCCACACTAATTGTCCCCCTTCCCGAAATTATAGCTAAAAATTTCAAAACTTAAAAATTACAGTAATTTTATCAACCTTTTGGTTGCCGTAACATGTATGAGAAATAAATTGCTTTTGCGCGTGTGTGAGTGTACGTCAAGCGCAGTGTTTGCGTTAGTGTGACAACCAATAGCAAACTCGCGATCTAAGTGCGTGTGGTTTATTTGTGTGCGTAATGCGCGTACTATTGGTCTCTTGCTTTTAGGTAAGTTAAATAGTGGGAGATATGCGGCGACACTCGTTCTAATACAAATCAGGAACTATTTCCTTTCTAACCTCTTTTATCTGTTCTGTGGTAACAATATCATCCGCCCATCTCGCCGCCGGACGACCGAACCTCGTTTTCCAGTCCTTGGACGCCACTCGGTCACTGCCATCTCCACTTGTCATCACTGCGACTTCTCAGATGTCTTAAGACAATTACCTACTATAAAAACTTCGTGAAAATTTCACTTACCAGGTTCGCGTCGCACCATTGCGTCGCGCCGCCTGTCTGCAGAAGCCTTTACTCTTGTAGAATCTAATTAATTTATGTAAATGCAGTTACTGATTTTATAATTCAGTGTTGTTGGATCCCCAGGTTAAAACATAAATGTCTAGTTGGCTTACTGAACATGGTATAATTTATTACAGAGTTCTCGGAAAGTGCCTAACAGTGTTTTTCTAACTGAACAGACAGCTGTGCTGCGGGGGAGTTTGTTGCGCCACTTTTTCTTCCCAGCTAAGCTCTAGGAAGTGGTGAAGGGTGGGCCTTTTTTGGGGGACTGTCTTATGTCAATTTCACGTTAAAAAAGTGTTGATTCTCAGAATATTTGGAATAGGTAAATGACTTTTGAATTTGAAATTTTAATTTGCCAGCTTTAGATTAACTTTTGTTAGAATAAAATGAGTATGTAATACGAGTTAGCATACTACGAGTATTACATAATAATTTTATTCTAAGTAAAATACTACATTAAGTATGTACCTTCTATACTAAATTAAATAATTACTATACCTAGAGAAAAACTATTTTCTTGACTAGGGACACAGCACTTTTCATTTTATTTTTTTCTTATTTACGTTCGATATTAGTCACAAATTGAGAAAAGCCGAGAGAGAAGAGCCCGCAAACAGAGCTGAAAACATATAAAAACACAACCGTTTGGATATTTTTGTCACTCAATTTCGCCGCAACAGCTGTACGGAATCGAATAAAATTCGCAAAAAAGTTGGAATATATTCGATGGCGAACTACTTAACAATTTAACGAGAACATTTGAAGCGAGTGTAGCTGGAGCCGCAGGCGTAGTTACATTGCACACGGTATTTTCAGTGGATGGATTAATTTGTAGTTTTCTCGGGTACCGTCTGTTTTACGTAGAAGTTTGTTCAACGGTTTGCCAACATTTAATGTTTAAGTTTTGGTCTTACCAGTATCGCTTTAAACCAGCTGTCTTTTTACTTTGATTATATTTTTTGGCAAAAGAATCAGCATTGCCATACAACGTGGCAATGCTGTCAGTCTCTTGGGCACTGTTCCTGTTGATAGCGATGCGGACGAATTTTTTGATGACATAATTTTTTCCCTCTTTTTTATATAATTTTTTTTAAGATTTAGCTCATATATTATGTAAATATCTAGTAAATATATTGTTCTGTCTGCATAAATTCGCAAACTCTTATGTAGGCGAATGGCAGAAATGTTCCGTGAAGTTAAACGCGCAATAGGGAAAATCTAAAGATTAATGATTCAACGTCATATGAATTCGTAAACTTTTACTGTGCTCGTCACCATGATGATTTTTAAAAGTTCCGTCGAACACTTTTACTTTTTAAATAAATCAGACTTGGCAGTCAGATTTATTTGGAGTTGGTACTCGAAATAACTTGAAAAAAGTTTAGCTTTGAAGTCAGAAACATCAAATTTGACTACCGCCTGATATCATAACATTTTTGGAGCTTCTTTCAACAACTTTAACTTAGTTTTTTATCCTGTTTGGTTCTGTAAAAATCACAGCGAGAATTTTTTGGGAAGTGAGCTGTTAAGAGTTTCAATCTCTAGCATCAGAGCAGTGGTAAAGGTAACCAGTGGTAACGGCCGCAACGTAAGACAGGCTCTTTACTTTGTGTAAATTATTTCATCACTACTGCTCTCAAAGTAAAGGAAAACATCGTGAGGAAACCGGCATGTCCTAGAACCAAAAATTCGAAGACATGTGACATGTACCAACCCGCACTGGGCCGGCGTGGTGGATTACGGCCCACTCCCTCTCACAGAGAGGAGGCCTGTGGCCCAGTAGTGGGAACATTTATAGGCTGCATCAGGTGGAATTTTTACAGTATAGATCGGCTGAACCATTTCTGTTAGACGTGAGCGTGAATCACCTTCGACTCGGCCCTAAAATAAATTTAGGGCCAATAAAACGCACAACGGCTTTGATTTCTTTTTATGATGTCTACCACGCGCGTCATCCATGCTGTTAATACATAGAGTATCCTGATTGTGATCTGCAAGGAGACTGTTAGCTTTCATCTTTAAAATACCTCTAAGGGCCTATGAACATGACGTTTTATTTATTTTCGACGGCTCGTTTTATCTTTGCTAACTAAAGGCGAATGAACGCGTTCAGCATATCTTAACGTTGATCAAGAGCTGTCTATGTAATTTTTTTTTAAATATTGAAATAATACAATAGACAACGTTTAATTAGTTACCTAATCCGCTTAACTGTTCTTAAAGAGTCATAAAGAACCCTGTAAGATATAAAATATAATAATACTTGACGTGTTGCCACATCAAGCGTCGAGCGCAGTAACAACACGTTGTGTCCGGGTTCGCAACAAGTCAATCGTTATCCTGAGGATGCCTCGTTGAGAGGTGAAACACGTGTCGATTTCTTACAGGGTTCTTTAAGAATAATTAAGTAAATTAGGTTATTAAATATCGTCGTCTATTGTATTTTATAATGGATTTCCGCAAAGTCACGCCTGAGTGAATTAACTATGAAATATTGACACTCACAGCTCTTGAACGCTTCAGTTTCATTGGTAAAATCCGCACTAAGGTTGATAAACTTTAAAACGCAGCACAATTTGCGATTCTAGATTTTTGATGCGTTATAGACGTATTTTATAAGAAACGCCCTGTGCATGGGCTCTGAGTATTGCATGCTACATCGATTTTAACGACTGACAAACTCAATGGAGTGGATTTTATTAAACTGTTTGTTTTTAATGTGTAGTCTTCTAGATGGGTCTTGGTCAATGACACGGTCAATAACGACCAGCCTCTAAACTAATATTGTTTTGTAAAGTTGGTACATACATTTCAAAAAGGAACATAACAAATTCGACGTTTTATTAATTGTTAATAAGCTAAACATTAACAGTTTTATGGCTGTGTAAAGTTTTATAAGATTTGCACGTAAAAGTAAGTTGCCCGTACAATTATTCACAAGAAGAACGTAGTTATTTATAAAATATTAAAGTAAATAATTTTAAAATGGTGTGCACGTTTATTTTTACATAAAACTTTAAGCACCATTTTTATATGCACAATAATTTTTCAAGTAGGTACGTAGGTACCCTATACAAAACGCTAACTCGGCCATACTATAAAGGGTGATTACAAATGCTTCTTCATGCCATACCATCACTTGTGCGGAGATGAGCTAAAGAAGCTTTTGAGTAGACAAATTGTAAATACGAGCTACATATGCTTCTTTAACACAACACATGAGCTGTGAAGAAGGAAATGCGTTCTGTTTACGTACACGAGTTTCCAAATGCTATGCAATGCAATTGCTTCGTAATGCTAAGCCGGCTGTCGCTGAAAACCAGTCTCGCATAGGGTCGCAGCATTATGCTGAGCGATGGCCGTTTTGCGTGGATGCGACGCATATTTTCCCCCAAATTGTTTATTTTCGTGTTATGTTCTTTCCTTGCGTCATGTGTACCGCTAATAAACGTATTTTCTTTCTTTCTTTTCTTTCTAAGTATGCTTCTTTATTAACGCAACAGAACACATGAAGAAGGATTTGTAAACACGTCACTACAAGGGTAAGTTTAACCTTACCCTTGTCGTTTTATAAATCGATGGTATTAAAAATACAGCACAGCTAATGATATAAAAACAAATGCGATGTTTGCGCACGAGTCACTGCTCGCGATATTTTCTGTGCAAACAGCAAAGTGAACACAGCACACTCAATGGTTATTACTCGAACAGTTATTGCTACTTGCTGTGTCGTGTTTGCATTGGTATGCAAAGTGACATGGGAGAAATATAAGTTTACTTTATAGAGAAGAATACGGGGGGTATTTCTTGAAAGTTAAAAGGTTAAAAGATATGCACAGTGAAAGCCAAAATCAATTGAAGCTGTAAGTAAAGTTCTGAGTAGAGTCCAATTACAGAAACAGTAACCTTCCCAGAGTAACTAACCAATTTTTTTGCAAACAATAGTATACCATGTCCTCCAAATTCTACTGATGAAATTCATGAAACAATTTCTAAAGGAACCACCAAGCAACAGGTTTCGAATTCCGAAACAAGTTTAGGCCAAACAAAATTATTATTCGTAAACGTCTGAACGCAACTAATTAAAGAATTGTTAACGTTAGTCACTTTGTTAATTATTCGAAACAAAGAAAGGGGAACTTGGACAATGCAAATTAAATATACATAACTTTACGCCGAGAACAAAACACCGAACAAATAAGATTTTCCTTAGAGTTCCCGTTCCAGCCATGATTAAAATTAATTGAGCACAATAAAACGTTTCTCTCGGAAAAATAATCGGATTTAAGCACTTCAACTGTATATTTCGAATATATAAAGACCGTATCTGTGCTTAAGTGCCGGGAATACTTAGCTCGTACACGTGTGATAAATTACTTGAGGAATAAAGATTCTTTCTTTTCTTGTTTGTAAATGGTGGAATGAATGCCAGAAGGAATAGAATGAATGGAATGTAAGTGAAGGAGTGAGTGAGTGTAAGAACTAAGGAGTCTGTAATCCAGTAGGGCTGAACGGTGTGAGGATGTTAAAGAATACCTACCTATAGTACGATGTCACAGTCGATTCTGATTTTCAAATACTTAAAATAAACTTCAGTCCTAGTTTTTTTTTTTTATTGGCAGGTTCTTGAATACCAAACACTACATAAAATATGAATTTACGCTGATTTACTTAGAATAAGTTAACTTAGATATGTGAATAAGTTATATTTTAATTAAAGCGAATCCAGTTTAATATAATTTTAAGAGTCGTCTTATATTTTTTACGCATATTCATGATTGTTGACATTGTAATTACAGCAGCCGTAAGATATTTTAATTATTTGATTATTTAAGAATAACGATAGTTCCATTCTCTTTCTTGTAAGTTGGAGTTACACGGAGGCAGTACCAACAAGGGTATAATCCATTAAAACCTTTGTATGAAATAAATATACCCTTAATCATTGATATTTTTTCATACTGTTAATTTAAGGTCATTTGAGGCCGTTTTGCTAGACCTTTCATTTTTCGTTTGGATGAGGAGCTCGTGGCTAAGTAGTAACAACCGCACGGGTCGACCCATCAGGTTAAGCTACGCTTGCCGGAGTTGGTCCGTAGATGGGTGAATATCTTTACATACCGAGAGAAAGTACGTTAATCCCTTTGTCCCGGCTGTCATTCGTGGATCTTTGACAGTCGTTACGGGTCGTCAGAAGCCCGTAAGTTTGATAACCTGTCTTACCAAGAGATATCGTGTTACCCAGTAACTGGGTTGTGGAGGTCAGATAGGCAATCACTCCATGTAAAATACTGGTATTCAGCTGCATCCGGTTATACTGGAAGCCGACCCCAACATAGTTAGGAAAAGTCTAGGCAGATTTATGGCATAAATCGAGCCCATTGAAAAACTAATTAAAAAGCTGTGAACACCATTTTGGTGTCCACAGCTTTTATGCGTAAATATAATTTTTACTTTGTAACTAAAATATGAGGTGTATCTAATTCCAGTGCAAATCCTTTGCGCATTATCAATTTGGTAGCGACCGATGCCGCAAGCCAGCTAATGACTTGAAACAAGGACCTAATTAGCAGTAGTGGTCAAATAACGTCCCCATACGAAGATAAACAACTCTCCCAAACGAGAACAAACATTTTAGGATCAAATCGCATATCTGTCCGAAAACATTCACTAAGGAACATGGGCTGCGAAAGACCATTTCAGACACTAATCTACATGGTTCTCATATGGCTTGACCAAGATTTTCTCTGGACTTTAAAAGAGACTGCGACCTCTGAGTTTGTTTCGGCCTTTCTTCTCAGAGTAGTCAGATTGGAAACCTCATCTAGCTTATTTTTAATATTCTTTTAATATGACGTGTAAAAGTGATTCCGATATCCTATTTACAGAATATACAATTTAATTTATTTATGTCACACAGTAAAATAGTTACAGATACGACATAATCATAATTATTACGAGTACAAAGGTCATCAAGGTCAAGGTTCATTTCATTTTATAATATTTATTATTACCTACTACAACCAAATAAGCTTTTCTTTCTTCTAGTAAGTTATTAAACACTTTTTATGTAAAGCCCCGTTTCGCACTTCATTATTGCAAGTAATTAGCCAAGCACTGATCGTAACTAGTCCTTCGTGCGCTTAGCATAATGTTCTTGTTACAGCTTTACCTTGTACTAATTAAATTGTAAATAGGCCGTGAACATTTATTTATTTAAATACTTTACAGATAGGTAGGTACGCCTTTATTTCCGAAGGCTTACATAAGGAATTATCATTTAAATAAAATACGATAATTATGAATCTAGATGATTTGAATCGCATATATGTAATGATAGTGTTTAAATATAATATTATCAATGTTTGAAAAATCTTCTTATATAGGGTTGATGGGTCGTATACGTTGTTACCCAGAGTATTCTGTGTCACTGACGGAATTGGTCATCAGGACAAGAAAGACAACTTAAAGGAGCAGAGCTTTCGTATTTTCACATTTCTCCACATGACTGATAGCATTGTGTGCAAAAAAAAAATATTTCCGAAGAAATATTGTGCATTGTAGTTTTACAAACGTCGTAGTAAGAAACTGACGGGACTTAACTACGGTTTATTTTCGTTAGTATTTTATTATTTAAAAATACTATCTGACGGTTGATATCAAAGGTTGGTGTCGGTAGAAGTATATCGTGTCAAACTTGGCTGTTATGTAATTTTGCTATATTATGCTAGAGCGTAACTGAGACACCGTTAATACATGTTTTTTTTTTCTGATAGACTGACTCTATATACAATGTCGCCCTTGGGCATGTGATCGCCCACATTTTTCTGAATAATCATGAAAAATTATCTAAAATAAACCAAAAATCAAAGACCTTCCCTATATTTATATTTTTGTTTTTAAATAAATGTTGTTTTTTAATTTTTTATTATGTCTTCGTCTCCGTTTTTTTTTTCATAGTCAACAATTTTTAATAGAAAAAAGGTTAGTAAATCCGATAAAATAACTCGTAAGTTTTTAGAAATAATAAACAGAATCCAAATCGATCCAATAACATCGGAGATATGGCAAATGCTACTCAAAAATAGAAAATTGAATAACGTGAAAAATATTTAAGATAGACCGAGAAAGTAAATTTTGGAAAAAAAAACGGAATATTCAGAAAAATACTGGTCTCATGCCATGGGCGACATTATATATATCGAGCATATATAAATTATTACTAAATCTATTGCATCTATTAACTTTTAATTAAATTAAACCTTTTTATTTTTTTTCAATAGATAATTTTATTTATATGTATTACAATAAATTCTTCAATAGTTATGAAAATAGGAAGAACCCGCTTCCATTTTTCCTAATAAAAATACACCGCTGTCAGCTACCTACGGCTGTCTTATCTTCTCTTAGAAAAAAAAAAGTACCTGTAATTGGTTTATTTGAAATAAATGCTTTGAGTTTGATTGCCTCGTTGGTCCAGTGGTCGTAAGCGCTACTGCTGAACATGAGATCCTGTTTTTGCATCTCGAATTCCTCAGTAGCAGCCCGGATTTCGGATTTCTACCCGGTTGATGACTATAGGCTCACCCCGTTAGCTGGGACTTAAACATAACCGGGGAAATGTGGGTACCTCTGCTAACAGAGTTGTACCTATAGTACACCCACGTAGGACCCTTCGGGGAATACAGCAGACATGATGTTATATTATATTACTCATTTATATATTTGGTATAACAAAAGCAGAACATAAAAAAAATTAAAAAGAAAAATAACATAATAAAAGTACTGGTATGTATGACTATTATAGATATACACAGCATTCACCACAAAACAACTTCGTAATAAACTAGAAAAAACAACAAATACAATTAGTAAACAGAATTCAAAATAAAAGAATATTAGCATAATCCAAAAAATATACATATAATGTTACCACGAAAGGTGAAAGGTGAAAGGGTATGAGTGTGAGTGATATCTAAGGTTTAATATGAACATATTAAATTGTATTATATATGTTATTAACTATCAAACATTCGTGGAGGTTAGATGAGAAAGCTATCTTAGTTTAAAACTCTGCAGTACTTAGGCAATCAACTGTGACACAATATTCTGAAATATAAACCGACCACAACATTTCCACGTCTATGGGAAGCTTAGCTTTGTTTCAAGGCAGGGTGCCGCTCGCTAGTTAGCTAGCGCAGACCAATTTCACTTAATTATTTATGTTGGCTTTCCGGTTTACTCAAAGCTGGGGAGGTATAATCGGATCTTCAAAACTACGAGGGAAATTTGGTTGTAGGTCTACAGTGCCATCGATGAAATCCTGGTAATTTGTAATTAGTTTCCACAAGACATACCTAGGTGGCAAAATAATGACTTAGTGAACTGACAAATATCTATAATCATATGTCGCACAATCATGACAGATTCCATTGGTTTTCCGTGAATGGATACATTTGTTCGATATGACATTTAATCTACCACGAGTATCATATTCCTAACTTAAAGTCAAGAGAAACACCAAGAAAACAATTATATTGTCAGAAATTGGCGGGACACCATTGTCAGCAATACCATAAACTTCTATAGATTACAATGCTTGTTTTTCTCTTTTCAGTTATGTGATTTTGCAGTCTGGTTTTAGATATTTAAATTATTTATTTTATTTTAGACTTTTTAGTGTCCCAGCACACTCAAAAGGCTCGTGCAGACCAGCGCGAATTGTCGCGCGACGCGACACCGGTTATTGTTATACCGTGAAGTTTTTTTAGAAATTGTATTGTTCAAGTCGCGTCGCGCCGTCGCGTCGCGCTGGTCTGCACGAGCCTTTATGAACAAAAACTGGTCCGATACAAACATGGCCCATTTTTACGCTATCAAAAACTTTTTAAACCAATTTATTATTCCTATTTAACTTTAAACATATAATTTATATAAATTTTTAAACCCCTTTTAATTTCCTTTATTTTGATACCCTACTCGATAGGTTTGGTTTTATTTTATTTTAACGTACCTAGTACCTACTACTTTGCACCAAAAATCCGCCATTTTGTTTTTTCTTTCAAACACTTGTATAAGGACCCGACAAACATAACCCTTCCTTGGCAGTCGGGTAAAATGGTGACTCCATAATTATTATTATGAGAGGGCTTTACCATGAACGACTACAGGCCGACTGCAGATCCAAACTGATATTGACGTTTCTGAGTGTGGAAATTGTGACTACATTGTTGAATTTAGATTTAAAAAAACAAAAAAATATATAATAAATAAATAATATATAATTGCGAAAGTTACTCCGTCTGTCTGTTAAGTACCCTCTCGCGCATTAGAGGCCTCGCCAACGGCGCCTTTTTGTAGCGATGGCAGTAGCGATGCTGTCGCGCGCTGTGTACCTTTGCCCAGATTTTGTATCACTACTATCGCGATGCTGTCGCACATTCTTCAGCACCCATCCCTCCGTTCTCCACCCTTCGTTCGCCCGATGTCGTCAAAAACGGTCGCGGGTTTGCATCGATACAGCCGCGCGTTTGCATCGTTTCTGTCGCACGTTGCAAACGCGACTATCGCGCGATAGTAGCGATGCAGAAGCTCGTTTACAAAACGCGCGACAGCATCGCTACAAAAAGTCGCCGTGGGCGAGGGGCTTTAAGTAGTACGTTCCCGTGGAATAATTCCTGACCTCAACGCGGGCGAAGCCGTGTGCAAATGCTCGTCGAAATATACAAAACTCTCTAAATTTGTTTGTAGTTAGCCGTACATAAAGTTTTTCTTTTTCAGGCACCCGCACCGTAACCTGTAAATTACAAGTTCCTTGTACCTAAAAGTTCGATACAGTTCTTAAAAAATTGCCAAGAAACGTCGCAGTCATCGGCAAAGCGTCGCCAAAAGTTTGATTATGTGAACTAATGAGCCCCGAAGTTACCGCGGCACGTACTTTATAGACTCACGTACTTACGGTACTTTAGCCCTCGCGGAATTTAAATTAAATTGTGCTCGCAGCCGAACATTTGGAAAGTTTCCTATAATTTTGTATGTAACCAAAGTGCGAACGAAAACAAGATAGCTGTCACTGCAATTTGGTTATAGTCATGTCCCTGTGGTGCTGATGATATTTATTTCCATAAATTGGTTAAAAAAACACTTTTTTTTATCGACAACGGGGAAGCAATTGGCCTGCATCTCACCTGATGGTAAGTGATGATCAGGCTGAAGGTGGAAGCGACCTTCACCCGGAATCCTCAACCACAGAGAATCTGGCTATCTTACCTCTAACTGCCGAAACACAACAATTCTGTTAACTTTATTGTTATGGTGACAGACTTAGATCTGATGGTGGTAGCTAGCCAGGCGGACTTAGAACAAGCCCTACCAACCAAACTGAGGAGAACATTTTACCCCCACTGGGACGGACTTCTGGGTCGGAGACAGGTGGTCTAATCACTAGAACACAGAGGCGGCAAAAAACACTTTTACACGTCAAAAATTAATTATTTTTTAAAACTAGACTTCGGTGTTTCCTATATATCCGACTACTCTGGTGAGAAAACCCGAAACAAATTCAGAGGTCACAGTCTCCTTTATAGTGTGGACATAATTTTGGTCAGACCATATAAGGACCATGTAGATTAGTGTCTGAGATTGTTTTTTGAGGCAAAGAACCACACAGCTTTAGGCGCACCGGCCCAACCATCGAAGGTGTAAATTATCCGCGCTGAGTTTTGCCAAGGTCGATTTCCACATTATCTACTCAACGCATAAAAAAATGTATTTAACAATAAATAAAACGCAACATGAGAATTTGCAATAATAAAATACTACATAACTTCTTTAAGGCGGAAGCGTCAAGGTAGCCCACGAAATTCAAATTTTGTTACGTTTTTTACAATTTGCAAGTCAGTATCATGTTGTAAGTTGATTTAAATATGATTCGCCGTATCAAATGTATATTTATAGAATTGTAATCATAAAAATGATCAATACAACTCTCTAAGTTCATATAATTCCATTGAATGACTTTTTCATGAAATCATGACATTTGACGTTTGTGCTTACTTATGGAGTTGTATTCCTGATTGTATTGATTATAATTATGTAAAGCCACGTTTGTTATGGCCGCGAAACATATTTTAATTAATATACAACCTGTCACTGACCTGAAAATTGCAAAAAACTTCGCATCCCCCTTAAGACTAACTTTCCAATAAAACACTTTTATTGCCTTATTTCCTCCTCCAATCTATTTACACGAGCCATCTTTCCATGCAGGCCCGCCAACCGTAATCGGATTTGCGCGGACTCCGTTCAGGTAGTACCAACATTACTGCTAACTGCTAAGCAACAACGTCTCTTGAAGTTAGTCGCTTCAGTCAACGCGAACGAGCAACAGGTGTCTCTCGTCCTTCCTTAGTGCTGGGAAGTTAAAAATAGAAGTTTATTAGGCAACACTGGGGTTTATGAAAGAAAGGGTGATTCTTGGGAACATACGAGTACAATATAATTTATTGGGAAATACTAGACCTAGAGGATAGTAATGGTGTAATGTCAAGCTTACATAGAAAAACTTTAGGATTGATCATATGCGAAGACTATTTTTATTTTCTGTTTCTACACTTCTAGCTAAGTACTCCTAACACTGCGTAACGTGTCCCTCATGGAATGAAATTATTTAAGGTTGCACTAGTCAACGGGTCGAACTAGTTTGTGGACGTAGGTGATATTTACTCAGACCAAATAAAAAACCAAGACAGAGCGCTGCGTACAATACAGTGAAGTATGCCAAAACTACACCGCCGCTCTGTGCATACACGCTCACACGCACACATTTACAACCTTTTACAATAACACTACAATCAAACTACACCACACAAAGTGCACACCTGTTTACGAAACCGGCTTCACTTCACTGTTGACAGCGCTCTGTCTTGATTTTTTATTTGATCTGAGGCTATTTAGTACAGTTATTTATTTATTTAATATATCTATCTAGTATTTATTTATCTTATTTTTATTTTTTAGTGTAATAGACGATGATTTATAACGAAACGAGCCCGTAAGATTTCATGAACAGTCCTTTGGGCGTATAGATATTATGGGAAAATTACTGAATGTATCATGTATCTACTCAACATAAAATTATTTGAACTTTTGAACAAATTATCTAACCCTGTACTGATTTTTATTTTGCCATTTTCATACTACATAAGTTATTTCGTTGTGTATGTTGAAATATGGAAGAACGACGCTCATAACTTTCAAACCAATTCTGCTTTCATACAGGGCTAGATAATGACAAAACAAACTGCTATAATTTTTAGTTTTTAACACACACCGCCAAACAGACAAGTAATCACCATACTACGTTGGTATGGAAGAATAGCGACTAGCGTAACCTTAATAACGTGATTTAAATCATGTGCTGATGACAGCTAGCGGATGAGAGGTTTACTATCAAATACATCCCCAGTTATTATCAAATGCCTTGATGAAAAGATGACCATCACAACGTGTGAGGATCGATAGATAGCATTCACTCATGTATCTTTAAATCCACAAAGCCACCCACATTTACAGTAATACACGTTCCTACCTACGTAAAGTCTTTTACCTTACCGAGTAAACAGAGCAACAAGAAACACAAACACGGACCGTTCTGTTACCGTTTGATCTGACGTTTAATACTAACGCGATAACGTATCGGTCTAGATATGCACCAGTAACAGTAGGTACCTATACAAGTTAAGTAAACTCCCTTTGACTGACTCAAACTACTGGGCTACTGGAAAACCTAGTACGTTTCTACAGTTCCGTGGAAATATTATGGAACAATAAGCCCCTGTTCCCACGGGTGTAAAAATATCGCGGCAGGCCGAACATTGAGAATCCAACAGAGTGCATCCCAAAGTATAATAAAAACACACTGTTGAATTTTCAACTTTCGGCGCTGAGCAGTGCGTTGAAATTCCAGTGCGCGAAAAAGAATCGCGAACCTGGGCTAAGTATAAAAAGTACTTTAGTACCACAGAACTGCACTTGTTCAAGTTTATTTACTTCTCCTGTTTGCTAAAGTATTATATTTTCTCTTCTTTTATTTACCTTCTTCAATTACGACTTAAAGCGTTTCGCAGCGGCTTTGTAAACATTGTTGCTGAGCTATTTACGGCAATTTGTTTGTATGCGAAATAGAATAGTTGATAGATAATGGCTTTGTCGTGTCACTTGATATTTTCACGGAGGACGAAATAGTTATTTCTCTCACGCCAAAATAATTTAAACTAAATTAACGAGTTTTGGTAAAAACAAAATTCATTATGGTCTTTGTCTTTGAAACATAATGATCTATTCTGATAGATATTTAGGTTTTACTAAAGTTCATTACTGTCCAATTAATTTCAGGAGTGACAAAGCAATTTACCACAGAGACAGTCATTAGGTATTACCGACGAAATATTGCCCAAGATCCTATCTATTTCTGAACTCCGATGGACAACAATTAGGCGCCATACACAAGCGGCGGGTGGCGCGGGCGTGGCGATGACTGTGTGGCGCGGCCGTTGCGCCACTCGTTTCATATTTCAAAATGTATCTATATGAGCGATGAGGCGCGGGCGTGGTGCAGGCGACATGTGAAGGAGCGGCAACGCCCTCGCCACACCGTCGCTCGCAACGCCCGCGCCACTCGCCACATGTGTATATCCCGCGCTTTAGGTTTAATTATTTTCTTATTATTAAATAATGAAGAACACAGAAATAAATCGTCACTAAAATTCATCTGTCAGTCATTTTCAATAATAAGAGCAAAGTGACAATTTTTTTATTTTTTATTAAACGTAATGCCACTTCATAAAACCATTAATTTAATAAATTATACCTAGTCGCATGACTATTATTTATTGTCATGTTCTGTTCATCAACGTGTTTTTATCCATGGATCTCGGACTCGTTTCGTACATAACCTAAAATACAAAAAAAAAATGTCTGCGCTGGACAAACTGGCGATGCCCTGTCTGCCTCTCTCCACCCCTCCACCCTTCGCGAACCCATGCGTCCTACTTCCAGTTTTGACGGAACCTGCAACTATCAAAAGTTTCAGTTAGGTATACTCGTAGTAATGAATAGTATTAGTAATTTTATTCGCAAACTTCAGTACAAAATACGAGTACATCAATGAGGTCTCGACCCCTGAACTAGGGCATCGTGTATAACAGGGTTCGAGGTTTAATCCTATAGTCCTACACTACTAAACGAGCAATATTTGTTTATATATATAATTAAGTAATCACGTTCTCGAAAACGGCTCTAATGATTTGGATGAAAGTTGCAATATGGTCTTACGGGGGTGAAAAATCGACTGAGTCTCATATCTGTGAAAATTCGTTTTCTCCGTATTTTCACCCGAACAGAGCTCGGTCGCCCAAAGTTTAGAATAATGACATGGCCACATGGAATTAGTAAGTACCTACTATCATGGCAGCATGGAATTAGTATGAAGTATCCTATACTATTAATTGAGCATTCTCTATTTTGACTACTATAACTATAGTTTAAGTAAGTTTATATACCTAATGTAAATAGTAAGAAGCCAACTAATTCTGAACAAACAGTTCATAATTATCAACATCTGTTACTTGAATACATCAGTGCTCCTTGCCCCTTAATCGATCGATCAAATAATTATTGATAGCTGACCCCTCTTAGTTGTAATATTATGCAATCGACATCAATCAGATATCAAGATTGATCAGATCAATCGGTTATTAACTTGTTCGTTAACTATCGTGTATTTTGCTGTGTAAATATGGATGATGACAACATTTTTTTTTTAGTCCGTCTTTGAGATTATAAAAAAATATTAGACACGTATTTTTTCTTTTTTTACGTAATCTAAAGATTACGGCAATACATTGAGGTAAAATGTGCCATGACGTCACGAGTATGTAGATTTTATACATACTAGTGCAGTAGCTACCCCACTCCCCAACCTAAAATGCGTTTTATCTAAGCAATTTTTTATTAATATGTTAAAGCAAAAAATACGTGTCTAATATTTTTTTATTATCTGACTGACGGACTAATTAGAATTTCATTTTTTTACCTAGGCATCATCCCTATTGCTCTGTTTAGATTGATCTCTCCACGCCTTCATTCTTTCTTTTACTTTCTATTCACACAAGAAAAAGAATTAACAACATAACATCACGCCTGTTTTCCCCGAAGGGTTAGGCAGAGGTGTACCTTAGTATGTTTAAGTCCCATGTAGGGGGCGAGCCTATTGCCATCAACCGGGCAGAAATTCAGATTCCGGGCTGCATCTGAGGAATTCCTGATGGAAAAAGCCAATAACACTTTGCCTGCCCTGGGAATTAAACCCAGGACCTCATGATCAACAGTAGCGCTTGCGAATACTAGGCCAACGAACAGTCAAGAATTTATTACAAAATAAGGAACTAAGGAACTCCTCTGCATCGCTGTCTTCCTGGTAACGCTTCCAGAAAACTGACAGCATTGCAAATAACAAGCTTTTCTTCTAATAACAAATACAAGACCGTTTCTTAGTATTCTACCTAGCAAATAATTTCCAAAGATCCCATGTTAAAACCCTATTAAGAAAATTGAAAACAATGAACGCAAGATAAGCCAGCGTAGATATTAGTTAGTTGTCTGTTCTCAGAAAGTTATTATCGTCTTTGATCTCTATGAAGTTGAACAACTTCACTACCTACTCAGAGTTCATTTATTTGTCCCATAGCTTGTGCCAATCTCCTGTTTTCCTGGTAACAACTTGTAACCTCAATATGTCGTTTACTGGTTTACCGATAATGTAGGTTACAACCACATTGCGATCTAACACTCGCAGTTATTATTTCTAGGACAACTCTTAGTTATAATGTGATTCTGGTTTAGTATAGAGTCGTCTTGGTAAAGACTATTATTACATGATCATCATCAGTGTTGGTATTTTGACTGTATGACAGAGATCTCGGTCGCATAGCTATTGAATGAAGGCAATATTAGTACCACAAAAGTTGGTACAAAATACAAATAGATGACGTATATTTAGTAACCTAATCCGCTTAAGAGTCTTAAAGAACCCTGTAAGAAATCGACACGTGTTTCACCTCTCAATGAGGCATCCTAAGGATGACGATTAACTTGTTGCGAACTCGGACCCAACGCGTTGTCACGTCAAGCGTCGAGAGCGGAGTCTACACAATACAATTTTATAAAACGATTAGCGTTTTTTTTTGTCACAACCATGCCTGCATCTCACCTGATTGTAGGTGATGATCAGGCTGAAGTTGGAAGCGAGCATCACCCTGAATCCTCAACTACAGAGGAACTTGCTATCTTACCTCTCACTGCCGATACACAACAATGCTGTTAATATTGTTGCTATGGCGACAGAATTAGATAAGATGGTGGTAGCTAGCCAGGCGGACTTTTTTTTCTCCCACTGGGTATGGATCCCCGGGACCGCTGGGTCTGAGGCAAGTGGGCTAACCACTAGACCACAGAGGCGGTCAAAATATTTTAACACTTTGAGGAACACTCCGATAGGCGGTATAACAATTAAAGTTCTATTGTGTCTCATTCAATGTCCTTGAATGCGTTAGAACATCGTTCTGCTTCTGACATTTGTTTGAGGATGACAGCGACAGACTGATGTTTTAAATATACTTATTTAAATATGGCTGGATTATGAAATATGGATTTTGTGGGGAGCCTTGTCAAAGGCCTTGCTAAAGTCAGTATAAACGACGTCAGCCTGATGAATAGCATCAACAGCCCCAATTAAAAGTTCTGCAAAGGGAACCTGCTATCTTATTACGCAACACATTTTCGTAAGCGATTACGACTAATCTGTTTCATTTTGACAGTTCAACAACATTAATTGCGTTATTTACGTTATTGAGCAGATTTTTTTGGATTAGCAATCTCTTTCAAAATGATTTAGAATGTGATTGATCGGGTTTTACGCAATTAGCGTGCAGATTAGTAGGTAATGTTGATCGTGATCCAAAAAATCTGTGCTGATGATCGCTAATGAGTACCTTTAGATGGTTTGTTTCTTTAGTGACTCTAACACTTTTTAAAACGTTGAAAGAATAGAGATGGGCCTGTACTTTTTTATGTTGTTTTTGTTATACGATTTATGTGTAGGCACCACCGTTGCCTTTTCCATTTTAAAGGGAACCTACCAAAAGTCAAGGATAAGCATAAGTGGACACACTAACTCCTCCACGCAAACTGTAATAAATATTACCTTTTTTTTGTTCCCAAGCTAATAGTTGGAACTTCCCTCGACAGCCTTCCTTCTCCAACATCAAACCCTCGATGATAGTCGTACCCCAGCTAGGTCTAAAGTTCTCATCAAGGTGAATGAAATAAAAAAAATAAGCCCAAACACGATGTAGCTGCTGTAAACTGCTGAGGAGCTCTCGCGCCTGTCTTCCATTTCCATCATCAGATCAACTCCAGATCTCTATTTTTTTTAAGTGTCATCAGGACTACATAATGCGTGCAAAGTTTCAATAGAATTGGTTCACAAGTGAAAATTCTGGTGGAAAATCAATCAACCCCTATTTTTCTACCCTTATCCCTTAGGTGTAGATTTTCTAGTTTAATTTTAAATGGATCCAATTTCGAGGTATACCCTTTCCAATAAAAAAGAATCATCAAAATCGGACTGCGCAATAAAAGGGTATGCGTGGTCATACATAAAAATTAAAAATCGCATCGACTTTAGGACATCCTCCTTTTTTTCGTCGGTTAAAAGTACCAAGCTCCTCGCAGATTACCACACTGAGACACCACCTGTCTTTTTTTGCCACCTGTGGCAAGAAGACAGGCTTCGAGATAGCTTCAACGCATATTCTCAAAAAAAAGATACAAGGAAGGCACGACCACATTCTTATTACGGGTAACCCCATTACTGACGAAGTTACTGAACGCAATTCTAAGTGCAGTAGAACATATGAAACGCTAACTACAATACAGTGAGCAGCTCGAAGTTTCACGGACAGCGGTTAGGAACTAGGAACTTTCCACATACACGGAGATTGTCAATAAGGCCACAGGGAGCAGCTAACTTTAATATGCTCTTCATATATTTACATGTGTCAGTTTGTTACGCTCGTATTACCGTTTGAAATTGTTTACGGACAATTTCGTGTGGCAGGGTTTTAGAAATTAGTTTATGGATGATTAAAATTGGGACAATGAACGATGGGAGTGATTTGGTTAAAAATGCAGAAAAAATGATCATTCTGGTAATTAATAATTACGAAAAAGGGATGGTATAGGGGTGCAAAATTTACTTAGTTTTGAACTTGAAACCGCTTCTAAAATTTGTGGCCTGCATTAGCAGCATTTAGAAGCGAAAAAAATATCTTTTCCGATAGTCAGTTAAGAACAAAATTTTGCTAATTAATATTGGCAAATTTATTTCGTAACTGTCTATAGAAATAGTTTTTTTTATTTTTCAAATTATGAATTTAAATTTTAAAAATCATCGATTCTCAATAAATATCGACCTACACGTAATTATAGCCACCGCTCCAACCACTCTTTCACTAGGCAACGGACTCTGTCCTATGAAAAGTATAATTGCTCTAACTTATGAAATGAGTTGGACGGTAAAAACAGTTTCAGTTTCAGAATTTGGCCTGACTATTAATTTATAAATGCTGTTCTGATTCTCCGTATAATAAAGTTATAATTTTTATAATTATATTTATGTAATGTTTAAAAAATATTTTAAAATTTATACAATATGTTTTATAAGAGACTAGCTTTTAATTTTTATAATTATATTTATGTAATGTTTAAAAAATATTTTAAAATTTATACAATATGTTTTATAAGAGACTAGCTTTTGCCCGCGGCTTCGCCCGCGTGGATGTAAGAAAATATCCCACGGGTACGTACTACCGGGATTAGTTAGATCATACCTAATATCAAGGAAAAGTAGTTGATTCCTACCGCTGCGCCCGCGTTGTCGGCAACCATAATTATTTTGTCACGCGTAATTTTGAATCTGTGATATCTTTTAAAGTATTAATTTTAATGATATGATGTCAAGGCATATTTTAATCTAAATTAAATGCCTAATTTAAATAATATATTTTATTGGATAAGGATAAATAAAATACCGGTCAAAATAGCTTCGGAAATAACAATGAAATTTTTATCAAATTCTGAAAGATAAAAATGGTTACTGTAGGTCATCCTTAGAAGATAGACATATGCTATTGCGGACTTTATTTTTGAACTTTTTAAGATCTACAATTCTGTAAAACATAAATTTGATGTATCTCTTACGGCTTACGCGGCGCACGCCAGTAAAGCTCCCAGTTGGCATGATTTTTTCCGACATCTTCGACAATAATCGTCATATTTCAGCCAATTTACACAAAACCTTAATGTATTATACACAAAAACCTTCCTCTTGAATTACTATATCTATTAAAAAACAAAAACTGCATCAAAATCCGTTGCGTATTTTTAAAGATCTGAGCATACATAGGGACAGACAGTGCGTAGCGACTTTGTTTTATACTATGTAAAGATAAAGATAAAGAAGATAAAGATAAAAATAATTTATAGAATGAAACTCAACAACTGTTCTCATTTACTCGAAGCTAATTAACTGTGTACTAAGTACCCAATTTAACAGATCCAGGCATATTCCAGCGTATTCGTAAGCCGCTTATGAGAGATACGGAATAATCCCTGTTGATTGTAGAATGTACTGATTAAATATATTATATTCATGAACACTAATATTTGAGTTCAGCATTTCAGGATTTTGGTTACTTTTCATTTGATTATTAGATTACACCTGAGTCTTTATATTTATTAAAAACAACTAGCTGTCCCGTCAGACGTTGTCCTGTCTAAATTTCAATTTCAATATTTCGGCCGATACTTTGGGTTCTTCCTATTTTTTTTTCCTAAACCACCTAGCAAAACAATAAAAAAAATAAAAAAAAAATAACCTGTACCTATGCGCCATTGAAAGACGAAACGGTATCCTAAGCTAGGTGTAGGTGTGCACATTTTGATAAAGGCACTTGCAGACAGGCGCGATGCGACTCTTGTAAATTTTTTAAAATGAAAAGGTCATGGAAATTGTTCGACCAGAATCACATCGTACTTGTGCGTCGCGTTTGTCTGCAGGAGGAGCCTTAATGGTAAACTTGAACACTTACCCTTTTATGTTCAGGATATCATCAATCCATCTCATATCATGGAATCAATCTTCAACCCATCTACCTATCGTTGTACTCATTAAACAATCTTTGGTTTGGTGGTTCAAGAGTATTGCAGACTTTGTATTTGGTAACCAGTCTCTGATAGTAGGCGAACCAAAATATATGGGGACTGTTCCCCCACCTTGATAGCGCGCCAAAACTTTTCGGTAATGTAATCATTGCATGTGCCATTCTCTATCGCTACTACGAATTTGTACCTTGCAATGAACTTTAAAAACTCATTTTCATTCAATCTATTACCATATTCCATTGGATATCATTCAACTTTACTCTGCGTTTCTTAATAAGGAGGCTAGATGTCTACATTTTTATCTGTATTTTTTATGGTGTACATAATAAAGAATATTTTATTCTATTCTATTCTAGATGTTTAAGATAAATGGGTACATAGGTGTGGCAAATGTTACTTGTAGGTACACCTGAATTCTCTGTAAAAATAACCATAGTGAGTTCAGATAATGATGAAGTAGCCATAAAAAATACACATATAAATTAAGCTTCAATATTTAAATGTTTGAAAACAAATTGTTAATAAATCATCAAAGAGTACATGTTGGCATTCAAAGTTTACTGAATAGAAATTAAATTTCTGCGAGAGTATTATTATTACAAACCTAAGAATTCATGAATGTAAGGTTTTAGCAGTGAAAATTAGTCTGAATGTTGCAACAACTTTTACCCCGTGTCCTAACCAAAGCGATTGTCGTGCGAACACGCGACCATCGGGTTTATTTTGGTCGGCGAACCCAAACTCGTGGTCGCACCGCAGGCCTTCTTATGAACGCAACGATCGCGTATTCGCGCGACCGAACTATTTTTATGAGGACGCGGGGGAACAAATGAGTGACATAATTATGAACGTGATGATCGCATGTTCGCACGGCGATCGCTTTGGTTAGACACGGCCTTAGAGTGTCAAATATCAAAATTTCGTCGGCGAAAACTTTAGTCAAATTAAATATAATAGGTATATACGTATACTTTTAAAATTAACAAAACCTTTGTCAGGTAAGTCAAGGTCGCAGGATTAGTTGGTTTAGGCACTCCTAACGAAACCACTCTAAATGAAAGGTATTAACCCGAACCTCTATTTCATTGTACGAGTATATTCATTATGCCTGTAGGTAAAGATAAGCCATTCATTTTTTTTTTTTTATAGTTAATATATACCTATACGCCTATAAAGGCTGAGCAGGCAGATCAGGCGCGACGCGACTCTAGTAGAACAATTTCTATAGAAACTAGCTACACCAAAAGATCGCTAGATGTCTTACGCATCCAATAATGTTTTTAGGATGCTATTGAAACTGCCCCGTTTCTGTAGCGCATCGGAGTTCATCATGTTTGCTCACCGAACCGAACTGACGGCTTCCATGCTGTGATTCGCTAAAAAGTCGCATCACTGATAAGTAGAACGCGGGTCAGTGACAATAGCATCCTGAAAACAGTGGTGGAGAGCCCTTACTCCCCTTTTCTGAGGCATTATGTGGGGAGAATGGTCAGGTAGCATATTCCTTGCTTTATGGGATCGGTAGCATATTCCGGCAGGATGTGCAGAGAACGCCGTGCACATCCTGCCGCAGTCATCAGCTATTTTTATCCTTGTTTTATGTACCACTAACACTAGTGATAAGGTATTTTACTAACAAAGTGGACCATATTGTTGTCGGAAATGAATAAATAAATAAATAAAAATTGGAAATTGTTCTACCAGAATCAGGACGCACAGTCGCGTCGTGCCTGTCTGCGGGAGCTTAAAAAACCAGATTTATGTCTGGGGTCTAGACATAAATCTGTTTTTTTCAGCTCCCGTAGACAGGCGCGACGCGACTGTGCGTTTAAACGATAGAGCTATTTTTGAATATCGTACTTTATTCTATGTTAAAGTTTTAAATCATCACCATCATCATCACCATTCTCCTGCCCGTGCCCCAAGTTACGTGTGGTTAGCAGAACATGTCCCTTTCTCCCATACTGCTCTATTAGTCGTCATCTCGGTAGTCCCCCCCCCCCCACCCTTTCTAGCTATATCATCTTTCACACAGTCCATCCATAATTTCTAAATATAAAAACAAATTTTAAACCCTAGTCTAATTTGTCAATTTTGTATTTAGATTTCTGTCGAAATATGGTTCAAAATACAAAAACTGGCTGAAAGAAGCTTAGACCAAAGAACTCGTTTTCTGATAAGTTTTTTTTATGAATTGCTTCTTTATGCAATTGTGTTTTTGCTAGAAATAGGTGCCTGATGGAAAAAAACAAAAACACTTTTGCCCGACCTGGGAATTGGAACCTTATGCTCAGCAGCAGCGCCTGCGACCACTAGATCAACGAGGCAAACAATATTTATTTTTACTTTTTATTATTACTTTCTAAGCAGGAATATAACATAATATAGTACAAATTACTGTCGCGGCCTGCAACTAGGGCATTGATGGACGAAAACAAAAACTCCAATCACTAAAGAGAGTCCATCAATGCCTTGTTGCGGCCAAGGCTTGTAGTACTTTTCTCAAATAATGCGTGGAAAAACAAATTGAGTAAATTAATTATAAATTCCAGTCAATGACGAACAACGATATTTTTTGTTCATTTGTTTCTTTTATTTGCAAGCCAAATAGTACGAGTAGATTGTTTGCCAAGGGAGCAAACAACTATTTTAAAGGCGACAATGTTTCTTTGATTCAAGAGCGGAGCGAAGGATTCAAAGTATGTCACTCGAGTTTGAAATACGAGTAGTGTTGGTCCTCTTGATGGACACTTAACTTTTTATTATGAGAAAAACTTTTTTACAAAAAAAACAACCGACTTCCAAAAAAAACACAAAAATAACTTTTTTACAAAACAAAAACCACCGAATTCCACAAAAATACAGTTAAAAGTGAAGTAAAGTCGGTGGCAAAAGCGAAAATATTTTATAATAAGTGTATAACAAAACAATACCGTAATATACCGTAATGTACCGTGAAAGCGATTCATAACTATATCCCTAAGGATATAACTATATCACGGCTTCAACTACATATAAGGTTCTGTATTTTCGTTTTTGCCACCGACTTCCGAAATTAAAGTTATTTTTCACTTTTAAGTGTATTTTTGTGGAATTCGGTGGTTTTTGTTTTGTAAAAAAGTTATTATTGTGTTTTTTTTGGAAGTCGGTTGTTTTTTTTGTAAAAAAGTTTTTATTTTTCACTTTTTAGTTGTGGTACAAATTAGTATACCATTCGAATAATGGAAACAAATCAAAAGAATTTTAAAAAATTACACCTAGTGGGGCAATGTGGAATCCAGATCCATCAAGGATTAAGGAAAGGATTCCGTGTGTGCGCGCTCAACGCACGGTTGTGTGTAGCAATTTAAGTGCGTAAACAGTGGCTAATTATCATATTCGCAAATAAAGATCTAAGTGAAAGTAAAAATGGTGCAATGCAAGAAATGTAAACTGTTTCTGTCTGTGACTAAAGATGATATAGTGAGATGTAAGGGTGAATGCGAAAGTGTTTACCATAAAAAATGTACAACTAAAAAGTTCCTAAGCAGTGCACTCTGCGACGACTGCCAGACAAATAAAAGCAGCCCTAAACAGTCCGCAGGTGATACGAAAATCACATTGAACCCTAGAGAAGAGTCTGGAGAGAATGTTCTGGCTGAAGTAAATAAAAAGTTAGCGGTGATTTATAACCTGGAGAAAAAAATAGAAGAACTTACCACTAGTGTTGAATTTTATGGTGACATGTATCAGACACTAATTGATTTTAAAGAAGAAGCTCAGAAGAAAATAAAGGCATTAGAACAAAAAAATGTTTATTTGGAGAAATGTAGTAAGGCATTAGAGGAACGGGTACAAGAGTTGGAGTTAAGAGACAAAGAGAAAAACATTGAAATTCATGGATTGGAGAAGCACGACAACGAAAATACCATATTAGTAGTCCAAAAATTGGCGCAGAAAATAAATCTTGATCCAAATGAAATTGAAGATGCACAGAGGGTAGGCCAAGAAAAACAAGATGAAACAAAGCCCAAGACTGTGTTGGTCACGCTTCGGTCTAAATATGCTCGCAGCAGCTGGATACGTGTGAAGAAGGAAACAATAATAACGAATAATAAAGTCTATGATAATGGCAGCGAAAAGCGGATATTCATTAACGAAGATCTACCAAAATACAAACGACAGCTGCTGTGGACGGTAAGAAATAAACTTAAGCCGAAAGGTTTCCAATATATTTGGGTCCAGAATGGTAGTATCCTGGTGAAGAAGAATAGTGATGAAAAAAAGATATATAACATTAGATCGGAGGAAGATATGAATAAGTTTGATGAATGTAAATAAACACGCGTACATGACGCGGCGAGTACACACAAGGTGATATCTTACAGCAACATTCGATCGTATAGATAGCTACTCCGGTAATTTCAATTTTAAAAGATACTGCGATATAATAGCTCTAAGTAACGACCTATCGCTAAATAATTGGAATACCCACATATTACATTTTAACATACGATCACTTCGCAAACATTTTAACGAGCTATTGATATTACTTGATAAAAATAAATATAACATAGATATCTTAATTTTAAGCGAGATAAATATAAAGAAGGAAGAACTACCCTTTTATCAAATAGTAGGATATAATACATTTATACATACTAAAGAAACGAGCAGAGGAGGAGGAATATTAATATACGCCAAGAATAGACTGAATTTTGAAGCTAAAATGGTAAACACAGAAGCAGTAGAAACACTTCATGGTCAATTGAAGCACGGGGAAAATAAAACACATGTAATCGCTATATACAGACCACCTGCCAAAAGTAAATTGATATTTATTCAGCAATTAAAGACTCTAGTAATGTCCGTACCAGCATCTGACAGTGTTATAGTGATTGGCGATACCAATATAAACATATTAAGCGATACTCGTAACTTTTTTTTTAATCGTACTGTAACAAGGTACAAAAACGCCCTGTGTGATTGCGGCCTGATGTGTGTAATACCAAGCGAAGAGGTAACGCGCGAGGCGATCGTGGACGGCCGGCTTGAGGTATCGTGCTTGGATCATATCTGGGTGCGAGCGGGACGGAGCGAGCATGACGCGTGCGCGTACGTGCTTGAGTCACGAATCGCCGATCATCATGGAATCGGATTAATGATGAATTTATGTGAGAGTGGAAGCGAAAATCAATGTGTGAGTTCTAACGGCAAGAACAATAGTATGCGCGAAGTGTTAAGTGATAAGATTGTTAAGCAAAAGCTAGATGAATATGAATGGGCCCAGTTAATAGCAATAACGTGTCCGGTATTATTGTATCGGACGATGTGTAGTGTATTTGATCGCATTTACAAGGAAAGTACAATTAAAATTAGCACAGATAATAAGAAAGTAATAAGGCAGCCATGGATAAATAGGTATTTATATACAATGTTATTGCGAAGGGATTTTTTATTTAGAGTTTGGAAAGCGGATCCGAAAAGTATGAATAAGCGATTAGATTATACAAAGTATAGAAATAAAGTAAGTAAATTAACAAATATTGCAAAAAATAAATATAGACAGGAACAAATAATAAAATGTAAGGGAGATTTTAGGAAAATTTGGACAAATATAAACATATGGTTGGGGCGAAGCAAAAATAGCCTGGACGATGTTATTTTAAGGCATTTAGGAAAAACCGATTGTTTACAACAGATTTGTACAAACTTCTCTAAAACGTTTACGGAGGAAATAAAGGAAATTAAACATGTTTGTAACTTGAAGTTTTTGGATAGAAATAAATATGTAAAGCCGAGTGAGGTAAGCTATAGATACAATAAGGTGACCTCGTCAGAGGTAGAAAAGGTCATACGAACTTTGTCCTGTGAAAAAGCACCCGGTTCAGATGGAATACGGGTGCAAGACATTATATATTTACGTAAGCAAATAAGTCCTGTCCTAGCTGCTTTGGTAAATATTTCTATAACTAACGGTATCTATCCAGACCAGCTAAAAAATGCAATTATACGTCCTATATACAAATCAGGAAGTCATTTAGAATATGGTAATTATAGACCTATCGCAATATTATCTGTTATAGATAAAATAACCGAAAAAATTATTGTAGGGCAGATTGGCACGTTCTTAGAACAACACAACATATTATGTGACACTCAGCACGGTTTCAGGAAAGGGCGCAACACTGTCTCTGCCTTGTTAGGTTTTTCAGATTATATTAATGACTGTTTAGATTCTGGCAAACAAATTATAGCGCTATTCATTGATTATAAAAAAGCGTTTGACACTTTAGACCATGAGATCTTATTACAGGCAATGGATGAATGCGGAATACGCGGCCCCATAAATGAGTGGTTTAAAAACTACCTCACTAATAGGAAAATAAGCACAATTATATCCCGTGTGGCTGGCAAAGAGGCGGATGTCGATTTGGGTGTGCCTACTGGATCGGTGTACGGCCCTGTAGGATATATAATGCATGTGAACAGTGTATCAAATGTCGTACGTAATTGTGAGGTGTTCATGTACGCTGACGATATGTGTCTTGTTCACGCTTCTAAAGATATGGCTGAGGTACAAAAGTGTATTCAAGGTGACTTTGAGAATATCAACAAATGGGCACACGACAATGGAATTTTGTTGAATCTCTCAAAGACTAAATGTATGCATATACACTCGCCATATAATCGAAATGCTAAAACTGTAAATAATGAATATCTCACAGTGATCTATACATACATACGAATGTTTGCATAGAAATAAATGTAATTGTAACTGTGCAAAATTAGAGTTCGTAGACAAATTTAAATATTTAGGTCTAACAATAGATAAGAACTTTAACTGGAAATTACATGTAAATGACATTTGCAATAGGCTAAGATCAGTGCTAAGTAAGTTTTACCAATTAAAAAATGTATTGAACAAACAGACGTTAAGAATTGTGTATTTTGCACTTGCCGATTCGCTGATAAGCTATGGACTCCTTGTATACGGGCGAACCTTTACTACATATTTAAGAGATGTTAAAGACATACAAGTAAGACTAATAACATTTCTGGTCAGTAAAAATGTTAAAGATAAGTGGAACAAAGACTATGATAAGCTATTTCCCATCTGTAAAGTTTTACCCGTAGATAAAAAAGTAGATTATTTGGTAGGTCTGGAATATTATTATAATGAAGAATATAAAGTTAATGTTACAAACAAGTACAACACACGTAGGGTTAGAGAGAACAAACTGGTTCAACCACAGATAACAAATTATTATGGTAAGAGAACATCTAAGTATTTGGTACCTAAAGTGTTTAACAAAGTAGATTTATTAAGAGAAAAAGTAAAAATTTGTAAAGGATCACTTAAGACAAAATTAAAAAACATTATACAGGATAGCAAATAGAATGAAAAACATTGTTAATATATAAGTAGTAGGTATGTGCGTAAGGTGGTGCATTGTTATGTTAAAGAGCGCCTCTCGCCATCAAACGTAAAAGTTTGGCGAGTTTAGAATTAAGTAACACCTCTGTATTAAAATATCATTAAATAAAAAAATAAAAAAATAAAAAAAATAAAATTTTAGACTTGTGGAATCTGCCCCACCAAATCGAACTAGTGAGGCAGATTCCACTGAAAATTTTAGGCATTCCACTTTGGACCAGAGGGGCGACTTGGTGGGGCAAAGTAGAATGATTTAAATTAACCCCTTTGTGGGTGAACAGGGGGATACATTTTGTATGGAAGATCATTTGGTTTAGAAAACGTGGTATAAACTTATCTAGGTAATCATAAAGATTTCATACATTTTTCAAAACTGGCTTGAAAGTGTAGAAAGAGCGTAATTATTTTTTTGCATCTCAATGACATCTATTGGCCCAATATGGTACTAATGAATGCATAGTCTACATACAATTTAGCAGTTAAAACATTTTTGGAATTGCAATTACAGTCCTATTAAAATTGTAAATAGAATATAATCACGATGTGACATTTAGTTTTTGTTTCATTACAATCGTCTCATCCAATAAAAAGATATGCTAATTTATAGTTTTCAAAGTGATACCCATATCTACCACCAACAAGCACTACGTTCCAGGCGGCAAGGGGTAACGGAGATGTGGAGCGTCGTATGCTACCTCTAATATTAAGCTGGGCGGTCACAGTCCATAAATTATAGGGTACATCCTCGAAAGATCTGTGATCTACCTTGGTAAAAAAAAATTGTAAAAGGGCAAATATACGTCGTGCTTAGTCGTGTCAGAAGTTTGAAATGCATAGTTTTATCAGATTTGGACGCGAACAAATTATTAAAGCGACCACACGACGACAGGATCATTAACGGAAATAACGAGGCTACGAAATCTGTGGTCTGACAATCAAGGCCACACATAGCAGACGACTCAAGTAGCACAATTTGATGGCAGGATACTACCATTAATCATTTATAGGCAGAGTGCACCTCATGGCAATTCCAATAAGCCCAAACACGGCTAGGATACATTGTATTATGACGGAGTTCCGGTGCCTTCCTTCCGGCTTCATCTTCAGATCAGTTCAATGGTACCGTTTTCATCAGAATGTGCTTCATAGTCGCTTAACTATTTAAATCGGGATATCTTATCGCCACCCGTAAAATACTTATCATTGATTAGTTCCGGTGGCCATCTGTGGTCTTCTTCATCAGTTCCACTTCACCAAATCATAGAAAGCAAATGCTTAACTCGTTGCTGAAAATTCCAAAATCGCTATGTGTATGCCTACAATATTTGAGGAGTTCCCTCAATTCCTCATGGATTCCATCATCAGAACTGAACTTTGATAAAAATGGGACCAATCAGGAAGTATATCCTTTCAAATAAAAAAAGAATTTACCAAATCGGTTCATAAATAACGGAGCTATGAGGTAACAAATATTAAAAAAAAAAAACATACAACCGAATTGATAACCTCCTCCTTTTTGGGAAGTCGGTTAAAAATAAGTACCTAAGTGCAAATTATGAGTACGTTTCATTCTCACTACTTGAGGAAGACACACTCATTTATTATAAAACTAAGTAAAATCCGAATTTCAGTATAAATTACGAACGAAGGCGGCATGCATTTCCCCCTGGCTGGAGGCTTTGAGTGTAGAAGCTTAAGGCAGCCACAGGATTGTCCGGTTGAGTAGTCATGACCTCAGTGGTCAGCTACGAGATGACCTACAAAAAAAAAAAAAAAAGAAAAAAGGCATGCATTTTGCGCCTTTATTATTTTTTCTCAAACTTTTTTTATTTTTTATCTGGCTTGCGCCCTGTTTACTTTATCATACAGCCTGTAACTTGTTCATACAATGTTCGTGATTGATCTCTTTGGCGATTGGAACTTTACTAACAATTTCCACATTCCAAATTCAAAGCACTTTGAGTCCCTACGAAGAATAAACTAGCTCTTTTCGAAAAGATGCGATAAAACGAAATTTTAATATTTTGATAAGTTACCTCCTTGGTTGCCATGTATTGAAGTAAAAAGTTCATTCCATTTTTAAATAACACGACAGATCTCGTATCAGTTTGCATAGTAATTTATTTAGCCGCTAAACACGGCAGAATATGGATTTTCATACAAAGATTGCCGACAGGGCGCTCGCATATATTCGACCAGTACCGCAATTTCGATTCATCTCGAAGAAGGTTGTCAAAATAATGTTCGAATTTCCAAGCATGTTTGAGAAAAAGTATTTTTCATTCATATTGATAATACCCATAATGTACCTCATTATTTTGTACATAATAATAATTTCATTTGAAATCCTCTTGAAACACCTGACTTTTCGCTTCCACTGAGAAATTATCATGTTCTGCGTAAAATGTTAATTTGCAAATTAACATCTTCTCATGGAGTATTCCTTGTAACACGGCCCGGGTTCGACCTATGCTTGTATAACCCCCAAATTGTAGGTAATTATTCGTACATTACTCTGTTCAGAACTTTCAGAACTTCAGAAATTACACTTTTCGGGTAGTTCTAGCATGGCGGACATGCTAGAACTACCCGAAAAGTGTATTATGAACTTTTAGAAACAGCATCATCATCATTTGCATAGCCATTTCTAAACGTGTAAAATGTTGGGATCGACTTTTAGTGTAACCAGTATTTTCCATGGAGCGACTGCCCATCTGACCTCCACAACCCAGTTACTGGGTAACACGATACTCCTTAGTTTTACGCGTACGTTATCTAAATACTACTTAATTATAATACTGCTTTTTTGGTCTAGTTGTCGTGCTCGATATTGAGTTTTTTCCTTTCTGGGAGGATACTCTCAGTATCCGCCCGGAGTAAGTCAAGATTTGTGCCCGACTAGGAATAGGTTCGCCCCATGGGATTAAAACATAACTGTACGGTGTACAATAGGTAGGTACACGTCTGCCGACCCTTTCGGGGAGTGATGTTATGTTATGTTTTGTAATTAAAATAACAACTAACCTAACCTGTAATTGTTTACACGCTTATGTCTAAGGCAGGGGCTCCCAAACTTTTTCATTTCACGGCGTGTTTTGTTTCGGCGAACTAGCTAATCGAAATAGGGTACAATCTTCTTGTCGTGTGGTTAGTGACTAACCTGGCCTGGCTTGCTGGCTAATTTGCCTACCAGATGTATCCTAAAATATATTTATGCATAATATTGGCTATAAAAAACCATTTCAAGCAAAACATCGACACTTTAAATTTAAGCTCCAATGTCTTCGAGAGCCTTTTATCGATCTACAGTGTGACGCGGCGCACACTTTTGGAACCCCTCTGGTCTAAGGTCTGCCTTAATAACATAGTCTACTATTTAGTCCCCTGAGGCGTTAGGTGGCAGCTAATGCGTTTGTAGATAAGCCGGACTTAGTCTAAATCGTAACAAACTTCATTATTATTAGTTTTGAACTTTCAAAACAGATACAAGATATAAGCACGAATAGGTAAGGCCAGCTAAACAGCACTAACTTTTTAGTTCAGCACCTCAAAGGAATAGTTTTTTATAAAATAATATTGGGTCCCCACCTATGAAAGTGGCGTTTTTTTTCTCACAAATAGAGAACCTCGTCACTTCTATGATTTAAAATATTCATCAATTGCTAAGTATTATATCGAATAATGACCATCATAGACTACTACCAATAGTAAAGTAAAAAAACGTTATTACTTAGAGATTTATAAACATAAAAAATACCCTAAAATGACTCCTCATTTTGTTAGCGGATATTACCACTATTTGTTTTAACTTAGCCAAAACTTATTTTTGTCGCATAATCTAATTATCATATTCGTTAACTTAGTTTTTAAACATTAGTGCATAAAAGTTTTAAAACATTCGTGTTCAAAAATTTCGGTTGTTATATAAATTAAGAAAATGTTAGTATGAAAAATGCAACTTCTTTAAAATTCTCCATACAAAACGCTGATTTCATAGGTGGGGACCTATTACTAATACCCGATAATAAAAACAACTTTTTTACACACGAGAAAGAAAAGCTGAACTGAGAAACATTTAGATTTCCTTTTAATAATACGTAAGCATAATCTAAATGTAAGGTGAAAACTGCATCAAAATCCGTTGCGTAGTTAAGAAAAAGACTGTCGTCGCACAGTTATATAAACGTTACTTAAAATAATAATTACCGACTGTTTAACTTTGATCAAGTTTATTTAAGTAGATGTAGAAGTTTTCTGTTACCACAAACAAGCCATTTAAACCACTAGTGGCATTTAACAGTAGGTACAACAAACACAAAGTTAATAATCCAGACAATTCATACTTACGTAATCTGCGGTCGCAATTTATTTGCCAAATATGTCAACAAACACGAGTTTTAGGAAAAACAACTGTAATGCCTACACATAAGGTTCAGTTCGCGCTACAACTTCATATTTTTTATGACTTTTCAACAGTACTAGTCAGTCTAAAAACAACTTTATTTACACTTACTTAAAGTTGATGTTTGTTTTTAAGTGAAAACAAGGATTTGAACAGACCTTAGACGAGTTATGCAACATATTTGTAAACAAATCGGGATCAAAACATTCCTCCCGTACCCTCACGTTTCAAACTCCGAAACAAACCAGTCTACCCGAGCTAAGTCTAAACAAACCCCAGGTTCCAGGCTTTGTTTCTATTTTTATTTGCCAGTCGTGTGTGGGACGTGTCTGTCCGTATATTTCCATGCCATTCACCGACGACGATACTAACGGCCTCAGGATGATAGGCTTACGTCTAAACTCGATGCAATCTCTGTGCGGTTCGTGTTAGTGCAACTAAATGGAGTTTGTGCTATTTATAGAGAGCAATTTATAGAAGATGTTTTTTTTCCACTTTGTCGGAGTGTCTTATTTAATTAGTACTCTCAGACCTTCTGCCTCGTTGGACTAGTGTTCGCAAGCGCTACTGCATGAGATCCTGGGTTCGATTCCCAGGTCAGGCAAAGTGCAACCCGAAGTTTGGATTTGTGCCCTGTTGATGGCATTAGGCTCGCCCCTTATTACATGGGACTTAAACATGACTGGCGAAATGTGGATGTTCAATAGGTACTCCTCTGCCCAACCCTTCGGGTATACAGGCGTGATGTTGTGATGTTATTTATATAGGAAAATATGTATAATTTGCTTTTGCTTTTGGTGAATCAGTTTGGTTTAAGTTTTATCATCAGTTAAGTTTTATCGTCCGTTAAGTTTATCATAAATTAAGTTTATCATCGCTTAACTTTATCATTCGTTATTTTATCATCAGTTAAATTTATCATCAGTTAAGTTTATCATCAGTTATGTTTATCATCAGTTAAGTTTATCATCAGTTAAGTTTATCATCAGTTAAGTTTATCATCAGTTAAGTTTATCATCAATTAAGTTTATCATCAGTTAAGTTTATCATCAGCTTACTTTATAATAAGTTGAGTTTATCATCAGTTAAGTTTATCATCAATTAAGTTTATCATCAGTTAAGTTTATCATCAATTAAGTTTATCATCAGTTAAGTTTATTATTCAGTTTTATCCCATAAAATAGAATTGCATTGGCAACAACCGCGCAATATTTTATCTCTTATCATGTATTCTACAAAAGCTCGCTGAAGTTTTTCTTTGCATTCCTATTTATATACTTTATCCTCAGCACATCTGACGGTACCCGCGTTATCTTTTTACTACAAAGAATAGAACGTGCTTGGAATATTCTGGAAAGCAAATCTTTAGCTACTTTCATTATATTTAAACTAAAGACGTTTTCCCATGAACTTTCATACAAATACGAAATTACTAAATTCCTTTTTACAAGACTGCAATGAAGATAATAATTTAGAATCAACGACAACATGACACTATATGAGTTCATATAATTGTTTAGCTTATTTTATTTGACTGTAGGATTTATTTTTAATTCTAATATACAATGTTTTTTTTAATGAGTTGTATTGCAATAAGTGGTAATGTAAATAATTTTTGCTTAAGCTAATAAATGGAATCAACTTTTTCTTAGTGACCAGATAGCTGTACTACTGGGGAGTTTGTTATGCCACTTCTTCTTCCCAGCTAAAGTACTAGGAAGTAGTGAAGGGTGGGTGTTTTTGGGGGACTGTCTTATGTAATTTTGACGTTCGAAAAGTGCTGATTCTCAGCCTAGTTAGAAGAAATGACTTTTGAATTTGAAAGAGAAAAGGATATTGTTGTCATATACAAGACCCATCAATCTGCCTAGCCTTTTCCTAACTATGTTGGGGTCGGCTTCCAGTCTAACCGGATGCAGCTGAGTAACAGTATTTTACATGGAGCGACTGCCTATCGGACCTCCACAACCCAGTTACTGGGTAACACGATTCCCCGTTGGTAAGACTAGTTGTCAGACTTTCGGGCTTCTCAAGACCCGTAACGATTGTCAAAGATCCATGAATGACCGGAACCAACGGCGTAACGTGCTTAGCGAGGCACGGAGGAGTCTCGGTATGTCAAGATGGTCACCCATTCACGGACCAACCCCGGCAAACGTAGCTTAACCTGATGGATCGACCCGTGCGGCTGTTATTACTTAGCCACGAGCTCCGGTACACAGTCTAGCCATATACAAGACCGTATAGACAAAAAAAAAACCACTAGTTTTAAAAATTATTACCAATATTAGATATCTAGCAAGTTTTCATTAGTAGAAGACTTTCAAAACTTGAATCGATTTTGTGATTGAATGTATAATATTATTTCAAGTTTTTATTCTATGGTGATCGAAGATTGTCATCATGTCATAGGTCGCCAACTATCTTTTGTTTTCGATTCGACCAGCGGTCTAATCTGTAAAAATCTAACCGTGAAAACTAAGGTGAAGTAAGCTGTCATTAGTGTCAATCCTTGATCAGGTGGAATGACAGCTCAATTCAAGCTCAGTTTACCTCTTTTCACGATGAGATTTTTTCAGAATCGATCGGCAGGAAAATTGTATATAAAAGAAGACTGCTAAAATGTTCTAAGAAAAAGGATTCAACGTAAAATAGAAAGGAAAACAGATTTAGTAGAAACAAGGTTCGTATTTACGAGTACATTACCAAATCGGTGTAAAGGGTCCGGCCATTTTTGTTCAAATATAAAGCCCTTATTTGAAAGGCTAAGAAGATCAGATCTTAACTTTAGGATATCGGTGTTGCTCGGTAATTGGGGTCGGAAGGTTAATCTGCGGAAAATACTGGTATTGAATGACATTTTTGCTAGGTTATGTAGTATTAGAGCTAATAATAAGACCCTAGGTATAATGAAGGAACCTAATTCCAAAGATTTAAATTGCTATATTTGCCGTCACAGTATCTACTTAGTCACGCGAAAAGTGTCCATACTGAGAAGAGTGACCTCACACATTATTATGGAAAAAATAAAATAAAAAATTAAAGAAAAAAAAAACCACAAACCAAAAAATAAAAAAAAATAAAAAAAATATATATATATAGGTACTTTTTTTTTTTTTTTTTAATTAAACCATTAAAGATAATGGTGTAATTAGCAGGCGAACACTGGGGAGTAAATTAAAGGTTGAACTGTTGAATGAAATGGTTGCAACATATGACAATAATTAATCGATTGAGCACTGAACTGAACTATCCAACAAAATATTCTTACCGTCCATTTGAACTATTTGTATCTACCTACTTAGATGTTTAATTATATTGTTCATACCAAATGTTTTAAGACGAGCGGTAATCCTGCCGACAAACTGACACGCAGTTTGGCAGGTTTATAAAATGTATTCAAGTATTTGGACCAAAATATATATATCTTTTGTTTTTTTTTTTTATCTAGCGTTGCCATGACAATCAAGTCAAGTTACTACGTCATTGTGTGTCAGAGGTGTCAAAACGACACAGAAACGCGACTATCTTTTGACGCGGTCGGGCGATTCTAACGATTTAAATCTTAGCCAAATTCAAGAAACGGTTGGGATGAATAGTTCAAGATCATTTCAAGATATATATAAGTAGACATTTTAATACCTACCGCAGATCTTGTTAAATCTGCCAATCGTTTTATTCGTGCACCCTGTGGGTCAACTATACTCAGCGGACACTCAATGCCCTTCGTGTACAATATAATAACGCTTTTAGAATGTTGTTGGGGCTGCCGAGATGCTGTAGTGCGTCCAGCATGTTTACAGAGGCTCAGATTGATGGTTTTCATGCCATCATGAGAAAGAGAGCGGCCTCCATACTACACCGTATTCGAGCAAGTTCCAACAGCATTCTGAAAGTAATAGCAGACAGGTTAGACGGTCCTTTTGCTAGACATTGGATTGCACTCCATGTGTCAATTTAATGTCGTTTGTTTTATTTTTGTGTTTTGCTAAAATAGTTCCTTAGTACTTACTCACACAAGTATGTATAATTCTGTAATGGATAGTCTGAAATAAAGTTATTATTATTATTAAAGACAAAACACTTTTTTATATCTTTTTCTTAGATTTTTGAAGTATTTAATTCCGTCGGTGAGTTGACTTTTTAGGGTTCCGTACCTCAAAAGGAAAAAACAGAACCTTTATAGGATCACTCGTGTCGGGTCTGTCTGTCCGTCTGTCACAACCAATTTGCTCCGAATGGACTGATTAAGTTAAATTTGGTATACGTGTATACATATGAAATTATGTCACCCCAAACACGTTACGTAAATAAATTAATTTTAAATATGGGGGTCACTTTGGGGGGGGGGGCTCATAAGAATAAAAAATGTTTTGCAAACTGTACCGTGTGATATATCAAATGAAAGGGCAATACATTTAAAGATATTTAAGAAATTTACCATTCTCCCATTATCCCCGAAACTACTGAGCCTACAATTTTGATAAAAATGTCGATCATCGATCTTTACTCACAGATTAATCTATAAGAAGTGTATGGTTTTAAAATAACGTAGTAAGTGTCTCAATATTGTGCGTACAAACTCGTAATGTATGGGAGAACAACTACAATGTTATGTTTGTATTTGGGATAAATTCATCCCAACTACGGAACCCTTCACTGTGCGTGGTCCAACACGCACTTGGCCGGTTTACTTGAGTTAAATTTTACCTTGAACTTCAATATTTTATTATTTCTAACACATTTACTTGGTAACTTTACATCATAAGTCATAACCTAAGGAGACGGAGTAATAAAAGTAATGAAATGTTCGTATGCTAATAAAACTGTCTTAACTTAGGCTATTCCAGTTTTTTGCATAGATAGATTTAATGTTGCGAAGCGTTGTTATTGAAAATACCCAGAATGCCGATCTTGCAGCACGCATCATAATTCTGTTATATCTACACGCACACGCACATACACAAAACACAAACTCTCTGTACCTAACCTATTGGTATCGTGCTGTACGACAAGTTGAGTTGGATAGCGAGTAAACGAGAATGTGGCAGAAGGCAATGCTCGCAGCAACTCTCAACCCAGTCGCATAGTACAGCCGCTTTTAGAGGTAGCTTCCGTTATGCGGCTTCCAAAGTGTGGAATAACCTGCCACTACCTATCCGATCTATTAACACGATCGAGACATTTAGAAGACGCCTACGGCAGTATCTCGTGGATGCCCATCGGAAGCTAGACATGATTAATTTAAATGTTTCATTGCTGTGAATCCATGATTATATATCTATCCAATAATCCATAATCCATAATGATATTCTTGTGCAACCATTTCATTTTATTTCATTCCTTATAAAGCGCTATATAATTATTTATAATAATTTGTAAACAAATATCTAATCAAGTTTAATTTTATTTGCTACACATTTCTATCTACTTTTATTTAAATATAGAACACGTACACACTATAAAACTGATTTACATCCGTAAGACGTTCTCGTAACAGAAGGTCCAGTTGAAAACCAGCGTCAGACACTAGTTGTCTGGCATTTATGCTGAAACTGGGCCTATTTGGCGCAGCATATATTACGAGGCACACAATATTATTTTAAGTTATTTTTATTTTTTCTGTTTTTTTTTTTGTTTTTTTGTGAATATTGTGTGCCTTAACCTGAGTCAAATAAATTTATTTTCTTTCTTTTCTTTCTTTATGAGAATCTTGCAATATTAGCAAAGATACATATTCTTTAATTTTACTATGTCAAAATTGTGTATTATTTTTGTAATCTTCTTTTCGTGTGGTTAGTGACTAACCTGGTGTCAGAGTTTTAAAGCCGCCCATGGGCCTCTGACTTGGCTTCACATGCCGTCGAGAAATATCTCTCAGGCATGCCGGTTTCCGCACGGTGTTTTCCTTCACCGCTTTTGAAGCAAGTGATAATTATACAATACGCACATGAATCCGAAAAGTCAGAGGTGCGTGCCTTGGGTTCGAACTCAAGACCTATAACTTGGCAGTCTGACGGTCACACCACTAGGCTATCACTGCTGCTGCTGCTATTTTAGTAATTATTCTGTAACTTTGTAATTATTTTCTGTAAATGCGTCATACGATTCAAAATGGTTCATAAAGTAATTTTAAGCTTTGAAAAGCAGTGTCCTTAATAGACGTCTAGTGATAAAACTGATAAAAGTGCAAAGTTAGGAATTATTCCATACACGCCTTCTATTGGATACTCCTACTCCTAATGTGGTCTGACAAGTGACAACGACCTTTGGCAAATCCTTTGACATGACAATCCACCTCTATACTAACTTCTATATATTTCAGGAGGTGAGTTTTTAGAGGCATGAGGAACAGGGTGTAAATCTCACTCATCCTCTATAGAAAAGGGAGGATCCTCCGACCAGACGGGTGTCATGTCTGGCGGGCAACTGCCGAACGATTGATGTCGGATATTCATATATATGTCGTTGAACCGGTAAACTCTAATTGCGCGATGCAGGAATTATGTGACGTCAAGTCTTTGATGCGTAGTTCGCATGTGGCGATGTAGATGCCGCCGCAAGTTCAATTAAATACATCTGAATAGGTTCTTAGAACGGTACCTAGCAGTTTTGAACCTTCTGCGTAACTGAACATTTTCTCTAGAAAATTCAAAATTCAAACATCAAAGTCATTTATTCAAACTAGGCTGAGAATCAGCACTTTTCGAACGTCAAAATTACATAAGACAGTCCCCCAAAACGCCCACCCTTCACCACTTCCTAGTGCATTAGCTGGGAAGAAGAAGTGGCGCAACAAACTCCCCAGCAGCACAGCTGTCTGTTCAGTTAGAAGAACAAAAAAAAGATTCTATATAATAGTATTCAAAATAATTTACATTACGCAACACAAAACATAATTCAAATTATTAGCCATATGTTAGCTAGCACACGCCAATATACCAAACAAAATCATCGAGAACTCAACCAATCAATCATCGATACTCAGGCCGAAATAAAAAAACTAAACGTAAACAGAATTTAATATCTAAATAAAAGCCTCCAGGCATAAAGGGCGTGCCCGCTTACATATAGTTGTAACTGGAAGTTATAAATGATAAACTAGGACCATCGATGTAAAATAAATAAACAAAGAGTTAATTACTAATAACAGTAAATAATATGATCAATTGTCGAGGTCACTAGCTAACCACATATTGCAATACAACTCATAAAAAAACAGTGTGATGAGTAGATTTTGTCAAAAATAAATTAAAGTTAAATTAAAATAACGACTTAAAAAGTCAAATAAAATAAACAATTATATAAACTCATATAACTTGTCAGTACGTAAGCTGGAGAAAGAACATAAACATTGTCTTGAGTTAATCACAGCGACCAACTATTCTTATCATTTAAGTAGTCGTTGATAGAATAGTATGCCTTTGAACAAAGATTGGATTTTACTTTCGTTTTAAACGCATTAAAAGGCAAATCTAGCAAAGAAGAGGGTAGCTTGTTATAAAAGGTTATACCAAGCCCAACAAATGAGTTATGAACCTTATGAAGCCGGTGAAAGGGAGCTCGTAGTTTGTCCTTATTTCTAGTGTTAACATTGTGAAAATCTGTTTTTAGTGTATAAGTGTATATTTTGCCTAATATATAAGATATTGGCGAAGATGAATTGAGATGCCACCGTGAGGATACCAATATCTTTAAAAAAATCTCTCAGAGAAACTCTGGCACCAAGCTGGTAAATAGCGCGAACAGCTCGTTTTTTAAGAACAAATATATTTTGAATATCAGCAGCTTTGCCCCACAGCAGAAGACCGTAGGACATAACGCTATGAAAATAACTAAAATAGACTAACCGAGCTGTATCGACGTCAGTGTATTGTCTTACTTTCCTGACGGCGTAGGCGGCTGAACTGAGCCTTCCCGCTAGGCTCGATATATGTGGGCCCCACTGAAGTTTGGCATCTACTGTTATGCCCAGAAAAACCGCCGAGTTTACAGATTCAAGCACCTCTTTATCTAAGACGATGTTGGGACCTAGATTTCTAACATTTGGTAGGGCAAACTTTACACATTTCGTTTTCTTAGTATTTAGAACTAGGTTATTTGTCGTAAACCAATCCGTAACCATTGAGAGTGCACTGTTTACATCGTCAAAATCTTGTCTATTCCTGTCTACTTTAAAAATAAGAGAGGTATCATCTGCGAACAGTACAACTTCACAGATACCCTTTAAATAGAATGGTAAGTCATTAATATACACTAAGAACAAGAATGGACCCAGTATTGAGCCTTGAGGTACACCTAACTGAACTGGTAGCCCAGAAGATTTCACACCATCAACATCTACACATTGGGATCTATTATGTAAATACGAATTTAAAACGTTGAGAGCTTCGTTTTGCACACCGTAATGACGCAGTTTACGCAAAAGCGTGTCATGGTGCACGCAATCAAAGGCTTTGGAGAGATCACTGAAAACCCCAATAGCATTTTGCGAGTTCTCCCATGCGTTAAATATGTGTTTCAGCAAAGCAACACCCGCATCTGTAGTCGAACGACCTTTTGTAAAGCCATATTGTTCATTATGAAGGAGGCTATTTAAATTAAAATGTCTAAGCAACTGCTTGAGTATTAACTTTTCAAATATTTTGCTAAATGCTGGTAAGATAGAAATAGGCCTGAAATTGCCAACGTCACTTTTATTACCTGATTTAAATAATGGTATGACTTTACTATTCTTCATGAGGTCAGGAAAAGTTCCTAAATCAACACATTTATTAAAAGTAACAGCTAGATAGGGGGCTACGATGTCTATTATATTACTTAAAAGTTTAATGGAGATGCCCCAGTAATCACCAGTGTTTTTAGACTTGAGTGTGTGAAAAACATTAACTAGAAACCTGGAAATTAGAAACCTGGTAGGTACATAATATTAACAATTCCTAGAGAAATCTGTCTAGAAGTAACTAGTATTTTGGTTAAATTTCGTACTGAGAATGACTGAACCCCGTTTATTCAAGCGTAGTGGTTTAAATCATTATTATCTCGGAGATCTTCTGGCTCGGGTCGTACTTCCGAATGTTATTTGTAAGAGCAACAATCCAAAGATACTTGTAGTCAAATAACAACAATAGGGTTGGAAATTCGCAACGTACTAGAAAATACAGACCACATACTTTTATTTAACCTCCGTATTACCCACCTCCTTACTCCTCCAGCCTGAAATTTAAAAATTAAAGTAAATAAAAAGATTCATACACGATTTTTTCAAGTTTTCTCCTAGCTCAAGTTAAAGCTCAAAACAACTAAGCATACGAGTAGTTGAGAACGATGAGGCACAGTTTAAAGTTAGTGCCTTCATTAAAACTGAAGAAGTTTCTATAAACTTTCTAAAGAGTGTTATGAAAAAAGTACTATTTTGATAAAATCCTAACTAATATTATAAATGTGAAAGTAAGTTTGTTTATTTGTTTGTTTGTGACGCTTTCACGCTAAAACGGCTGAACGGATTTGGATGAAATTTGGCACATGGCTAGACCATGACCTGGTGTAGGACATACAATAATTTGCTGAGATAGGAGCCTTTTGGCCTCGTACAGGACTACATTAATTTTAAATGTTACTTTGTTTTTTTATTGCTTTTTCTTTTTTATTTATGTTTAGTGTGTTTTTAGTTTAATTTGTGATTTCCTGTGCGAGTGTCAATAAATACTTTACCTTTCTTTCTAAAAAATCTTAATCGTGTAAGTAATCCTTCATATAAATGGGTCTTTGAACTTTAACGACTTGATTGGTTATTGACTGAGAGATTTTCTCATGCTATTTCCTAGAAATAAAAGCGGGAAAAGATGAATATAGCAAATTAAATCTTGGAAAGCATAATATCTTTTCACTGAAATGACTTAATATGTATCTAAAAGGTTATAATGTACGTAATCCAGATTTGGCCAAAAAGTTCTACACTTATTACTATTATTAGAGCTCATATGAGCCCTGGTACCAGAATATAATAATAAAATGTAATTTATTCTCTCTCCACTATTGCTTGCCTTAGAATAGATTCGGCATTGCCTCTTAATATGAAGTAATACCTACTTCATTTTAGCTATTTATTTCAAGAAGACGTATTCACTTATAAGTGCCTAAAAAGATAATGTTTCAGCATTGAAAACGCTTTTTCGATCGCTTCAGTAAAGGGTACCCGTTTTCAAGTAAAGTGCAACTGGGGGCTAGTGTCCTCAATTATTAAGATAGAGAAATGGAAATGGTATCAATAGATGCATTACTGAAAGAGCTACAATTCTTAATTTTTTTGAATTTTGTTTTTTTTTATTAAAAAAGTTATACGTAAAGATATCGAAAAAATTCAAAATGTGATCCTGGAGAATTTAAAGGGCTTCAAAATGATACCATTCTGGTTTCGATAGGATTATAATTAAGGGTAGATGTTTTCCCCTTTCGGAGTCACCTTTTTTAACTCCTCTGATTATTAAGTGCTTTAATAAAATAAAGTAATTTTCAATGCGTCGGAAGGTCATGGGGCCATATCTTCTGTGGATTTTAATTAAAAAACAAACGCTTCTGTACAATTTTGAAACTGATTCTAAATTCGCATAAGTGATCAAATGCAACCAGAATCATTTTTCTGCCAGCTTGCTGATGTAAGATTCCCTTTTGGGGACAACCGCACCGTTACAGTATGTTTTTTGTAAGTTCTGAGCTGAGTTCAGCTACACGATTAGTGACACATGCGAGCACTGACTGGACACGTCATGTGTGGTTGTTTCCTCAAAAGACCATTTCAGACACTAATCTACGTGGTCCTCACATGATCTGACCAAGGTTAATTCTAGACGTTAAAAGAGACTGTGACCTCTGAGTTAGTTTCGATCTTTCTTCTCAGAGTAATGCGGATAGAAAACACCGAACTCATTTAGTTTTATAACATAAAAAGAAAGAAGGAAGAAATTTCTTTAGAAATAAGCATCACTTTTATACGCATGTTTCTGTTCTTTTCTTCTTGTCTGTTTATATGTACATTAATAGTTAGGTATATAAATAAATAATTTATTTTTGTGTGACGGCCTGGGGGAACTACGGATTTCGCTTAGGGAGTAGGCCTCCAGCGCCCACTGGCGGCACGGCATGGTACAGATCCTTCCGCATTACTACATGTAAGCGCATACTGGCGGCAACGATGCTGCCGTATCCTTAGATACGGGACATCCTTAGCCCAAGCGCGCACTGCGGTGCGGTGACGTGGGATGCGTTTTTTTCGCCGCAAAGAATAAAATCTTGCTTTGTTTTCGTATGCGTTTTTTTTCCCGCAGTGCGCACGCTTCCACTGTGTTTCATACTTCACAGACTAAGCGGTAGCAAAACGCACCGCAGTGCGCGCTAAGCTTTAGGCACGCCGAAGCGCACCGACGCGGCAGCACTATCGCGCGTTCTTTTCACAACAGTCCTAACTCTTTTTCCGAACAGTCTGCCGAACCATCCCAGGCGATGCAGAAGCATTTCGAGGGATGCCGAGGTATTCCGAACGGCATGCCTAAGCATAAAGCAGCAGCTGTTTTTGTACCTACGATGACTATCATTGAAATTACAATTTTATTCTCATACTATTTACGTTATAATCTTATTTGTCGTGATCGTACAACCTACTTACAGAAATAAATAAATTATTATAAGCACGTAGTCTATCCGAAAACCTTTACAACAGTCTGTTTTTGATTTATTTCCAATAAAGCTTACCGCTCACTAATACATATTAGTTGGTATAATAGGCATTATATTAGCTCAATTGAATGCCAATTATACACATGATGACGTAATGCTTTACGCTTGATTTAGCCTTGTATCCGTATTAAAGCGGCTGAAACGATTGCTTCATTAAATTGCGCTAAGCGATTTTACTGCTTTTTTATGAGCACTTGTTCTTACTTAGCTTGACAATTCACTAACTACGTAATTTATTAGTCAGTCTTTTAGTGGAGGAAGTTCTGATAGATAGTAAAAGCAATTCAGTTACTTTATTTTGTTGTTCGTTTTGTGATTATTCAATGAATCCTATCTCCATTATGTACATATTGTATCATATTTTTGTCAATCGTTAATGATTTAGCATATAAGTTTAATTATATTCAGAAGCAATAAATCCATCAAGAGAATCATTCGTCTACTCATTTACATAACATACCGACCTAACAAGTTTACACTCTCTGAACCTCCTCCCCCCTTTCGAGCCTCACGTGATTTATGGACCCTGCTGGTGACAAAATGTAGATTAATTGTCACTCATGGGTTTTTGGAACGAAGTTCCTCAACGCGGTTGCGGTAGGAGTTGACTGGTAGAAATCGTCACGTACGGAAAATCGTTATGAGCTCCGCCATGCGACTTTCTCTCTTTCGCTCTCTCTCTCTGTCTCTTTCTCTCTCTTTATCTCTCTCTATCTCTTTCTCTCTCTCTGTCTCTTTCTCTCTTTCGCTCTTTCCCTCTCTCTATCTCTTTCTCTCTCTTTTTCTCTCTCTATCTCTTTCTCTATCTATCTCTTTCTCTCTTTTTCTCGCTCTCTCTATCTCTTTCTCTCTCTCTTTCTCTTTCTCTCTCTCTTTCTCTCTCTATCTCTTTCTCTCTCTCTTTCTCTCTCTCTCTATCTCTTTCTCTCTCTCTTTCTCGCTCTCTCTATCTATTTCTCTCTCTCTTTCTTTCTCTTTCTCTCTTTGCTCTCTTTCTCTTGGTGACACCCGGGCGTTTCCTCCCACCTTATCCGGAACAGGAACCTCCTGAAGCCACCGTGTCCGGTGAGGACCTGCGTCAGGCAAAAGGTGAGGACGCCGTGGCGCTTCTCCAGCCACTCCTCAAAGAGGGAACTTAACGCCGCAATTGTGGCGTGCCCAGCACTGGGTTGCGACAATCGCACTCTCCATGTCGCCATGAGATCCCGCCGGTGCTCTGTCCGCTGGGCCCTGATTTCTCGTGGCAGCGGAGGTAATGCATCTCTTGATACCATTTCCATTTCTCTATCTTAATAATTGAGGACACTAGCCCCCAGTTGCACTTTTCTTGAAAACGGGTACCCTTTACTGAAGCGATCGAAAAAGCGTTTTCAATGCTGAAACATTATCTTTTTAGGCACTTATTTGAATACGTACTCTTGAAATAAATAGCTAAAATAAAGTATTGCTTCACTAAAAAAACAGACTTTTACTGACTAAAACCCACCCGTGTTCCCTCCGTGGGAGCCAAACGTCGGAAATGCTCCAGGAAGTTCCACCGGCTGTCGAGGATGAGTCCCAAGTACTTCTTCGTCACCTCGACGCCGATGTGAACCCCTTATACCATTATTTGGGAACCCGACGGTGGCGCGTTCCGAGGACCATGAAAACACATGGCCTCGGACTTGTGCAGGGCCACCTCGAGTCCCAATAGCTGGATCCTGTCGACGATTGTCGCAACCATGCGGTTCGCAGTTCGGCCGCCGCCTGGTGCGACCTCCCCTGCGCCAGAACCGATGTGTCTTCAGCGTAGCAAACCACCCTGACGCCACCCGATATCCCGGGAGGTCGGCGCGCAGCACCCAGTCGTATCCCACAGATGCGATCCCAGGACCGATCCCTGTTGGACACCGCACGACATCTCTCGCCGGTTCCATTCTCCCTGGTGACCGGGGTAGATAACGGCCCTGTCAGTCAAATAGGCCTCGACCACACGACAGAGGTAGGTCGGATCAGGTCCGATCAGTCCATCAGCGAGGTCTGATGTACCGAGGTGCCTCCCTGATGCAACTCCAGGGCAGGTTAATGAAGGCATTGGCGATATCTGGAGACATCGCCAAGACGTCCTCACCCCGGTCTACAGCATTCCCCGTCGTGAAGGCCCGCACGGGCATGATGGCGTCCACCGTAGTGCGCCCCTGCGGAAACCAAACTGGCTCTCCGCCAAATCTGGCCCCATCTGCACCAGCCGGTCTGCAATGACGGGTATCCCTTCAAAACCAATTTGTACTGTAATACCTTTACATCATATACCGTAGGAAGTAGGGTAGGAAGTAGGGGTATGTATGTATAAAATACATGGTGTTACCCAGTAACTGGGTTGTGGAGGTCAGATAATCAGTCGCTCCATGTAAAATACTGGTATTCAGTAGTAGTTCCCGTTTTACTGGAGGTCAACCCCAATATAGTTGGGAAAAGGCTAGGTAGAATTCCTATTATGCGTGATGCTATTGGAATAAAACCGTAAGTATAACAATTTTTCTCCATTACTATAACAAATTTAGTAAACTTGAACTTTGTGAAATTGTGAGATTGTGCAAATGATTATGAATTTAAAAAAAACCTTGGAAAAAGATATAAATCAAAGCACAAATATTTAATCCAACATAAGTAGACGTCGCTGCAAAATAAAATAATTTACAGACGAATTTTGCGTTAGTGTTCAAGAATTAATGATCTTGTGAGTTTAGTTCAACTAATATACGTACTATAAGCTAGTTTATTCGCATAATAAATACAAGAACTACCTAGGTAAACCTATTATTAATTCCAAATTCCATAGCGGCAAGTTTTGAGCATTTACATAATTAAGTTTCAGCAAAGTCAGTTATACGAGTATACTCAGTTTACTAAGTTCCTTTGAACTCTACCCAAAGGTTCATAAAAATTATGAGCTGTAATTAATCCATTACTATTGTTATCTTAATACAATGAAGTTTAAATTATCCCTTCATAGCTTTTCTTCTTGGTAACTTTTTCAAATAAATAACAAATTTTGTATGTTTTGTTACAGGTAATAAGTACAAAATTCTGATGTTAACGACTCTGCTACAGGTAACAAATAAATACGAATTTTACCAGAACTCCAATCATGAATATAAACTACGGATACATACGCTAATAACATAACGTCACACCCGTTTTGCCCAAAGAGTTAGGCAGAGATATAACCTCATACTCAAACTCAAAGCATTTATTTCAAATAAACCAATTACAGGTACTTTTGAATTATCAAGGGCCGACCCCTTGACAATTCAAAAGTACCTGTAATTGGTTTGAGTTTGAGTCATAAATATAAAGCTAGTTGCCTATTCCAACGCGTAGTAGGTTCCTATGGAGAAGAACAGGCAAGAAACTCCACGGACACTCTTTTAAATAGAAAGAAAGAAAGAAAGAAAAAGTATTTATTGAGACTCGCACAGGAAATCACATTAAACTAAAAACACACTAAACATAAATAAAAAACAATAAAAAACAAAGTTACATTAAAATTTAAAGAAGGAAGTCCTGTACGAGGCCAAAAGGCTCCTATCTCAGCATAAAGCCACGACATTTAAAAATAAATAAAAATGTCGCAGCGCTGGTATTCTGATAGGGCCCGCCGCAGTGATGTCACGGATATATAGATACAGACAAATAAATATTATAAAAAATAAAAATGTGTGTGAAATATTATGTAATCCGCGTGTCTGCATCCGACGTAAATCAGAATACTGTTACAAAATATTGGTTAAATCATTAATGTTGTAATTATACATGTGAGTACAATGTAGAAAGACGGGAAAAGCGTCCGTAATAAGACAATAAAAGCAAAAACAATTCAAAAATAAAAATAAATTCAAATAGCTGCCACGCTAAGAGATGACCAGACCCCACTGACGGCGCCCGTTCACGAACATGACGCCGACGGGCGACGTTCCGACGATACCAAAGTACCTCATTTCGCCAGTTATGTTTGTATGCTGGTGTTTTTTAATCTTCAATAAAAAAAATACATTATCTATACACACGTATTATAAATTAAAGTCCCTTTTCGTGTTTGTCTGTATGTCCGCGTTGTTCTTCTAAACCACGCAACAAATTTTGATGAGGTTGTCACCATCGTTTAGAGAATTTATTCCGGAAGGTTTATGTGTATTATTAAAGTTACGTAAAACTAAGGAATCTCGATGTTTTGTCAAGTCGTAAAAACCGTGCGAAGCTGGAGCGGGTCGCTAGTTCATAATAATCTCGACTTAAGTCAAGATAAATTAATGAGTAAGTCCTTAACGACTGGAATAGTCATCTCGACTACTAATAAATTGTTTATTTATCTTTGACTAGCGACACGCCCCTTTCGAGATTTCTTTATTAGGTACATGTGAGTCAAATATTACTGCACGCGTAGCATGAAAACCAAAAAACGGGTTTTCTACGGGTTTTGTCGACTGAAGAATAGACAAAATGACAGATTGTGTTTTGTTTATCTGTCATTTTGTCTATTCTTCCGTCGAAAAAAACAGTTTCTATTGTGGTCATGCTAAGCGTGCTGCTTCATACACATAAACTTTTCGGAATAAATCCTCTAGATGATGGTGAAAACCGCATCAAGATCCGTTGCGTAGTTTTGAAGAACAGCGGTCACACAGACAGACAAGAAAAGCAACTTTAATATAATACATATAAATTATAAAGTGCTGAATTCCAGGAACAACATTATGATCATAATATCTTAAATCTGGTGGTTTGTTAGGAGAATACGTAGGCGTGTCTGTTACGTACATTCATTAGGTATTAATAACATCAAAGACTTTTATTTTTATTTATTTATTTATTTATTCAAATCACAATTATAACACCTTTACAGACTCATCCAAGGCGATGTTATAAGTTACAATGTCTTCGCAAATTTACAAAAAAGACAATATAAAATAGAATGACCTGTAAGCCAAAGAATTTCAAACATACAATATGACAAATACTACAAACATTGCAACCTTTATAATATCATACCCCTTTCAATTATAATTTGTGCCACTTGCATGAATTTCGGCAGGTTTTGCCCAAATATATCCTCCGATACCGCAATAAAATTAATAATACGTGCGGCTCGTGAGATAGGGGTAAACTTGAGCAGGTTAGTCCTAGCCACTGGCACGTCTAATAGAGCGGGGCGGCGGCGCGCACCTACGCACCCGTCTGGCGCGCGCAGCCGCAGCGCTGCCAGTACCTCCGGGTGGTGCAGCAACCCAAGCAGTACGCGAGCCACGACTTGTAATATCAAATTCTAAAATTGACACGGTCTTAGGATATCCACCTATGTATAAGCTTCTCAAAGAGAAATAATAATGGTAGGTACTTACGACTATATCCAGTAGCTTCTACTATCCGTTTTTCCACGAATTGCAATATTAGCAATTATGTACACACGGCTACACATCAAGCTATACATGTCCAGATTATGCTGATCTCGCATTGTATAGGATTTCCGTATAATGCGAGATCAGCTTTCACTGGAAATGGATAGCTTGATGTGTAGCCGTGTGTACCTGATTGGTATTCCCCAGATCCACGTACCTACTACTTATATATTTCGTACTTTCGTACAGTCACGAGCACCAATATGTATCCACTAAGCAAAATTCTAAAGCGATTTTTGCATGGAATAACGACTGCAACTTTGAGATAAGACCTATTTCATATTAGTGTGGGTTCCAAAATTCTATGTTCGTAACAATATAAAATTACGATCACCACAGTAGGAGAAAATCACTTTTTAAAGTTGCTAAGTGTATACATATTGGTGCTCGTGACTGTACATCCGGGAATTAAAATCATAATTACTATAAGCTTTATTAAATACACATTAAAGCTTATGACTCTGGTGGAACAAATTCTAAGAAAATGTCACGGAAATAGTTCTACCGGTTTCGCGTCGCGCCTGTCTGCAAGATCCTTTAAGTTTAAATAAAAGACTTATTATTCAGTATAAAAGGCGGATTATACAAAACCCTTTCTATTTTTTGGACTCAGTCATTTCTGTAGTGGATACCTAACTGGATGTATCTTTAAGTAAATCAGGTCAGATTTACGAAAAATCTGAAATGAAAATATTTAAAACGTGACAGTCGCTTTTTTGTAGAAGTAAAGCAAAAAGTTTAAAACAAGGCCTGAGTGAGGGTGTATTAAAGAATTACAGGAGAACAGGCGAGCACAAAAAAGACGAGTTATCGTTTATTTAAATAAACTTAATATTTTACAGAGCAAAACACTCCTACCAGTATAATAATATTGTTAAAGTATTAAACTATAAATTTTATTTAAATGACGGCTTTGGTCACTGATCTCCGGTGGTTTTAATAATGGATAACCATTTACCTTATACCCTCATTGTAATTTCTTTGTTGATTTATTCTCAAAATTATGTACCTAGAACTCTCCGTGCTCTGCCAGGGTTGCGAGTTTGTCCGAAAGGGATATCGCGGCCCCGGCACTCAGGCAACGGAAGGAACACGGGTGGGTTTTAGTCAGTAAAAGTCTGACACGCCCTCCCGCTCCACCCAGAGCGGGAGAAGTTATTTGATAATTTCCCACCCTCAAAAAAAAAAAAGGCCTCTCCGTGCTCTATGCTCAGCTATTTATCATCTCAACTAAAAGTGATAGATACTGACTTTTCTTTTAAAGAAAGAAATGGATCATGAGATTATCACATTTAGTAGTGGGATTATAAGAATTAGTTAGTATAAACTAAAGGACTCTGTAAGTACCTAGTGAAAAATAAATTATCAAAGTAAAATATTGCCCAAACCAATGACCCAATCATTTCACACAATTTTTGCATCGTAGCTAGTTACACCTAGGTATATATCGGTACGTGTCGATTGCATCTTACTTTATTTAAAATTAAATGAAATTTAATTGCAAGAATTGTAGTACATTAGGTACAGTTGGTTGGTGCTATCGTATTTAACAGTTTCTAAAACAATTCGCTAAAACTAGCATGCAAAATTACATTAATTAAATAAATGAAATTATGTTAATTAAATTGGAACATATTCAATATCAATAACTTTTTTCAAAATAAAATAGTAAAATGTCAGTGTAAGTCTTTAAAGTTTAGGTACTCCTTCACAGAATATAATTATTTTTTCTTTAAGCCATTTGAATAACGCTGTTGTAAAACGATTGATTGGCAGTTCCCTATGTGATTTTGGTAATTTATTATATATCCTTATAACCATTGGAAAGCAACTTCTGTGATATAATTGGCTTTTCAATGGAGGAATAATTAGTCTATCAGGATATCTTATGTTAAACGTAACAGAAGTTGAAATAATTCGGAGTGCATTTTAACAAATTTACAGCATTCAAATATGTACAAACCGGGAACAGTTAATATTTTAAATAATAATAGTTAATAGTTTTACAAAAAGTTAATGGTGGTCCATCACAAAGAGCACGGATATATTGTTTTTGGGCTATACACACCCTATACCTATATAAAAACAGAATTCCATTAATTTCAACCTAATATATCGGAATCATTCTTTCAAAACAACTAAGAAACTCTAACCCCGTGGCCACGACCTACGCGCTCAAGCGAAACGCGTCTTGTGAGGAGAAAACAAATGAAAGAATTTGCTTAGAGAATGCCACGAGTCACCGCGACGCGATTTGCAGAGCGATGGACGGAAACAAGTGACGCGCGCGCGTTTCGCTTCAAGTCGCGTCACTAGTCGCATCGCTCAAGGCCGTGAACGCGACCTTATGAAAAGACACTCTCCCTGAGACCTAACACTGATAATATAAAACAACGTGCCCTGCACGTGTAGCATGAGCACCGTTTTGTCGACGGAAGAGTAGACAAAAGTGACGTTCCGTGTAGACAGTACGACGGCACCAAAGTAGAAAGACTCAACTGCACTTTTTACGAAATTCACTCTTTTACATAAATCGACTCAGAATTCTTTAGATTTTTTTTTTTTGTTTGATTGACAATTTTTACTGATATTTATTCACGTTTAAAAAGACAACTACAATTTTTTTTCTCAAAGTGTCGAAGTACCATATTTTGGACCAAAAAAATATTACAGTAACATAATTTTCCTTGGTAATGCCCTATTAACTAAATGATGTAAAATAGAAGATGATAGCTTTGTTCTTCTATTAATTATCACAGTTCTGCGTTCAAAACGCTCTCCTGTAAAATCATGATTTTGTAGATAACCGTTTATACTTTGTGGCCGTCAAGTAGAGAGTTTTCTACTGTCTTTAGCATGGCGATTACAAAATCAAATTGTCTTCACTACCTTAGACAATTGTAAATTGTCAGCGTGATTTTGACAGTTTGCGATAGAAATCTTTCTTCTGCAATAGTCTACATAGAAAAGGACCTAGACAAAGACCGATAAAAACGAAAGAGAAAATGACAGATTGTAAAAAGATTTCTACGGTGCGATGTCAAAAATGTAGAAACAAAATGTCACTTTGTATAGAAAAAGCTGTGTCTATTCTTCGTAGAAATAGAAAGCGTCATGCTACGCGTGCTGTAAATCCTTCACAAGTTTTAAGTTACCACAAACGAATGATGCGAAGAACGAAATCAAAAGCAAAGTTGTAAAACTTTTCCCCTAAACAAAGATTCATTCGGTATCCAATGACAACTAGGCTAATTTCTCTTGGAGCCAAATTCAAATTAAATTCGTTTCAGTACCGTTAAACAAGTGTCGTGGTGTTCTTGTAATTTAATTTAAAAAAGATAGGTACTTACTAGAGGAGAAAACAGAAAGATAGTGTAAAGTATGTGACTTGTTAATTTAAGTTCTAACAATAAATACAATTTCTTCTTTGTATTTAATAATATGAGCCCTTTTATTCTCGACATTTGGCGTTGTGATATTTTCAGTATTAGTTTACCAAATGTCACTTAGTTCAGTGTGCCTCAAGGCAAAAGCGTCATCTAACAACTTCCACTGATTCTTATCTCTCGCAACTTTTCTCCAATTTGGACCCGCTGTGATCTTTAATTTGTCTTCCCATCTTTTGTATTGTCTTCCCCAGTTCCTTTTGACATCTTTGGGATACTATACCGATTTTATTCAGCATTAAATTAAAAGTAGTAGGACTCATTTCTTAACCAATAGCAATACTTAACTCTTTAACTGCCAGTAACAACTTGCCAGTGGCTCCGTGCACGAAAAAAAAACATTTTTCGTCAATAACTTCTCTAATTGTAAGAAAGCTTGAAATCATTGAAACATTAAGTCTGTGTAGTACAGTTTTTGTGGTGCTAAACCATTCGTGTCAGTCACAGCATCTGTTAATAGTTGCATCACTTTTGACAAAATTTATCAATATCAGTCGATTTCGTGCACGGCCTCTTAAACGTTTTTCACAACACTAGCTAATCGTGCGTATTTTGTCATTTGTAAAATGATGATAAGTCAACAAACTCTAAATACAATGTTTGAAAACGTTATTTCTGATAACCGATTTTTCGCTGTCTCTAAATGCAAATATAACTTCAGTCATTTGGACATCACCCAAGAATATACTACCACTTTCAGTAGGTGTCGTAAAAGACGACTTATGGATTTTACTGAATAAATTCACACAAACAGAAAATTACAATAGATTCTGATTTGTACCTATTGCTCAATTCGCAAAAAGGTCAAGTATAAGAACACTTTTTTACAATAAACCTTAGAGTATATAACACTGGAGAAGCCTTACGAACACTTCCCCTCTGTAAAAGTACAAGAACAAAAAATGTTCTAGTACGTTCATAAAAACTACTTTCAAATCGATTCTAACGCACTTCGTGAATCGTTTTAAAGGCGCGCGGAGCTCCGAGAAAATGCCTATTTGTACTGTTAAATGGTGTAAAAAGCGTTCAAATACGTCAAATTTATCTAAAGAACTGAATAACTTTCCATAAGCAGATTTTTTTTTCTAAGATTTAGTCTTGTTTTTATTGAAATTTAAAATCTTAACCTCATAATACAATTCGATTTTTATTCGATTCAACCATGATTCAATATAAAACGTAGCATGAATCGAGTATTTTCCTCACGTTGCTTCTGTGACGTCACCGAGTCTCGCTACATCTCGTTTTTATGTTCGTAAAGATCAAAATACTTTTCTTTTGCATTACGAAAATATACGTCAAATCAGCAAAACTTACACGCACTTGACATGCGATTATGTCCTCTAGTAAAAATGTTAACGAGACTACCGTAGTGTTGAGGTCATGTTTGAAACCAAAATTGACATGTCGATAATTTCCTAATAAAAATTACTTAGTAATTATTTTTGTTAATTTATTTTTTATTGTTCAATGTTTTATAATTTGTTTATGTCCAAGTGTTGGTATATAAAAAAATAAAAAATTGAACTTGATCTAATTTTTTAATGAGGTTACTTACTTATTACAAATTTAGTTACTTTTATTTAATTGAAGTTATTTTCTCTTCTTATTAAAATGTAACTATTTTATGCAACAGCTGTTTTATTTCTGGGTTCAAGCAAAATTCCGAACGAATATCGATATCGATAAAAATAAAAAATATGGTACGGACTTCTCTATCCGGGCGAGCAGCTATTGTTATTTTTGACAGTAGCTACCCCGTCCCCCGCAAAAAGTGACAGACTTTTTTCTTCGGAATATTGCACTTATGGCTTCTCCAGTGATATATAAGTACTCTAAGCAATAAACTTATTCCTTGTCCCTAAAGTTTCATTAGAAAATCCGTCAGACAGCATCTGTCTGGCAATAATGCTGAAATGAACCTTTTTGGCGCAGCCCCTGAGGCACACACTGTTTTTGTTAAAACATTATTATTTTCACTTTTTTTTTTCATTTTTATTTTGTGTTTCACGAACTGTTCTCAAATTAATGTTATTATTTCGTTCTCCATTTAGTTATTTATTTAATACTTTAAGTACACAAATGTACAGATGCGGACTTAAAGCCATAGGCATTTCCAACCAGTTAACCTTTGGGTATATTAGTTTCCTTTACCGCACCCTTGACTTCAGGCTGCTTTTGTACAATTTACATTAGTTAAGTTTTCACGTACGGGTATTTGAACGCCCTTCTGGCTGTACCGCTTACTATCCGCTATGCTACGGTTTTCTATAAGTGCGGTGGCCACCACATATGCCGCAGTGACAGCTGTCATGAAAATGATGGCAGCGGGGTTTGAATTCATGGTTTCAAAAAACGCTTTCTAGAAAAACACACCAATTTACTTTCATAAATAACGTTTCCGTGACGTCATTTGCCGGTAAATTGCTGTCACTATGTGGCCGCTGCTTCTAGGAAACCGTAGTTTAACTTAACCCAGCGGCAAAAACAAACCGCATCTTTATTTCACCACGAACAGAATACCACTGTGAGACAGAAAACGAAAAACAAAAATTAATTTGTAGGTAATCGTCCGTAAAGGTTCATTTGAAGATCAGCTCCAGACAGCATCTATTTAGTTCTTTTTAGGGTTCCGTAGTAGGTAAACAAGGAACCATTACAGTTTCGCCATGTCTGTCTGTCTGTCTGTCTGGCTGTCCGCGGCTTAGCTTAGAGACTGTTAGTAGTAGAAAGCTGTAATTTGGCAAGGGTATATATTATATTAATCACGCCGATAAAGTGGGAAAATAAAAACAAGAAAAACATATTTTTTAGGGTACCTCCCCTACACGTAAAGTGGGTTTTTTTTTTCTCGTCTATCTCATAGTGTGGGGTGTTGTTGGAAAGGTCGTTCAAAAATACTGCGGGTGTGTGAAAGCCATTTTTCTATTACGGGAACCATTTGCGAAATATTAAACTTTAAAGGGCAAATTTTTGTTAAAGTATAGTGTCCCTGCCAGCTAAATGGTTGTACTTGGATTTATGAAAAAATTCACAGCAGTAGTATATATAACGAAGTTAAAAGGAAAACTATCAGAGCTAAGTAGGCTAGTAGGTAATTTAAGTTGGTCGATTATTACTCGTTAACCAGTAATAACGAGTAATAATCGACCAACTTAAATTTGCAGTTAGAAAAACATGTTTTCCCATTCATTCTCTAAGGGAGAACATGTTTTTCAACTACAATGTTAAGTTTGTTCTTGGGAAAAAATCATCCCAAATACGGAACCCTTCATTGTACGTGGTCCGACACAACTTGGCCGGTTTTATTTTTATTTTTGTTGAAATGAACCTCTTTGGCGCGGCCGTGAGGTACATAATCCTATATTTTTATTTTAAGTTAGCGTTTAATTTTGTTTAAATGTGCTCCCTGTATACGTACCTACCGTGCTAAATAAACATTTACCTTTCTCTCTGTAATCTGTTTCACAGAACAGCCACGGTTTACAGACACACAAAGCCACATCCCATTTTGTCTATCGTACCACATAATATTGGTCAGCAAGTTACAAGTACCTACCTAAATAACGAGTGTTTGTAATATTTCCACAGACGCAAGCCAGTCGTAAAGATCTCTTTGGGAATGGAGGCTGGCTCGGGTCCAGCCATGTAAGCTCTACTTTTGACTTTCATTTCACTTTCAGGGAATGGAAAATGGATATTATAATAGCTTTGTTGATGTCCCAAGTTATGTAATATTATATTTGTCTTGAGATAGTGATGTTCTTCAGAAAGGTCACGTGCGTAAAACTCGCAACTGGTGTGCGTGTAGATGTATGTACGTAAACCAAGCGAAAGGAGTATGTAAGAATCGTACAGGTTCGTAAGTTCAAGTTTTTTAAGTAGGTAAGCTCTGTAGTGTCTGCCTATCACCATAGGAAGGAAGCTCGAGTTTATGTATGTATGTATAGAATCTTTGTGTTGGGTTTTTAGTATGGTCTGGTGCGGTAAAGTTATTTGACAAAGAAGTGTGAACAGTACAACTATTTTCATAATGTACCTCGGCAAACTTCGTGTTTCGTCAGCAGTCGGATTCCTCCGGTAGGTGGTAGGCGTCAATACGTACACACGGCTGCACATCAAGCTATACATTTCCAGTATAAGCTGAGCTCGTATTGCACGGAACTCCTATGCAATGCAAAATCAGCATAAACTGGAAAGGACATTGTGAAAAATGGCCTATGAATCAACACGTATACCTTTACAATAATTACTAGTTTTTTTTTTTTATTTACAATACAATTATTACAATATAACGGACACTTCATAATTTCGAAAACATTTTAAAAAGTAATTCACTTCGGTCTTATTCCCCAGCGCCATTATTTATTGTTTCAATTTGAAGTTTTGAATAGGCTCTCTCAGCGCTTGATCTATGAATAAGGTTTTTAGTTACAAGCAAAATAAAGCGATTGAAAGCGCTGTGTGAAACGAGCAACATTGGCACTGACAATCGATGAATTCCAGATGACACGTTGACATTTTATAGTAATGACAGTGTCAATTTTTTTACTCAGAGTACATTTTTATATTGGTCCTAACTACAAATCAATTAGTATAAATAAAGAATGGTTCTGACTACCGAATAGTACATTATATGTAATGAAACGTTTGAAGATAAAATCCAATGTGTTTTTACTAATAAACGCTAAGTTAATATGTTTCTATTGGCCTAATTATAACCCTAAAATCTGAAAGTGTTTTAGATTTTTTACAATTCTCAGCAGTGTCCGTGATTTTAATTTAGATTCAATCAAATATATGCATTATATAGAACACAGAAAGTTAATTCACGTCTCTGTTGGTTCTTAGGCGAACAATGTATGGACGCCGAACAATGTCCTTTATAGGTTGATGTGTAGCCGTGTGTACAAGCACCAAGTGCAAAGGGCAACTGATAGAAATCCGACGACTGACGAAGCACGAAGTTTGCCGACGGACATTAAGAAAATAGTTGTACTGTATATTCGTAGAGCTCGAGTTTGAACTTTCCATTAATGCATACGTAACTCCATGTTGGTCGTTGGTCTAGTGGTTGCAAGCACTACTGCTGAACATGAGGTCCTGGGTTCGATTCCCAGTTCGGGCAAAGTGTTATTGGGTTTTTCCATCTGATTTTTTTCAGTAGCAGCCTGGAGTCTGAATTTGTGTTGATGTCAATAGGCTCGCCCCCTATTACATGGGACTTATACATAACTGGTGAAATGTGGGTGTACTTAGATAAGTATAAACCTCTGCCAAACCCTACGGAGAATACAGTCTTTATGTTATATTACTCAATGTAAATTCCCCATCCAAAGAGTGACCGTGGCACCATCACTTTACTCCGCAGATCGATCGCCGCGACCATTAAACCGCAGACCTAATTAAAACACAAAAATTCACACAGCTATCCATTGGATACATGCAAACGTAAAATGTACAGGGCAGTCCTGTAATCAGAGGTTGCTTCGCTTGTAAACCCAATTATATCCAATTTTAACCAAGCTCCTAATACAACGTAACGTAATTAACGTATAATAAAATGGAAAGCAAGCGGGAAACTTTATTGTGTAGTTATTTTTTACCCGACTGCCAAGGAAGGGTTATGTTTTTCGCGCGTATCTTGTATGTATGTATATTTCTTTATTACCTCGTATCTTCCAAACGGCTGGATGGATTTCAACAGTATCGTTATATTCGTCTTAAAAAACCAAGTCCTTATCGGTATTTTTTGTGCATTTCTTTTAAATTGTCTTGTTTGCAGCCGCGTTTTTGTTTTTTTTTAATTTAATCATACTTATGAAATCTAAGAGGATTTAGCCGTACCCTTTGCTATAGTGAAAACGGAAAAAATAAGTTTTTAGCAAGATTAGCAAGATTAAGGCAAATGCGATTCTCCGATACGTTTTTCTCTTCGTAATATTTTTTTTTTGGTTGAAGTTCATTCTAAAGTGATTCAATTTCTCGGATTCGTTATTCTCTTTATTTTAGCATCCAAATTAACTTTAAATTACGAGTACATATTCATTTCGTTGTGAAGAATACTGTGGTTATATTCGTTTTGTAGAAATAAGATTTTTTTTTTAAATACAAAGCTGAGCTGGACTACTTCTTAAATGATTGGCTCGCAATCGCAGTAGACCGGGAAAAGTGGAAAGAGGGAAGGGAGGCCGTTGCCCTGCAGTGGGAAAACACAGGCTTATTATTATTATATTAATACTTGAAGCAAAAACTTTGTACCCCTTTTTACGAAAATTACGCGGACAGAGGAGTGTGAAATTTGGCACAGTTAAAGTTTATATGTAGAAGGAGTGCAGAAAGCTAATCGTTTTATATAATATACATTAGAAATAAATTAAAATACATTTCACACACTACCATGCGTTTGATACAAGATGGCTACCTTCTAATCATGACATTTAAATGAACTATGGTCGAATTTCGACGTCTGGACGACCACTAGTAATAATCATAATACAAGGCGCCAACCCCAAAAATTCCGCCCGGAATATATGAGATTTGCCCGTCAAGTTGAAACCTTACCTAGCGCCTTAAGTGGGCTTTGCCACGTCTTCTACGATTGGTTTTAATCCCTTCCCCTGAAGACCTGGAAATCGTTTATAGGTTCTAGGTACGCTTCGAAATTCATGTTCTTCCAGAACACAGAAACATTTCTCCTATCTCCAGGCAAAGAAATAAATAAATTACCTGCCAACTATATAAAGAAAAGGAACCTAAGTACGTCTTAACTCCTGGTCTTGCGCTCACCTGTGCGACACTGAACATATACAAGGTAATGTATTGTACAGTGCCTCCTTACAGCCGTAAATAACATCTTACTAACTCGCCACGTGAAATGTGCCCGACATAAATGTTTCTAAAGCGCTCGCAACAAAAACGTATGTAATAATTCAACAATTTCTCTCGTAAATCTAATAATTTAATCGCAATGCTTTGGGTTCGTGCGTAATGAAAACGCGGAGCGTCGTGCGGAGGATGAAAAAAAATCTAAATCTGTTTGTTTTTCCCGAAAAGATGGGAGATAATTTATTGTGACTGTGTCAAAATTAAAATTCCTGTTTTTTGCTGTGGCTTTGCTGCATTCAATGGGTGAAGGTGTCTCATCGGTACCTATATAAATAGGCCGAGCAATTTGCCCCGTCTTGGCAACATTTTACCTTTTAAAACTGCTAATCATAAACAACAAATTCAAGGAAAATTAATATTCATCTGTATAGAAACTTCGAGTACGTTCAATTTCAAAAGATTTTCCTTCGATACATGAGCAATTCTTGTACAAACATGCTTCTAGACGCAGCGATTTTAAGGTTGTGTGTTATATGAATAATTTATGGTTTTTATTAAATAGAAAAAAGTGGCTCTTTTACCAAACAAAATGTCCTCTTATTCTTTAGAAAAAACAACTCTTTAAAATTGAACAGAACAGTTTTGACACCAACAAAATAAACTTTTTCAGCTGTAATTTATCTTTTCCGATGTTAAGATTGACCTGTAATTAAAAATACCGAAGTTACCAGTGTTTAATTTCAAAGTAACACGACGTGGGGCGAACTTAGATGGGATCGGAGTTAGAAAACTTAAATATCAATAGAGTATATAGATACCATTTGGTAGCGTCTTTGAGTTCCGATGTTTACGTATGCGACCTTTCTTGTTCGATTGACTTTTCAATGCCTCCTACAAATGAGAGAAACCACTTGTAAACATGGTAAATTCATGAGTAACAGGTTGGGTACACACAAAGAATAATCAAGCTGAAGTTGGAATGGGCCGGTCATACTAGCCGTAGAACCGATACCATTGGGGTAGATGTGTTCTTGAGTGGAGACCGCGAATCGGCAAACGGTAGGACCCCTCAGGATAGATAGGTGGAGTGCCGATCTTCGCAGGGTGTCTGGTAACAGCTGGATGAGAGATGCCGAGAATCGATCTAAATAGCGTGCGATTGGAGAGGCTTATGTCGAGCAGTGGACTGTTTTAGGCTGGTGATGATGATGATGAAGTTGGGTACCAAAAAAATAAACTTGGGACTCATCTGGGGAAATACAACGGCAATTTCTGTTTCTACCAAGGATTGGCGGGTGCCGCTGAAATTTTATTTCTCAACATGGTTTGTTAAGTTGACAACGCATTGGAAAACTCCTTGGTAATGCCAGGTGCCTATGTTATTTTCTATGAGGTGAGAGAGATACGTACTAAAAATAAATGTCAAGAAATCTAAGCAGTAGAACAAATATAGTGGGTAATAAAATATTAATTAAATTAACTTAACAGCTTTTACGATCTCAGATAACGTCTTTAACTTAAAAGCGTCTATAACAATCAATGGACCACCTACGCCGGAGATTGTCCGTAATGGCCGTCGCAGCATTACGGTGAAAGTAGTAAATAAAGTTTTAAGAGCTCTTCATTGAGCGTAACTTCGAGTTTTGCATTGAAGAGAATAATATCGAAGTTGCACACTGAGTTTTAATAACTGAACTTTTTGAGTTTATTATTGAAAGAATTTCCTGCTGTGATTTTAGAACCGTGAACTGCTTGACAATTATTTGTCTCTCAATTCCTGAATGTAGGTACAAAAAAATCTTATTGACATAATATTATAATCTTAAGGGTACATTAGTCGAGGGCTCGAATTCTTTGGTGGTCAGCTCTAATATGCGTGCTAATTAGTCTAATTATTGATTTATTTAGTATATATTAATATTTTATTGATTTATTTATATATTTGTTAATTTATTTAGTGAAATAGACAATAATTTAAAAAAAAACGAAAAAGACCGCGTAAAATTTCTCGAATAGACCTGTGGGCGTATAGATATTATGAAAAAAACTAAACATTTTTATTTTATTTTTAACAAAAAATTATTTTTTTTACTATTGCATACATTGTCAGTCTATCTCTGTACGGTTTCTATTTTGCCATTTTCTTACTACATAAGTTATTTATTTACGCCCAAACACAAACGCACACAAACGCCCATATGGAAGTTTGACGTTCATAACTTCCAAACCAATATTTTATTTCCAATTCTGCTTCCATACAGGTTTAAATAATGACAAGACAAATTGATATAATTTTTAGTTTTGAAAGTACGCCGTCTAACAGATCAGTAATCACCATACTACGTTTGTATGGAAGAATGACCGACTAGCGTGCCCTTAACGTCGTTTCAAAAACAATTCATACATATTTCGTCAGTCCGCCCATAGTGGTGATTACAGCAGTATCCCTATCCATTATAAGTATGAACATGTAATTGCAGTGATTACTGATGACTTGGGGCGATGAGCTTTTGTCATTGCTTCAATATTATGCTGCATCAAACAAAAAAAGGTAACTTTAATCCAACTTTATTCTGTTTACTCTTGATCAAAGGCTTTTCTATTTTGAAATCCATTTGTAAAGAACGTTAAAAATACCTCTTTGCAAACAAAGAACCATATTATAAGGTACTTACGGGATGGACTTACTTTAAGTAATCCAGATTACCTACTCCCTCCTTCGCAGAAAATCCTTCAGATTATGATAAAAGCCGCCCATCTGCTGTTTTTAACCGTACTTTATATCAATCCTATAATATCCAGGACATGATGAACATAAATGACCTCTTAGTAACCGCTACAACTGAAAACACCGATTCAACTATCACGAACACCACGTGATGGATCATTTACAAGTCAGCCAGATAAGTTAACACGAACTTGTCAGTGGGCTTCCAGTCTAACCGAATGCAGCTGAATACCAGTATTTTAGATGGAGCGACTGCCTATCTGACCTCCACAACCCAGTAACTGGGTAACACGATACCCCTTGGTAAGACTGATTGTCATACTTTCAGGCTTACCTGTAACTACTGTCAAAGATCCACGAATGACAGCCGGGACCAACGGCTTAACGTGCTTTCCGAGGCACGGAGGAGTTTCGGTATGTAAAGATGGTCACCCATCCACGAACTAACCCCGGCAAGCATAGCTTAACCTGATGGATCGACCCGTGCGGCTGTTATTACTTAGCCACGAGCTCCTAAAGAGTAATAAATAAATCAAATGATAAGTTATTTAAAAAGTCGAGTCCATACAGACATCTCTTATTAAACGACCTGCCAGGCTTCGCACGTGTGCATTAGGCTGTAAAGTCCGAATTCTGTCCACGATATGTTGTGCACAAATTCTAAGCTAACCTAACAAAAAGTATTATAAAAGCTTGCATAAATTCAAGATAGTATTTCATTAGTATAATTAATTATATTCTCTATTTTTCTGTATGTTTAAATAATATATATAGCTTATATCCATCTGGAATAATGTACTATTCTAATGGTGAAGGAATGGTCAAATACGAGCTGTGGCTCCGGAAATTACCCTTCAACATATTATACAAAAACTCACAAAAATGTATCTCTCTATTTATAATATTAGTATAGATAACTATTATCTGAATCTATGTACCATAAAAAGAAGACTATAAAACTACCTGCTCCTAGATATTAAAAAAGATCCCCAGAGCAATAGATTACTAGGAGAGCATGAAAGCGTCGGGAGACGCGGCCGCTGCTAGCAGATTGAAAAAGTAGTGCAATATAACGAGCCATAGTTTGCTATAGCACGTCCGTCGTGTCTGAATAGATGGACAGATTGCCTGTCACGTAGAGCATCTGCCAGTAGATGGAGCTAGCTTCATAGATACGTCACGGTCTGAAGGTATTTGAATGTAAATCAGATCTCAAGTACACGGTTGACATTGTTAAGTTAAAATGTAATGTTTATTTTGAGTGTTGTTGGGTGAAAATGATAAATGTATACTAATATTAACTTTGTAAAGTATATATAAATCATATATATTATATAAATCTATACTTGGTAAAGTATTATATTTTTTAATTACCTATTGTTAATGTGAGGACTATGTGGATATTTTAATTTTTATATATTTCTTTTTTGTTTTCTCTACTCATTTTTTTTTATTTCCTTTCTCAGATAGTTTTAATAATGTTCTGGCGGTTTGAGTAGTTTATGCAGTCTACCCAAATGTCCTTTCTTTGGTATTGTTCGTCGAATTGAGCTCCTTATGTTCTGAGTTGAGCTCCACGATTACTGACACGATACTTGCACTGACTGGACAGGTCCACTCAAATCTGTGTGGTTCTTTTCTCAAAAGACCATTTCAGACACTAATCTACATGGTCCTCATATGGCTTGACCAAGATTATTTCTGGACTTTAAAAGAGACTGTGACCTCTGAGTTTGTTTCGGCCTTTCTTCTCAGAGTAGTCGGATAGGAAACGCCGAACTCATCTAGCAAATTTTAATTTAAAAAATAATAATATGACGTGTAAAAGTGATTCCTATATCCTATTTACAGAATAAACAATTTCATTTCATTTCATTTAATATTATAAGGAGGTAAAATTTGTTTGTGTGTTTATAACTTTTTATGTAGGTCAGGGGGTAATCTCCGAAACTTTCAGTCGGATTCGAAAAATCCTTTTTGCATTAGATCGCCTTATTCTTGAGGAAGGTAATATATAGGCGAGGACGAAGTCGAGGGCAGAAGCTAGTGCTTAATAATTTGGAATACCAACTAATATGATTTTTATCTCATATCATCCTAAAAACTTATCCTTCCACAGGCTTAGTACTTATACAGCAGAAAGGTGTGGCCATATTTAAGGGTGTGGTAAAGACCATACAATTTAACAACTTTCTCCATGTGACATCGTAATCGAGAAAAAATAATCATTCGTCCCATACATTTGTGTACAGTATAACTATTTTCTTAATGTCCCTCGGCAAACTTCGTGTTTCGTCAGTCGTCGGATTTCTATCAGGTGCCCTTTGCACTTGGTGCAGACCGGACGCTCTCAATCGACTTGGAAGTATACACCGTAACATTTTAGTCGTCTTACAAAAACAGCCCAGTTCATGTATCCAATGACTACTAACATTCATATTTTTTTATTTTTTTATTGCTCCTATATGTATTTTATGTCGGGTACATTGAATGGCTCTTTGTAATTTTGTTTTAATGAATGTTTAGTAGTCATTGGATACATGAAGTCGGCTGTTTTTGTAAGACGACTAAAATGTCACGGTGTATAGAGTTGTTAGTATTAACAACTCTACAGGAAAAGTTTTTAACCAGTGCGCAAATTTTTTTTTGGTGGTTCAAAATCAGTAATAGAACACATTTCCATTATTTATTCAATATTTTTTTTATTTTTTTTTCCTACTTTAAATCAGCAAAATATGGACACAATCTATTCGTAATAATATCAATGGGCGCTCGCGGCGCGGCGGCCGGCCCAAGCGGCGGTGTTGAACCTCCCCTCCCACCCCGGGCGGCAAGGCGACGCCCGCGCGCCGCGCGCTTTGACCGGCAGTTCGCTCATCGCACGCGCTGTCGTGTGACGTCGCGTCTAATCGCTTTCCCGCGCTGCACGTGTGTCGTACTTGTACAGACCTACCAGTCACGATGTCAGACTTCATTAACCGCGAGTTTTATGAGATGGTGCGAGTGTACTCGTATGTACTGAGTGGTGAAAGTTTGCGAGCAGCTCCCAGAGCATACCTCGATTGCGAGCCCATGGAATCCTTAACCCCGTGAAAGGAAAAGACCATTTTAGCGGCATAAGGTATTAAGTAACGTAAATTTGATTGATAATAATGCTTTATTTTCTGTATTTTGATGGTCCATTCAAGTATGAAGGAAAAATTGGAATTACTCTTCAAATTACTTCAGGTCACGGCCTAAACATAAAAAAGTCTAGTTCGAATCTGATAAAATTAGCGATCGTATTGATCGCTAATTTTATCAGATTCGAACTAGACTGTAAGTATTGTAACCCACGTAAATACCTACGCCTGCGAATCGAGCTATCACACAGCTGATAGGTAGGTACTTTCGCGCATTCCGCTTCGCCGCTCGCCGCCGGGTAGCCATGCAACCACTTTTAAAGTAAAAATCTTTCGTTAACGATAACTTTTTTTTTTTTGTACTATGACGTATCAAAATAAAAAAAGTATGTTCAATAAAACTTGTTTAAGTTTAAATTGTCAAAATTTGCGCAGTGGATTAAAACTTTTCCTGTATACATATTTTAACTTAATGTAATTTATTTATAAAAAAAGGGAGGAAAGCTGCTAGACTGACGAAACACGAAGTTTGCCGAGGGACATTAAGAAAATAGTTGTACTGTACGTACCTTAAATAGACCACACATTTCTGATACATGTTGTATAGATAGATACAAATATACGATTGGTGATCTCTGTCAACATACTTGGCTATAGACTTAAAGGAGAATTATTTGATAACTTTTATAACCGTCGTAAGTAGACGAATGGCAAAAGGGTGCCAGGTGGTCTAAGGATTTATAGCCAGGATCGGAAATACATTTATATTTGAAACTCTTCATACATTGGTATCCACACTTAAAAGTTCAGAGCGACCGCGACCTTAGGAAAAGCGTAAAAGTTAATTAGGTTCAATCTCGTTCAACTTGGTCTCTCGTCAAACATATTAATTGAATTTGAGAACGAATGAGCGTCAACAGCTGCCGTCTTCGAGTTTTAGAACGAGGCAAATTGTATACTTTAACTTCGTAGGTACATAATATTAAAGCTGTAACACAGTCTGAGATCACAGAGTCTTTGATGACATTGAATAAGTAATTATTCTATTTCATTATTAGCTTCTCCCCGCGAGTTCGTCTGCATGAAATTTCAGCCTCCGACCCACTGCGTCGCATTATCATCGCCGGCCGGCGGCGACGCCAGCGGCCCCCGGCATAGCCGCTGGCAGCCGCTGGCGGATTCGCGCGACCTCCAGACCTCACGCGCCTAGTCTCCTCTTGACTGGTTTGCGGTTCCGCGAGCGGCCTCGCGTCGCCGCTGGCAGTCGCGGGCAGGACCACCGACTAGATGCGCGTGGCACGCTGCCGCTCGCGTCTTCGCGAGCGGCCTCGCGACCTGTTCAAGCTTTCCAAATGATACTGGTATTTTAAGTATGTAGATAAAGTTTTAAATTATTTCACGCTGAAAGTGCTCGCCGCGTCGCTGCCGGCCGCTGCCATTCCGGTGTGACTCGGCCCTAACTTCGTTTTCACTTAGCGTTCTTTCGAACGTTTTCTTATTTCTGCTCGGCTCCTAGGGGTCGTAGCGTGACGTTACATAGCCTATATAACCTTCCTCAAGAATTGGGCTTTTTAATGCAAAAAGAATTCTTCAAATCCGACTGGTAGTTCCGGAGATTACACCCTACATACAAACTTGCAAACAAATACTTCTTTTTTGCTCGGCACCTAAGGGTCGTAGCGTGATGTTACATAGCCTATAACCTTCCTCAAGAATTGGGCTTTCCTATGCAAAAAGTTTTTTTCGACCGGCAGTTCCGGAGATTACCCCCTACATACAAACAAAAAACAAATTTTACGACTTTATAATATTATATAAGTATAGATTGGATTGATGGGATACATAAAATCAAAGTCCTAGAACTAATAACCCTTTCTTTTGGCTTTGCCGTAGTCGGGTAAAACTACGAACACATGTTACATCCATCAACTGACACTGGGCCCGCGTGGTGGATTACGGTTCGGGATCTCACAGAGAGGAGACCTGTGTCGCAACAATGGCAGGCTGATTATACTTATGCTTATAAGATAAAAGCTATCACAAGTGGCGGATAGCATGGTGTTTTTGATGGATACTAAAATATACTACCGGCACTGCTTCGGTAGAACCTTGGTGACAACTGATTTTTAACACGTGTAAGTTGAGATCCAAAGCCCCATTTACACGATGCAAGATTCTTGTATGTGGCATACCACAAAATTGAAGCAACAAATGACTGTTCAGATGGTTCAACTTTTATTGTTGCTACAACTTAAAGCATGCCGCAGGCAATTGAACCACACCGTGTTGGATTTACATTATATATTGCCTAGAGAAGAAGAAGAAGATAGAATTGTAGCGGTTACACCGCCACATACGAACTACGCATCAAAGACATGACGTCACACAAATCCTGCATCGCGCAATTAGAGTTTACCGCGCTAACGACATACCGACATCAACTTTCGGGCAGTTGCCCGCCAGACACGACACCCGTCGGAGGATCCTCCCTTTTTTATGGTGGATGAGTGAACGTTACACCCTGTTCCTCATACCACTAAAGAATTAATATTAAAACACGAATTAATATTAAAAGCATGACGTAATAAGCACATGCGAATGAAAGTTTTACCAGAGAGCGCCTACTACAATAGAGGTTAAACTTTCAATGTGGCTGTAAAGTCTGGTTCAGCCCGTTCAAATATTAGCAGACTAGAAATATTTCAAAGGTCTGCCCCACTATGTTATTCCGACAGAAATTCAACAGTTGCTTTTTACTCGTATGTAGCTACTCACTATGTAGTTACTAAAAAATCATATTAAATCCATAACAGAATAGGTACTTTACCTTTATCTAGATTTTTCATAGTTTGCCATAGGCAACATCTAAACAAGATTATGTCTGAACTTTAAAAGAGACTTTGAACCACTGAGTTTGTTTCGCTATTTCTTCTCAGGGATATCAGAGGGTAGAGGGTCAGATAGGATATGTCGACACCAATAAATCTGCCTAGCCTTTTCCCAACTATGTTGGGGTCGGCTTTCAGTATAACCAGATGCAGCTGAATAGCAGTATTTTACATGGAGTGACTGCCCATCTCCTCCACAATCCAGTTGCTGGGTAACACGATAGCCCTTGGTAAGACTGGTTTTCAAACTTTAGGGATTCTGACGACTAGTAACGACGTCAAAGATCCACGAATGACAGCCGGGACCAACGGCTTAACGTGCTTTCCGAGGCACGGAGGAGTTCCGGTATGTAAAGATGGTCACCCATCTATGGACCAACCCCGGCAAGCGTAGCTTAACCTGATGTATCGACCCGTGCGGCTGTTATTACTTAGCCAGAAGCTCCACTAAGGATTATGTTGACTCCATCTAGCTTATTTAAAGAAAAATATATATATGACGTGTAAAAGTGATTCCGACATCCTATTTTCAAAATATACAATTTGTTTTCATTTCAGTAAATAAGTATAAAAATGCAGATTAAACTACTACTCTCCCTTTATCTATCTTATCTCAAAATAGACTTGTTAATGCCTTTGAAAGACATGATATAATACCTAACTTTAATTCACCCAACCTTTACAACTTCTAAGAGTTTTAATCAACCCTGAAATACCCTGCACTCGTAGTTACTAATAAACTTCAATTTTCTTGCCAACAAAAGACGTCTTAGTTAATTTAATATGCAAACATAGTTAACACAAGAATTAATAACGTAAGGTAGTCTGATACTAAGTGAGATGAAATTCAATCAATTTCATTAATACCACGCAAACTTTATCAATCTATTGATCGACGTAATTAAATTCACTGCGTAGTGATGTGTCGTGCCCGAGCACGGGACTCGATGAATGTGTATCATAGGGGTATTGAATCTGTATACTTAGCTATGTTTTGTATTCCCCAAGGTAGATAGAATAAGTACTTACACCAGGGATGGTCGCGTCATGTATAAAGTACCGATTCATTCAATAACTAATGAGCGTTCGTACTCAATGAGAGTGACAATGGCTCGGCTAATACTGGACTGAAATGTTAGGATGCGGCCTGAGGGACTGCCTCTTCGCCCGCGTCTTCCAAATTCTTTATTTATCGTCTTAAGTATAATTACCGAGTTTCGAGTTAATCGGACAGCGCGTTAAAATTCTTGTTGGTTAATCCCCCTTTAAGGGTAGATAAAACAACTTAATACTTTATTATTCACTTAGATAATAATGAGCCGTGCCAATTTTCAAATTCAATGGGAAAAAAAAACAAAAAAAAAAAGACGTGTGGCACTCGGAGACTGCCGCGGTAAAGCTATTGCATAGCATTTTTTATCAACTTATGCAATTTGTGTCACAGTGATGCGCGCGCATCTTAAAATTTCACTCTCACCATTTTTTCATAACGCGCCTAAAGAAGTATAACTTCAAAAAAAGTATCACCGCTGTGCCGGTCGGAGTGGGGGGTGTTAGGTTATTTTCGTTACGGAATTTCTGGATTCGGTCTCCACGCTCAAGGCCCGCGATAGAAGCTATGCAATAGCTTAAAAACATACAAACCGAATCCCCCTTTTCTAAAAGTCGATTTTTCTAGTGCTCGCAAAATTTCACGTTCCTAGTCCCAGTAGTTTGGGCTGTGCGCTGATATGTCAGTAGCATTCTTCTATCTGTGTGGGTCACAACTTTTTCTTTATTTGTTAATTTTACTGAATATTGCGAAACTAGTACGATGATCTCTGAAACATCATTATTTCTGTAACACATAACATACACCCACATTTCGCCAGTTATGTTTAAGTCCCTTGTAATAGGGGGCAAACCTAATGCCATCATTCCAATAATACTTTACCCGACCCGGGAATCGAACCCAGGACCTCATGCTCAGCAATAGCGCGTGCAACGACTAAACAACGAGGCAGATGTTATAAATATAAGTCATGCCTTATGTTCAGCGAAGTTGTATTTAGCAAAACTTTAGAAGGAGAATACAAAGACGAACTCAATTTGCAACTAACTGCCATTGAAAAATCTTAAAAGCAGCGTGATTTGATCTCTTAGATCCTATCGACACAAGATTAAAAGACACATTTCAAGAAAAGCGACTTTCTTAATTACTTCAAACTAAAATTGCCAAAAAAAAAATGTAACGAAAAGTATCTACCAAAGACAAACTTAATTAACTTGAAAACAAATTACTTTCCTTCAGTTTTGCCATCACGCCCATCACCAAAATAAATTGACAGCGTGGAAGCCCTTTCAAGGGAACCAGACACTAGGGTTGACACCCTGCATGCGCAAGGGTTGGATGGTTAGAACTAAAGAGGTCAGGCATCTCGCAAACTAAATAATATATCCTTCACTGCTACACTCGACGTACAACGAGTGTTTTGCATAATTTAAACTTTCAAGGAGCCGACTGAAGAAAATACCATTAACACAATGTAAGGATTTCAGTTTTTGTGCCAGACTTACGATCGTCCTTTGTTAAAAACTTTAAAAAGCGGTGTCAGAAGAGTGATTTATTTGAAGAGGACTTAGACTAAAGGCTTATGCGTCAGACTGGGAGATTTCTTTTACATCGTTCAGCATCTTTTTACGAGTATTATCTGTAAGTGCGATGACAACTTTATCGTTTATGCTAGACTAAGGTAATTAAACCTTTCCCAAAAGGTTCAAGGTTCTGTAATAAATTTCCCCTAAAGCTTATCAGACACAATCATGTTTGCCTATTATCAAGACTTGCCGATATTAATAATGGAACAGTCTGGACGCCGCATGACCAGCATGACTCTGCGGGCACCCTGCCACCCTCATGCCTGCTTAATATGCGCCTTTATAACACATACAAGCCAAGACTCATCGTTTGTGTTATTTTATGAGCGTTCAAAGAGAATGTAAACATTTTCAGGGCATGTAACATTCATAAAAGAGACTTTTAAAACTTTGAATCGTCAGAAAGAAAAATAGTATATTCTACAAAATAAGACGCACATTACCTACATATTGCGCCTACATACTAAAGCCAAGTCCAGTATTCAATTGAAATAAATAAAAAGATTTAAAATTTAAAACGTTTAAAGTTATAAAATTGTCTATGTCAGGTTGTAATATCGCTGTCGTTGGTTCAGAAACTAAAGATACTATCTGTACTTAATTCAGCATATTTCAGCCCTTCTTTTTACGCTTCAGATGGGTAGGCAACTCGCCTTTGGTAATCCTATCCCTATGTCCATTAATCGCCAGTGACCCGGGTAATTGCGTACACTTACATTAGCAATGGCTTTCATTTTGACAGCTCAACAACATTCATTGCGTTATTTATATTGTTGAGCAGACAAATTTTTCGAACATTTATTTATTTATTTATTATTTATTATTTAACAGTTTATGTACACACATATAAATAGACAAGAAGAAAGGAACAGAAAAATACGTACAAAGGTGATGCTTATTTCTAAAGAAATCTCTTCCAGCATACCTGCGATAGGAAAGTAGTTAAAGAGATGTAGACAACGTGTGTAAGATTAGAAGAGAAAATAATATACATAAAATAAAAACACTTAATTATTCACTAATTTAACCATAAACATACAATATGAGAATAAACTTACATACATACTTCTAAACTAAATATCACTAAAATAAATATACCTACTTAAATATAATGTAGCATAAAATAATAAATACAAAATATGCAACTATGACGAAGTGGACAGATAGTGTTCTTTCACTCTTCTTTTAAAAACTGCATTAGTTAGGCAGTCCCTAATGTCAGGCGGCAGTGAATTCCACAACCGAACCGCGTGCACGCTGAAGGAGTAGGAGTAGAAGTCGGTTGAGTGGGGAGGGGATTTAAGGAGATTTCTAAGATGCGACCTGCAAGGAGCATCAGAAGGACGGGCGTAGGAAAAGCGTTCCCGCAGATAGGATGGAGTTTTAGGGTTGTGAAGGATATTAAATAGCAGACACAATATCCGAGAGTTCCTGCGAAGTCGAATAGGGAGCCACTTGAGTATTTTGCGAAAGTTAGAAACGTGGTCATACTTTTTAAGGTTAAAAACAAAACGAATACAGATGTTTTGCAAACGTTCAAGTTTATTTAAAAGCTCCTTGGTGGCATCCAAATAACAGGCATCAGCGTAGTCAATGATGGGCTGTATGAGAGTTTGAGCAAGGGAGATTTTGGTACTAAAGGGCAAGAAGCACTGGAGGCATTTCAGCGACTGGAATGTGTAATGCACTTTACGACTGACTTGACCAACATGGGCAGTCCACGAAAGGTAAGAGTCCATGGTAACCCCCAGGTTTTTAACGATGTTTGCGTATTCAATCTGAACTCCATTCAGACAGAGTGGAGACAGCGACGCAACATCGAGCCTATTCCGCATATACCTGCCGCCGATAATGATGGCCTGGGATTTCTTAGGATTGATTTGCAGTCCAAAGGACCGTGACCACTCGCTAATCAAATCCAGGTCACTGTTCATGGCAGACACTGCTGCTTCCGCATCTTGCCTTAAAAAGTGAGTGTAAAGCTGCAGGTCGTCCGCGTAGAGATGGAAGTGGGAAGAGATGACTCTGGTGACAGAGTTAATGAAAATAGAAAAGAGAAGAGGAGAGAGAACGCCACCCTGAGGCACACCCGCGGTAAGAGAACACCAGTCAGAAGAAGACTCCTCGAGACGAACCCGCTGCGAGCGGCCTTTAAGATAGGACTCGAACCAATCAACAGTAGAAGAAGAGAAATGGAAAGATTTAAGGATTCCTAGAAGTATGTCGAAATCGACAGAGTTAAAGGCACTGCTAAAGTCCAGCAGCACAAGCAAGGTGAGAGATTTGTGGTCCATAGCCCAGCGTATTTCATCAGTAACCTTCAAAAGAGCCGTTACTGTGCTATGACCAGGACGAAAACCAGATTGAAAAGGACTAAAAAGATCATTCGAAGATAGAAAGGCAGAGAGTTGCCGATGAACAATGTGCTCAAGAACTTTAGAGAGATATGGTAGGATAGAAATGGGTCGGAAATCGGTCAGAGAGACCGGGTTAGGAATTTTGGGTAAGGGGATGATATGGGCTTGTTTCCAGGCCTCGGGAACAGAACTAGAAAACAAGGAGAAGTTAAAAATGTGGGTCAAGATAGGAAGTAATGTGGGGAGGATAAGGGAAACCATTCTTGAGCAAAGATTGTCATTACCAACTGCAGAGGAGGAGATAGCACAAATAGATTTTTTGACCTCACTTTCACATACAGGGCTAAGTTCAAAAGAAGGACACTGAAGCACAGGCAAACAGGAAAGTTTATTTAAAGTAGCAGATTTGACGTGCGGATCCAACGTAACAGGGGGATGTGAGAAATGCTTGTTAAGAGCACACACGTCAGTGTCATTAATAGAAGCAACTGGAGACTTACCAATGCCGACAGTTTTTAGAAACTTCCAGACTTCTGAAGAGTTACGGTTGTCGAGAGAATTATGGAAATAGCGTCGCTTTGCATCTCTGCACATACGACTGCAGCGATTACGCAGCACCTTAAACGCATTCAAGTTGCGGTCGGAAGGACAGCGTTTTAACCTCCTTTTGGCTCTGTCCCTACTTGCCATCACGTCCCTAATGGCAGGAGTAAGCCAGGGAGCCGGACAAACTTGAGTTTGACTCTTCGCATAGGGGCATGACGATCGTATAAGCTGAGAATCGAGCTGTTGAAAATGTGAACCATATCGTTAATACAAGAGCTCTCCAAGACATCCGTCCAGTCGATGCTACCAGCATCACGCAAAAATGCCTCCAGGTCTATGCCCTTGTAGTTCCTAAGGAAAATATATTGAGGCTTACGCTTGGGAGGGCGAATCCTGTAGGACATAAAGATGAGGTCGTGGTAAGAAAAACAAGCAGTCAGCTGTCCGTGGACAGATACATTATTAGAATTAGAGACAATCATCAGGTCCAAAAGAGAAGGGGTGCAGTTAGGAAAATGATGAGTAGCAGAAAGAGGCAGAATACTAAGGTTAAGTGAAGATAAGATAGATTGAAGTTTGTGAGTACGACTGTCATTTTTAAAAAGGCAAGTATTAAAATCTCCCATCAAGACTACGTGGTCATAAGAGGGACAGAAATCATTTAAGAGAGAATCAAAAGAGTTAAAATAATCAATAGTAAGGTTAGGGCTGTACATCACTCCAAGAAGCATTTTAACGTGATGTAAGGAAATTTCTAAAAATAGATGCTCCGCGGACCCTGAGTAGGAAGATGGTGAAGTGCTGATAACCTTGTAGGGAATATCAGTACGCAAGTAAATGGCAACACCACCACCTCCCTTCCCAGTTCTATCATTACGAATAAGATCAAAACCAGGAAGGGCAAAGTGTATAGATGAAAGAGAGGGTTTAAGGAAAGACTCTGAGATTAGCAAAGCATCTAGATGCTTTATGTAGCAATGGATTAGCAATAATCTTCAAAATGATTCGGATTGTGATTGAAAGTGTGTTACGCATTTACGGAGCTGGTCTATGGCATAAAAAGGATGAATGGAAAAGGGTAAAACGTACAGTTACTCTGTGAGGTCATTTTAGTAACATAACATACTGGACAGACCGTAGTAGGCAATTTTTTTTTTTTTTTTTAATATTAGGTTTGTTACAGCTGTAGTGGATCACGTCATTTGGTTTAAATAGGTCTTTAATTTTATTTATCTTTTATATAGATTATTTTTTATTAGATTTTGTGAATGTGAGAACGTTTTAGGCTTAACAGACTGTAGATCTGTGGACCATTTTCTATTTTGCTAAGTGTCTGGTACTTTTTCACAGGCCTACACTGTCCTCTCATACCTATTAACACTGTAATTTGAAAACTTTGTAAAAATCATTTATTTAAAAAAAAGTAATCGTGTAGTTTCTAGCGGGCTCTTCTCCATAGGAAATGACCAATTGGAACCGTGCACCTAGCTTCTGACGTTTCATAAGTGCCCTTGTAGGTTTATGTGAAATAAAATATTTTGAATTTGAAGCAACCAAAAGCGTAGTGCGCAAAAAAGGCAAGCACAATAAGGCAACTTCCTTTTCACAAAACGTCGGTCTGTCCGTCTGTCACAGCCAATTTGCGCCGAATCTAATAGACCGATTGAATAGAAATTTGGTACAGATATGAATTTCTGTGACCCAAACACGGACATGTAAATAAATTAAATTTCTGGGGGTAACATTCGTTTTTTTTTTTTTTATTCAGAAAATAGTTCTATACATACGATAAGGATATGGTCTTAAAATAACCTCCCAATATTGTGCGTACAAAATTACATTTGCATTTAGAATATATGGGAAAACATGTTTTTCAACTAACTACAATGTTAAGTTTGTCCTTGGAATAAATTCATCCCAACCTTTATTGTGCGTGGTCCGACACGCACTTGGCCGGTTTTTATAAGTAAAGTAACTAATAAAAAATAACGAAAAGTAGTTAAGTTTTCTTTTGTGTTTATATTGTACTATTTATATGTTTTTTTTTTGTTTTTGTTTTTACGCAATAAAGTTTTCAACATAATGACAAAAGTGATTAAATAAGATTAAATTAAATATCAATTACCTTTGATTAAAACAGATAATTTAATATAAAGTAATTACATAGTATATATGGGTATTGAATGGATTCTCATCAGCATGTATTCATTCCAAGTATATTTAATTAATAGTATGTTGAATAAAAACTGATTGTATTTAACTGTAAGCAATTAGAGTTCCTCTTGTTTCGCTTTATATTTTTCATCATTTCATTTCGAATTTTTCAGTTTCAAATTGAAAATGGACGGTTGTATTTACAAGAATATTTCAGGAGCAAACATACGCTTTATATAGAATATCTGTTGTTTTTTTTCCGCAATACCTTCTTATTTGGTACCTCGTAAAATAAAATACTAATAAATAAATAAATAAGTTTATCGGTTCTGGAAACCTCTAGCTAGACAATTTCTCAATAAATTGTTATGTATTGTATCTTCTTGCACCCTACCGGATTCTTTTTTCTTCAAAGAAAATAGAACATGACGACAAAATAAACAAACAAAAAATACACGTAGGTACATTAGATCTACTGGGTGTATCAGAAATCGTGGTCCCCCGACCGCACCGGATTTTTTTAACACTTTATCTCAAAAGTACATACAATTCGCAAGTTACATTTATACAACTTTAATATTTTCTTAAAAGCTTGAAGCGTGAACGTCCTTCTTACACTTAAAGATAATCCCCAAGCTTATAAGAAAATATTACAGTTTTATATAGTGGGTATTTTTAAGCTCATTAAAAACTTGGTTAAAAAAGTTTTAATTTATATATTTATATAGGTGAGCAGCATAAGCCATCCTAGGTTTCCATAAATATATCAGGTCTAACATTAAGCTCGGTCCTACACAATAAGTTACGTAATCTGTCAGGCTCACGTGTGTACTGTTTGTGTTCACAAAGGACACAAATAGGCGAACGAATATGACAAATGTTTTGTTGAAGTTTTTTTGTAGATACCCGTTACGAAGGCAAAAAATATACGACTGAACTGTCTAATGTTTTTTGTACTATACGTTCTGATGTATATTCGTTACCGCACGTTCATTTCGATCTACTGGCTAACTTTTATCTCAATTCAAGAACTCACATTAAAATACGTAAATAATGACGGAAGAGGGGTATGTGTCTATTTCGTTATCATCAGCCATATTTTAACACAGTAGGCGTACTATGGGTAGTGTTGGTTATTGCGTAATAGAATAACCGTTTGCAGTTCAGATCAAATTATCATTTACGATTACATTAATCACACTAGCATTTCACACACTGTAGGTACACGACACAACTATTCTAAACGAGCGACAGTTTTTAAACGTCTTCACTGCTTGACCGCCATCCATGAACTCTGCTTAGCTCCAGCCGGTCCGAGCGTTATGTTGTCGACTCTGTCGAGCGCCGCTAGGTGGCGCTGGCGTCCGGATTAGTCAACTCCGGAACGTATTTCCGACATACATAACATAAACTCACGCTATCTTCCCATGGGGGGGTAGGCTACAGAACGTCACCTGCTACCTTTACTTACTCCTTTTGGTTTGTTTACGCTCATACATCTGGACATACATACACGCAAGTTGCGAGTACTACGCACCTGAAATTTCTGAAGAACATCAAGAATAAGGTCACATGTTCTATTCTATTCTTTATTATGGCAAGCAAAGCCGATGTCGACCATTCTGCCAATGTCTAAAGTGAGTTGGAGAAGCAAGTGTCTATAGACGATCGACAAAAAAAAAAACAAGTAGAATGATAAGAATATTCGATGATAAATAGGTCTTGTAGGGTTAGTACTGGACTGAAACAAACAGAAAGATAACATTACATACATATTTATACATATACCACATCCACACAGACAGAGTATTTGGGGTAAAGAAATCATAATTTAATATTATTGTGACGGATGAAAATCATCAGCGCCACAAGAACTTCACATGTTCTAGGGCAATATATTTTTACATTTTAGCAGTTACCTACAAAGTGAAACAAAACAAACTCTGAAAAATCTTCATAAGATCATCAAAATTCACGCCAAAAAGATTCACTCATACGCTTCAGGTTAGAACAGTACCACCAAGCGTCAATACAGACCACATGTGTGCTTACTTTGCATTTAAATAATTCCTGATTCGATGAATAACCGTTATTTGCTGCATCACTCGAAAGCGTGTAAGTACCATACACTATAGACGTAGTTACGAATGTCAGACACTACTGTTGTTAAGCACGTTTAAAGGGAGCTTTGTACATAATGTTCCATTGTGTCTCGTGTAGGTATTATTGTTTCATTTTAATACCTAACAGCCCAACCCGCTACTGTTAACGTGACAAGAAATTTACATATATCATAGTCTAGCTGATGTCCATGTTTTCAGTCGCATCCTACGAAAACTACTACGTTATCTCAGATATTAAATATTTTATATTTAGCTATGTTAATGCAGGTCACAGTCTACTTGCGTGCCAAATTTCATTAAAATCCAAACTTTATTTATAATATTTTTAGTATTTTATATACTACGTGTAACGTGACACATGTCACTGACACTTAGCCCAAAATCGATTGATGAAACATCGAATTGATGTTCTCATTCGCCTACGACGTAGACGTCGCGTAGCCGATTGCTACGAAACTATCGAAGCGTAGATCGTACGTCACTTATAAGAGCATTTATTCTAAAAGTTGGCAACGTCGCAAATTGCCGTCAAATATTTACCTGTTTTGATTCATTTGGCAATATTACTGTACCTATGGAAATAAGAAATATCGCTAACTAGTGAACCAGAGTATTAATAATGAATTGCAATTATAACACTGAATTAATTTGATGTTGTAACCGTTTTAGGTGTAAAAAAGGTACTTGAAAATTTTCCAAATACTTACATACATCTAAAATGAAATATTCCGTGTTACGATACTAACTATTGCATTTCATAATCAATATTTTAGTTCACTAGATAGCCATATTTCATATTTCCATACCGTAATATTGCTAAATTAATAAAAACAGCGAAATATTTGACATCTACATATTTACGACGTTGCCCACTTTCAGAATGCAAGCTCTTATGTGCGGATTTCATCAATGAAATTGAACGCGTTCAGCACATCTAGATGCGTTCAAGAGCTCTCAGTGGTCTATAATAATTTTGACACTGACAGCTCTGGAACGCGTTTTAGAAATGCTGATCGCGTTCTGTGTCATTGGTGAAATCTGTTTTTTTTTTTTTTTTTTTATGTAGGCGGAGCGGGAGGGTGTGTCAGACTTTTACTGACTAACCCACCCGTGTTCCTTCCGTTGCCTGTATGCCGCAATATCCCTTTCGGACAAACTCGCAACCCTGGCAGGACTTGCAACCCTACTTCATGTGAACTTACAAATAATAAAGAAATTTCTATGTTTTGTCAAGTCATAAAAACCGTGCGAAGGGTCGCTAGCTAGACCAAAAAAAAAAAGGTGTAACTTACGAGTTGTAGGTTAGGTTCGAACCAAGACAGGCGCTTTACGTTGTGTAAATTATTTCATCACCACTGCTCTCAAAACGGTGAAGGAAAACATCGTGAGGAAACCGGCATGTCCTAGAACAAAAAATTCGAACACATGTGACATCTACTAATCCTGACACGTGATAACGGTCCACTCCCTCTAGCCGAGACGAGGCCTGTGTCCCAGCAGTGGACATAACACATAAACCTTCCAGAATTAATTCTCTAAATTATGGTGAAAACCTACCGACCTACGGGTGTACCTAGTTTAAAGAAACAACTTGGTCACAGACCTAACCAGAATAACATGTATATAGACTTTCAGAAGTACTGAAACACACTACATCTCAATACCATAATAAATCAAGACAAACTTACCTGTGACATTTGATAATATCGACCGTTATGTCACCGGTTCATAAGATATAGTTTTAACGATTTCATAAATACTGCAGTTACTTCGCCGCCGTCACTGCACGGAGAAGATACCGGCACGTCACGTTTAATGTCAATAACCTCACTTTAGTGCATTTCCTGACATTCATTCTGCACTAAAGGATTTTTAGTGTTTCACGTAAAATGTAGTACTGTATCGTAGTTGAAAGTTGGTATAGATTCGTCAAATGATTTTTACACTAAACTTGTGACCTCTTCGTTTTATTAAAGTCACAACTTCTTGCGTCGAAAATCAAAACATTGTAACAGTTGTTATTTTCAATAACTACAATAATAGCTGACTTGGTTTCCGTACGCTCATTTTCGGGTGACCACTGATAATTAGCGCTATGCTATGGGTCCCACATAGCACAGCATCATGCTGAGTGTCAGCCTTCTTGTCAAAGTCACGAAGTGCAGCTGCCGACTATTTCTGTTCTGTGCTCGTGATTATCTAGATATTTAGTTTTTTTATTTATTATTCGAGCTAACTGATCTTTTTGTATGGACTTATTTCTGTGTCAAATAAACATATTTTGTTCTATTGTAAGAAGTAGTTCCATTCCAGATTCCCAAAGACTTACATTATCACCAATATCACTGAAAATTCTGTAAATAGGATCATCAAAACTTTACTGTCATTAATACTTGAAGTCAGATATTTTTTTCTCTCGCTTTCCTGCAAATCTTTCGTCGTGGGAAATCTGTGGGAGTGATTTCGTGAAAAGGGACGGAAGTGTATTACAGGAAGCCGGGCAAGCGCACGCTATTTGATTTGACCAATGATCGCGCGCGGTGCTAAAGTTGGCTGTCAGAAAGGATCATAACGAGGCCCTGCCTCTTTTATGTTGCTTATTACCCAGGTGAGATGTCAGATGTTACACATCTTATGCGACTACTGTAAGGCTAGCTCGATTTTTTAAACTATTGCATAGCTTCTATCGCGGGCCTTGAGCGTGGAGACCGAATCCAGAAATTCCGTAACGAAAAAACCTAACATAGAGTGAAATTTTAAGATTCGCGCGCATCACTGTGACACAAATTGTCACTGTGACACAAATTGTCACTGTGACACAAATAGCATAAGTTGATAAAAAATGCTATGCAATAGCTTTACCGCGGCAGTCTTCGAGTGCCACACGTCTTTTTTTAAATAATTATTGTTATCACCTTTTATTACAGTAATTATCGACCAAACACTTCTCTTTGTGAAACTAAACAGTTTTCGAAACTAAAAATAACCCGTTCAATTTCTCACTAAAATTTCCGATGAAACTTTTCTTGTTACCGTTTAATCTGGTGCTCTGTTGGCCTCGGGGAAACAAAACATCCGAAATGTCTGGAAAACAGTGCAGAAAACAAACCTTAAGTAACATAAATTATTCCAGAATAAAGCCTAAAGACCTAATTTCATAAATAATTGAATACCACAAACGTAGACAGCTGTACCTAAACAGCCAAGAACAGAAAGAGGAAACAGGCTAGGAATCTAGGGACAGTTTATTTATTCTACAAAAATCCGGAGGAACTTCTCCAGATTCCTTTAAAAAAATATGAGGGGAAAGGAAATACCGTAATAAATATTCGTAAATCTTACCCGAAACAGGGATTGTCTTAAACCAACGGGAGTTCGTGCAACAACCCACAAATTTCGACGAACCCTGAACCCTATTCTGTATTCAGACATATTTCGGGACTCCGAGGTCTGCACAGATGGGCCCAATACTTGTATAATATTCGACCCCAAGGTTTACAAGCAGTTATCAAATGAATCAATTCCAGTTCGTTTCCAATTTGACTATGAATAGGGATTGAGTAACTTGTTGAAAGACAATTTCAAATTCTGTGCAATGGCTCGTACCTCGGTTATAATTTTAATGGTTTCCTGATTGCAATTCAATCAGAAATTGAAATGATTTGTGATTGGACTTGGAAGCGTATAGTCAGCATGAAAATGGTGGGCATAATACTATAATGGCCGATTCCTATAATTTACTGACCATTACTGGTTAAAATTGAAACTCTTGTATCTTTATCAACAATGAAGCAAAGACCTGACCAGCTTTACATAGTAGACCCTCCAAGATGGTCGACCATCCGCGGACCAACCCCGACAAGCGTGGCTTAACCTGAAGGATCGACCCGTGCGGCTGTTATATTACTTAGCCACGAGCTCCTCAGTGACCCATCTGTATCCGTGGTTTTTGGTCCTTATAACAGCAAGTTTGTACAATAATAGGTGAAAATATCAACAGATAAGATACTATTAGTGATCATGACAAATATAGTAACCTCAGTCGTTATCAGCCACTTGAGTTTGACTCAGTTGATATTGATCTTAACAAATGATACAGATGTCTACGCACTTGAGGGCTTAGGGTGAGATCACAAAGAATTAATTCAGTAGCACCGTCGTCTTTTATATCAATAGATCTATAGATATTATAATGAAGTTGCTTTTCGTGTCTGTCTGTGTGACGGTTTTCTAAACTCTAGAATGGATTTTGATACGATTTTCACCATCATTTAGAAAAATGTCGCCACATCAGTTGCACCGTGCGAAGCCGGGGCAGGGGGCTTACCACCACCTCTAAAGCAGTATTATTTTTATCTTACTTCAGTGGGGGGAAGATGGAGCTATAAGTCCTGTAGAGCTTCATCTCTTTCCCACACTATAGTATATGGTGGTGGTAGGCCCCCTGGTCGCTAGTAAATATAATTCTAACAAGTGCGAGTCGGACTCGCACGAAGGGTTCCGTACCAACGTACAATATTTGCAAAAAAAACGCCGAAAAAAACACGTTTCTTGTATTTTATTGTACCCCCTTTTATTTCTAACTTTAATTTATTTGTATTATTTGTTGTATAAACAATCTGTGAAAATTTCAACTGTCTGCCTATTACGGTTCATAAGATACAGACCGCTGACTGACAAACGGACAGCGGAGGCTTAGTAATAGGGTTCCGTTTGGCACCCTTCGGGTACGGAACGCTAAAAACAAAATATAAATATGAAAATTAAGAATAAGGCGTAATTTACTTTGAAGCAGCTGGAAACCGTGTCTAATTAGTCTTAAAGAAAATTCAGTGTAATTATAAAAGTCTACTCTTTCTTTGATAACAAAAAAAAACTAGCTGTATTTTGTTTGTTTTTATTATTTCATCAGCAATGAGGAGAATGTTATTTGTAGCTCCTAGATCAAGTTATCTTTTAAAGTTAATCGAGAAAGAAAAATATTCTTCGTCGATGCAAAGTGACGCGCAAAAAAACGGAATAGTAAAAAAAACATCTTCATCATCAAGATGGTTTTCTTTTACTATTTAGTTTCGTACGTTCCTGGTACCCGGTTACGTACCCGAAGGGTGCCATACGGAACCCTATTACTAAGCCTCCACTATCCGTCTGTCTGTCAGCGGGCTGTATCTCATGAACCGTAATAGGTAGACAGTTGCAATTTTCACAGATTGTGTATTTCTATTGCCGCTATAACAACAACTAATAAAAATTAAATACAGTAAAAAAATTAAAAAAATATAAATGAAACGTGTCCTTCGTGTAGGCCGGTTTTTTTATTTGGAGAATATTTTGTGTGCCTTTTTAGTATGTGCCAAATAAATTTGAATTTTGATTTTGTTTTTTTATTTGAATTTGAATTTTTGGATGAAGTTGGAATTGAATTTTTGTTATTTTTAATTTGTATGTGTTATTATTATAATTTTTTAATCGTGTTTTTATGGATCATATGGTCTGCAATAAAGATTTTTATTATTATTATTAAATACATTTTCTTTCTATTCTTCTCGTATTCTAAATAAAAACATGAACAAAAAATCCGTTTAACGTGCACTGTTAAATTCGCTCTGAAGTGCAGTGTGTGGTAGGACTTCTCCACGTATACTTTTTTAAGCGCTAAAGCACTGAAAAGCCATTACCAGCTCAGCGTAAACTTTGCTTAAGAAATACGAACCATCTCTGCAGGAAATCCCGTAACCCCTGACTTAAAGGGAATAGATTAAACTCTGCCGTTGCTATCTCGGTAACTTTCATGGACAAGTTACAAAACCACTATATTCTCAACGGCTGACTGTTGTAACTTAGAATAGCTTGGTGTCTTACCTGAAGTATTGCTTGATTCTTGTTGTTGTTCTTCTTCAGGACTTTCAATATCTGTGCTTTAAGTAGTCGATGATAATGAAACCTAGGGCCCTATTTAATATAACTGACCAATCAATCTGCCTAGCCGTTTCCCAACTATGTTGGGGTCGGTTTCGAGTCTAACCGGATGCAGCTAAATACCAGTATTTTACATGAAGCGTCTGCCTATCTGACCTCCACAACCCAGTAACTGGGTAATACGATACCTCTTGGTAAGACTGGTGTCAGACTTTCGGGCTTCTGACGACTCGTAACGACTGTCAAGGATCCACGAATGACAGCCGGGACCAACGGCTTAACGTGCTTTCCGAGGCACGGAGGATTCTCGGTATGTAAAGATGGTCACCCATCCACTGACCAACCCCGGCAAGCGTAGCTTAACCTGATGGATCGACCAGTGCGGCTGTTGTTACTTAGCCACGAGCTCCTCATAACTGACCATGAGCACAGATTACAGATGGGACACTCCACAGTTTAGGTATGAAGCTACAACTACGCGGCGGGCCCGTCTTGCTGGGCTAATTCAGTGAGTGTAACGTAGTCAGAAGATCACGCGAAGAAAGAAAGGCAACTTCTAGGTGAATATAACTATAGGTGATTAGCGCTGTGCCACCTGAATTGCACTTTATTGTGTCGAGCAAGAGTCGCTTATTATTTAAATGATTTTGCGTAGTTTCCCATCTGTATTAATCTGTGCCATGAGACATATTTGTCAAAAATGGTGCTGCTTTGTAAAGCAGATAATGTTTGTTAAAATATAAAATTTTAACAAACAAAAAAAAAAACTACCTAACTAACTAAAAACACTTAACAATTTCACTTAAAAGTTAACTTTTTTCTTTTTCTTTCTTATAAAATTTTCAGATTGTCGCCGGTCACCCATCGCTCGTCGGCCGGTCGGTCTCACAAATATAAAAAAATACTTTTTTTTTTTTTTTTATTTACAAAATTACATAAGACAGTCCCCACAAAACGCCCGGCCTTCACCACTCTGTTCTGTACCACACGTTATCTTTTTTTTATATTATTTGTTGTTATAGTGGCAATAGAAATACACAATCTGTGAAAATTTCAACTGTCTACCACGTTGGCAGCCTACGAGAATACGGTACACTAAAAAAAAAAGGTGCATACTATAACATTTGCAGACGTCGACAACATTTTGTGAGCCTTGCAAGCTCTTTCAAAAACACTATCCATTTCGTGATGCAGTCCCCTACTAAGCCAACGGTTTATAACTTCTACTGCTGAATGCAGCTAGATAGCTTTAATAGTAACTTAATGTGCTATCCGGGTGCCACTTTATGTCTAAGGAAGACAGTTATTATAAGTTAACTTTAATAACGTTATAAATTGAAACGGGTTTCCACAAACACCATTATGAGGAGTGGTTGGCTGGTCCTCGAATCATTTATAACTGTGTTGAAATCCCTGATGCACACAATTTTGTCTCGTTGTTTGTTTCGTATATTAATCTTTATCGTTTGTCGTTTACGGGGTGATGGTAACGTTTATGCTTTATCGGTAAGACGGTGATGGAGTGACAATGACAATGCAATGCTTACAGCGCTTTAGCCGGGCCGAGGCGGTGCCACTATTATGCCGCAAATAGCGGCACTTTATCCGATAGGGATAAAGTGCCGCTAGCGGCACTCTATATACTTCCTCTCCTATTTGCTTTACTTATCTACCCTATTACTACTATTGTTTTCTGTTAAATTTCTTATTTTTGAGTTACTCGGTTTATAGAATGATTACGAATTCCTATTAATTATTATACATAATAAAAATATATCTATACTGGTATTATTGATATTTTATCATTCATGACAAATTGTATAAAAGTCACACAACACAATAAGATTAAATCTTCTTCCTATTTGCATGAGGCGTCAGCTAAGTAATTATGCAAATCCGCCGCAAATGAAAAAGCTGCAGATCCGTTACTATTGAAAAATAAATTAATTTCCCGATCCTTTCCGTTCGTATGCGATTCAGTAGGTACTTAAGGTGTATTCATGTAAAACGCTTGTTACCGGCGCCGATATGCCAGCGCTTCTCGGCGTCGACAAGTGATGGTTGTCAATGCTGGTCGGCGCGACGGGGCTGGCAGTTTTCATACTTTTTGCCAATTCAGCGCGAGCCAGCAAAAACAGGTAGGAACTTGTCGGCGCTTATCCGCTAAACTGCCCACTCCGACCAGCGTTGACAGGCGGCGCGGGACGCTTGTCAGCGCCGAGAAGCGCTGGCATATCGGCGCCGTGCCGCCGCCGCGCCGGTTAGCAGCGTTTTTCATGAATATACCCTAACTACCTATTGAATCGCATACGATCGAATAGTATCGGTAAAGTAAAAAACAAAACAAAGTTACGGATCTATAGCTTTTTCATTTCCTTGTACTGGTTACCAGCTTTCTACATGAATACTCCCTTACACCATGAATATTCACGAGCGGGACGTTAGCCGCTGCGCGTCCGCGTTTGAACGTTCGGAATCGTCTGAAACCGCTCGGAATCGGACGATTGTCAAAACGAAACAAACGTCACGAAACGGAACGATTACGCTTGAATACGCGCCAAACGACTTTCCATTTTATGTATCTATTGTTCCCACCGACACTTTTACATTTTTCGCTCGTTTTTAGTCCTATTGTAATGGTGGAAGTGAAGCGTGTTTTGTTTTTGTATACTTTTGTTTGATCATTTTCATAAACAGGGCGATAATGCTAATTACGGATATAACAGCCCTATTAGAACAATATTTAACGAGTCAATTCTACTTCCGCTAATTATAAAATTAATTTGTTAGATTCAAGTGAACTAATTATCTAATCTGCGTTCGCCATTAATTTGCCAAACATGTAAACAAACACGAGTTTTCCACTCACTCAAACATCAACTTAATGAGAGTGTAAATAAAGTTGATTTTAGATCGACTAGAATTGTTGAAAAAGTCATAAAAAATATGAAGTTGTAGCGCAAACTATACCTTAGTGTAGGTATTACAGTTGTTTTTTCTAAAACTCGTGTCCCCCTGGCACTAGGCCGAGATAATACTAAAGAATAGGAAATTTGCGCCATCAATAAATAATAATAAATAAAGAAAAAAGGATTCTTGATTAGTATTATAATTCTGAACATAAACATAGTTTATGGTAGGAACAAAGAATTTTTGTGCCCCGCCAATGTAAGAATTGGCGGGAACTCAGGAAATACATTAAAAACGTATTGGCATCGAGGCATCGAGACTGAGGAGTGTGGAATTTGGTTTCAAAGGCTATTTAGTTTATCGCCAGTAATATACATATTTTAGTTAGTTTTTATTACTACCAAAATTCCCTTCGATGTACAGTCGAGTACAAGCGCAACTACTCGAGACAAATCGCGATCAAAGTCTACTTAACTGTACAGACGTGTGATAAATCAAATCATAATATCAACAACAAACAAGATACTGGCGCGGTACAGTCGTGACCTACAAGTATTTGTTTTTTCGCCAAGGAGTGTCAAATAAAAATAAAACCAATAAAAGTGGGAATATTTCCATTGTTTGCCGACTTGCGAACGGCAATTTCCTTATAAATTGATGGAAACAAGACGAAATTCACGTCTCCTCTGTGAATTAGTTATTGTTGGCTTTATATCGGCTATTCCCTTTGTTGCGAATCGTGCCAACAAATTGTCTCTCGAGAATTGAAATCTTTTTAATATTTGATCGTTTTGAGTTGTTTTTCTTACGTCAGCCTCAGTGCTTCGCCGACGATCTAATAACGTTCTTTTATCGCGTTTATATTATACTAGCTGTGCCCCGCGGTTTCACCCACATAAATGTCGATACCGTGAGAATATCGGGATAAAAAATCCCATGTTCTAATTCAGGTCATGGTCTACCTGTGTGCAAAATTTCATCCAAATCCGTTCAGCCGTTTTAGCGTGAAAGCTTAACAAACAAATATACAAAAAAACAAATCTTTATTCTTTATAATAATTTATTATTCGTTTAGATTTTATGATATAGATTTATTTGATTATTTTTCTTTATGATTATGTGATTTGATCTGTACGATTGGCAATCATGACCCGTTCTACATTATGAATGTGAAATTAAATCGAGCGCTAAAAGCAATTTTCAGGGGTTCAATCATTTTTCTTTTATAAATAAATTAGCATAATAACTCTTTTATTCCTCTCCTATTACTTTGTTTAACTGTTCTTCTTTTTTTATGATTAGTGGGTACATTAAATTGTACGAAATTATTCTATTTTACGATGGTTCTTTCATGTTTTGCCTGCCTGTCACAAAGAAAACAACTTTAATGAAATGTTTACCTTCTTGATTATATTACACAGTTATGAATCAGACTACTTAGATGTATTTTTCAAAACAGTGTAGGTAGCCTACATTGATTCTTTTCATGATACTTACAGTTCTGGCTTGGGCAAATTTCACCAATAAAACTGAATACGATCAACACATAAACCACGTTCAAGAGCTGTCATTGTAATTATTTTCTTTGGAATATTGACACTGACAGCTCTTGAACTCGGTTTAGATGTGCTGATTGCGTTCAGTTTCATTGGTGAAATTCGCACAGGTACATAAACCTAGTTTAGAAGTCAGGGCTTTTCACTCTGGAGCACTAAGTTAAGCCAGTTTTAAATCATAGTAATGTTAATGCATCTAAGGAGAAATAAAGATTTATTTATTTATTATTCGTTAATAGACCAAATACCTTTATTCGTTTAAAACTGTGAGTTTCTGAAGGAGAAAAACTAATTTCACTCAGGAAAATTTGTACTTCCCTGTAGGCCTTTAGAAAATTATTGAAAAAGGTCGGTAGTAAGGTTAAACGGATTTTTATGGCCGTCCCGAGGGCATAATTCTGCTGGTTAAAACGAAATGTTGATTTTAACTGGTATCCGATGGCGTGCGTATACTTTTATTTAAAAAACCAGTCCGATGTAACTTTTTCCAAAATTAAAACAGTCCATTGGGGATTGGTACTCGTATTTACTTATTTGTTCAAACTTTTCTAGTTAAAATTACTGCTATAAAAACTAAATAAATAAAAATCTAAATGCAGAACACATAATCCATAAAAAAACACGACAAAAAAAAAAAATATAACTAATATTAAAATTAAAATCAAAATGCTACGAAAAGATATAGAAAGAAAAAAAAATATTGACGAACGGATTTTTTTTTCGGATTTTGCAATAACTTGGTTTTACAGTTTCCAATTAGTAAAAGATCATGAAACTGCATCCTTGATTGAATTTAAAAAGAAACCATTTCGGCTTTAAAAATGTTCCAATTTCAATGCTGCTTTTTATAAAAATAAAAATAAACTTATTTCCACAATTTCTTCCATTTATTTTATACGAAAATGGGAATCAGATATATACTTGTCTACAGAGAATTTAATTTGAGAGGTAAATATTCCCGCCCTCAATTTTAAGTAGACTTACCAATCCATGATGGTTTACTTTTATAATTATACAAACAGCAATCTGATGCTATCAAAGACTCCAGTAATTGGCAATGATGCCTGAACATTAATTCATGTTGAACTATGTGCCATTTTCTTGTTTAAAGTACAAATACAGATTTTAAATAATACCAAAAACTTTGTCGAATGACAGAACAGAAAAATGCTGCTTTTTGCCTACATGATTTACTTATACTTAACAAACCTTTTTCTAAATGCAGTTTTCTTAAATAAATAGGCTAAATGATAACCTACGGATTCGCTTCGTAGGTATTTAGTGTAACAACGACATATTTTGCATAATTGTAAACATCGACTCGGCAGACTAATCAATAAATTCGACAAAATCTTAAATGGTCGACAAATTCGACAAAATCTTAAATACTTGACAAATTTGACAAAGTCACAAATTCCGAATACACAACAGAAAATGCAAGTTTTCCTTAATCCAAACACTATGGAAACCCTACAAATGTGTATTTTCACATCAAACTAAAACAAACAAACTTATACACACTCATTTAACTCTTTATAGACTCAGTGATTTATGTTCAGTTTCACGATACGTTGTTATCATGCGTAAATAAAAACGTATAAATCAATCAGCTGGTATCACTTGCCAGAACTAAAACGTAATCACGAATGTGTCATTGAACTCTAAAAATAAGACCTACTCATGACCTACATAATGTCATCTGTAGTTAATTCTTACAAACAGATGCAGAACTCGTGGCATAATAACAGCCGCACGGGTCGATGGAAGGTTAAGCTACGCGTGCCGCGGTCGTTTCGTGAATGGGTGACCGTCCGTGACATACGCCTCCGTGCCTCGGAAGGCACATTAAGCCGCTGGTCCCGACTGTCATTCGTAGATTTTTGACAGTCGTTACGGGTCGTCAGAAGCCCAATAGTCTGACGTCCCGGCTTACCAAAGGGTATCGTGTTACCCAGTAACTGGGTTATACAGGCAGTCGCTCCACGTAAAATATTAGTATTAAGCTGCATCCGGTAAGACAGAAAGCCGACCCCAATATAGTTGGGAAAAGGCTAGGTAGAGAGATGCAAAACCAATTATACATACTTAAAAATGTATTGTTTTCACGAAGTTTTTTAAACTCAAAGGACGTTCGTAAACGGCACGTAAAAACGTAAAAAAACGCAAAAAAGACTTTGTACATTCAGCGACAAAAGTCTATTCATACTTCAGTTATTAAAATAATTATTGAGCTAAATACTCAATTAAAATCGGATCAGAAGTAAAATTATTTAAATATTAACTATTTTAAGAAATGCTTTTCAATTGTATTGCAATTAATCGAATAATTGTTTGTCAATTTAGATGATACGGTGTAAAAGGAGCAGTGTCTTTCTCGCTCGTTAGTCGAGTGGTCGCAAGCGCTTCTGCTGAGCATGAGGTCCTGAGTTCGATTCCAGGGTCGGGCAAAGTGATAAGGGGTTTTTCGGCAATAGGCTTGCTCCCTATTACTTGGAAATAAAACATAACTGGCGAAATGGTGAAATGTGGGTGTACTATTACCGGCGCTAAAGGTAGCCCTCGCAGACGGTCACCGGCATTAGGTTTGAAACCGTGTTATAAAACACTATAAAACGAAGTAAAATTGTGTTTTCAGGGGGTCTTGTCGCTATACATAGTATATCTAGGGGTATTTTCATGTACTAAGAGGTGGGGACTTCAAATGATAAAAAATATAAAAATTAAGAAAAGTATATTAACTCGCTCTGAACCCGAGACAGGGGTGTTCAACCTTTTAAGTTTTGAGTGTATATTTGTAACCGTGAAAATGGTTTTCCAGACCTAAAATACGGCCAGTATTAATGCATCCCATATGCGGCCCTCCGGGTGGGCTCCCGGCACTGAATGTGTTGATAGTATAAATACACATAGTAGGGACGTGGATCTACAAAGGCAAATAGTTATTCCCACAATTTATAAGTTCAAAGAACTATTTGCGAATTATAAATTCGCTTGCATAATTCACATCTGTATGTTTACCTACCTAAATTATGTTTGACTACTACTGAAAACCAGGATATTTTTCACTTAGGTATCTAAATAAAACATGTCACTTTTTAGTCTAAAAACAAACTCAAATGAAATAAAAAATAAAAAATTGCCTGTGCGTATAAATCAAATTACAGTAAGCGTAAAAACACCTTGCAGTTACGCAACATTCAAAAACGTATTTCTCGTGAAATAAAAATTGCAATTTTGAGAAAAGACCTATTTCATAATGCGGTGTCGAGAATACCGTGGTCGTAACACCATAAAATATCTATCAATACTTTAGGAGAAAATCGCTTTTGAATGTTGCGTAAATATAATACTTAAATAAATGTAAATACTTGCTGCACACCGCGGTTTCACCAGCATGAGTCTCGATCCCGTGGGAATATCGGCATAAAAAGTATCCTATGTCCTAATCTAGACCATGGTCTACCTTTGTACTAATTTCATCGAAATCTGTTCAGCCGTTTTAGCGTGAAACCGTAACATACAAACATACAAACTTTCACTTTTATAATATTAGTAGGATTATAGTTAGGATTTATGCTCGGGACTGTACCTATCGCTTCCGACTGTCCAGTGTTTCCCACCCTCCCCAACGCGCCGCCATTGCCAGCACTAGCCAAATTACACGCGAAATGCTTTTAACCTTGTTTAACTTTTACCGTCCATTAACTGTGGACTGTAGAGGAATAAAAGCTTAATATGATTATTCATGAAATATAGGGTTTTAGAATATAAAGCGGAAATTCTATTTCAGTGATGCACTGACTTAGTTTGCTCGGCGAGCAAAAATGGACGTTATTTACGCATAAATGTTACGTTCCACATAAATCGTATACTATTACATGAGCATTAATTGTATATAACTATATATATTTATAATCAAAAAATCAAAACTATAGGATTAATATTTTAAGTACTTTATTTTTAAACTAGTCTAACTGATCTCATTCTTAATTTTATTCTGTTTAGTTTTTATTAATTCTGTGTTTTCTTTTTACGTACTTTGCATGCCGATGGTGATACTAAGACAACATCTACACATTGTTTACCCATATTTGCAAATAAATGACTTTGGATTTTGAATTTTTGAATCACGTTCTCGAAAACAGCTCTAACGATATCGATGAAAGTTGCAATATAGGTGTTTGCGGGGGCGAAAAATCGATCTAGCTAGAGTTCTCATATCTGGGAAAGTTCGTTTTCTCTATTTTCACCCGAGCAGAGATCGGTCGACCAGTTACTGTGATACTATCAAACTATCTACTGACATTTACGAGTACGACGTGTACCTAGATCAGAAAAGCACATGAATAATGGTTTAAAAAAAATTCGTAAATCATCTCTTTTGTTTTTCGGATTTTACATATTAGTTTCAGAGGTCCTGGGTTCGATTCCCCGGTCGGGAAAAGTGTTTCGGAATTTCTCAATAACAGCCCGGAGTCTGGACCTGTGCCCGGTTGATAGCAATAGGCTCGCCCCCTAATATACAGGGTGGCAGGGACATCGACGCGAAAACTGATACCATGAATTCAATAAGTTGAAAGTTTCCGTCGGTTATTTAAAAAAATATCTGCTGTTCCAGACATTTTGACTGCGTAGGTATTGCACTTTTCTATGAAACAGCAGATTTCTTTTTTAATAACCGTCGAAAAATTTCAACTCAGGGGTTTCAGTATCATGTACTGAACCCATGGTAACAGTTTTTGCGTCGATGTCCCTGCCACCCCAGAATTATCTTTGTGTAGTATGTCTATTAGTATACCTCTGCCTAACCCGTTGAGTCAAAATCAGGCGTGATGTTATGTGTTATGTAATTTTATTTTAGTTTTCGGTTTGGTATTCCTTGATATTTGAACCAAATAATATTGTAGAAATAGCCCAAAAAATCAAAGACATGTGACATCTATCAACCCGCACTGGGCCCGCGAAGTAGATCAGCCCACTCCCTCTCACAAAAAGGAGGCCTATCCCAGCAGTGGGAACATTATAGGCTGATTATACTTATACTCATATGTAGAATAGAATAGAATACTGTATATTATATATGTTACCGGCCAAACCCGATTTTCGGATGAACTAACTAACTGAATAAAGGAATAGAATTAAAATAGTCAATATGATTTATTAAAGTTATTTATTAACTAATCAGTAATTTTACATCTATCACTAGATCAACTTACATTCATCTATAGAACTCACCTTATCTACAATTTGCTTATTTACTTATTTTTTCAAGGTTTTCTCTGGTGGCACTTATAATTGCAGAGTACTTTGTTTTTCTTACAATTGCATTTGTTTGTTGTACAGTTTTTCATGCAACTGCATTTCACGAAGCCTTGCCCTGATCCAACAGAATGTTTCGTGGCTGCAGTCCTTAAAGATATTTCGATATCCTGGTTAATATCTCCCACATCTAAAAACTTCTGAATGCAGACGTCGAAATCAGTAGATGACCTTTGTGTTCCTTTATTCAGTTTACTTTGAAAAGCTTATAGAAGATACAAACTAAGTGAAATTAGTTCAGACTAGGACGTACCAGTTTATCCTAAAGCATGTATATTCTAACTAGGATAAACCGATTCGACCTAGGCTAAACTGGTTTATCCTATCGGTAACAGGATGAACGAGTTTGGCCTAGGCTATACTGGTTTGTCCTATCGCGTGTAGGGAGAACTGGTTTGGCCTAGGCGAAACTAGTTCATCCTAAAATAGGGTTTGGCCGGTAACATATACACCATAAGAATTACAGATATCAAAGTAGAAATAATAAGTAATTTCAAACACATATATAAGATTCAGGTACTAGATCTGTCATATGATACCAGTCTTTACCAAAAAGGCTAGGGTCGGCTAGATATAACAACAAGTGCTGTCTGACGGCCACCACAAGTACCGCAACCTATATAAACATGGTTTATATAGTAGGTATAGTCTGGCATAGGCTCCCACAGACAGGCACGTCGCGACTCTGCTGGAACGATTTCTATGAAAACTTCACGAAAATTGTCCTACCGGTGTCGCGTCGCGTGTGTCTGGATGAGCCTTATTTCGGGTTACTCTACGAAATGTGAAGGATGCCTGGTTCAGTGATGTTGAGGTTATCTCGAGCCTGATGATAGATGCTCAGATTCGTTTTGGCAACAGCAGTGTAATTCTATCGTTCACCATGTGAGAACTTTCGATCAAGTTCAGGAGTGCTATTGACAATAGCCGAGCCACAGTATAATAAAGTAGCAGTATTATATCTCGACAGTAACCAGATAAACTTTCCGCGTCCGTGCGTAACAGACTGCCGCGCACTCGAGACTGTTGCGTACTGATATACACTGAGATTTCGAAGCACGTCGTTTCGGCCGTTTTCTATGAAGACATAATATTGTTACTTATTTATACTGTGGCCGAGCTAGTCTGTATAAATCTCAACGTCAAAACTTAATGTACAGGCAACTGAAGGAACACGGGTGGGTTTTAGTCAGTAAGAGTCTGACACGCCCTCCCGCTCCGCCCAGAGCGGAAGAAGTTATTAATTTCCCAAAAAAAAAAAGCTGAAGTGAGCTATCGATAGTGTCAATCCCTCGCATCAGGTGTCATTTCATTGAAGTTGTTGTTGTTGAAGTTGTAAAAGTTAGTGTGGGTTCGTTTCACTCCCTCACACATCTAAAGTCGACATAGGTAGGTTACCTGATTAAGCCACCTGCGATCCTACAATAAACTACATAATTACATACTCGAATTACTAAATACAGCCTCAGTCAAGATCCAATATTCAATCTGCCTAGCCTTTTCCCAACTATGTTGGGGTCGGCTTCCAGTCTAACCGGATGCAGCTGAATACCAGTATTTTACATGGAGCGACTGCCTATCTGACCTCCACAACCCAGTAACTGGGTAATACGATACCCCATGATAAGACTGGTGTCAGACTTTCGGGCTTCTGACGACTCGTAACGACTGTCAAAGATCCACGAATGACAGCCGGGACCAACGGCTTAACGTGCTTTCCGAGGCACGGAGGATTCTCGGTATGTAAAGATGGTCACCCATCCACTGACCAACCCCGGCAAGCGTAGCTTAACCTGATGGATCGACCAGTGCGGCTGTTACTTAGCCACGAGCTCCTCAGCCTCAATCAAGATCCAATAACACAATATAATTACATGCTGCCTGTTGACGCTATCATCTGTCGGCTAATGAGCAGCACACTTATTTGCATTTGGTTAAAGCGGATTAACTAACCGATACACGTCGACATTTGCATAGCGCTAATCACATATCAGGTATCATACATTAACTATAAACATCGTGTGAACTTTTAGTGTTGTTCTCAATGATTATTATTAGTAAAAAGAGGCAGATAGGTTACCTGACCAACTTTTGATCTCTAAAACGACACAATCGCACACAATTTTTTTTGCCGACAAAAAAAAGGTGAAGGTTCTCAAGTAGACGCGTATTCTTTTTATATATTTTTTACTTTGCTTACTTATGTACAGTCACGAGCACCAATATGTATCCACTAAGCAAAATTCAAAAGGGATTTTGCATGGAATAACGACTGCAACTTTGAGATAAGACCTATTTCATATTAGTGTGGCTTCCAAAATACTATGTATGTTCGTAACAACATAAAATTACAATCACCACAGTAGGAGAAAATCACTTTTTAAAGTTGCTAAGTGTATACATATTGGTGCTCGTGACTGTACATCTATTGGTACATCATGAGCACAAAAAGGCTTGGGATAGAGCTGCTCCAATAAATTTACACAGTGAACGTTGATTTTATATTTGCTAACAATTTGACTACCAAGTCATAGATCTCGCGTTCAAATCCAAGACACGCACCTCTGACTTTTCGGATTCATGTGCGTATTGTATTATTATCACTTGCTTCAAAAACGGTGAAGGAAAACATCGTAAGGAAATGGCATGCCTTTTTTTTTTTGGGTGGGAAATCATCAAATGACTCCTCCCGCTCTGGGCAGAGCGAGAGGGAGTGTCAGACTTTTACTGACTAAAACCCACCCGTGTTCCTTCCGTTGCCTATGTGCTGGGGCCACGATATCCCTTTCAGACAAACCCGCGACCCCAACAGGCATTGGTCCTTCCGGACCCCGTCAGTTGTTGCTGACATCCCTTTGAGGCGCGCGTGGAACACAACGCGCCGTCGACCCGGGCCTGGTCCTTATCGGACGGCGAGTTGCCCATCGCTCACCGTCCGCAGGCCCGCGCCTACGGTGGCCGGAAGTCAGCTTGTGACTCCCGACGCCCGGGGCATCTCCTGCGGCGACTAGGGGCGCGAGGGCGTGCAGCTTGAATCTCCATCGCGCGCTCCGCCTCCTCCTTCGCGAGTATAACTGCTTCGCAGAAGGAGGTGACGGCCTCCCATGCACTCTCGCTCCGGACCATGGCCTGAACCAGGGCCGGACGCGAGAGATCGCCGCCGCCGATCGCCTCCGTGAGGACACGGCGGTGCTCCGCCCAAGCAGGGCAGACCTCCACCGTATGCTCCACCGTGACCTCCGCGCGATCCACACAATGGTGACACCCGGGCGTTTCCTCCCGCTTGATCCTGAACAGGAACCTCCCGAAACAACCGTGTCCGGTGAGGACCTGCGTCAGGCGGAAGGTGAGGACGCCGTGGCGCCTCTCTAGCCACTCCTCAAAGACCTTACCGCCGCAATTGTGGCGTGCCCAGCGCTGGGTTGCGACAATCGCACACTCCATGCCGCCATGAGATCCCGCCGGAGCTCTGTCCGCTGTGCCGCGATTTGTTGCGGCAGCGGAGTTATACCCCGGCGTTTCGCCTCCTCGCGCAACTCCCACATGGAAATGGCATACCTGAGAGATATTTCTCGCCGACATGTAAAGCCAAGTCAGAGGCCCATGGGCGGCTTTAAAACTCTGGCACCAGGATAGTCATTAACAAAAAATAAAATTAAAAATTGACCATTTGTCAATCACCAAGACAGAAGTAGGTGGGGAAAAGATCACTAAAACATTACATACGACGGCTAATGAACTGAAAGAACGGTGAACTAATCCTATTCGAACTAGTTTCTAAGACCATCACTATCTATTTGCGGAGCTATAGGTCCAGTACCTATAGCTCTTTGTTTACGTGAGTGTTTTAGCGTCTAGGATAAAATTTAATAAGTACTGTTTACCTGCTAATTATAATTAATTGACCGTGTCATAATGTGGATTCCACATTCCTACATAATATTAATTATTATTTAATTTTTATCATTGCGCATCACATTTATATTCTTGTTTTTAAACATTCATTCGACCTGTGTTAGGCATAACATCTGTATAAACCCGTAGTTAACCTAAATAGAGACGGTCCTATCGCCAGGATAATCTAATTACTTTATTGGACGACCTGACGATCGAACCCATGACCCAAATACCGCGACGGCATTCGCTACCGCTACCCAAAAATGCTTTCGTTGATTCAATTAAATAATTAAATATCTAAAACTGAATTACTGCAATCAAAACACTACCATTCCTGTTTAATATTTATGAATGTTATGTTACACGAAACGGTGATAGCACCACGTATTTGTTATCTGTAGCACGCTCCTCGAATACTATCCCACATTACGACTGTATCAAATAATAACTCATATAAAGTGTATACACAACTTATCTACAAGGTAACATGACCAAAGGTGTCTCTTTGCAGGTTGCACGGACAACAAGGCTTAAATGGGACGAAGGAAATTAAATTAAAAAATAAAGTTCCTTGCACGATACGCAAATACTCGCACAGACTGCCGATGTTTGCTCTCGGAACGTTATCACTTGATAAGTTAGAACACAAGCCGAGAGCAAACAACGTTATCATGGTAACGTTCTTACCGGGGACTGCGAGGCGCTGCACAGACTCCGCTCGGCTCCGGCGCGCCGAACGAGACACCTGAGGCTCGAGCCACTGTAGTGCTCCTCACCACTTGCCAACGGATGGCGCGATGGAAGTTGAACACAGATAGACCGGTGACAGTGACTATTGATGTGACTAAGTGTTAATGTTAGTGTAAATAGCCAACCAAAGAACAAACCAAAGCTAATTAGCTCAAATTCCTAGTCGAGAGAGATTTAACGTCGTCAAGCTGGAGGACCTAACGACGTTTGATACGGAGATAGTAGAGAATGTCAGTGAGGAGTGCGCGGCGAAGAATGAGCATCTGGTGCAGCAGGGGCTCTGCCCCGCGTACTACGACGGGCTGCTGTGCTGGGACCCCACGCCCTGGAACACGCTGGCGGTGCAGCGCTGCTTCAGCGAGTTCCACGGCGTGCAGTACGACGACACACGTAAGTTAATCTCTAATCCTGTATTACGCCGCTCTTAATGAATGTAAACAATGCGATCACGTGGTGTTGGCGGATCTGTTGAAGGATTTCGTACAAAATCTCTCAAAGTTTTTCGGCGTGAAAATGCCAGAAATGTGATTGAAAGGAAAATTACGTGATTTTCTATAGTTGTTCCAGTTTGTTATTGTGTTTTCTTGACCTTTCGACATTTCTTTAGTATCGTCCAGTCTTTTGTTTATGCACAGTCAATTTTGTTTCCACGAATATTTTAGAAACTGTTAATTCAAAAACAAAGAGTATATATTTTCTGTTTCCCTCTCAATTTGTATTCCAATATTTGCAATATTTCATAATTTCGGTGAGTATTGATATTTTTATAGACTGATATTTTTCGAATGTAGTTTAGTTTTGCTTATGCGTTAATGCAAGTCTAAAAGAAACTAAGATCTTATTTCCGAAAAAGACTATTAATTTCTAACACACTACGTAGTTGAAAACTCTCCAGAGCAGACCCACGGCAGCGGGTCATTCAAAATTAGAAAAAAAAACAATTAAAATAATGTTTTTGTGTGTCGCACCGCGGGTATGGTTACAGGGACTATCTAGGTAATGTATTCTTGCCCAATATTATTTTATCGTAACAGAGTATTGGTTCAAAGTAATTATGTGCCTTTGTTGACGTAGCAGCAAGCACGTGACATAGCCTGTCACTCAAAACAAAGCGTGGCACATACATAATAGGGATGCTACCTGGGTAAAAAAAAAGAAATTCTAATTACTCCGTCAGTCAGATAATAAAAAAAATATTAAACACGTATTTTTTGGTTTTTCATATTAATAATAAAACGCATTTTAAGTTGGGCAGTGGGGGTCGCTACGTCACAAGTAAGTATAAAATCTACATACTCGTGACGTCATACGACGAAAACTACCTTTTGGAAGGGGCGACTAGAATCAATTCAATTTTTTTTGTAATTTTTGACGTTCAAAAGTGACTTGCAAGGGCCTATTTGAAATAAATGATTTGACTTTGACTTTGACTTTGTCATGTCACATTTTAACTCAATGTATCGCCAATTTTTAAATTACGTAAAAAAAGAAAAAATACGTGTCCAATATTTTTTAACAAACTCCAAGACGGACTAAAAAAAAATGTTGTCATCATCCCTATTGTGCCGCGTAAGTACCGATCCACCAACTATCCCTATTAAATATCTAACTAAACTAGAATCTGACATAAAAAAGAAAAGCTCCGTTTCCCAACATTCTCCAATAACAGCAATGTACAAAACGTTTCCAAAGAGCTTTGTTCGTCGTACTCAGTGTTACTAAAATATCTGGAAAACAAAAGCGATACAAATAACAACTGTTCCAGGATCGTTACTTTTGTTGTGAAAACAGATAGAGCTGTTGCAGCGACTGAAGTGTTAAATGCAACGATAATAACTACCACGTCTGAGTGCAGTTCTGTACGTTTTATCTTCATACGGATTTACTCGAACGTACTGCAACTTCTTTGAGCCGTACTTAGTTTTGTGTAGCAGACAAAATAAATGTTTAGTAGAAATGGTATTTATGTGATTTGTATTTTTGTTTTACTTTTTTTAATCTACTGCTAATTTCACCAATGAAACTGAACGCGACCAGCACATCCTAACTTCGTTCAAGAGCTGCCAGTGTCAATATTCCACAACAAGGATGACACTGACAAGCCTTGAACGCGGTATAGATGTGTTGATCGTGTTCAGTTTCATTCTTGAAATCCATTCTAAGTACCTATCTAGGAATTATTTCTATACTAAGGATTTCGTCTATGACTTTCCTTTGTTTATAATTTTCAACACAAAAAGAGGAGTGTACCTAATAAAGGCTTGTGCAGACCAGCGCGACTTGTCGCGCGACGCGACACCGGTTATTGTTATACTGTGAAGTTTTCTTAGAAATTGTATTGTTCGTGTCGCGTCGCGCGACTTGAGTCGCGCTGGTCTGCACAAGCCTTAAGTTTGACGCCTTTGCTCATTTCAAGAGATAATCCCCTGATGAAATAAATACATAATTTAATATCTAAAAACTGTCAAGATAGTTTTGTAGATAAATTCATTAAATAACTAATAGGTTAGGCGTCTAATGTCAAAAGATCTATACAAAATATAATCCAACCGAAAAACGAGTTTTAGTAAAAAAATAGGGAGGCTGACAAAAAAATTTTTTGTTTGTCCTTCATGTAGATAAAAAAATATTGGACATGTATTTTTTCTTTTGTTACGTAAGCAAAAGATTATGGCAATACCTACATTGAGTAGACAATGCGTTAAAGGTGTCATGACGTCACTGGCCGGTAGATTTTATACTTACTTGTGACGTACATTACGTACATTTTATCTAGAAACCATTTTTTATTAATTTGATAAAGGAAAAAATACATGTTTTATATGTTTTTATTGTCTGACTGACAAACTAAATAGTTTTTTTTTCCCAGTCAACATTTCCATTCATTCCATCATTCCTTCTTTAAATTAGTTGTTTTTAATTCAACCGGTATTAATTCCATAAACCACTAAAGTATACACTGAGTGCACAGGTTTACCTAAAAACCGCAACTCTGTCGAATTATTATCCATTTTAATACAGGTACACCACACAAAAATCTGTAGATAGAGCAGTTCCCATATCGCTTTGTAAAAGTGGAAATTGGGTTGTGGATAGCAGTCACTCCATGTAAAATACTGGTATTCAGCTGCATCCGGGTAGACTGGAAGCCAAACCCAATATAGTTGGGAAAAGGATTGATTACGGATAATTTTATTTCGTTTCACAATCTTTTGTAGATTTAATTTATGACTGCCACAAAGACACTAGTAAAAATCGCTTAGTCAGATAGTTTTAGCACTTTTTTAGTTGATTCAAGTGACATAGATTACATGCAAATTAGTTTAGCTAGTACGTCTGATTACATATGTAAATGTGTCCAGATTACAAAGTCTTTTAGAACTAATCCTAACTCAGTCCTAGTTGATCTTTGAAACCAACCAATACTTGAGAATCAAACGATCTAAATCCTACTGATATTATAATTGTGAAAGTTTGTATGTGTGTGTTTGGATGTTTGTTACTCAATCACGTAAAAACGGCTGAACGGATTTGGATTAAATTTGGCACACAGATTTCTTATAACCTGGACTAACATATAGGATACTTTTTATCACGGTAGTACGTGTCCGTGGGATACTTTCTGACCGCCACGCGAAGCCGTGGGCGAAAGCTAGTAAATAAATAAGTTAAAAGTCAAATTAATTAATTAATAGTGTTTGTGTTTGTCAATCGCTAGCATTAGGTAATTAGCGCTGTGCGACCTGAACTGTACTTTATTGTGTCATAGCAAAAGTCGCTTTTTATTTAAATGATTTTTCGGAGTGAACCATCTGTATTACTCTGTGGTAGAAAAAAAATCAGCTGTTCCCTACATTTCGACGAGCTATGCGAACATAAATGTAGGGAACAGTGGAAAGACAGCTCATTTCAATCTCACTTCACCCACAGATTAATGCAGTTGGTTCACTCCGCAAAATCATTTAAATAAAAAAGCGACTCTTCCTACGACACAATAAAGTGCAGTTCAGGTCGCACACCGCTACTTTCCTACAGTTATATTCACCTAAAAGCTATCATGTAACTTATGACTACGTTACACTCACTGAATTGGCCCAGCAAGTCGAGCCCGCCGCGTACTTGCAGCTTCATACTTAAAGCAGTGGTAGCTACTACGTACAGACGGAACTCGTACATGGTGAGAGCGAGTCGTATTTACAGCGCAACCTGCCAGGAAGCTGATATCGACCTTTTTAATACTAATGTTGCTAAATTGAAGAAAACTTTAGCTAATGGCTTCTTTGAGCATAAATAGTATGTGTTATTTATGGTCTATTATCAACTTTCTGTTTCATAAATGATTTATGTACTAAATGTGGAAACTTGTAATTGGCCATATTTTGTATAAACTATTTCTTACTGTATCTGTTTAGCTGTAATTTTTCCTAAAAATAAAATAAATAAATAAATAAAATGCGGAGTGAACATCTGTACTGTATTCGTCTGTGCTTCACCCAAGTTTTCACGGCGACATTTTAGCTTATTGGTCCGGATGATTCTTATCAAAGTCTTAGCGACCCGGTACTGTTACTACGACTTGACAAAACATCGAGATTTATTAGGTAAACATAACTTTAGTACACCTCCCGGAATAAATTCTCTAAAGGATGTGGTGAAAACCTCATCAAAATCTGTTGCGTGGTTTAGAAGAACAACGCAGACAGTGGTTTAGGATTCGCGAGCCGACTTCCGGCCACCGTAGGCGCGGGCTTGCAGACGGTGGGCAATGGGTAGCTCGCCGTCCGATTAGGACCAGGCCCGGGTCGACCGACGGCGCGTTGTGTTCCACGCGCGCCTCAAAGAGATGTCAGCACCAACTGACGAGGTCCGTAAGGGCCAATGCCTGCCAGGGTTGCGAGTTTGTCCGAAAGGGATATCGCGGCCCCGGCACACAGGCAACGGAAGGAACACGGGTGGGTTTTAGTCAGTAAAAGTCTGACACTCCCCCTTCTCGCTCCGCCCAGAGCGGGAGGAGACATTTGATGATTTACCACACAAAAAAAAAAAAAAAAGACATACAGACAAACGCAAAAAGCGACTTTGTTTTATAATATGTATAGATACACACATAATGCGGTGTATCGTCTTGATATTATCCAAAGACAAAATATGAAACACTTAAAAACTGCTCAATCTACAACGGAAAGGAAAGATAAAAAGCATCTGTTATATTAAAAAAGTGTAACCTCGCAGAAAATCCCTCCATCGCGTTTTCTGAATAATATTGAACAAACAAGTCGTGAGAAAATCCGCTTTGTAATCGCTGAAATATTTTATGCGCGAATGTATCAAGGCTAGATTTTATCCTTGGATGCACAATATTACGTAAGATAACCAATATTATCTGCTGAAGGTGCCTAAATAAAGAATAAGTCAATAATTTCAATAAGTGGAAGTATAGCTTACTAATTACGCCCCACGGTTTCACTCGCGTAGATCTCGATTCCGTGGGAATATCGGGATAAAAAGTATCCTATGTCCTACTCCAGGTGATGGTCTACCCATGTGCCAAATTTCATCCAAATCCGTTCAGCCGTTTTAGCGTGAAAACGTAACAAACAAATAAACAAACAAACTCACTTTCGCATTTATAATATTAGTTTGGATTAATTAAAGTTAGGATACGTAAGAATTAACTTACATTATTTGTTGTACCTAAATAAATAATGAGGTAGTTAATAATTTCTGTAAGTGAACTTTTACTTAGTTTAGCTTAGCTATTATTATTACTTTGTAAGTAATTCAAAGCCTGCAAAGAAGACATATTGTCATGATTTATTACTTATTTTTGAGGAATTAAAGTCATTTTCAATTAATACCTATAACAATTATAATTATAATGCTCTATTTTTCTCTTAATATCCAACGGTCTGAGGGATTCGTTACACAGATATATTTTTATATATCTGCATTCTTCATGGAAATATGTTTACTGTGGTTTCTCATTCCTCTTCATGTAAAGAAATTAGTTTCGCTTTTATTTTCTACATCTCACGTTAAATGAAATCATAAACGTGAAACCTTAAATTTTACCGATTGAGTTTCTGATAATGTCAATAACCTTGCTGAAATATTTGATACCTCATTTTAGTGACTAGAATTTCAATTGTTTTGCTGGTATTATCTTCTAGCTATTATTAGTGACCTTTTCCAACACTCAGAAGAAATCGGAGAATATTCACAAAAGCTAAGGTCAGGGACCTTTATAACTTGAACAAGGATCTTTTGGCGCGTACCAAATTCGGAACTAACGACGCCATCTTGTTTTTTCAATACATTTCACGAAACAAATGCACAAACATTTCCAACAGCGCCCTCTTGTAAACGTCATTCGGGTGCCAAAAGATCCTTGCAGTGTAGTTCAATAAGAAGTCCAACTGACGATTATGGTTCTAGCGGAGGAGATCGTACAAAAAAGTTAGCGAGCTTAACTATCTTATTTTAAGCTACTTTCAAACTGCGATATTCTAACATAACTTTATTTGTGTCACAGAGAACGCAACTCGATTTTGTATGGACGGCGGCGTATGGCGGAACTACTCAAACTACGCGAACTGCACGGAACGCATCGCCAACGTGTCGCCGACTGACGTCACGAGCCTCATCTACCTCGCCGGCTACTCGCTCAGCCTCGCCGTGCTGTCGCTCGCCGTGTTCGTGTTCCTTTACTTCAAGTAAGTGTACTTGTAAAGCACCGTTAACGCGTTGTCGATTTTCCAATTGGGTAGGTTGTGCAAAATTTTACAGGAAATTCAAATCGTAAATAATCGTACGTGCTTCCGACATCTTCAAATCAAAAACTTGAAAATATCAGGAGTAAGCCTGCAGATTTATTGATTTAGGTTAAATTAGAACTTAGGACTGCACTCCGGCCGCATCTGCGTCTATCGTGACGAATCTTCACATTGTGATACGATTCACGCAGATGTGACCAACCATTATCGGTTATCGTCGCGATAGTTCGGGCTGCGTAGCAATTATCACCAGGGTGGTGGTACATAATAAACGTGGCAACTTTTTAGCGAGCATAACATACGAAGCTTCGGCACGCATTGCTTTGTCACGATAGACGCAGAAGCGGCCGCAGCATAATAGAGATATAATACTAGTTCGTGGTGTTAGTGTTTTGTATTCATCTTATCATTTTTTAAGTAAATACTGTTGTTAGTATCGCAAAAGGATATTAATCTACGGGACTTGTATAAGTCAACTGTCAGTCATCAATGTGTACACAGCCTATGTAAATTCTGTATTATCAAGCTGATTATGAAACGATTAGTATTTATTGATACAATGCTTACACACAATATTATTTCTTCAATATACAGAGTGTATTAAAAAAAATGTCTTTTAAAAATATAATGGGGAAGTTTATTTAACCCAGTAACTGGGTATACGATACCCCTTGGTAAAGACTGGTGTCAGACTTTCGGGCTTCTGACGATTCGTAACGACTGTCAAAGATCCACGAATGACAGCCGGGACCAACGGATTAACGTGCTTTCCGAGGCACGGAGGATTCTCGGTATGTAAAGATGGTCACCCATCCACTGACCAACCCCGGCAAGCGTAGGTAGCTTAACCTGATGGATCGACCAGTGCGGCTGTTGTTACTTAGCCACGAGCTCCTCATCATCATATCTTCATTTCTTCTTATATGCGTGTCATAATTAAGGGTGTGGTACTAGCCATCAAAATTAACAACTTTCTCCATGCGACCAAAATTGAAATCGCGAAAAAATGATCACCTGTCTCGCTAACATTTAGGTCGAGTAGGTATTGAAATTTTGTAAGGGACATCTGATTATGTTTTCGGTCATTCGAGGTTGTTAAATTTGATGGTCTGTACCACACCTTTTTAGATAGGTACTTAAAACAGAAAATCTAAACCTCAGTGACAGCCTTTGAAAAGTACACATATCTAGTTTTACTATGATTTGCGAATTATCTACACTGCAAATAGAAAGACATGGTAAGTAGGCTACTGAACTGAGATCGAACCGTGAGATATTACTTTATTACATCAGTACATGTGCAGATCAATCATACTTGTCAAATGATAAATGATATTTATTTCTCTAAGAATGTTTTTATACAAACACTTTTACATGTCAATAGTATTTTTTTTTAAACTAGATGAGGTCGGTGTTTTCTGTCCGATTACTCTGAGAAGAAATGCGGAAACAAACTCGAAGGTCACAGTCTCATTTAAAGTCCAAACATTATCTTGGTCAGGGTCATGTTAGGACCATGCAGATTGATGTCTGAAATGGTCTTTAGAGGTAAAAACCACACAGATTTGAGCGGAACTGTCCACTCAGTGCACGCATGTGTCAATAATCGTGTCGATAAACCATCGAATAAAAAAGTGATTCAACGGTACTATCGCGTTACAAAACAAAATCACACAAAAAAGCAAATCACAACAAAATACATTTCAACCGGTCTAATCGACAAAAATCTCACCGTGAACACTTAGGTGGAATGCGTTGTCATTTTACCTGATGCTAGGGATTGACACTAATGACAGCTCACCTCAAGCTCACCTAAGTTTTCATGGTGAGATTTTTGTAGATTAGAACGTTTGGAATGTATTTTTAGGGTTTCAAGTACCTCAAATTGAAAATAATTTGAACCTTTGAATGGTCACTTTGTTGTTCATCTATTAATTTGTACTTACTTCTTATATTCGATCTTTTGACTCAATACCCTTTTAAAACATACATATTTGCAGCCATCAAATTATTTAATTTTATAAAAGGCAATGCAATATTTTTAGTTTATTTTAATAAATTATATATTCTGCAGGCTTTTTTTTTAACGTTATTTTAAAATTATTTTATTTTGCGCATAAATCGGCCATTATTTCAGTAGGATTTTTATTTTATCTCTAAATATAAAAATTAAATGCTGGTCGTTGGTAAACGCATCGCTTGAGAACGGCTGGACCGATTTGGCTATATTTCGTTTTAAATAGTTTGTAATAGTCCGAATTACGTTTTTAAGGAAGGATTTTTTTTTAAGTTTTCCTCAAAATTGCATAATTCGAGAAAAACTGAAAGTGCTTTATTTTTATTTTGACAGGACAGCGTCTCTCGGGTCAGCTAGTTTATGTAGCCTCAAAACTTGAAACTCTTTGGAACTTGATATGAATTTTAATCCGTAAATCTGTGTTTACTTAACTAAACTATTACGACGCTAATCTAACCCACAAAATCTCAACCAAAACACTAAAACTAAAACGCTCAGTCATGAATCCTACAACGAGTACCCAAAACAAGCTACATTCAAAATCGTTAGACACGAAATGAAATTAAATGAAATGAAATTAAATGAAATGAAATTAAATGAAATGAAATTGTTTATTCTGTAAATAGGATATCGGAATCACTTTTACACGTCATATAAAAAAATATTAAAAATAAGCTAGGTGAGGTCGGTGTTTCCTATCTGACTACTCTGAGAAGAAAGGCCGAAACAAACTCAGAGGTCACAGTCTCTTTTAAAGTCCAGACATAATCTTGGTCAAGTTGACTCAGCAAAATGTCTGGACATTAATGTAAATGACCGGTGACTGCTCATGAATAATTTCTCTATTTTATGAGGCTCCTATATATTTGTATACATATTTGAATATCTATATACTATATATAAAAAGGAGAAACTGACTGACATATTAACGCAGAGCTGAAACTACTGGGACTATTATAGGAACGTGAAATTTTGCACACAGCTTCCTTTTATAATGTAAGGGAGCACTAAGAAGGGGTTTTAGAAAATTCCACATTTAAGGGGGTGGATTAAGATTTTTCATACAAACGAAATCCCCCCCTGGATTTCGTTTGTATGAAAAGTCGATTCCCAAGCCGGACAACGCGTTCTTGGGTTTTTGCATCTGGGATTTCTCAGTAGCAGCGCGTAGTCTGGATTTGGTGAGTGTGCCATAGGTACACCTCTGCCCAACTCTTCGGGGAAACAAAGCGTGATGTTATGTTAGCTGATATACTTACGTGTTAGGACTGGCTTGACTCACATTTCTTTTATAGTAGGGAATATAGACTTTAACCTGGATGGCTTGCTCATCCAAACTCCATGAATATTTGATAAGATAATGGCATATTTTAGAGATATAGTACATTACTGTCGGGCACAGCTTACGGTTACACGGGCATTCATGGACGATCTTGGAAATATTGGCCGAGGCGAAGCCGAGGCACACAAAGTGAGTCCATCAATACCTGGTTGCGGCCAATGCTTGTATAGTACTTTTCTAAAATAATGCGGGGATATTCAAACTTTGTAAATTAATTATAAATTCCAGTCAATGAACAACGATAATTTTCCCGCGCCAATGTTCATTTGTTTCTTCATAACTTTAAACAGCTCTATTTCCAAACCAAATCGAAATGTTAATAAAATCTTTGATAAGTTACCTCCTTGGTTGCCGCGTGTTCAATTAAAAAGTTCATACCATTTTTAAATAACACGACAGTTATGGATTTTCATACAAACATTGCCGGCCGGGCGCTCGCATGTTAATATTCGACCAGTACATATTTTATTATTTATTTCGAAGAAGGATATCAAAATAATGGTTCCCTATCCATTTGCATAAAAATTTTAGACATAACATAACATGGCATACTTTTGTTTATCCTAATTATATTTACGCATAACAGCTTACGCATAATTAATTTTTGCATAATTTCTCTCATCATAATAATGTTTAAGCATAACAAATACGCATAATAATTAACTCCTAAAATGTAACCTTTTTAATAATGGCAAAACAAATTATGCCAAAACAGTTATGCCAAAGTATATTAGGAAAAATAACATTATGCGAAAAAAAGGGATCCCCAAAATAATGCTCGAATTTCCAATCATGTTTGAGTAAAACACTATTTCGTATTAAGAATAGAAAAAAGTGGAGAGGTTCAGCAAGGATAGCTAAAAGTTGAAGTTAGAAAAGTTTGTCGTTTTACAATAATAATCCAAAATAGGTTGACCCGTACCCCAATTGGGTAATACACGATCAATCACAGTCGGAATAATTTTGAAGGATATTGCTAATTTATAATCTATTGCTTCTATGTTCGAAAAATTTGTCTGCTCAACAACGTAAATAACGCAATGAACATTGTTGAATTGTCAAAATGAAACAGATTGTGATTGATCGTGTGTTATGCAATTAGGGTGCCAGTATGCAAGAGCACTGAGGTCTTGTAGTACCTACACATTAATAAAAATGATTGCGGTCACAAAAAGTATATAAAACCATAATAGACATACACATTTCATATCTAGGTAGTACGTCCATCTGCCACAGCCTATTTTGTTTAATTAAGATCACAATTAGGATTGCCAACCCTACTATACAGGGTATCAAGGACATCGACTCGAAAACTTTTACCATGGATTCAGTACATGATTCTAAACCCCCCTGTGTTAAAATTTTTCGTCGGCTGAATCCATGGTATCAGTTTTCGCGTCGATGTCCCTGACGCCCTGTAATTAATCTTACTATATTAGAGGCCTAAACACTATATTTCTAAAGAAAAAATATTGTAGGCGAAACTACCATAATTATTTTTATTTTAATACAAAATGGCGACATGATCGCAATAGGACCAGTATTAATCTCATAAAATCGGAATTAGGTGTTTTGTAAACTTAATTTAGAGTGTAAAAATAATTATGAGACATAAAAACTGTAAATGACTTGTCGACAATTACCTCACTATTACTTCTGTATTGATTAGCTGTATGCAACCCAATCCAAACACAAGAAAAAAATAAACAATAAACCTGTCATTAAAGGTTCATAGTAGCAAAAATATGCATTTGCAGAATAAAAATGTTTTTGAAATATAACTACTATATATTTTTATGCCATCTACTATATTTTTACAGGCAATGGCTTCTAAAATACTATATTTGATATTAAAAAAAGTTGACAACCCTAATCACAATTGACATTTCGGCGTACACTGCATAAAAGTAATAACAGTTAATCAGTCGCTTTAATTCAAGGCATATCAAGTTACACATAATAAATTGACGCCTGATTTCCAACTCTCAGACAAACCAGATGAACATCAAATAAAGTACAGTTTACATCGTCGAAGGCTCACTAAATGGATAAGTTCAGTCGCACTTATTTACATTGAAAAAAAACCCTAAGACGTACCCACGTATGTTTATTTTCTAAGTAGTGTGGCCAGAAGCTATCGTTACGGAGGTCCGGGCCCTTAATGGGAACAAAGTGTACAGAAAGGCTAATCCCGGATTTCAGGCCCAGATCTCGGGCCCTATCAGAATACCAGCGATGCGACACTTATTTTTAAATGTCGCAGCATCATGCTGAAATAGGAGCCGTTTGGCCTCGTATGGGACTGTTTTTATTTTCTGTTTACTTTTGTTTAATATCCGTGTGTTTAATTATATAAAATTATTTCGTGATCTTCCTGTGCGAGTCCCAGGAAATACTTTATCCATCTTTCTTTCATCTCCAAATCCTTAAGATAAAATTGACGTTATTCGATGTTGCTTCTTTAAATAAGGGTATGGAATCGATTCCGATAAGGAACCCGTGTTTGCATTAGATACGGTTCCGGGCATGATTTCTGTTTCACTTTGATTTTATCTTTTACCCTGTGATATGGTAAAAGATACGAAATATTTTTCTTTTACCATTCTGCATGCTGAAGAATTTAATTTCAAGTTAATATATTAAATAAAGTTCTGTTAAATTGGGTTTTTTATGTATTTATTATGGCACTCCAACGACTAATTCAAATAAAAATTAACGTAGAGCTTAGTCCTATTGTATAAGTACTACAGCAAACTTCTCACATAAAGGTGTGCGCACATAGTTTTCCTATTTATAATTAAAGTGATAAAAATAAAATCTAATAAATTAATAATTATCAAAAAGTAAAAAAAAACAAGTATCTTATAAATTATATTAATAACTATTTACACTAGGTACTAAATACAATAACTAACTACACAAATAGATTCAAAAAACAAGAGGACACTTAGGCGTCGAAGTATTCGTCCGCATCGCTGTCATCCGGAAACGTGCCCAGAAGACTGGCAGCATTGGGCACGCCACAATTGCGGCGGTAAGGCCCCTCTTTGAGGAGTGGCTAGAGAGGCGCCACGGCGTCCTCACCTTCCGCCTGACGCAGGTCCTCACCGGACACGGTTGTTTCGGGAGGTTCCTGTTCAGGATAAAGCGGGAGGAAACGCCCGGGTGTTACCATTGTGTGGATCGCCCGGAGGACACGGTGGAGCATACGGTGGAGGTCTGCCCGGCTTGGGCGGGGCACCGCCGTGTCCTCACGGAGGCGATCGGCAGCGGCGATCTCTCGCGTCCGGCCCTGGTTCAGGCCATGGTCCGGAGCGAGAGTGCATGGGAAGCCGTCACTTCCTTCTGCGAAGCAGTAATGCTCGCGAAGGAGGAGGCGGAGCGCGCGAGGGAAATGCAAGATGCGCGCCCTCGCGCCCCTAGTCGCCGCAGGAGACGCCCCGGGCGTCGGGAGTCGCGAGCCGACTTCCGGCCACCGTAGGCGCGGGCTTGCGGACGGTGGGCAATGGGTAGCTCGCCGTCCGATTAGGACCAGGCCCGGGTCGACGGCGCGTTGTGTTCCACGCGCGCCTCAAAGAGATGTCAGCACCAACTGACGGGGTCCGTAAGGGCCAATGCCTGCCAGGGTTGCGAGTTGGTCCGAAAGGGATATCGCAGCCCCGGCACACAGGCAACGGAAGGAACACGGGTGGGTTTTAGTCAGTAAAAGTCTGACACTCCCTCTCGCTCCGCCCAGAGCGGGAGGAGTCATTTGATGATTTCCCACCCAAAAAAAAAAAAAAAAAAAAAGACTGGCAGCATAAATTAATAATAAAAGAATTTTGGTCTTTGTAAGACCAAAAACTCCGACATAGTTCGAACAAAACATGGCAGATAAATTGAACTGTAAAGAAAAAATGCTGGAGAATTAAAAACAAAACATAAAATCACGCCTAATCCCCAAAGGGTTAGGCAGAGGTGTAGGTACATATAGTTCACCCACAATTCGTTTTCACCCAGTTATGTCTTAAGCTCCGTACTCACATTCGGTATTACTCGAAAACAAGTAAAATTCAACGTGTGGACCACAAAACTCACAACTCGAAGGCTCGCCTCGAGCCGGCTCGTTGGAATTAAATAAATATAATTTCCTTCGCACCTACTCGAAGCGAGCAGTCGAGCTTGACTCGAGCGTATGTACTCGTATGAATGGGGTAATCATAGAAAGTAATTCTTCATATAGCCCTTCAGGCATCCTTAAATAATTGTTATAATCTACAGGACACAGCTCTTTAATTAATTCTTTTATAATTAAGCATTATATTGTGAGACTTGCTAAATGCATTCACTTTGTTGAACAGACATCTTTTAGCTCGAACGTTTCGGTGAACACTGAACGTCGCACTTCGCTCGATAGATAAATGCTGAATGTGTGGACGAAAGCCAGTGCGGTGTTTTTTACTCGACGTGTTTACTCGATCAAGTAAAACCGAAGGTTGTAACGTAACGTTTTCCTCCGTGGAGGGAAACGTAAGTCACAAATTAAATTAAAATAAAAAGGTATTAAAATTAAAAGTTAAAATTAGTAAAAGTAAAGTTAAGTTTAGGACACAGGACAGGCTCGGGTTAGGCAGGAACAGGCACAAGACAGGCTCAGGTTAGGCAGGAACAGGCAGGCAGGGAGTGGAACAGGTGGGCAGGCAGGCAGGCCGCATGCAGCGTGCAGGAGGCTGGGCTGAGGATTATCCCCCCTGGAGGTACACTCCAGCCTGTGGAACGGAGTAGAGGTTGTGAGACTTTGTAGATGGAGGCGCTTTGAGGCGCCTCACCTAGCGGGAGGACCGCGCTAGCGTCACAGGTGACGGCGGAGGTCTCTCTCGGAGAGTAACGACGTCTAGTGTCGGAGGCCTTCGTGTGCGTGTGCTCGCGGAGTTTTACGCCGCGTGGTTAAGAGTTCGTTAGAAGTGAGCACCTCCTACAGGGCTAGGCAGGAGGGCCGAGCGAATTAAACACAGTATTACACAGTACTAGAATGTTTATTGACATAATCCACTCAGTATCGATAGTTTAAATTACACAATAAAATTAGGACACTCGCGCACGCTAGTTATGCTAGTTTTAAGAGACTAATATTCGAGTAGCTAACTGTTCAACAAATAAGACTTAAGGGCATAAAAACAGTGACTCCGTCTCAAGTTAAAAAAATACGACTCTCCGAGGGCTCAGACAAGACTCGACTTCCAAAATATGAAGACCGTTTTTTCTCGTTCTGTGTCATATTTTTAAACGTTTTAAAAACATATTCAAGTTAATTCTTAATTTAGATATGACCAGCACTAATAAAAACGGCTTACAGAGGAGAAATCTTAGATCTACGCTTATTGCGAAGGTTCAGTGTGTACACCCACTTTATGAGAGAAGATAGAGTGTACTTATCTATGATGTGTTCTGTCTATGTTTTAGAAAAGTAAATTACGACAGATGACAGTTTAAGATGAAAACTTCAGAATATAAATATTCTAAAGTTTTTACAAAAGGGAAAATTAAATACTATAAAATCGATTTGGATGCTAAAACAAGAGATAATTAAAAGTATGCTTTACAGAGGTAAACAGTGCTACAGAATATAAAAGTGAGTTAAGTACATGTGTCATAGAATATCAATAGGTAAAAATAAATCAAAAGATGGTTTGTTTAGTATAATAATATAAAGAAAGACTAACGTGTTTCTACGTAAACAAACTAAAAGATGTGGTTCCAAATAATGGAATACCACATTTCCCCGACAACCCAAGAAAAATTTTCAATACGTTGAAAATTTTGAATGTTTAAATAAATCCTTGGTCTAACACACAACATCTTTCATACTTTCGTCAAACACTCTCACTCAAACACACATAGGGGATATGGTTCATGTTCTATGACGCATACTCCTCAAGGAATTATTTTGATAAAATTACGAAGGCTTATTTTTTTTAATTAGGTGTCGTAACCCGCACCTGTTTGAAGACCCGTTATGAAGCTATTTACAAGGCATTGGAGGCTTTTTTAAATGAGTTGCCAAACCGCTCAAGAGTTGGGAGTTTAAGAAACCCAATTAAAGGATTAAAGAAAACCCAAGTTTAAGAAGGATCTAGGTTTAAGGGAAACCTAAGTTTAAGAGAATTAAGTTTATAAAGGTATTAAGAAGAATCTAGGTTTAAGAGAAACCTAAGTTTAAGAGAATTAAGTTTAAAGGTATACACATAGGCTTGTTTATCGAGTTGTGTAGGAACCGCTCGTAAAGTTAAAGGTATACACATAGGCTTGTTTATCGAGTTGTGTAGGAACCGCTCGTAGAATTAAAAGTTAAGAGTTTACCCTTTAAGAGAGGGGATTTACTCTTTAAGATAGGAGAGTTTCCTTTGAGAGGGAAGAAGGTATACACATGGGCTTATTTAATGAGTTGTGTAGGGACCGCTCAAAGAGTTTAAGTGGAATAAGATGGCTGAAAAGCCGAGGTTAAAATTAAAAAAATTAAAGAAAGGTGGGATACAAAATATGCCTAAAGGGTTAAGTAGTAAGGGTTGGTGTATATGATACAAAGAGTAAAAACTATAGTAATAATAATTGTAAAGGAGCTATGAAAAAATAATTTGAAAGTCTACTGCGGAGAGTGAAGAAATTGTATATGACTGAAGTAGTCCGTTTAAGTTATTCAAATTAAAATATGTTTATATGTTGTTTTAAATTAAAGAAAAATTATCCTCTAGGGGTTCCTTTAAGATATAGGTACTCCATTGAAGTTTCATTTTAGAAAATAGATTTGAGATTATAGGGATTAAGAAGTAAGTAAGGTAAAAAATAATTGCCAAAGGATATCCGAAAAATTTATACTAGATAAAGTATTTTTTTGAATTTTGAAAAATCGAGCCCACGTTAAAAATATAGTGCGGTAAAAGTAAGAAAATATAAAGTACGAGTGTATAAGAGGATATAATCTAGTAAAGTTCTAAAGTTAGCGTTAAGCTGTAATGTTTTTGTGTCTAAGTAAAAGAGTGTTAACGAGTATGTTTAAGGGGAGTGTGTAGTTCTAGGTATTGCGTGTCAAACTGTAACGTTGTGCCTAAGTTAAAGAGTGTAAGAGTCTTGCGATGTGTTTAGAAGGGTGTTTAGTGTATAAGAGGGTGTGAGGGCGCCAAACTGTAACGTTTGCGCCAAAGTTAAAGAGTGTAAGGACGTTATGCCTAAGTTTAAGAGTGTAAGAGTGTTAGATGTATGAAGAGGGTGTTAGTGTGGAGCAGGGTGTGAGTTTCTAAGAGATTGGGCGCCAAACTGTAACGTAACGTTTTCCTCCGTGGAGGGAAACGTAAGTCACAAATTAAATTAAAATAAAAAGGTATTAAAATTAAAAGTTAAAATTAGTAAAAGTAAAGTTAAGTTTAGGACACAGGACAGGCTCGGGTTAGGCAGGAACAGGCACAAGACAGGCTCAGGTTAGGCAGGAACAGGCAGGCAGGGAGTGGAACAGGTGGGCAGGCAGGCAGGCCGCATGCAGCGTGCAGGAGGCTGGGCTGAGGATTATCCCCCCTGGAGGTACACTCCAGCCTGTGGAACGGAGTAGAGGTTGTGAGACTTTGTAGATGGAGGCGCTTTGAGGCGCCTCACCTAGCGGGAGGACCGCGCTAGCGTCACAGGTGACGGCGGAGGTCTCTCTCGGAGAGTAACGACGTCTAGTGTCGGAGGCCTTCGTGTGCGTGTGCTCGCGGCGTTTTACGCCGCGTGGTTAAGAGTTCGTTAGAAGTGAGCACCTCCTACAGGGCTAGGCAGGAGGGCCGAGCGAATTAAACACAGTATTACACAGTACTAGAATGTTTATTGACATAATCCACTCAGTATCGATAGTTTAAATTACACAATAAAATTAGGACACTCGCGCACGCTAGTTATGCTAGTTTTAAGAGACTAATATTCGAGTAGCTAACTGTTCAACAAATAAGACTTAAGGGCATAAAAACAGTGACTCCGTCTCAAGTTAAAAAAATACGACTCTCCGAGGGCTCAGACAAGACTCGACTTCCAAAATATGAAGACCGTTTTTTCTCGTTCTGTGTCATATTTTTAAACGTTTTAAAAACATATTCAAGTTAATTCTTAATTTAGATATGACCAGCACTAATAAAAACGGCTTACAGAGGAGAAATCTTAGATCTACGCTTATTGCGAAGGTTCAGTGTGTACACCCACTTTATGAGAGAAGATAGAGTGTACTTATCTATGATGTGTTCTGTCTATGTTTTAGAAAAGTAAATTACGACAGATGACAGTTTAAGATGAAAACTTCAGAATATAAATATTCTAAAGTTTTTACAAAAGGGAAAATTAAATACTATAAAATCGATTTGGATGCTAAAACAAGAGATAATTAAAAGTATGCTTTACAGAGGTAAACAGTGCTACAGAATATAAAAGTGAGTTAAGTACATGTGTCATAGAATATCAATAGGTAAAAATAAATCAAAAGATGGTTTGTTTAGTATAATAATATAAAGAAAGACTAACGTGTTTCTACGTAAACAAACTAAAAGATGTGGTTCCAAATAATGGAATACCACAAGGTGAGGACGGAGCTTAAGTCCCATATAAAAGGGGGCGAGCCTATTCCATCATTATTCCTCAGCCATCAACCGGGCACTAATCCAGTCTCACTAATAAACAAACCATCAAATCATCAAAACTTTATACACAATTAAATATAATTTTGAAAGGCGTACTTAGGCATTTTCTACCAGTCTATCGTAGGGTAATTAAATGAAGCGTTTAAAAACACACTTAAAAATAATCATTACTAGCATCCGTCAGCGGCTTCGAACACGTGATATCTTTTTAAATTATAGCCTATGTTACTCAGTGATAAATGATAATATTACATTCTACTGGTGAAAGAATTATTAAAATCGGTCAAATAACAAAATGAAAAATTGAAAATAATGTTTTAACAACAATGGTGTGCCTCACGGCTGCCAAACCATGGTATAATAATATACATCGCCAGGTAAAGCATTCCGAGACACAGTGGTCACGTGGGTGACACAAGTCTACGTCATCACATCTGTATTACCAGAATTTTGTAATAATAACTCCCCAACCACCTTTATTACCTGTGTGAATCCGATAAAACAATGAGGTATTAATTAACAATTACGTTGGTTTATGTTTAAATTAAACTGAATTGTTACGTTTGATAAGACAAACGAAACGACAATTTAAATGCTTTGTACATATTTTTTAACAGAATGGTGACTGAAAATCTTTCCTTAATTCGTATTTTGTTGCAATAAAGTGGCAACTGGATAGTGACGTAAGCATGTGTCACTCCCGGAATGCCAGACCTTGTTTTATTAGACCATAAGCCAAACAAGTTCATTTCAGTATTAGTGCCAGACAGATGCTGTCATTTTACAATTAAAATTGTATATAAATTACTATTTAAAAAACTTAATAGCAACACAAAGACGTTCTTTTAGGTAAGTTTGTAAATCAATGAGGCAAAATACTCCTCAAAATATGTCGAATCCTAATTATCCCTTTAGAAATATTTACTTTGGCTACCTAGGGGTACTTTGTCTGAACGGCCCAAACTGAATGGACCCTCGGGCCATCTGACCATAAACAAAAATCTATACAGGGTGTCAGGGACATCGACGCGAAGCCTTTTAATGGATTCATTACACTCAACTCTGAACACCCCAACGTTGAAATATTTCGTCCGTTATTTAAAAAAATCTGCTGTTCCCTACATTTCTATGAAACAGCATTTTTTTTTTTTGTAGGTAATTGACGAAAAATTTCAGCGCTGGGGTGTTCAGAATCATGTTCTGAATCCATGATAACAGGCTTCGCGTCGATGTCCCTGCCACCCTGTATATCTATATAAATATAACTATATACCTGAATGTAACACCTAAATGTACACATGAATGCAATAAAGAGTTTGAGTTTGAGTTTGAGTTTGAATGTAAATGGCGTTTAAGTCTTCCCTTTCAGTACATTACCTTAGTAAATGAGTTCTCCACCTATTTACTGGGACAGCGCCTTTGAATAAGGTTAATACAATAGTTTGTAACTGTTACGTATGTCCCTCTATTTGTACAATGCCCTTCTCATTATTCTGGGCTTTGAATGAAATGCTAGTCATTACCGAGGGTCAGCGGAGGTATGGGGCATTTGAAGGGAAATCAAATCTCAAACCTTTGAATTGGTACATTTCGTCTCACCTCCATACCTTTAAAAAAAAAGTGCAGGCGCTTAAAAAGTATCAGTAGGATTTATTCCATACAATAATAATCATCATTTCTGTCGAAAGACGTCCACTGCTGGACATAGGCCTCCCCCAAGCATTGCCACTTCGGCCGGTTCTGTGCTTCTCACATCCAGCGTACAATTAAAATTAACAATAATCCCAATTATTAGATCTGTCGTAGGAGGATTTGATACTTAGAATATTCGCGAAAACCTTAAGGATTTTGCGAAAACACGGATAATTAGAAAATGGTGAAAACATTTCTGCGAGCAACTTGGAAGTAGCGCTTGCCGGACACTGCCGCGGCACCGCTCGCTTCGCTCGATCGGCTCGCGCGCGATTGGTCACAGTTCTAAAAAAACCTAACCTATTTTCACCCAGTTGCTCGCAGATTTTTTTTCACCATTTTCTAATTATCGCGAAATTCGAGTTATCAAATCATCCTACAACATATCAACCATTTCGAATCATAAACTCTGCACATTTCACTGATTATGAAAACAATTGAACGTCACAACTCACACAGCCGGTGTTGTCACATTTATGTAATTTGTTTGCACAAACTGTGTAATGATATCAATTTTGCGCCTAACAAACAACGAATCGCGTACCTCTTACAATTTCCCAAATTGAATTTCAAATGAACCGTAATGAATTTCGTTTTATTATTTTTTTCTCAAATAATCTTTTTACGGTTATCTTTTTAAAAGAAATTTATTTTTTCCATTTCAATGCGAAAAGAGGTTCTTTTGTGCAGGTGAAGAGGTGAAAAAACGTAGCTAAATAATGGCCATATCGTAAAATAGAATAGAATATAATATCTTTATTTTGCATAAAACGTGTACATGTGGTAAGATCTTCAATATAAATAGTTGCACATATTTTGATAACTTATTTTGCTAACTTATTTCAGCATTCAAAAAATATCTTAAAATAAAAATTTCAACAAAAACACTCCAATTATTATATGCAAAATATATAATTATGTATATTACTAGTGACATCAAGTGTACTAGGGTTAATTTAAATAACTTAGGTATGATAACCGAATTATTTTGAACTTTGCTTTTAATTTAAGATTTCACTTGTAGTGTAGTAGAGCACATTATTATATGTAGACTTGAAATAATTTAATGGTAGCGTATTTGTTTATAGATTTTGACAGACATATTATAACAATCAATCAATCTGCCTAGCCTTTTCCCAACTATGTTGGGGTCGGCTTCCAGTCTAACCGGATGCAGCTCAATACCAGTATTTTACATGGAGCGACTGCCTATCTGACCTCCACAACCCAGTAACTAGGTAATACGATACCCCTTGGTAAGACTGGTGTCAGACTTTCGGGCTTCTGACGACTCGTAACGACTGTCAAAGATCCACGAATGACAGCCGGGACCAACGGCTTAACGTGCTTTCCGAGGCACGGAGGATTCTCGGTATGTAAAGATGGTCACCCATCCACTGACCAACCCCGGCAAGCGTAGCTTAACCTGATGGATCGACCAGTGCAGCTGTTGTTACTTAGCAACGAGTTCCTCATATTATAACAATAATTCTGAAATAGTGTGCTTCTATGACAGCCAGTCGGGTTTGATCCTATTTAATAATACCTATTTTAAAATAATCAACTTATATTGTTACCACTGCCGGGTTCACTGGCCTCCTCTCGGTGAGGGGGAATGGCCGATAATCTACCACGCGGGCCCTGTTAGATGTCACATGTCTTTGAATTTTTGGGTCTAAGAATTGCCGGTTTCCTCACGATGTTTTCCTTCACCGTTTTGAGAGCAGTGGTGATGAAATAATTTACACAAAGTAAAGCGCCTGTCTGGGTTCGAAACTACGACCTACAACTCGTAAGTCGGGGCAGTTACCACTAGGCCACCACTGCTCTCCTATTTTACCTACCTATTTTAATGGGATGTAAAAAAATACGACAGAGTAACCGAAAATTGCCAATTTTCCAGCGAAAAAATTTCTAATCGATGTGTGACCATCTTTACATACCGAGACCCCTCCATGCCTCGGAAAGCACGTTAAGCCGTTAGTCCCGGCTGTCATTCGTGGATCTTTGACAGTCATTACTCGACGAATCGTCAGAAGCCCGAAAGTCTTACACCAGACTTACCAAGGGGTATCGTATTTCCCAGTTACTGGGTTGTGGAAGTCAGATAGGCAGTCCCTCCATGTAAAATACCGTTATTTAGCTGGCTCCGGTTAGACTGGAAGCCAACCCCAATATAGTTGGGAAAAGGCTAGGCAGATTGATTGACTTTAAGTTATGTAGTGGGTTTATTTGTCCAGTTATTTTGTTACACGATCCTTTAATTCTAATTATATCTATTATTATATTTACGAGAATCTTTAAAGCCTTATAACGTTAAATCTGTGGATATGATTAATCGAGCGAATAATTTAGGCACGACAGGTGAAGCAAATTGGTAGACTACACATTTCACCCTTCAGAAACCTTTTCAAAATTAACATAATTAATATAACATCACGCCTGTAAGCACCGAAGGGTTGGGCAGAGGTGTACCTATAGTACACCCACTTTTCGCCAGTTATGTTAAGTTCTATGTAATAGGGGGCGAGCCTATTGCCATCAACCGGGCACAAATCCTGACTCCGAGCTGCTACTGCGAAATTTCTGGTAGAAAAACCAAATTTATAACACTTTGCCTGACCTGGGAATCGAACCTATGACCTCATGCTCAGCAGTAGTGCTTGAGACCACTGGACCATCGATGCAGTTAAAATTACCGAGTAAGGTCTATTCAAATGCTTGTTTCCAATTGATGTTATTGCCACTTAAACAAACATCAACTTTAATGGTAGTAAAGTAATGTAAATAAAGTTGATTTTAGACTGACTAGTAGGTACTGTTAATAAAGTAATAAATAAAAACTTTTTACAAAAAAAAACAACCGACTTCCGAAAAAAAACACTACAAAGTGAAAAATAACTTTAATTTCGGAAGTCGGTGGCAAAAAACGAAAATTCAAAACCAAAGACACCGACTTCCGAAATTAAAGTCAGTTGTTTTTTTTTTGTAAAAAGTTTTTATTTTTCACTTTTTAGTTGTGGTACCTACCCCACACATATTCGAATACTAGTACCTGATATGTAAATAACAGTCACAGGAAGTTGTCATCATATCATCCACATATACTAAGTGGGATGAATACGTATTATTGAAGCTTACTCAAAAACTATCCAAGCAAAGTTAATAAAATTTATATGGGACCAATCTGGAAACATACCCTTTCAAACAAATAAATAATTTTCAAAATCGGTCCACCATTGACGGAGAAATCGATCGAGAATCGAAAAAAAAAAAAAAAAAAAACATACGCGTCGAACATATAACCTCCTCCTTTTTGGAAGTCGGTTAAAAATATAAAGTTGTAGCACGAACAGAATCTTATTACGTCTACACATACAAACACGAGCTTTAGGAAAAGCAACTGTAATGCCTATAGGTATTACAGTTGTTTTTCCTAATAATCGTGTCTGTTTATACTCGTATGTTTATCTTATTAGATATAGAAGTTTATACCTACTCTCTTACTACAATATTTACGTTACGTTATGTGAGTAAAGACTCGTAATATGAGATAATAACAACCAACTATACTCTGCTCATTACAAGTACAATCGGATACACAAATATGGACACTATTACTTACGTATAAAAAAATTGCTTTATTTTCCTTAATAATAACAACTAAGATAAAGTTTTCGAGAAACTCTAATGTGGTTTTTTCTTCTATTTATTACGCTGTCTTTTATATCTATCTGGGAAAATGAAAAAGTTTTGTATATAATTATTTTCATTAAAAATAAAAAATAAATATTTTTGCTTTTCTTTGCTTTTTTTTTTACTTAATACAGTATTGTAAAATAACAATAATTCAGCTAAAAGGCAATTTTTGGTACAGTAGCCGGGTTTTTTCTGGCTTACTTGACCCCTTTCGGCATTAAGAGGAGAATAATTACGGTCTAAATAAAGTTATTTATAAGTTAAAGTTAAAGTTGTTATAAGGCAATTTGCGTTAACTTTTAAGACAAGTGTCTTAAAAGTTAACGCAAATTGCCTTATAAAGCACAAACAAATGCATTTTCTACTTATTTCAAAAGCATAGAAAACTAATAACAGCGAAACCAGCGTCAGACAGCATCTGTCTGGCATTAATGCTGAAATGAACCTTTTTGGCGCAGCCGTGAGGCACACACTACTCGTATTATTGTCACTTTTTTATTTTGTTATTTGTGTTTCACGAACTGTGTCCAAATAAACATTTTTCTTTCTTTCTTTCTTTTCTTTCTTAATAAATCATATTTTGGTCGTGTGTGAGACTGTTTAAGCTGAAATATATTTTCCTAAAATTCTCTTTGTTGTATTTATAAATCATTTCCACATTCTATTTAGTCTCCAAATCTGTATGGAACATTTACTGCAGCATCCAGTGTCAATTTAATGGCCATCTAAAATTTATACTTCCATTTGTGAAGAGTAGGTACCGTGCCAAGATATTATTGCCGCTATAATATCGTACGTATACTAAAGTTTACGATCTATCCATCAGTGTATCAAAACATCAACAACAAGATTATTATTGACAGTATTTCGGGATTTAAAACATGTTTTTGAATGATAAATAATTAGCAGCTGTTCATTTATATACTGGGATTTTATAAGATATATATAGGGTTGGATAGGGTTATAGATATTTATATTGGGTATGTACTATCGGAGAATTTCATATCCAAGCAGTTTGAAAACAAAATCTCGTGAACATGATGACCACATCTGTTTAACGCCCCTTTTTGCATCGACCAATGAAACAAAAATACATAGTAATATTTTGTCGTTTTTTTTGTTGTTCGTGGGTTTTGTTACAATGATCACAGATGTCTGACCCTTTTTCAACCACTAGGAATAGAACAAAAGAAACAAAGATTAGAAAGTTTTTTTGAAAGTTGATGAGATTTCTATAGCGGCCGAGCGCTCCAAGCAGAAATAGTCCTTACGGTGTATAGATATAAAATTAATTGATAGTACATACAATAAAAACAATGCAGAAAGTGCACAGTAAGCTTAACCCCCGGCAGTCATTACACTAAACAGGCCATCATCAGGTCAAAGTGGTGACATTACCCTTGATATAATGGCGAGTATATTATGGTGAATGGTGAATATCACTTTTGGCAAGAGAACGAGATATTATGGCCGTTAACTAACATCATACATTTGAACGATGCGATCAAAGCATAATAACATCTGATATCGTACGTGAAATGACTGTTATGGACGAACGAAACTGCTTCCATTAGTCCTTAGTGCCAAAATAGTTTGAGAATCAGTGTTTTCCTTTTTGTTGTTAAAGTCAAAGTCAAATCATTTATTTGAAATGGGCCCGTATAAGGAACTTTTGAACGTCAAAATTTACAATAAAATTAATTGCTTCTAGTCACCCCTTCCAAAAGGTAGTTTACGTATGGAAAAAGAGTGGGCTAGAAACTCCACCGTTACTCTTTTAAAATGTTTTACAATATTTTGTATGTACATTAGTTACTTATATAATTATATGTGAAGACGATGCACCTAAACAAAATTACTATACCACAATAGGTAAAAAGAATTAAAAATGAAGCAACGACAGGTAAAATTAAAGTTAAGTAAGTAAGTTAAAGTTAACAGTTATTGATTTGCTATATCAATTATTTCACTTACTATTAATACGTACAGACTTGTAATACTATTCGTCAGTAAACTAATATCAATAGGTTTTTATCTTTTATTTGTAAAAAAAAATATATGTTATGTCAGTTACACATCACTAGTGTTCGCGTTAACCCCTATGTCAGTCTGAACTTATTCGTTTATTTCTCTAAATTATTCCCGTCAGTCTCAGTTGATAGATAAAATAATGCTCACACATTTCACCGCTTATAAAGAAACTGTCATAAAATCATTCTTCTCAAGTAATATATGTTACGAACTTAGTAGTGGGTAGTTCTGCCTGTCCGCAATTTGTCATAACTTGTAACTTATACTTAATTATAACTTTGAGGCAAGCACAGTCGTTACTTTTTGTCTTTACTTCATGCCATGAAATATGCTCAAATATAGTGGTTTTATCGGTTTACTCGCGAAAAGTGAAGAGCTCGCTTTTAATTCACTCTTGCAGTAAAATAATTTAAATTCATTGCTAAAATGCAAAGAGCATTTAAAATAAACGTTGATAGTACATGATCTTACTTTGTCATTTTTGACGGTAGTTATTTGTCAGCATTGTAATCATCCAAATGCATTTAGAGCGTTTATTCTGAAAATGGGCAACGTCGCAAATAGATGTCAAATATTTCGCTGTTTTGATTAATTTGGCAATAATACTGTATGGAAATATGAAAACTAGCGAACTGGAATATTAATAATGAATTGCAATTATAACACTGAATTTGATGTGGTAACCGTTTTAGGTGTAAAAAAGGGCCCTGCTGGGGTTGCGGGTTTGTCTGAAAGGGATATCGCGGCCCCAGCACATAGGCAACGGAAGGAACACGGGTGGGTTTTAGTCAGTAAAAGTCTGACACTGCCTCTCGCTCCGCCCAGAGCGGGAGGAGTCATTTGACGATTTCCCACCGAAAAAAAAAAAAAAAAAAAATTATTGCATTTCATAATCTCATTTTAGTTCACTAGTTAGCCACATTTCATATTTTCATACAGTAATATTGACAAATTAATCAAAACAGTTAAATATTTGACAGCTATTTGCGACGTTGCCAACTTTAAGAATAGGCGCTCTTAAGAGCTTACTGCGCAAAGATGTGCTGAAAAAATGTATAGACCTATGCAACCTAATGTCAAATTCATCGCACAATAACCATTAAAGTTTAAAAAAGAAACCTAATCATTTTGATAGAAAACTTTTAGCATCACTATAAAATTGCAGAGCTTTTCAACATGAAAATCCACTTTTGCTAAAGCTCTTTAACATAATGTACAGACGCAAAACGTGGCAGACACGTGTCGGCACGGCACAGACGCTGAATCTAAAGTTGCATATTTGTTATCTAGCACGCGTCTGTCGTGTCGGTTTCCATACGACAGATTCGAAAAGATCATAGATAAAACAGTCTGTGTAAGTCACGTCTGCCAGCAGTAAAGGGCTTTAATAACTATAGTACCTCATGTTGCAAAAGACTAATTTGTATACTGTTTTTGGCACAAATGAGTGTTAAATATACTGAAATTCTCTGGCGTGTTAAACAGAGCAACAATTAGTACCAGCGCCCCCAGGGGACTACTTAGAACCAATTTGGTGAAGCTAAAATTGTGTAGCCCTAATGTTAGTGCTGAGGTGTCATTATGATGACGTCAGATATGACCGCTCATTCTCTATTCATTCATAGTTGAGGCTGGCATCTAGCTAACACGAAGTTGCTAACCCCTGAGTAATGAAAGGATACGTTCATGTTCTTTAAAGTTTTTCTGTATTTTTTTTCTTAAATAAATGTAAAATTGAAATACAACATGAGACTTATAATGGACTTGAAATTGAGTTACAAATTGTTCTTAATAAATAATGATACAGAACTTTCTGCAACAACAAATTTTTGTACCTACTTTCTTTGCAAATAAATATATATCTATTCTATTCTCAAACGAATAATCTCGATTCAATAAATATATATGAAATCTAACAGATTTGTACATTTTGATACAAGTGACCAAAGTTTGTCATTAGACTCGGCGCTTTTGAAGGACTGCACTGAATCCAAGCCGACAAACAACCCTAAAAAATATAAAAACTAACTGGAAAAAAAATATATTAATGAAATATAATTTTTATCATATTTTATTTATTTACACAATTACCTTATTATTTAATTATTTTATATTTTAGGCATAAAAAGATACGTAGGCTAATTACTGAGATTTAAAAATAATGCACCTCTCTGACTATATATAACTTTCTGTGGCACACTTTCCCGCACTTGTGTGAGAATGCATAGTAAACGGCAAACGTGTAAAATACATTGCATTGTGAATCTAAAACCAGTATAATAAGAGCCACTTTTCGAGCAAGTAGATTGAAAATGGCTTTATGTCTATCTACTTGATGAAATTGACAGACACACATCAATTCTAGAATTTAGCTCTCAGTAATAGTATTTAGCGAGTGGTCATGCTGCGAGCCTTGTCTTCTTGATTGTATACTAACGACCTGCTCCTGCTTCGTACGGTATTTACGACTTGACAAAACATCGAGTCCAACTTTAATAGTAACGAATTATACACATAAACCTTCCGGAATAAATTCTCTAAACGATGGTGAAAACCTCATCAAAATCTGTTGCGTATTTAGAAGAACAACGCAGACATACAGACAATCGCGAAAAGCGACTTTGTTTTATAATATGTATAGATATAAATGTCTTCTTTAATAAACCTCCTTACTTCAACAACATTTGCGAATTATGCGGGTCTTAACTCAAGTTTCACTCATCCTATAAAGGGAACAAAGCCGTCCTTTAGCAATTATAATTACTTGAGATATTAACTCAAAAGACGTATGTATCTTACATCTCGCCTTGCTTGTACTAATATTATTTTCTCATTTTCAGGGACCTGCGATGTCTAAGGAACACGATACACACCAACCTCATGTCTACGTATATACTGTCGGCTTGCAGTTGGGTGTTAAACTTAGCTTTACAAGTAAGTACTGGTTTATTATCTAATAGACATTATCTGTAGATAGTGGATGTAAACATTGGCTTAACGAAGGAATGAGAATTAGGTTGAACTTTGATTTATACGACGTCATGTAGTGGGGAAATTAAATTTGTATAGTTCGTCCACTCTGACGCGAAAAATGACGCGTGCCAGTACTGCATTTTACGTACAAGCCGCGGCGCCATGTACGTAAACAATGCGGTATTGGGGCGCGTCATTTCAGAATGGACAAACTATATACAGTGTAGCTGTGGTGTTCTGATTTGGGTAGATTTATTTAATCTTACGTCATCATCATCATCATTATTGGCAGCCTTGTTCCACCCACTGCTGAGTATAGACCTCTCTTTTGTAAACTTTTTATTTATTTATTTATTTACTAGCTGCGCCCCGCGGTTTCACCCGCATAAGTCTCGATCCCGTGGGAATATCGGAATAAAATTACGCAATTAATTACCCTATGTTCTTCTCCAGGTCATGGTCTCCCTATGTGCTAAATTTCATCCAAATCCGTTAAGCCGTTTTAGCGTGAAAGCGTAACAAACAAACAAACTCCCTTTCGCATTTATAATATTAGTTAGGATAGATAGGATGGATAGATATTAGATAGATAGAATTACAGTTGTATTACAAAAACGTTTTATCTCAGGTCTGAGTCTCAGTGTGCCCTTGGCAAAGGCCTCCTTTATCCGCTACCAATTCTCCCTGTTCCTTGTCTGTCTAGTCTATATCTTTCCCCACGTCCTTACCAGGTCATCCTGCCATCTTTTCAAAGGTTTCCCTTTCTCTTTCCCTTGTCTAGGGTACCATAGGATCACCTTAGGTTCCATTTTTGTTAAACTTCGTAAACTTACAAATAATTTTATGACTTTTGAATATAAACTAAATAAAAACGTAATATTTCTGTAATTCATTTAACTTAGGTACACAGTAGGTATACTTATAATTTTCATCACAAAGTTTTCAGTCAACATGCATTAGCAACGTTGACACAAAGTAATTTATCAAAAATTCTAAAACGACAAGATGTCAAACGCAAGTTTTCATAACGTTAACGTAACGTTTTAGAAATTCAGAAGTCAATGTACTAGAATTAAGAATACAGAGTGGGTTTTTTTTTGTGAATCTAATGTATTTTAACAAAATTCTTACGAACATTCCGTTTCAGATTTTTCAACATTGAACTCATTTCAATAATCGTATATTTTCGTTTTTCTAGGGGTACAAATTGATTTAACGTGTATGTTACTTTAATAAATTATAAGCAACTACTTGTAGAACACCGGAAATTGCTCTTTTCAAACAAAACTATCTGCTAAAACTCATTCGGTACAATAATAAAAATAAAGGCCGATAATATAAACGATAATGAAACATATTCTGTACATCTGAGGATTATTGCTCAACATAAATAACTTTGGTATAAAAAAGTTGTCATCGATATATCCAATACGATATTTTGCACGCTTTACTGCTGAGCATGAAGTCCTGGATTCGATTCCCGGGTCGGGAAAAGTATTATTGAGTTTTTCCATCTGGAAATTCTTAGTAGCAGCCCGGAGTCTGGATTTTTGCCCGGTTGATGGCAATAGGCTCGCCCCCTATTACATGGAACTTAAACATAGCTGGCGAAATGCGGGAGTAGGTAGGTACTATAAGTACAGCTCTGTCTTTCCTTTCGGGGAATACAGGCTTGATGTTATGTTATGTATCTAAGCAAAAAATGCTCTAGAAATAGGTTTTATTACGGAAAATGTTACGTATAGCCCATACCCATTGGGTTACATTTCCGTGCAACAATCACTCTCGTGTTAGTTTCCATTTTTTCACGTAACGGTATTAGTTTTGAATTTTATCATCTTGACGGCAGTGGCTTAGTTTGCATTTAACTCATTCTTAGTTTAAGAGACAGCAAACTTCAGTATAGAAGAGGAATGTGTTTTATTTATAAACGTTGCTTAAAGTTAAGTAACGATTAGCGACTGTTTAACCACACATTTTTGACGTTTAAACGTCTATTAACTTTATGCAAAGTTTATAAATAGAGGATAATTTTCAATACAAAACTATTAGTAAACGTTGCATTAAATCGTAATTTTCCTCAACAACTTGCCATTATAGGTAATCGAGTCATAAACATTTTCACGATACACTATAAAATTCAACATGAAAACTGCAAACAATAAACATTTTTTTACTATATTTATTAAATTCAGTTCGTTGTTTTATGCAATAGATGATTATGATGAATATTTTTATGTTATTTTTATAATAATTTGATCATTTATATTCTATATATACTTATACGTATTATTGCGTTAGGTATGTGTTAGATTATTTTTCCCACTGATTCACTTACCCACTGTTTTGACTAAATACCAAATTAGAAAAGTGTTTCTATTGTTTGAAAATGTTGTATGTCGTAAGGTAAAATGCATCGGGACCATTTACAAGAATTACACCATAACTGTATACCTACACTATTAGCAAATAAATAATTTCCAATTTCTAATTATAACTCAACTTCTCAACTGGGAATATTTTACCTCTCCTCAAGCCAACTTCGCCAACTTTGATTTGATTATTACTTACACTAGAATTTAAGCAGTTTTCAAAGACAAAACAGAGGTGATTAACTTCAATGAATAAGTTGTAACTAGAACTTAATACCTTAAAGGTACTTTAAATTAAATCACTTCAATCTACTCTTGCTGGGCCCACAACGCGTTTATTTACACTTATTAAGTCCCATATAATGTTAAAATGTGTGCGGTCGGGAACCCCGTCAGGAACAAAGTTCCTTCTCACGTATATTATTTATATTATTATTCTCCTATATTACTATACCTAATACCATATGATAAAACATTTGTATGTTTGGATGTTTGTTACTCAATCACGTAAAAACGGCTAAATGGATTTGAACGAAATTTGGCACACAGATAATTTATAACCTGGATTAACACATGGAATACTTTTTATCGTAGTACGTCCCCGTGCGATACACGGCGGCGGAGCCGCAGGTGAAAACTAGTTTAAAATAAAAACAAAATTTTCATAGCCGCCATCCTCAGACTAAATAAAAAACCAAGACATAGCGCTGTCAACAGTGACGTGAGGCCGGTTTCGTAAACATGTGTCCACTTAGTGAGGTGTAGTTTCATTGTAAATGGTTGTAAATGTGTGCGTGTGAGCGTGTATGCACAGAGCGGAGGTGTAGTTTTGGCTTCACTGTATTGTTGTATGTGCGTGTGTTTTCATTTTGACTTCACTAACGGCTTTAGCACCCTCGAAAACCACGAAAACGATACATTTTTTTTTTTTTTTTTTTAATAACCTCATCCGCCATGTTGCATTTTCATTTTGAACAAATTTACACTTTTTCAGAGAGAAAGTCGTATAGAGGGGGCATTACGCTTTTTCGTTATTGACAATTTCTACCAGTTTACTCCTACCGCAAGCAGCATTAAAGAACTACGTTCCAAAAATTCAGGCAAATTCAATATATTTTTCACGATTCGGTTTTCGCCAGCCGCATCTTCTAGTTTGCACTTCAGCTGTGGTTTAAAAGCGCCCGTCTCCACTGCTTTCTATTCACAAACCGTCCAACCGCATGCGTGCATGCGGGCTCGGGATTAGTAAGTTGGGTCCCTCGACTTCCGATCTATCAAGTATATCAGCATACGGAGATAGGATGGTATATAAAGTTACTTGAAGTTCCTCTCAAGCAGATGCGGTTTCCGCTCCACCGGATTCACATCAACTCTCAACAGCGAACTTCTAAGCTATGGTTGACAATTCCGCGAATTTATCTCATCTCGTTGAAAACTTCCCTGTTTCCGAACATACACACAGGCTGTATTTCAACGGTAAAGCTTTCACACATTTTCGTAACAAACATTGTTGGTGTACTTTCCAAGTTTCGCAATATAAAGTTAATTATTCTGCCAACAACTGCGTAAATATGTAAATTTACTCATTTGAGAATAGTGGTAAAACGTACTGCTTGGCATGCTTACGTACCTAATTTGTATGCATCAACAAATTTTAAAAGAATTTTAAACCAGAGTTGGTTCAAGGAAGTTGGTTACCAACATAGCCAACATTTCATAGAATATTCTAGTAAGTACGCGAAGGAAGTATTTGAAAATGAATTGCTATCCCTTTGGCGGCTAATGAACCAGTCGTGAATAAAAAATACGTGCCGCGGATAAAAGAGATTCAAAAGTTAGAGCTTTGATTCCATAGAGCTACAAATTTAAACGTCGGCGTCGTTAATTTAGAATTTACTGCCATGAAGGATTTCATTCACGTCTCAAGCAAGTCTTTGAACTTACTTTTATTATCTAAGGTTAAATCGCGATCTATAAAATGCACGCGAGTTATTTCGTTCAGTTTATCTAGATATAAAAAATGTAAAGAAAATATTCGATGAAAATGTTTTTAAAATAACAAAGAAATCACGCAAGATTTTTATTTACGATAAATAATATCTGATCAACATATTTGTAAATTTAAAATGTACCGAATAGAAAATTCCACATTTCTCTGTACCTGTCAGTAAACATGCCATAAAAACTGCTTAGGTATGTATGAATAAAAACCTGGGTTCTTTATTCATTTCATGTCAAAACAAACCGACTCTAATGTGGTACTCTTCCAACTATCCATTAAATATGTTTTCTAGAACTAAATCTATCAATCACACAGATCTTTTTCTGGAATACTTTATTACCCGAACGATCCAATGAAATTGGAACGCTTCGCAAATATCTTCATATGTTTGACGTCACGGGTGAAATTCTAATAAATGATGTAACATTAGGATACGAGGATTTCCTAAGTAAGGTTACTTATATTTCCCGCTGAAATTCGTTCCCCAAATAAAGTTATTGAAAGTTTTCTCCAATATGTAGGTGCGTAGCAACAAGAGAAAGAGGTCAGAATGTCGAGTCGGTTCTTGTCTTCCAAAAATGGTGACGATTCGGTCTTTGTGCAGATATTTTTCCCAAGAATGGAGTCGACCTTTCGTTGGATCGTTTTGCCCTAATCCACTTCAGGCATAAAACATAACCAACAAATTAATGAAACTCCCAAGTTAAATCCTAAATCAAATAAGTGCTTATGAAACAAAAGTTCCTCTGTTATTAAGGCATCATGCGTGGACAAGGGTCGTGACAATGCTATTAATTAATCTAGAAGAGTGCCCTCCGCGTTGACAACTGGCTTTTCATCTCCCACAGCGTAATTGAATCCATAACAGCCTACAACCTACACACCGGAGATAAAAACATGTGTAAGCCTCTGTTTGTTTCCTGAAGGCCTTTGTGTAGAATGGAGCTTGGAAATATTTCAATAGATATCCATTAATGGATAGAATCATCTAACAAAATGGACCTCTTCTTTATGGTTAGAGGTACTAAAGAAGAAGATAGGCGTTCAAGTTTTTTTTGTTCCAATCTTGGGCACAAGAGTAGAGTGGAGACCCTTTTATCGATATTTTTGCCACTTCTCGCCAACTCTTAGGAAAACACCTAAGTCGTCCCGCCAAATATTCCGTGGTTCGACAAATATTTGCAAAGAAAAAATATTGGTGTCATCTTAAATGTCAAAGAGGTCGAAGTCTGAAGGTACTCTACATGTGGATAAGTAGATAAAAATACAGTAGAGACATATCAGACAATATTCTCGCATATTTTTTGTGGGACAACCCACTATGCAGTGCAGTGACAATTACCATATTTACATAATTATAAATGAAAAAAGCTGTTCTTCTAAACTACGCAACGGATATTGATGCTGTTTTCACCATCATTAAGAGAATTTATTACACTCATTTTTAGATCCAAACATACCTACTTTACCTCTTTATAATATTATAATTAATTATTAATATAATACGTAAATAATAAAGAATTCTCGAAGTTTTGCGAAGTCATAAAAACCTTACGAAGCAGCGGCGGGCCGCTAGTCATTTATAAATGCATTTTGTTGCAGTTGGATCGCTCCCAGATTTCGCAAACAAACGTGTTTATAATTCCCTGAAAATACCACTACAGGCAGCTTTTATCTCGGAAAATTGCGTCGCCCTAGGAAATAACACACTACTTTTTGTTACCGGGAAGCTGCAGTTAACTGCCGGTAATTAATAGGACACTTAACCCGAATAATGGCCAGTTTAAATCTCACATAAATGTGCTTAAATACTGCCGGATTATATCTATAAGGTTCATGTTTTAAAATACTTGTTTTCGATAGTTTTGAGTGATGTTACCTAGAGCAGGGGCCTTCAAACTTTTTGAATTCAAGGGCCGATAACAATTTTGATTTTGGTTCGGCGAGCCGCAACACAGGAGAAGTTGATTATATTCCATTAAAAACTTATAGGTAAATAAGTACCTTGCAGTTATTAATTTTGTTTTAAATTACAAGGCTAAAAATAGCAAATGATACCAATAAAATTCATTCAATGAGACGTTTAACATTGATTACTCTTAACTTATTTATCAATATCTGCCCCAATAGTGGTTGTTGCAATTCTCACCGTTTTCAAGATGAATATCGATGATTCTGGTCCTTACCCTGGACTTAACGTTTTTCATTCGAGAAAATAACTAGTCGCATAGATAACGTGGAGCCATAAAATGATGTCATTTCCAGTTCATAATTTCTGTTCAAAAAATCTGAAATGGGTATGTTATTTCATGGATTTTTGCTGGTCTATTTAATTTTGATTTCTAAACATATTTTATTTAGCCAAGCTATTGCCGGGCCGCCAACGAAACGCCGCGAGGCCGCGGGTTGAAGACCTTTGACCTAGAGCTTTTAACTCAATATCTATTCAACAAAACAGTGTTGTTCGTGTAGATTAGTCTTATGTTATTTTTTTTTTCTATGTATGATATTTAATTTTGTTTTCATTCATATGAATTATAAAATATCGTTGGCGTAATTCGGATAGATTCTTGCTCACGAGACCCTTCGATATATTCAATCGGAATTTTATATGGGCTTCATAAAACTAAATGTACTTACCGAATTCGTCCTGTCCCAACTCGTAAAAGGTAATATAAATATTTAAATGTATCGACATTTTACGAGACAAGGGTGAACATGAACACGGCTGACACGCTTGTAAATGCTTTTTAACATAAAAAAATATAATTATCATGGTAATTTATTAAACATGTAATTGAATTGAATAATATTGAGGATGATACGAGCTACTTGGGGAGACACATATAGTGGCGGATACATAAGGGGGGCGTGGAGGGCGCGCCCCCCCCCCCCCCCTCCGTTCAGCCCAGCAATGTGCGGTTCACGGTAAGGAGAGGGCACGCCAAAAAATAATGTTCTAAAAACAAATAGGTTACCTACATGGTTATAACACAGTATAACGCCCATAGCTAATAATGTCTTTTAGCGCCCCCCCCCCCCCCCCCTTTGATTTTTTTTTCTGTATCCGCTACTGCACATACCCAACAATTGGTAAAACTCTCTATTGTTTTAAGATAGCCCGAATGGCTGTGTTATGCCCAGGCCCGCCCGTCAAGGGGGCGACAAGGGGGCAAACATAGAAATTTCCTAATTGAACATATTGTCATAACTTTTGCCTATTTGTTTTTATTATGTCTTAACTACGACATCTATTGATCTATATGGAAAATAAACGCAAACATTTGCAGGTTCGAACGACTTGGGGCCGATTTTTCATCGCCAGTTAACTTTTATCCGACGAATAAGTTTGTCATTTTGATAGTTTTTGTTTGGACAATCTGTCATAACTGTTATTGAAAAATCGGCCCTTAGATAGTTAAACTCTAAAGGGGATAAATAAAAAACCGGCCTAGTTGTGGTCCAACACGCACATGTCTGGGTTTTTTTCATACACTACCATAACAACTTAATCAACATCAAATTCCTCTCTAAATGCCTAGTGCTTACCCTAGCAGGAGGATAAAGCGGGAGTGGTATTGTCAATTTTGCATGCGGGCGGTGAAGCGCCCAGCGGCGGGCCTGCTTATGCCCATCGCGGATAGAGCCTAGATGAGGCTATAGTCGTTGCATTTTACCATGGCACTAGCGTTCATTGCCCTTTCCCTAATATAACCCAAACAACAAACTATGTATGGGTTTTCGTTATTGGAACATGTTGATTATCACGATAGATTTCAAAAGCTGAAATAAAATCTGTTAACGTCCTGAATCAATATCTGCAGGTGTATCATGCAGGTGGGTCAATGACCGCTATTGTCACGCTAAAACGCGCCAACTATAGCACAGGAGCGCAGGAATCGGCGTAAGGTAAGAGAAACCTCCCATAAGTGGGTGAAATCGGGTTGTAGATAACGATGATGATACGTAAACGCTCATTCACACTGGACCCGTCATTGACGATTCATTAAAAAAACGACGGATGCACGTTCACATTGCATACGGAAACGAGTTTTTTCGCGATTCGTCAAAATATTCGAATAGATGTTACACTTGATTCGTGATTCAGAGTTCAGTCAAGGACGAGCGCATTGCGAATCCGTCCCAAAAAAATCACGATTTATGTTTTTTGACGAACGTGATTTTTAAAAGACTATACGTGATTTAAGACATGTCCGTAATTTTTCACGATTCGTGATGCGTGTAAACACGGGCATTTAAAAAGCATTGCCTCCGTCAAAACAAAAACGAATCGTCCCTTAGAACAATTTAATCCTAAATCGATATGTTTTGTTTCAGAATTGGTCTGACGAGGCCCAACAAGATCAAACGTCGTGTATGATTCTGGTCATATGTATGCACTACTTTTACCTCACTAATTTCTTCTGGATGCTTGTAGAAGGTAAGAAGAAAAGCTTTTCTATAAAAATTAAAAATAATCTCCGGTCGCCAAGTACTTAACCATCAGCCGTTCTGTATGAATCTCACCGAGAAAACTTAGGTGAAGTGAAAGAAAGAAAGAATAAACTTTATTTGGACACAGTTCGTGAAACACAAAATAAAAATTGAAAATAATGTTTTTAACAACAACAATGTGTGCCTTACGGCTGCGCAAAAAAAAACATTTCAGCATGAATACCAGACAGATGCTGTCTGACATTGGTTTTCTAATGAACCTTTAGGGACAAGTGACGGGAAGTACAAACAGTTTGAACATACCTAATACATGTTTTTAATACTTATAAATAATTTAATAAATAAAGTATAACTAGTAATTTCAAACAAATATAATTACAACAAGAACTGCCTCAGCAAAACCTGTTCTTCGCTATTAGATTAATCAGTGCACGGTGCACTCACAAAGCGCTACATGCCGCCGAGCGCGGTGGACAACATACCGACATTGTGACCTGTCATTCCATCTGATGATATGAATTGACGCTATTGACAGCTTACTTCACCTACGTTTTCAAGGTGATATTTGTACAGAATAGATCAACTGGTCTAGTAATGTTCCGGTTTAATCGAAAGGTCTAATTGATCCAATCATGACTATGCATGAAACTCTAGTTTATATTCTATACCGATCAGATTCAAAGGATAATAAATACATACAAAGAATTTGAATGAAATAAGAATAACATTAAAAGGGACTTAGAATAATGATAATCATTCAACATTACACTTCAACATTAAAGGCAGCTTCTGAATCGGAATACAATGACAATACTTACATAATTAAACATTATGTAAGAGTATATAAATAACTTCGATAACTAGCACGTAGCTCATCAGTGTTTATTTACTAATGAGTAAATCCTTGCAGGCCTGTACCTGTACATGCTGGTGGTGGAAACTTTCACCGCTGAGAATATTAAGCTGAAGGTGTACACCACCATTGGATGGGGTGAGTTGTACTAAATGTTCGTTATATTATATCATAGTTAATTGATTCAGGAGTTTATGAGGCATCCTCAGGATGATGACTAATAACACGCCGTGTTCAGGTTCGCGACAAGTCAATCGTCATCCTGAGGATGCCTCGTTGAGAGGTGAATCAAGTATCGATTTCTTACAGGGTTTTTTTTGGGAATACTTAAGCGTTGATATATTTAGTAACTTAATAGGTTACTAAATATATCAACGTCTATTGTATTTTATGTTTTGTGATATCTATATATTTCAGAAATGTGTCGTCATATTCAAGGTTGTTGTGGTTGTTTTTTTTTTACAACAACTTCTCCATTATAGAATATTAAATCACTGAAGTTTATTTATCAAATCCACACATTTGAATGCTTTTAACTAGTACCTACTTATTTACATAACAAGTAAGCGGTAATAGTTATCTTTTCGTTACACTTGCTTAATAACTTTTATAAACCTTTAACATCAAGAAGTAGGTACCTGGTAATGAAAGATCATTCGAATTTATGATCATTGGCCTCTGGCTTGATCATCAGAATAATGAAAATCACAATTTCGGAGAGTATATACTATTAAGGTAAACACCTATCAAAATAAAAACTCGTTATCTTATATTTGTACTAGTTTTTATCGTCGTAAAATGAGATATTATTAAATTCGCCCCTAAATTATTCGATTATAAAAGAAAGCAACGATATTAAATGGGTAAAGTAAACGTTTACGTAGCACATCCACTTAATGAAAAAACGCACAGCCTAAACAGCTGCGCTATGTCAAGAAACATTAAATTTTGCACAAGAGTTTATTTTATACTAAAGCAGGATTTTTTGTTAATTCATCAAATTGTTCATATTGGCGTTTATTTAAACTATTGTGGGTTAAACTACAACGTTTGTTGACAAATCTTAAAAATAATATACAATCTAACACTAATATACAGGTGGCAGGGACATCGACGCGAAAACTGATACCATGGATTCAGTACATGATTCTGAAACCATGCGTTGAAATTTTTCGTCAATATTTTTTTTATTTTATCAGCTGTTCCCCATTCATTTTGACCGTGTAGACATTGCACTTTTTTATGAAACAGCAGTTTTTTTTGGGCATCAAAAAATTCGTCTGTCAGTGGGAAAAGCGCCAAAAACGCTGGCAGCGTTGCCACGTTGGGTGGCAATATGCTGATTTTTTTACCAAAAAATTGGCCATCCTTCTGGTCACGTGAAGAGTTAATCAACCGTTTGGCGATGTCCCGAAATCCTCGATGAGCACTCGAACCCCACGACCTTAATGGTTAAATAAGAGATAAACTTTTGTATGGAAGTTCGTATTTTTTTCTGATGGGAAATCCCATCGGGCACATGACTTGTTCAAAAGAAATTCTTACATTTATTCTTGTTCGCAGGTGCGCCCGCGATATTCCTAATAGTATGGGTGATATCGCGCTGCTTCGTCAACGTCGTGCCTTCCAACGGCACGGACGGGGTGAGCAGCACTGTAATTATAAACATTTATATTATTACACGTGGCAAAGTTTTAGTGTAGTCTAATTTATTATACCACAGTGCGAATTTCACCAATAAAACTGAACGCGATCAGCTCGTAAACCACATTTAAGAGCTATCAATGTCATTATTTTCTTTGGAATAGGTATTGAAACTGACAGCTCTTGAACTCGGCTTAGACGTGCTGATCGCGTTCAGTTGCATAGGTGAAATTTGCACTAAGATCCTTGCTTAATTTGTTTGAGTTTTATGTAATTTTGACAGCTTTTAAGTATGTATTCTGTAGTGAACACCGGTAGTCTCAGAGATTTTTAATAAACTTTACTTGTGTATACCTATATACATTGTGATTAAAATTGTGTTACTTATCCCTTTTATTTTAAGAAAATAGCTTTCTTATCTTACGAATGATTACACCCCAGTCTCATGCACTTTTTTATATTTTTACTACCAATATCTTTTAGCAATGCCTATAAAGTATTTGCCTCTTCCAATTACTTATATTTATCCTGGTTATACTCAACCGTTGTGTTATAACGATGCTATCAACCAATGTTGAAAAACCTTCATTTCAGCGCTATTTGAAGTCAATTACGCCATCAGGCTCGCGAGGAATCTGAAAAGGGAGGCCATGATTGGTCGATTCGATAGCTAGCCGTTCTAATTTTAGCACAGTAAGGGTGGAAATTCAATATGCAAAACACAAAGCTTTGCTCCATTTTTCATAAGTACCAGTATTTCTCTAATATCCGATTGTGTTAGCACCCGCATTGCTCATTTTCATACAGTATGTGGAGATGCTCGCATACGGGGTGTTAGATGGATTTCTTTGAGGTTTGAGGAGGATTTTGATAAATGATATATTTATGTATATCTGTAAATTACCACCCATCACCACTACCAAAAAGAAAAAAACGCACTTTACTCAAAATTACGTAAATTAATATTTGAATTATATCAAAAATTTACTTTGCGGGAGTAATTGTAATTGTGTTGTGTGCCTTTAGTCTGTGCTAAATATATGTACTTTCTTTCTTTCTTTTAACACGTTCCAGGACACTTGACTATTTGCAAATGTCATAATATGACACTACAAAATCCCATATATTTTATCAAACCGTCTATGTCTAACCAGCGGTGCATATGGCGTCACACTAAATATCAACATCACTGTACTTGTATGGCTCAGTCTACGCCTGTCGGCGGTGTGAATGTGTCATAAAGCACTGCATATCTGTGTTGAAAAGTTACTTGAAAAGAGTTTGCCACACCTACGAACGAATGAAGTCGCGTGATGTGACACTAGATCATGTGCTTCCTAGGAATGTTATGGACAAGCAACGGCTGTCGACGGTTTGCCAAATTACATGAAATAAAATTGACCGCCCTTAACCGTACTGGCACGTAACGATAAGATAACGTCGAGAGGCGATATGTCCCGGAATGTGTTAATTTTACTAGTTTCCACACACACACACTAGTTTCTTACACATAGGTACGTATGTGTAAGATGCAAATAATGATGATGATCGCCTTTTGTTTGCAGCTGGCCATCGCGGGGGAAACCAAGATGTGCATTTGGATGCACGAGCATCAAGTTGACTGGATACATAAAGCTCCAGCTCTTGCAGGGCTCGCCCTAAATCTGTTCTTCCTTATTAGGATTATGTGGGTGAGTAGGTTACAAAAACATTAATATTAAAAAAATTGTGTCTTATAACTGAACAAAAATCTTTTGACGCGTGGCTAAAATTAGAACTAACCCCGCCATCTTGTTTTTTCAATACATTTCACAAAACAATGTTCACCAACAGCGCCTCCCTGAAAACGTCACTCGAACGCCAAACGATCCTTGTATCTGTTAGCTATTGTTTGAGATTTTTCAAGACAACTATTTAAAAAAATATAGGGACAGAGTTCGAATTAAATATTTTTCTTTTTCTCAAAACACAACTCTAGTTAAGTCAAGATAACCCCTTTCAAAGCAGTCCGCCAATATTTTTTCGTAGTCGGGTTAAATTAATTTGAAGAAAGACCCGTCACAAGTTAAACCTCCCTCGGGAAATAAGAATAGCGCCTTAAGCACCAATCGGGACGTAATTGAAATAAATTGACAACATCAATTTTCTTTCCTTCTTTAATCCAAATTAATGGAATTTTCGAAAAAACGAAAACCGTTTTTATTGAAACATAAAACTGTCTTAAGCAGACAGGTCAGCACCTACTGACGGTGTCCGTAAGGGCCAATGCCTGCCAAGGTTGGAAGTTTGTCCGAAAGGGGATATCGCGGCCCCGGCACACAGGCAACGGAAGGAACACGTGTGGGTTTTAGTCAGTAACACACCCTCCCGCTCCGCCCAGAGCGGGAGAAGTTATTTGATAATTTCCCACCCAAAAAAAAAAGGGTTGTCGGTATTCGAACTAGTAGGGTTCCAGGTGCAGGTTGAAATGAAACTTTATTTCTGGAAGAGTACAACTGTGCTGATAGGATCTGTACTGCATTTTTCTAATGTCTGCCAAAATAGATTGGTATTACTATCAGCACACAATACAGTAGTTTAAGCTTCGATATTCGCCATAATGTTTTTAACTAACTCTATCCAATTTTACCAGGTATTAATCACAAAACTCCGGTCAGCGAACACGTTGGAAACGGAGCAGTATCGGAAAGCAACCAAAGCGCTTCTAGTCCTGATCCCACTGCTGGGCATCACAAACCTGCTGGTGCTTTGTGGGCCCAGTGATGACTCCTGGTTCGCGCATGCCTTCGACTACACAAGGGCGCTTATGCTGTCGACACAGGTAAGCAACAAAAATGGTAGGAGGAAGGTGAAATATGGACATCTACGTACAAAGGCAGACAACAGTCTGTCAGATAAGGCCTCATCCTGACCGAAAGAAATCGTCGCGCACGTTTACATGATATGACATACTCGCGCGAGTAATCAGATCGCGTATGTACGTCATTATTTAGGTAAACAATCGTGTAAACGCGTATCCGCGCGATTGGACAGTCGCTTTTGGTTAGGACACCGGATAACACAACAACAACATCAACAAGAACAACTTGTTAACTTATTCTGGGTGAATTTAGGTTTGTGTTCTTAAACTTTAAAGGTTATATTTTGGCACTCAAACAACTATAAACCAATTCAGTTAAACTGCCTAAATTGAAATACGATAGTATTTAAATCAAATAAAAGAAGTGACAATTGAACGAAGCGGAAAAACTGTGCCTTATTTTAATACATTCTGAAGCTTGATCTCCACTATCAGTTAATAGCTACTGACGATCACGAAATCAATTTTTAGTGTCTAAGACTTGTAATTTATTTCAGTTATAAAACCCATTCTTCATACAGATGACACGATCATTGGTCGTTAAGAGCGTGCATTCTAAAAGTTGACTACGTCGCAAATAGCTGTCAACTATTTACCAGTTTTTGTTAATTTGTTATAATTACTGTATGAAAATAAGAAATATCTCACTATAGTGCACTAAAATATGAATAATGAATTGCAATTATAACACTGAATTTGATATTTTTAGGTGTAAAAAGGGCATTTGGAAAGTTTCCAAATACTGTATTACATCTAAAACGAAATATTCAATCTCACGATATTAATGATTGCATTTCTTAATCAATATTTAAGATCACTAAAGAGTGATATTTCATATTTCCGTACAGTAATATTGCCAAATCAATCAAAACAGCGAAATGTTTGACAGCAATTTGCGACGTTGCCAACTTTCAGAACGCACGCGCTTAAAAATAATTCTAGTCTGGCAGTACCACTCAGCTCCCGCAAAACCGTTGGCGTTGTAAATCGTCTTTAGAAACCGCAAGATCACTCCAAGCTGCTTATATCCTAAGTTCCATGTTTCTGTTTGTTTTCGAATTGTTTCCCTTTGACTTTGAAACATGGAGCCTCTCCACGAACAATCAAACGTAAGCCTGAAGTTGTGGCAAGTTCAGTGACGTAATGAAGTTTCGAACTAGTGGGCATGTCTGTATGTTCGCCCCTTCGCGCCGAGTCATGCTTACCTTTCGAACTGCGATGGATTAATGCTGAAGTAAACTTTAGCAGCGGTATCTACTGTACGTTGTGTGGGGTTTTGCTAGTTTAGTGTCAGTAGCTTCTACGATAATGTAAAGAGGAAGAGAAGGATTTCTTGAAATTTCGGAGTGGCATTTAGACTTCGCGTACATTCGTACAACTACTCTCAAAATATCTCCTTCAAATTAAAACGTCAAAACAAACTCGTGCAGCGCAATTTTTTTATTTATTTGTTTTCTCCCCATCCCCAGCATGACAAAATATAGTAGAATCAGTATAAAAACTATGCACATTTTCAATCATAGATTCATTCCACGACTATTGATCCACTTTTACAAAATATTAAAATTTATCTACCCTACAGTTCATTGCTGATCAAAATAATTCGATTCCAACTTCAAAGTATTTCAATTTCGTTAATAATTGCTAATTTCTTATCAAAAATATTGAAAGAACGGTGAAATGGCCGCGAATTTAAATGGTCCATTAGTTGTGCGGTTGATTCTTTTAACAAAGTATTGGAATATTCGAAAGATATTTTTTTTTCTTTTCCAGGGTTTCACAGTGGCTTTGTTCTACTGCTTCATGAACACTGAAGTGCGGCACGCGATCAGATACCACGTGGAAAGGTGGAAGACGGGAAGGACCATCGGCGGGGGTAGGCGGAGGGGGGCCTCCTACTCCAAAGACTGGTCCCCACGATCACGGACAGAGAGCATACGGTAAGAACTTACAACAATATGTCCGATGCATGTGGATAATAATAAACACACACTGAGGTCTTAGTGCACGCAATGACATAAACCGAAATAAAAATACTAATTTAAAATCTGGGATAAATTAGACTCTCATCAAACATAGACACAAGGGTTTTATTGGCCACCATTCCATTTATTTCATCACGGAACTTCATGGGACACCAACTTTTAAATCAAATTAGCGTAACTTTTTTAAAACGGCTCTTCGCACTTTACGCTTGATAAACGTCTCGGTTGTTATGCAAGTGAAGCGTATTAATTAAAGGTAATTGAAATGATTATGGAATAGGTACGTATACCGGCCAATCAAATTATCACGGTTCCGTAAACATAAAACAATGTTCTGAACACAAATGTTGCTATCTAGTTATGTCTCAAAAACAATGAAGTATATCCCCTTTAGTTGTCCTTTTTTATTTTATTCAAAATATGATTTTTCTCTATATTACAATGTGTGAAATATCCCGTTCAGTTTTCAAATAACATTTGAGCTCTTGAAAGACGTCACATGACATCTGTTGCGAATATCATATTTTTACCAGCATCAACGTTGTAAAATGTATTATTACATATTGCGTTCGGGATTGACAATATCACTTTTATTGTGTGATAGTAACCGAACTATGACAAACCGAATTAAAAACATTACATTTCTAAGTTAACGTTGACTAAACAAACCTACGGTATTGTAGAACCACTCTCTATTAAGGTAGATGTTTCACCAAATTCTCGATATTTTCTGAGTTTGATGTACTAATGTAGAAGGGTTCGTAATAGTAACCGTACCCTTTCAAGAAAACGAAGTATCATTGTAGTCTGATAATGAAGTTCTGACTTGCAGAATACGTTGTAGCTTCATTTCTAAACCGAACGAAAGTCACGATTCAACAGACTACAAGTGGCACTTTAAAGAATTTATGAAGGAATAAATTGCAGAAGAAATTTCTAGTGCCGTGCTCGTAGCATCGCTCGAATAACAAAATAATATAAAATAGGTAACTGCTGTGAGACCAACTCAGTAATCTTTTTACAATGTCGGTTTGATAGTAGACATTTTATTATTATTAAAGATAAAATGTTTACTGTACACAACATTACAGAAGTTACTGCTCAAAATTAAATGCAATATTATTATCTGTAGTCCCAGCTCTTGCGGTTATTCCCTTGAATTACAAGTTTCTGGAAGAGCTGCAATATTTGAATATTTGAAAAGGAATAACCGAATATCCTTTACCAATGTTGGTTTGGACCAATATACCTTTATAAAATTCACAAAGTTGTGTTTACGAAGCGCCTTATTGCACGCTTGTCCACGCATAAAATTATATGCATCCAATAACAGTTTTCCAAATCCATATTTGATCAGATATTTTTATTTCCCAATAGACTCACAGTATGAAGAGGCCCACGGATTCCAATCTGGATAGACATTCAACGAATTTACTTACTGGAATGGACTTTATGCATTTAAGAAGATGTTCTAAGATATAATGTGGATTTGGATGAAATTTTTATTCTTTTATTTTTGTAACGTATATTTTATTAATTTTACAATAAATCAATGTTTAATCAGCTTTATTTATTCTTCTTATTAATTTTAAAACCCCTCATATTCTATTTTACTTCTCATTTTGTGCACTTCATTATTTAATTTTGGCCCTTCATTATTCACTACCTACATAATTAATTTTGCATTGCATAATTTGTAACCTGGACGCTAATATAAATGCTTGCTTTGATGTTGTAAGCGAGCCACCTTTGGGATTTTTCCTCGCAAGTGTGTTGCAAAACGTCGTTTGATACGTGTCATTTCACTTTTGGCTCCATTACGCCCTCGCCCCACCTCGACTACAATAACAAACTTTCCCCACTTGTATCAAAAATGTACTATTTCACTTCCTCGAAACAAATTTTAGAAGGCGATAATATATTTTATTTCCCAAGATACCTTTCGAATTTACATTGATATCGTTTCTAAAGGGGTAGACTTCAAAAGGGCTCACCTAAAAGGGTCAATTTCCATACCTATTGACAACAAAGTGCGAACGAACGGAAGGAAAGTAGAATAAATCTTGATGGTATACCTTTGCCAAATAACTTCGAGTAAGTACCTGCTATTGATGAATCCATTCGAGAACTTAATAAGAGCATTTATTATCGGGTCTTTCACTTCGTTCGTACGAAAACTGAAACCAGCAGACAAAATAAAGTACAATAATATTTTTGCCAGTTTCCAGACAATCGCTTTCGGCAAATAATGGCGAGTTTGAGAAAACAACATACAACAAAGTTGAATTTTCAAAGTGGTGTTTGCTGACAAACAGAGTCAAACTTGTGCAATTTTGTCCTAACATTGCAATTCCAACCTCGCTTTGAAATTTCAAAACAGCTGAAAGTTGTATGACAAAGCAAACAATCTACTTAGAAGTAAAACCTCGATATAAAGCAGGAGTAAAACTCATGTACCATGCATTATTGAAGGCAAATAAAAAATTCTGAGAAACGTGTCACTTACTTACTAGAATCGTTACGTGACTGCCGTTGGTTCACTTACATCAATATTACGAAGAAAATTTCAAGGAACTGCTCTTTACCTAAGCTTTTCATTTATAAGAATATGTATGGTAATGAGCTTGTGGTTATGAGTAATTTTATAAGGGCAGCTTTATCTTTGTCGCTGGTTTGAGAAATAAGGCTGGATTGGCCTCTACAGTGCATGAAAAGCTTTTTTCATTTCTGCAGCCCTATCTTTGCCCTAAGGCGTCGTCCTAATTAACGAGCAAACGATGTGAGTTCGTCGCACGATGAAAATGATCGTGCGATGGTCCAACGGGTGTCCTAATACTCGTAGCTCGGGCGATGCCCATCTTGCGATGGGCATCATCCGATGCCGCCGCGTTGCTGTGCCTTTCGCGATGACGAGTGACCAATTAAGACACTCAAAAGACCTGTTTGGCTTCCATTGCAAGATCGCACGATCGAACCCATCGTATGATCGTCATTAAGCATTTTCTGTGCTCGCGCGATGACTTTCAAGCGTCAATAGGACACTCTAAAGAAATGTGTGTTAAATCTCGTCGTGTGACGAAATCGCATCGTTTGCTCGTACGGTCGTAGCCAATTAGGACGACGCCTAAGACTTGACCATAATGGAAGTGGTAGTTTTTAGAGCATTGATACTAAGGATATGATTATAAGGTATGTAGTTCTAGTTTAACTCTGAGGCAATATCTGAAAAACTCTTGCACGAAGACAACGATTATGCCAAGCCTGGGCCATATTAAAAGGAGATTTTTTGTTTCCTTGCCTTAACCGTTTCTTCCTTGTTTTCTTGCTCTAAAAAATACCTATAGATTTCATTTTCTCTGTTTATAAAATTGTTCTTTATTACTTACTTTGTTGTCTTATAAAACCCATGGAATGTTCTAGGTGAACTATTGTAAGAGTTACTTAAATATTAGCGTATATGCACAGAGAGTGTTTGAATACGGATGTTAACAAGAAGCCTGTGGGGCAGGTTGTACAGCCACCCATCTAAACGAGAGTCGGCAGCTTCGGAGACTACTACTACTACTCTGCTGGTGCCAAGAACGTCACTGTTGCCTCCTCTTGATGGCAGGCACCTGCATGCTGTAAGTATTTCATACATATAAGCAATAATATTATATCGTGTTCAAAGCTCCTTCCAATACATTGGACTAAAACCGTCGTCTAGTCGTCTCTGCGCCCCCGAAGGGGGCGCGAGGAATCGGTTTTGG